>CM070035.1:120075411-120088216 GCA_036250615.1 Ptychadena robeensis | reverse complement strand
GGTCCTGAGTCTCTGCTGGTCTGTGTGTGTGCTGGTCCTGAGTCTCTGCTGGTCTGTGTGGGTGCTGGTCCTGAGTCTCTGCTGGTCTGTGTGGGTGCTGGTCCTGAATCCCAGCTGGTGGGGGTCCCGACGGAGCACATACACATTACCTGCCCGGCAGATGCTCTGTGCAGACATCCGTCGATGCAGTGGTTAACATACTGCTGTATGTTAACCCCTGCATTGTAGGATTGGCTCAGCGCTGTGAGAACAGAGCATCTCCCAGGCAGGTAATGTATATGTGCTCTGTCGTGATCCCCGCCAAGCACTGCGTCATCGCATGTACTGTCAATGTGTTTGGTGCTTTGCAGAGAAACGAAATTGTATTCCTCGAGGGGACCTAGCAACCAATAGCAATAATCGCAAATCGCTCAAAATTTCAGCTAGGTTTTCATCCTGGAACCACTGATTAGGAGAAGATCTACATCACTAGGGGTGTAAAAAAATATTGTTACACATGTATCCCACTGCGATTGATATTACTTATTACTGCTTCCCGTTGCCAATGTAAATATTGAATAGCTGATTACTCGGGATGGTTACATCACCAACAAGGTAAACATTAGGCATTTGTCCTGCCTTTTGAATGGATTCTGGTTGGTCAGTTGCATTCCCGCCCTCATAACTAGGAAAATCTATGCATTTGTGCTACTTCTCACAATCTGCACTCGAATGGCACTGGGGAACTGATTTGCAATATATCAACTAAAAAAACCTTATCACATGATATATAACATTGCTGGATTCCTGCCTAAACCCAGGCCTAGTCTCTGCGATTGGCTGCCTGGGAAGAAGTAACCGGGGCCTTGGAGGGACATTTCCCTAGCTCTGCAGTTAATTACATAATATATCATTATTTACAAAGGCATATATCAATAATGCCATTGTAAATAATGCCAATATATCATTGTAGACAAAGGTAGCCTAGCAGGTTATCAGTAAGGTGTGTAGTTCTAGCCCGAAGGGGGAGGTCTTCCATGAGATGCCATTACTATTCAGCAAACACTGGCGCTGTATAAAGTTGCTCATAATGTGTTATTCCCTTAACCTCCAAATGTTGCTTTAAACTGCTTAGTTAGGCTTTCTTTGTGGTAAAGATGACCACGAATATGCCATAGCTGTGTCTGTTCCTCTTAAGCCGTATAAATACATGAGATCCTTGTCGTGGAGAAGAATCCATTCCTACCAACTGAAGAATGAACTATATTTGTGCATACAGGACTCCTTCTCTAAGATATTCTGAGGTTTTTTAAATCTATTACATGTACAATTCTTTAGTTTAGTTTCTCATTTGACCAATGACTAGGAGTAAGTACAGGCTGGTTATCATTCCTGGGCAAAGAACTAGAGCAGTGATGGCGATCCTTTGGCACGGGTGTCAGAGGTGACACTCAGAGCCCACTCTGTGCCTAGCACAGAGGAAAGAATTGGCCCTCAATGCTGTCAGTACTGCCCTCTATTCTGATTGCACACAGTGCTTCAAATCCTCTCCTATTCTATCTTATGAGGAAGTTGAATGTGTGTATTTGTAATTCAGGTTAAATTGCTATACCGGCACTGAGATAAATTAGTGGGGTTTGAGTTTCAGTTGGGGCACTCGGTCTGTAAAAGGTTCACCATCACTGAGTATAAAACAGATTAGTTTCAGGGCCCTTTCACACTATACGCGCTGCGTTTAAGCAGGGTACAGACGTGGAGATATGGGTCAAATCGATGGCCGTTTCGAGCGCCGTGCATGCTCACGGCCATCTATCTGACCCATATAATCTGCCCCTATCGCTGTTTTCGAGTGGGACCAATCAATCCCCCTCGAAAATAGCCTTATCGGACATGACCATTAATACGGCGATGTCCGATGCTTTGCCTAGGTCTCCAGGCAAAGCTCAGCTGAGGAGGAGCAGCCGGGGAGAGACAGTTCTGCTTTTAATTGTAAGCGGCACTCCGGCCGCTTACAATTAAATAAATGGACGTGGAGTGGACCTAATTTTGCCATGGTTTTTAGTACATTGACCGCAATGGACTAAAAAAAATGTTTGGTAAACCGTGACTAATCCAGACAGAGAAAACGCATGCTTACTACATATGTTCTTCTGTCTGCATTAGCGGAGCCTTAACCTAACTGTTTAATCGTCCATTAAGAGAAGACTCAAATCTTTTGGAATGTGTTTACCACATGTGTGTTTTTTTATTTTTCAGGAACCTATTTCAGCACTCAAAGGATAAGTTGCAAAGCTTGCAAAAACACAATGCTGCATTTAGGCCAGTACTGGCTGTTATTCAGGTAAGTAGTAAGTTGCCTGTGTCACATATGTTTTAGTACATTAAAGACCAACTCAAAAACACAGGTATTTATACAGAGTAAAAGTACACATGGTGATATAAAATATATATGGACAAAAAAGTCACACACTGATGTTGGATGAGAAGGTCTGGCTCACTCCATTCTTGAGGTGTTTGATTAGGATTTAGGTCAGGGTTCTAGACCTTGCGTTCTGCATTTTCTAACAGATGATCCCATCTTGCCCAATCTGTTCCTACAAAGTTAAAAGCAAAAAATGTACCATCTTAAGGAATTTTCAGTTTCTCAACTTCATGAAATCATGACGTTTTTCCAGTGTATGGAGTGGTATGCACTGGAAAAGTTGAGGGGTTCAAGTGGTGCCAATACAGATTATTCAAGTCTTAGGGGTATGGAACTTGAGAGTATTTGCAACTTGGTAGCCATACACAGGCCGATTTTCACCCTATTTTTTTTTTTGGCCCATCAACCATTGGGAATGTTCCCGGCAGTTGCTCGGCCGCAAATCGGGTGGGCTCACCTGGACAAATTGACCAGGAATCTCCCGCATGTCGGATCACCATGTGATGTCAATCGTTTCCTGGCTGATCCCATTACTTTGTCATCATGCTGCAGTCGATCCCTCATGTATCGACTGCTATCTGTCATGGCTCCCTTAACATTCATGTTCCTCTGTAATTTGTGGTTTGATTTACCATAAGTAATAGGTGACGAGGAGAAGTCCGTTCTTTTGTCAGTATAGAGAGTTCTTTGTAATCTGGTCTTAATGTGTCCCTGAAAGGGGTTGTGCATTGTTACCACATTATCGTGCCTCCACTTCGATGGAGGGAAGATGTTGACTAATGTGTTTGTCACTTCTTATTATATGTATTGGTTATTTCGCCTAGGTGGAAACATTTCTGTCTCCTTTGAAATACTTGGCATCTATTATATTTTTTATCTGGTTTGCTATATTGTAAAAAATTTTATTAAACGGTTTAAGGACCTTTCCATCGTGCGAGGCACAGCAGGCAGCTAAAACATAGCCGTATGAGACACATGCGCACAGGTTGGTCTCGCTGCAAAATCTGCGAAAGCTTACCTTATTTACCTATGTTTTTGTGATTGCTGTGTTTTATCCTTCACTTATTTCTTTTTTGTTAAGGGAAATGGGGATGATCAGACTTTGCAAACAACCAAGAACTATGCACAACAGGTGAGATTTAGTGCCTTTTATATTGTTTTTGGGTCATTGAAGGCTGTAACTTTTTTATGCTTTTATATTTGTGCAAAAAAATTCAACAAACAATTTAATTAACCTCCCTAGCGCACCGCCCATATCGCGCCGTTTACAACAGCTGCGTGAGAGGGGAAGCCGGCGCTCCTCCATTGTATCGCTTTCCGTGTGGCCGTGTACAGTGATGCACACCAGTTATCCAGTTCCAGTATCCAGTTCTCATGAGCTTCATTTATCTGCTACAATAGTCTTGCATTTAGTTACAGTGTGTGGTCTCGGTTACAGAGTGCATAAAACATCCCAATAATGTTTCCAATGGGGCAAACTGAGAAATATATATGCCAAGACTTTCACATTACAATCGAACACCAGATGAAATGCATACACAATATGGGGGACCTGTCTGTTTTTTTTACCTACCACATTTTTTTTTTTGTTTGTAATTGTCCAGTTCAGAATTGAGCACCTCCTGTCTCTGCATTTCCCTCTTACAGAAAAGTAATCCTGATAACTTTTTGGTATAGTTCAGTAAAAGAACTTGTCTCCTCTAATTTTTGCAGCATTTTATTGAAATGAATGCATCTCAATGTATTCTTGTACTCTCTGTTTGCTGTAAATTTAAACTATAGAACAATTAAACCTGTGCATCTTAACCTGTAGGTCAGGAGCCCCTAGCAGCAGCAGCAGCAGCTCTAATTCCCACAAGTGGGTTGGAAAGTTAGGAGGGAAAGTTACGCCCCCTCCCTAAAAACTTAGAAGGGATTGGGCATTACTCTACCTACTAACTTTCCACCCCGCACATCATTTACACAAGCAGGGTGGGAAAATAGGAGGGGGACACCTACCCGATCATGCCGGAAGTAGCGTCAAGACCCCGCACAGACACTTTCTCATTCCATATACAGAAAGTGACACTTCGGGTCGAAAAAGGTTAAGAACCACTGAATTAAACAATTGAGGTTAAAAAATAATGGAATTCTTGCATATTCCAAAATATATTCTAAATCGTTAACTTCTCTTAGTTGCCTTTTAGAAAGTTCTTTCCAACTCTGTTCCACTTTTGCTTTTCTTTCACTCTCCTGTAGTTTTTCCTAAACCAGTTTGATGCCAATGGAGTCTGATCTCTCCATGTTATAAAGCTTATCATTTTGTAGAGATGGTCAATAAAATGCTTATTTAATGCAAACTCAAAAAGAGCCAATCAAGTACAACAGTTTCTGCGCTTTATAGACTCAGTGTGCATGAGTCTGTGTGCTAATGTTGAGTTTTCAACATATACTTCACCATCTCTAGCATTCTTGTTTGTGTGGTTTTTATCTTTTTGTAAGATAAACCCCTGACCAACCAAGTGCATAGAGTGTATTGCATGAGAGAGCAGAATTCTGTCTGTACCAATCACCAACTCTGGATTCTGCAAAACAGCCGCACACCATCATACTTCCTCCTCCATATTCATGTCACAGGAACGAGGAAGCATCGTTTTACCTATGGTAATCTTATATAAATCCTACATGATGAGCCAAAGTTGTCAAATTTTGATGCATTAGACCTTCTTCCAGTCTTTAATGCTTAATTGTCAGAGTTTCTTGGCTCAGACAAGCCTTTTTTCCTTGTCTGCCTCTGTCATCTTGTCTTTATAGTTGAAAATGAGACTTGTTTAAAGGACCATTATTACACTCTGGTCCTCTAAGACACCTGTCATAGAAACTGTTGTCTCTGAAATTGTCTTTTGATGCTCCTGTGACTTTTATGGACTGAATTACATACATATTCACTATGTTACATATTGCTGAGATTTTCTCTTTACATTTCCAGGAGTGTTGAATGCGTTTGTCCCCAGTGCTTATTAGAGCCATTTACCACTTCATATTTCACACATTTGGCCCAGTAAGGGACGCATTAGTGGTAATGCTGCTGTCTGTTACCTGCATCAGTTACTGGTGAAACCCTGCGTTTCCACATTGCAATGTGCTTGCTACCCCCATACAAGTGTATTTGTGTAACATTGGAATTTCTCTTTAAAGCTGACCATACACCTTTAGATCTCTGTCAGGTGTCTTTTAGATCTACCAACAACTATGTAGTATAAGGTCCTCTGCAATTGAACACAGGTAGACTAAAGCAGGGAACTGAAGGCTCGATATTTCAGCCGGCGGATGTTCCCTGCAGCAGGGTGATGACGTCTGCTTTCAGATATCGGCGGAGCTGGGGAGACAGCTCTGCTCTCTCTTCAGCTCAGCCGATGCTTTACATGGGAATCCCGCGGTTTCCATGTCGAGCAATGGACATCAGTCGTATTTACGGTCATGTCCTATTTGGCCTCAAATTATATGGGCCAGATAGATGGCTGTGAGCCCGCTCGAAGTGGCCATTGATTTGGCCCATATCTACATGTCTGTACCCTGCTATACTTGTTTTGAAAGTCCCTTATATTACATGGTTTTGGTAGAACAAAAGGAGCGCTATAGGAGATTTGACAGAGAAATCCAACAGCTGTAAGGGTCCCCATACACCTTTAATCTGTAACTACTGAGGGGGTTGGTGGGTTTTATGGTCCCGTCAACATGAATTCCAAATTTTCTTGATACATGCTTATCTGCTGAAAATTTAACTAAGTTTAAATGTTAGATTGTAACAGCTCGGTTTTTTAACAGCTCGGTGTCGATGTCCTTCACATATCGCTAACGCAAGGAAGCAGCGAAGACAAGGTCAGTGTTTCTACTCCCATGCAACATTGATTTGGAATGTCACCCAGACTCTTAAACCGGTGTTTCTCATTTTTAAGCAAAACTGAATTATTAACTTAATTTAGGCTATTTTATATTTGCAGCAGTTCACCCTGCTTTAAAAATGTATTTTAAAAACAGGTGTCCTTTTTTAAAAACAGGTGGGGATTGATCCAATCTGGTAAAATAAATAATCCTTGAATACACTGAGCAGCAACATTTCTGCATGGTATAGGATTGCCTCCATAACACAGTAGGCATATTCACATATTTCCGTTTCAGGCTCTTTGCCTATTACTGGACAAAGTGTGAAAAACATGGTGCAAATTGTTTAGTGGAGGAGCTATATCATTTACAACCACATGATGCTTTGAAATGCATGCATTGCTATATCCACACCTTGGGGTACATTTTGAATGCAGCGGCTGCAACATACAGTGTTCTCTGGGTACTTTCTAGGCTTTCGATCAAAGGGTTCACATGGGACACATATTTGTCAACTGTTAGCAACCCGGAAAGCATACATGTGAATGCTCCCAAACGGTGTTCCTACTACTCTGCTGCTGATGTCTCTTAGCATTGTAAATGATTAAGTTCAAACCCTTTAAGTACACACTAATGCAATTTGATTTACTGTTTTAGGTTATTGATGAAATCATAAAACTCAATGAAGATCCTAAAGTCCATGGTGTTATCCTTCATTTGGCTGATCCTAGCCTCAGAGTACTTAATGCAGTGACACCTGACAAAGATGTGGATGGGTAAGAAATATCTTCATTTCCCACCTTCTAAGAAGAAAATAAAGGGTGTTATGTTAGAAGCTCTTTTACATGTCACCCATTGGCTCTTCTGGTCACATATTGGTTACTATTAATTAGTAACTCCCCCAGCTCACATACAGAAGCGGGGACAATCTGTTAGTGGGCGGATCTTAAGGTGTGCATACACAGGTCAATCTTCATTCAGTCGATGAATCCTCGATGTGGATTACAAAAAAAGTTTGTGGTTTGGAATATCCCAGAGTGTGGATCTTATCTTTCTTGGTTTGGAGTATTTGGCAGGCTGGAGATGTGCCAGAGTTTGTTCCAGTACCTGTTACCACAATTTTATTAACGGAGCTAGAGAGGGATTAAACACCGTTGTTTGATGTGGAATACGTATAACCTTAAGGAGTGCGGACATTCATGGTAATTGATGAACCCTGGGCAATCGAACAGGGATTGTTGGTTCCCTATTCGATCAAGCTTTCTTCAAAGGTGCAACATATGGCCATGAGTGGTTGCACATTCGTAGTATAGTATATATATATATTTGTGACATACTGGTCATCTGTCACTGTGTGAATGGACCTTTTATGTGGTGTCCTGGAAGGAGTCTTGGAATAATTTGCCCAGCACCATTCGGTTGCTGAGTGTTTTTTGTTTTGTTTTCTTAAAGGGCTCCTGGACTCTGGGATAGAGAGGATGGAATTGGGTGGGCCTCTCTATTCCCCCAGGGTCCACTAAATGGTCAAAAACCTGGGTTGCAGGTGAGTGGGGCCAGGTGTGTCTCCACAAAAGGAGCAAAGACCAGTGTGTCAGTGCTCTGATGGAAGTTGGAGACAGGGCTTCTCATGGTAGTTGGAGACAGGGGGCACACAGAGTGTGAGGCCCAGGCCTGTTGCTGCTGAGAAGCCAAACCAAGGAAGGACAATTTATGTTGGACTGGGTAAAGCCAGGAGGCTTGGCATTTTCAGGACATTTGGATATTATATACATTATAACAATATTATATTGTTTGGATATTAACCCCCACAATATATATTTTGAAGTGAGCCCCAGGCACAATTTATTAGGTTTGCAATTAGTTTAACATATGGTTCATGAACTAATACATTTTCATCCCCTTGTTCATGATAATGGGAAAATTTACAAAAGTGATTGTACAAATTGTTCCTGAAATTTCCTGAACACAAACTGAAATGAAATCGAATAGCCTGCATTCTCTTATACAGTAAGAGTAGTCAGGTGAGTTATTCTGCTTTTATCAATGCTACCCATACATACAAAAGTCTTGTCGTGTTTGTTGTTTTTATGTGTTGTAAGTTTGTATTTGGCTTAAATGCCAGCTTTTCCTTAACCAGCTTATATCTGGGGGAGGCATATACGTGAGAGAACTTCTGATTCTGAAAGTCTGATTTGCAGTTTGCCTAAAGAAAACCAAAACTGCATTTAATATAATCTGAAAGTAAGTTGCAATTTATTTCAATTCAGTTCTATTTTGCTTTCAGGCTCACTGATATCAATTTGGGAAGGATGGTCCGTTCTAATGCTGAGGAGGGGTTCATTTCACCCACGGCCACTGGTGTTGTCAGACTCGTTAAACAACTGGGTAGGTATATTTTGCATTTCTTGTTGGCATAATAATGACCTTGGGTGTTTGAAACAGTTAAGATGGCCATACACCTTACAATCTTACCATACAATTTCTATACAATCCACTTTTCTTCTACCAAAACCATGTAATATGAGGACCTTTCTAAACCTCCCAATCACTATGTATTCTATCAGAGAGGCCATTATACTACATAGTTGTTGGTAGATCTAATGGAAATTGTATGTAGTGATCTTAAGGTGTATGGGGGGCTTTAGCAGAGTGCTTTACATAATTAGATTTTAAATATGTATGAGAGAGAGAGATGCTTTTTATTGGCACTACCCTCCCTATCTCAACTATCACATTAATAAGGATATATTATTGGGTGCTTTACATATTTTCATGTAAACAACACAGCACCTTGGCTTTAGTTCTGTAACAAAGGGGTTAGGGGCTGATACCAATTGAGCCTGTCAGGGAGGGACCCCGTGGGATACTTGACTCTGGGCACCAGGTGTATTGATACCAACATTGGCGCGCTTTTCTTCCTCCTCACTCATGGTGGACGGCCATCTTGGGCGATGTGCATGGTGAGGGCAGCATTTTTTATCTGACAGGCGATCAGTAAGTTCCCAACTTGGCACAGATCCTTAGTGATCAGTATAACGACACAGTTCTCTTTAAAGAAATAAAGCAATGTCTGCACACTAGTTGCTGATAAACTGGGGTCTTTCTTTACTAGGAATGACTTTATACACATGCAGCACTACCTGTGGTCCCAGAGGTGGGGTAAAAGCTTGGGGTATTCAATAGTTGCAAACAGTTCAGAACCTAGATCCTAGAACGTGTCCTAAATTCACACAAGGGGACGTTGGTTTCCCAGGGCAGAAAGATGAGAAAGGGTTTATGTCCAGTAACTACCCTAGCCCTTTAAGGAAATGGATTATTTTCACCGTCAGATGGAAGGTCCTGCACACCCCCAGGCCTCAGGCTTGTCCCATGGGGGATACTGGCAGAAGAGCTTCTGCAGATGCTGGCAGCCCCTCTTATCTTCTAGATTAAATTCCCCTTTTGGTAAGGACACCTCCCCTGGGATAGGCTGACACAAAGAAATACACATAAATATTCATTAGCGTTCCAACTGTAGACTGGCTTTGTGGCAAATTAATGCAAATATGGAAATTATGTGATTGTTAGATGGATGTGAGTCTCGATGTCCTCAGTGCTAGGAATATTGGAAAATATTGATTATACACCCAATCCAATATATTTTTTTCGTCCAAACATAAAATTTAATATGCAAAGGGAACAATATTGTACATTTGTTTTGGTGTTCGTGGTCTTCCAGTCAATAAAAAAAAAAAATCAAATGAAAATCTGACAGTTTACGAAGTTATGTTTAGCTTGTCTCAGACTGAATTTTAGAGCTGCTTATCATAACAACATTTCCTGTAAACTGTTCACGTGCAATAAAATGTACTTTCTGGCCTATCCTTCCAGAAAATAATGCAAAAATTTCATAAAAAATGGCAAAATGAGCTGTAACATGGATAATGTTTTCCAGTCTTCAGCAGTATATCATCAGTGTGTTTGCTTTGAGCACTTCTAAATTCCAGCACAGCTATCATTGCTGCAGCTTGTCTGACTATCTCATTGTAATGGGTATCTGTGAAACTAGAGATTAGCAATGAATCTGACATTCCCGAGTATCCATACAGCTATGTGGCACCTACATATATTACAGATAGACCTAAAACCTGGATCTATTGAAAGCAACTGTTAATACTACAGTATAAACGTAGTATGAATATTCTGGTGTATAGGAACTGAAGGAGCCTGAAACTGAAGGAGCTAATGGAACCCCAACAGCAAGCCAGTTCTTCTCTTCCACCATTTGTGCCTGGCCTCACAAATTCTGCTCTGGCTAAATTGGCAGAAACACACTCCAGAATCCTATTGAAAACATTACCAGTTGAGTAGAGGCTGTGATAGGTTCAGAGTATTGGCCAACTTAATATTATTGGCCATAGTTTTGGAATGGGATATCAGGCTAGCTCAAAAAGGCATGATGGTCAAATGCTGTCCATAAACTGTTGCCCAAGTAGTGTATATAGAGTTGTGCTACAATTTTTAAGTAGGTCTATCGTAAACTTAAAATGTTGAATTATGTTGTTACTTAAAAGCTGCCATTTTGGTGACGTTCTTACAGGAGAATATGCTTGCCTGTTTTTCTCCTTAGGCAGTTGCCATCTACAAAATTAGTTTTGTGCTGGTCTTCCTCTCTCTGCAGTACTGTGATTGGCCACTAGGTGGCACTAGTTATATCTTATACAACAAACAATGTTCTAGGTGGGGTTTAGTCTAGTATATAGTATAAGTTTATATCTTATACAAGTGTGGAGGCAGGTGCTGTAGTGCAGCATCACCACAAGGGAGGAGTAATGAGGGAATTGTAATTGTGTGGAAATGTTTGTTTTTTTACTTCAATTTACATTGCGCACAATATAGATTTAGGTCCTTATCAAAACTGAACTTTAAATAAAAATACACAAATAATGCAGATCTGCTGCACTCTAATTCAAATCCAAGGACAAAAAAATAGCTTTGAGGATAGGGGGTAGGAGCCAGGATAAATTGTGTTTCAGGGCCAACAGCATGCTGACTGGAGGAGAGAGCAGAGTGAAATATAAGCTTAATATTGTGGTGCTTTTCTTAATATGTATTTGAATGGAGGGATTGGACCCTATTTAATATTATTGACCTGTGAGAGAGAAAAGTTGTCCCTCCTTATTCTTTACGTTGTAAAGGGAGGATGTCATTGGCCTGATCAATGGCAGAAGAGGCTTAGGGATCAGGAGACCGAGGATGTTCTATAAAAGGAGGGAGCACAGGCTCGGGAAAGTAAAACTGATTTTATCAGGGTAGGAGCAGAGGACCCCCTACTGCATCTTCTCCCATGGTACAGTACAGTGGTTGTTGCAGCCATTTGTTTAGCAGTTTGGCCTGGTGGATCTCAAACCAAGATTCATGGCTATACGTGTGCAATTACATTCTACTCAAGATGGTCACATTTTTCGTCTGGCTGACTTTGTGAGGCATCGCCCAAATTACTGGAGATGTAGGGAATGGTTGTAGGAGCATTCGGGAAAACAAAAAGTTTTGCTCTAGCATATGTAGTTTTTGCATAAATAAAGTTCAAATTCGAGATTTCAATTTTAATTTGAACTTCATTTATGCAAAAACTTTGTGTTTTGATGATCCCATGCTCGGGGGCTTTGCAATCAAATCACAAGTACGGTAGTAGTTTCAGACAAGACCTGAGCTGACTTTTTTTTCCATTGTTCACTTACATTCTGTAATTTTAGTGGCTTAATGTATTGTTTTGTATCTGTAGATATGTTTTAAATTGTACTATCCTCCTTTAAACAATTTTTTTTCTCATTAGTAAACGGCTCATTAGAGGGGAAGAATGTGTTGATTGTTGGTGCGGACGGTTCCCTGGAGGCCCCTCTGAACTATCTGCTGCAGAAGAAAGGTGCTGTGTCTACATTTAGCTCCTGGCAGTCCCAGCAGCTGCAGAACAAGGTACAATGCTGAGGATGAAATGTATAGCAGCTGCACCTTCCTCTGTGGAGTCATAGCAGCTGCTGTCTACAGTTATTCTAGAAATGTTTACCAAAGATCTATAGCTGCTGACCTTGGTATGTTTGTTTTTAAAGGGCATGTTTTATGTAATTTTTACATCATCTTTGAATTCAGTTAATGAAAAAAGGAACAAGGGTTTCAAAACTTTCCCTAAAAATGTAAGTTAGTATTGTGTAACTGTTCTTCCCTGTTATTTTTAGACATAATGGCCTGATCACAATATATGTAAAGTAAATCTCCTCCCCTTTTAACCTCTGCTAAAATAAATCATTGGTGTTCATGGAAAGTGTACTGCACTCATAGAGTTCTATAAAGATTAGTTCTTGCCATAAGGTCAGGGGCCACAGTCCATTGTGCTATTAATGATTATAGTTCATTCTGCAAAAAATTCTTTCCACGTTTTTATACCTGTAGACTAAAGATGGCCATGCACATAAACTTTTGCTCAATCAATATTTCATTTACTAGACTAAAGCTAGCCATACATGGTTCAATTGACATCAAATCGATCATCAATTCGATCGA
>CM070035.1:120049071-120072352 GCA_036250615.1 Ptychadena robeensis | reverse complement strand
TTTTTTTTTTTTTTTATTTATTTTTTTTCTTTCTCCAGAATTATGGAGAAATCAACAGAAACTAAATGTGGTGTTTTTATTTTTTACTGCTAGGATCATAATGGATCAGACCTTTTTACTACCATTGGATAGTATGATCAAGAACAGTGGTGTGTATCGCTTGAGTTCAGGGGTGTGTAATTTTCAGTGAACAGAAAATACACCCTTGCTAACATAAGAAGCTGATTTTAATGTGGAGAATCTGTGAACCAGCTTAGGGATGAAGAATAAGTTTGGTTTTGTTCTGTTTTTTTTTTCCTCTAGACATACACTTTTTTTTCATGTGTAGTAACTTCTCCCCACAGCACACTGTAACATGCATACTGACCCTTTAAGGAGAATGTTCTAGCATCACACAGAGGGGCAGTGTCATATTATTGCCCATAGTTTTGAAGTGGGATATCCCTCAATAGATGATTAGGTGCCCATAAACTATGCTACTAATGTTTCTGTCCCTCCTTCTTTTCTAGCTTGGTGCAGCTAAAATTGTTGTTCTTGGAAGTTCAAAACCTCAGGAGATTCCAGTTAGCTGGATAAAGCCTGGAACTGTTGTTGTATTTGCAGGTAATAATCATTATTGTGTTCAACTTGTATTGTAATATATACCGTATTTTTCGCACTATAGGACACACTTTCCCCCTCCGAAATGGGGGTGGGGGGGATTGAGTGCATCTTATATTTAGAATGTGTGACCCCCCCCCCCCCGGCGCTGTGGTGAAGCAGCCGCTTATGGACGGATCATCCTTCTGCAAATCTGTATGTAAGCAGGCCGGCGGATCCTTCCCTGCTCAGAGCTTTATGTGAGCATAGTGAAGCGGCATCTTACATACAGATCTGCAGATAGATGATGCATGGATCCTACCTCTGCAGATGTCTGTATGAGCGCAGCTGCTTTAGTCAGCACCCATACAGCTCTGCAGAATGGGACCAAGAGGAGGGGGAAGACAATGACCGCTTCCCGGCCTCTTTTAACTCCAGCTTTGCTGGTCGGAGCAAGGAGCTCCAACCGGCAGAACTGCAATTACTGGGTATTTCACACAAAGCTTACCATGCCTTTTGTATAACAATATTTAATCCAAGCTTATGTTTAGGTGGTGTGCGTGTGTTTTTCTTTGTTGTTTTTTTATACTCTTGGTTCTGTATAATTTTGTTATTTTAAAAGGATATACTGGGAATATAAGCCTTCCTAAACCTCTTGCATTCTGTTTTTAAGGTATTAAGCAAGCTAAAATTGGTGTAGCCAGTACACTAGAATTTTTATAAATATGCTTCTCCTTGAATTATCAATTAATATCTCTCTAATTGATCAGAATACAATGCTTGGTAAGCTTCAGAGATTTCTACTATTAATTCTGTTTCTATTCTTCAGGGGGTTCTGAACAGAGCAATGATGGGTTAGTAGGTCAGGCTGTTGGACCACTGACTGCAGCCTTGAGGATGGAGGTGTGTTCATTACTCTAAAAAATACTATTCCTATAATTTTTAATACTTTGTTCACTGTACACATTTTTTTTGCTCTTTCAGAACTTGGCAGAAATAAGTAGAAGATGGCTTGATGCTCAGAAGTATAAGAAGTGGAACCTTCGATGTTTAAAGCTACAACCACTTTCTCCTGTACCCAGGTCTTTATTTTTTTTTTTATGCTTTACCCAGAGTCTATTTCTGGAAACACTAGGAATATAAATAGGAGAGTATTATACATATTAACCAATTTGTAAGTGTAGGGCCTAGACTCAAATACTTGTGCCCCTGTGTGTATTTCTCACATTAAATATAATACAATAGGCAGCATTTTGGGCACTGAACACTTACAAAAACATAATAGAGT
This sequence comes from Ptychadena robeensis, assembly GCA_036250615.1. Lineage (NCBI taxonomy): Eukaryota > Metazoa > Chordata > Amphibia > Anura > Ptychadenidae > Ptychadena > Ptychadena robeensis. Next base: position 120,070,485 of record CM070035.1, on the reverse strand, counting down.
CGAGGCCCATAACAATAGGTAAAAAGAAATTTAAACGGTTCCAAACAATACATGGTATGATCTCCTAATAGCCCTCTTGCTGCTGACATCATACTTTACAATGCATGGTTTAAATATCCTCAATTCACACTTCACTGGGGTCTTTCACACTGAGAAATGAGATCCAGGGCTTCATAGCACCCCTGGAAATGTGCAGGAACACAGAGCAGGTGGGCAGTTCCCAAAATGCATTGAACCCTGTGAGTGTGAATTGCCATACATAGTGTTAAATATCCCGAACTTTGGCTTAGGAGAGAAGTGTACTGTTACTTCTCTGCTACCTCAACTTCTGAATTATATAGCAACTTGTTGATTCTACTGTATGTAGTATATTCTATACCTCTACTCTGCTGAATTCATGATTAATTATTGTTCATTATTTTTTTTATTTTTTTCAGCGATATCGAGATTTCTCGAAGACAGAATCCAAAAGCTATTGATGTTCTTGCCAAGGAGATAGGATTGCTTACAGACGAACTTGAAATGTATGGCCGCACAAAAGCCAAAGTACGTCTGTCTCTTCTGGAAAGGTTAAAAGAGCAGCCAGATGGAAAATATGTCTTAGTTGCAGGGTAAGCATACGCTAGGCCATGTTAAATATCTTGTCCTTTTTTCTCTTTGTTTAGATAAACTGCACTTGTCATGTAATGGCAAAATGTTTGATGGCTATAGCTGATTGTTGATTGGCTTATGGATATTAAGGAACGTGGCCATCTGTTCTATTGAGTGCAATCCAGGTAAATGATCAATAAGAGGGTTATATTGATTAACCTAGTACACACTCATGAGCCAGTTCATGGGCATCTTTTACAGATCAACTTTTGTTGATGGGCCCTGGGTGCCATGTGACTTTCAGGCCTAGTCTCCACTGCGCCAAAATCATCGCATTTGGCTTGGTGAAGACGCTGTCTATTGTCCACAGGTGCATCATAGCCTGCACCCATGATGCCCAGTGAAGATTTAAGCTGGGCATAGACGGGCCGATTCTTGCTTGATTTGACTTCCTGCCAGATCGGCATCAGGTGCGCCAACTGGTCATGTTGACCAAAATTCTGCCGCCATGTCGGATCGCACAGTGATCCGACATGACGGATAATTCAGATTGGATCCCATTAGTTTGGATGGGGGCGGCTGTTCCTAGCCGAAGTAATGGACGGCACACAAAGGATGCCCGGACGATTCTCAGCACTAGCAGCCAAGCGTGATGACGTCCTCACGCCCACTAGGTCGGCTCGGCAGTCGACGGGAAATCATCCCGTCTATGCCCAGCTTTAGGCCTAGCTATTTTGTCTAAATGCTAATTTCACTGTAAATTGTTTGCACATTTACTGTAAATGTTTTAGGTTTACAATATTTTATCTCATTTCTGTAGATGTCTCCTTCTACACTGTTTTTTGTGGTTAGTATTTTATCCCTTCTCTGATGGCATGGTTTTATTTCACCTGAACAGTGGCTAAAGGAGCTCAGCTCTTTGATTGTGTTTTGGCTCTGTGGTCATATGAAATCCTCTATCAGAATTTGCTTCAGTTTCTCGATTTCTTGCCAAAGGAATAGTTGATTCTTGTGTATCATGCTTAACGGTTTAAATGCAAGCCATGTGTGCTGTCTGACCAGGTTACAGCAGCCTCATTCATTTGTGTTGCAGCTACCCTTGTTTTATTTCATTTTCCAAGTAGAAGTGTCCCACGGCAAGTGTTCTAAAGTCGTTTGAGACATGTGTGTTTTTTTTCGCCCCTCAATTTTAGTATAACACCCACTCCTCTTGGGGAAGGAAAAAGCACTGTAACCATTGGACTGGTACAAGCATTGACTGCACATAAAAATACCAATTCTTTTGCATGTCTGAGACAACCTTCTCAAGGGCCAACTTTTGGAGTAAAAGGTACGTTTTTGAAGCAATATGAACTGTAATATAAAAAATGCCTCCTCTACTAGATCCAAATACCAGTGCACTCACTATGTTTATATTGTTGATGGGTTTTTTTACCTCCTGGGCATTACGCTGGACCCATGCCTAGCGTTTCTGCAAAGCTGTGGGCTCAGGGAGCTTTTCAAAAACCACGTTGTGGACTTTGTTTTGGCTAGGTTTTTAGTCCATTAATATCAATGGACTAAAAAAAAACACCGGCTAAACCGTGAGTAAGCTGCACAGAAACACATGCTTATTCACATGTGTTTTCTAGCTGCAAGGGTGGAGCCTAAGCCAAATCTGAGCTATTATTTAAAATACATTTCATATTTTACTACCTTCATTTAAATTGGCTACTTTGGTCATTATGGTTCTAGCTATCATTAGAATAAGTTAATAAAATAAGATTTTTTAAATCACTTTAGCTGAGTTGGTGCAAGGAGCACGCTTAATGGGGAATATACTGGGTTTAATTAATGCAAAAGAAAAAAAAAAAGCCCTTCTGTCTGCAGGTTGTGGGGCAGGTGTGTGCTGTCTGTATGCACACAGTTTCTCAGATTGAATAAAGACATTGGGTCACAGAGGTGCATTTTTGCTTTATACTGCTACTCCTGCTATATTTTTTTTTATCAAAACACCTCTCCTCACATATACTTTTTTTATAGTGCAGAATGTGAACAAAAGCTTGACCATATTTTAAACTATACTTGGTTTGTTGATTTTAATTTAATGAATAGAGCTCTATTTGTTTATTTTATTTATTGTTACAGGTGGAGCAGCTGGAGGTGGCTATGCTCAAGTGATCCCTATGGAAGAGGTATGTACGGGAACAAGCAATGCATTTTCAATGCTAACAAAAGTTGGTTTACATGCTGAATGTTGTTAAATTCTAGTTGATGGACTGTCACAACAATCCAATTCGATTCTAATAAAACCAATTTATGCCATAATATAAATCTGTATTGTTGATGCAAAGCAAATCAATATTTGCTTATTTTCCCTATCTTCTATTTGTCTGGCGGCTTGTTTTAAAAGCTTGTTGAAAGTTGTGTAAGCTCTTAAGGTAGACATGAATCAAAAAATTTTTTGGATCATACCTGTCCAGCTTTTTTGTCTTTCTTGGCCAAATCACGATTTTAATAAATGCTCATCTAAAAGACTCATATTTTCACAAGAATTTTGGATGTGTCTTAAAGTCCAAAACTACAGTAACTATTGTAGTTTGTATGTTTAAACCACCACTCGCAAGTAAACATTTAGGGTGACATCACACCAGTGATTGATAATGGCGGCAACGTGGACTGGGGAGGGATTTTTAAGCAGTGTACAATGTACACTGCTGCAATCGCCCGTACCGTGCTGTTAAAAGAGGCATAGTATGGGCAGAATGCTAGGGAGGCCAGCAGAACAGGTGCTTTTTTTTCTGCTGTGTACCAGAGGGGGCTTGGAAGATAAAGCCAGCCGGCATCTCTCCCATCTATCTCTTCCTGTGTGTGTGAAAGCTGGACTCCTGCTGCACAAACACAGACCAGGCCGAGCAATGTGTTATCGGCTGCTTTAGCCTTACTCAGACCGTTCGCCTTACTCAGCTCCGGCCACCAGAGTAGGAGAAAGACTAAATATATTTTGGCCATCAGATGCTCCAAAGCATAGAGTGCGTTCTATAAACTTCTAGGCTGAAATGCAGTATTTGTAGTGAAAGCACACTGGTGTGATGTCACCCTAAATGTTTACTTGTGAGTGGTGGTTTAAACATTCAAACTACAATAGTTACTGTAGTTTTGGACTTTAAGACACATCCAAAATTCTTGTGAAAATATGAGTCTTTTTAGATCGGAGGCGGACCAACCACTGAGCGTGGCCAGCAGAGGTGGGGAACTGTCATGGGAAGATCTGCCCGCTGACGGTTCTTCCCTCTCCATCTATTGAGTTACAGCTGTATATAGGGGTGAGGTTTTAAAGCCGGCAACATACTGTATATTTCCATATTTGTGTACGGTGAATACAGTCTCCATTATACTGACTGACACTTCTTTTGCAGTTTAACCTTCACTTGACTGGTGACATTCATGCTATTACAGCAGCCAACAATTTGCTAGCAGCCGCCATAGATGCCAGAATTCTGCATGAGAACACTCAGTCAGACAAGGTAAATACTTTATAGATGTAAGGTACAGCTATGGCTCTTCTTTCTAGTATTCTTGTAATAAAAAAAAACAATATAGAATTCATAGAATTATAAATATTTTGTACATCATTTTAGGTTTTTTAGTTAAGAACGTTTCTGTGTTTTTCAGGCTTTATACAATAGACTTGTTCCTTCCATAAATGGGATCAGAAACTTTTCTCCAATCCAGATTGCTCGTTTGAGGGTAAGTTTTAGATGTATTTCTTTTTTGCACTTTGATTTAATTAGAAATAACAAAATGCTTTTAATAGTATGTTTAACCTCCTGGGCGGACAGCCTGAATCCTGCTTGAAAAGTCTTGCCAAAAGCTGGACTCATGGTCAGCCCAAATGAAAATCAATTAATCACCTTTGTCCTGTACCGGCTGCCCTTCTCTGGCTTCTTCCTTTCTCGTTGTGACCTCACCGGGTGCAGCTGTTGACAGGCATAGGGGGCAAATTCAGAAACCATCTTCCTATGTAAAACTTTTGGTATAGAAGATGACGCCTACCTGTAACACCATAGGGTTAACAGATAAAAAGAAAGCTAAACAAGAAATATATTGTTGTGGCTTACATACACTAAGGGCATATCATTTAGTTTGCATGGACTACCAACACATTCTCTTAAAGATCTGACAAGACCTTAATTGTAAGCATTTTGTGCATTGCAGTGCAAGTGAGGTGGCAAACTACACTGCTCAAAAAAAATAAAGGGAACACAAAAATAAGACATCCTAGATCTGAATGAATCAAATATTCTTATTAAATACTTTGTTCTTTACATAGTTGAATGTGCTGAAACACCATGCAGGACCTTTGGCATTTGCCAGAGAACACCAAGATTAGCAAATTCGCCACTGGTGCCCTGTGACGGTGTCTGGCGTCACCATGGAAAATGTTCTGTTGCCTGCAACATCCTCCAGCATGACCGGTTTAACAGTGGGTCAGTAATGGTGTGGGATGGCATTTCTTAGACGGGTTGCACAGCCCTCCATGTACTTGGCAGAGGTAGCCTGACTGCCATTAGCTATTGAGATGAGATCCTCAGACCCCTTGTGAGACCATGCTGGTGCAGTTTGTCCTGGGTTCCTCCTAATGCAAGACAATGCTATACCTCATGTGGCTGGAGTGTGTAAGCAGTTCCTGCAAAATTAATTGATACTATATACTGGCCGGCCCATTCCGCCTAACTGAAATAAATTGAGTACATCAGGGACATCATGTCTCATTCTATCAACCAACGCCACATTGCACCACAGACTGTCCAGGAGTTGGGGGATGCTTTAACCCATGTATTGGAGGAGATCTCTTCGCAAACCATCGGCCACCTCATCAGGAGCATGCCCAGGTGTTGTAGGGAGGTCATACAGGCAAGTGGAAGCCACACACTACTGAGTCTCATTTTGTTTTGCTTTAAGGACATAACATCAAAGTTGCATCAGCCTTTTTTTTTCACCTCCATGGGTTGATGCATTTGATTTCCATTGATAATTTGTGTGATTTCATTGTCAGCACATTTAGCTATGTTACGAACAAAGTATTTACTAAGAATATTTAATGCCTTCACATCTAGGATATTTTATTTTTGTGTTCCCATTATTCTTTTTGAGCAGTGTAGTATCCTCATAATAATAATAATCTATCACAATTTGTTGTTACTGTAAGGACTGTAGCCAACAAGCAGTTTTTCCAGCCATAAAGGGATGGTATAGTGTAACTGTGAAGTGCTAATATTGTGAACTGAGTGGTTGTAGTCATAAGGTTAGACATGAAAAATAAACAGAATGTCACTGCGAAGTATTACTAGATATAGTAATACTATACTATATATACAGTACAGTCTGTGTTTGCAGGATGAGTGAAACGAAAAAAATAGCGTAAGACTATAGTCCACTCGACATGTTTAGTTATTGTAGGTAAGTGCTATATAATGAAAGCATTATTCTGGCTTTACAGTTTTAATGATACCTCCAGAGACTTCAGTCCGCTGCCGTTCTGACTCCATATGTCTGGACTGGGTTTGTTGACTTTTAACCCTGCTTTCTCATTAATCAAGTCCGTAATGGCTTAGATTGATTTGGCAGCCAATTTAAGCCCGAATGACACTTTACAATTTAGATTTTTCACCCTATTTTTCGACCGATCGACCGCCATGAGCAGTCTTACATTAATGTGTATGGGGGCTTTTGTCATATGCAAAATAGTTTACATAATGAAAGACCTTTTTGGCTCACTATAGACATATATGATCTGTGTATAACAGACTGTATAACTGTGTAATAGCGTTGTAAAAGAGAACTGGCAGCCACTAGGTGGCAATGGATCCTTTACCAACATACTTTGGACTAAACCATTTCAGTGGGCCCTGTCTTTTAAAATAAGACATGGGTGTGTTGAATTCTGGAGGGTCTTTTAAAGCTGGGACATTGAAAGCAGAATATTTTTGAGGAATGGTTTCAATTATCATGCATACTGACCTCACTAACCTGGTTTTGACAAATGTTACTGCAAAAATGCAATGCTAATTCTTACAACTGTTAATGCAAGCGTATGTTATATTCAGACTGCCGGTTACACCCACCAAGCAGTCGCCCTGCATACGAAACCAACTTGGTAAAGCATTTGTTTAAGTGTGTGTGTGTGTGGGCAGTAGGAAAGGCAGTCCTGTTTCCCATATACAGCCAGTAAACTTCATCCTCAGTTTGACACACTGTCTGCCAAAGTTATATATACTGCTGATATTGTATTAAAACATGACAATGTGTATTGTGTGTAAAGACAATTGTGCAAAGTGAGGGGAAAAAATCCACAAAAGCACACTAGCATGCTTACAATTGGTACTGAATTTTTAACGGCTTATGTTTGCTTTAAAACATCTTGATAAAAATGCATATTCATCCTAGTGTCTCAAGATTAAACAGATGAATATGATCCTACAGTATCTTTACTGTCAGCAACTAAGGTTAAGTTCAAAAGCTTGGTTTGGAACACCGCACTTGCCTCCTGCCAACTGACTAGGAACCTCCAAAAGTAGGACATACCCAATATGCCATACCTCACCTGAACATAGGGATTTTTCAGGCACCAATCCTCTAGCACTTGAGCCAAATGTTTAGCCTTTATAAGGGAATCTCCTTGAATTAATGATATGTTCTGTTAGTGTATCTGTTTTTTTACATTTAGAATTGCAACACAAAAAAGGTTTAATCCTCTGACGCGTGGCTGTGACCAATCTTGGGATGTCTTCTCTGCATTGGCTTTTTATTTCCCCTTTCTATTTCCTTCATTGTCCCTGTCCGTAACACACTTTACAATGCTGCGGTATGTTTGGAAGAGCAACAGAGGAGGAGGGACTGTGTAGTTTATAGTTTGGTTGGCCTGGAAAGCCAATAATCTTGGGTATAGTTAAGAGTTGGAAAGATTTTGGATTTCTATCGAGATTGGCAAAAAAAAATTCTGTTCATAATATATGGATGTGTGAGCTGTAATATATATATATATATATATATATATACCATATTTTCCGGCTTATAAGACGACCCCCTACTTTTCCAGTTAAAATATAGAGTTTGAGATATACTCTCCATATAAGACTACGCCTCTTCCAATGCACACCAAATAAAAAACAAAACAAAAAAAACAATAGATTTGATTTCAACATGGTAATTTTAATTCAAATGTTTATGACATGGGCAAACTGCCTGCAAGTCACAGGAAATCAACCGGCAAATGTGCCTGCGCACGCCCTTTTTTGACCAGTGCAGGAAAACGACAGTGGACACATTGCCTTACATAAACTTAGCCTGACTTTCAACCCCCAGATCTCCCAACAACCTTAAAAGACCATTTTTTGTAGTTATTTACATTCCCAATTTCACAATATGGTGTTACATTTTTTTATTCTTTGGCTTAGATACACTTCAAATAGGCCAAGAATTTTTTTTTTTTAACCCTCTGGGCGGTTTGAGGTTTTCGCGCCAAAACCTCATGTCACCGGCAATCACGGCGGAGTACACTGTACCCCGCCATGCTTGCCGGCTCTCTGCCCAGCTCTCTGCACGCCGCCGACGTCAAATAGACGCTGGCGGCGTGTGGAGAGGAGAGCAGCGCCCCCTCCATTAACATGGAGGTCTATGGCGCCGCCCCCCCCTCCCCCTTCGGCGTCACAGATGATGCCGAAGACATGGGCCGGAAGGGCTCAGTGTGTCGGCGGCTCTTCTACTATGTATAACTTTTCACTCTACTGGCCCTGCATTGTGATGTACGACTTTTAACTGTTGGTTTTAAACTGCTGTAAACTATTTCGTGTTTTTAGGTATTCTGCCCCTTTAAAGCCAAGATGTAACTTAAAAAAGACCATGAAATCGACCTGTAATTTTGTAATATTTTGAGTACATTTGTTTTGACATCTGGAATGTGTTAAATAAGGAGGGTAACAATACACTAGAAGGATTTTTACCCATAGGAGGAATATTAATCACTGGCAGGCTGGAAGTTGAAGCTTTCCATGTGAAGTGCCACTCTCTCTAATCCTAGAAAAAATACCTCTGGCAAAGGATCCAACTGACTCCATGTGTGAGGTTCACTCCCGGATCCTTCTATCTTTTTCTGTGAACCACACATTGCAGAAGGGTTCATTAGGTAACATCAACAAATTCCTAGCAAAGGGAATACTAGAAATTCACAAGAGCTTTCGTTTCACCAAGCTTATTGTTAAAGACAAGAAGGTTCTAGAATAATATGCGTTAACCTTTGGCTCCACACCCATCTGATTGTCAATGGTGCGAGAAAACTTAAGCTGCATAAAAAGATTTTGATTAGATGCTTCCTGTTCTTGCTTAAGTAGAAACTAACAAAGGGTGGGCTTTTTTGGTTTATTTTAAATGACATCTGGGAGGCTTTAAGGGGAAATTATTTGCTGTGTCAAAGCTGGGTGAGTTTGAATAATTTTCTTTTTCTGTCCACCTAAATCTTCAATACTTTTAGACTTTGCTTTTATTAGCATGACTGATTCCTCGCCTTAAATTTTCCTTTCAACTATTCTGCTTTTAAACGTTGGAACCCCTGTCTATCTGTATTTTGTTGCTTTTTATGTTCCTGTTGCATAGACATGACTACTCCTACTTTTAAAAACTTTCAATTAAATGTTTTTCCTCACCTCCTTATCTAAGGACAAATGGTCCCTGAGCAAAAAAGAGGATGCTTTATAAAAAATAATGCGGTTTCTAAAGCCCCATATAGATGCTTGGTTTTGACCTATATAGCACCTCTATAGTGGTTCCCATATTGCCTGTTAGTGTTCTGCAAGATCTCTAAAACACTGAGGAGCAATCTTTGCTGACACCACAGATCATGTTGCCTTGTAGAGAATGTATGCAAAAAAAAAAAAAAAAAAACCGTGGAAAGATCTCTATAAAAATCTATTCAGATGTGCTTCAATATCCAATGTATCAATTGTGGTCCATGTGTTTCACCCCTCAAGGGGGCTTCATCAGGGTAAATCTTGGTCACAGATCATAGTAGAAGCAATAGCATGTCAAAAAGGTCTATAAAAGAAAAAAAATCTCTTAACTATGCATTGATAAGTGTTCATTTCACCCTGGCAGACAACCCACCTGGGATCCTCCTGGCTAATTACATCAATATGTCATTAGGTTACCAATATTGGATCCCAATAAATATATTTTAAAAAGGATTTAAAGAAATACGTGTCTCTAAAACATTAGGTACATTCACCACAGATTCATGCCGACCTGAAGGCTAGATTAACATCAATAACATATTGCATCACACGATTGACATAAAAACCTTAACAGCCCATCACTGGTATACAGAAAAAAAAAACCACTTTGTCCATGTTCAAAATTTTGGCCTACTTTTTGTATTTGAGTTTGACCTGCACAAATATGTAAGTTCTCGCACCCAGGAGCCACCATGTGAATTAAGCCTTACTATTAGAGTTTCCAAGGTCAAATCCTAGATAACAATGCCAAGCAGTAGTCCCAGATGCACTTGTCTTAGGTGAATTTACACAGCTGAGGCAGCCCAGGAAATGTCCGGGTACTCCCGCAGCAGTGGGGAAAATTACCTGTCACGAGCACCTGCAAAACTTGTGCAGTCGCCAGTACCAGTATAGCAGGCAAAAGCCAGAAAACTGCTTTTTTTTCTTGTTAACTGGGCGGTCAGAGGCTGTCTGTGTAAATGAGCCCTTGTGGGGAGGGAGGTTGTTGGATGGTTTAATCAGCAGTACCGAGCTCTCAGTGTAACTTATGTTCTTTTAAGTGTTAAGGCCACTGTAGTGTTTTTATACTAATTTGATCTTGAGAGTAAAATGTAACCACATATATTTTTCCTCCTGTTTTCCTTTTATTTTTTTTTATTTTTTATTTTTTAGAGAATAGGCATTAACAAGACTGATCCAGGGTCACTCACTACAGAAGAGATCAGCAGATTTGTACGCTTGGATATTGACCCTTCTACAATAACATGGCAGAGAGGTAAGGGGATGCTATGATTGTGTCTGTGTATTTCAATATGTTCAGGTAATAAAATTAATGTGCAAGAAAAAGAAATCCCAAGTACCATGTCTTGGAGGATATGGAGTCTGAGATATCATGGTATAGACCAGTGGTGGGCAACTGAAGGCATCACGAAGGGGCTGCACATCACATTTTTAACCTACACTGGCTTGTATAAGCATTTTATAATGAAAAGAGGACAGCGGGTATAGCTAGAAGACATTACTTTTCATTTTTAAATAACTAAACTTGAATGGTACATTGAGCATTGTGTTATGTGTGCAAAAGGATGTGTTTTGTAGCCCAGTGTAATAAATCGAGATTAAAATATGTAGTGACAGTCATTGTCAATTACCCTTTCCTCCTCTTCCTGGTATAAGATACCTGGTGAGGACAGATCAGCGGACAGGTTAATTCCTATGCTGTAACAGTAAGGTTTCGGGTACCACAAGTGTTGGGCTGAGGAGACGTTAAAGAACGCCCAAAGGGCTGATGCGGCTGCTGGGCCTTAGATTGGGCTCCTGGGGTATAGACCATCTCTTGCTTTTGAAAATTTTCATTTAAAATTTCCCTTACATTTTTTTGTTATGTAATGCCTAAACATCCAAGTTTCTAATTTAAGAATGGAAAGATTCAGTACAGATTACTAGGTGTTTATGCTAGACATTATAAGTTGTTTGGTTTGTGGAATCTTTAGCTGCAGAAAGTGGGACTTTTTTTTACTTTTATTGAATTTATAAATTACATGTATTAAAGGCATTCCTGAAAGTATGTCCGAAGGCTTTTCTTTCTATCCAGTATAGTTTCTATCTCTGCCAAGATAAATAGGAAGAGACTTTTAGAATAGTTGAAAGATATATACTGTATTTTTCGTCATATAAGATGCACCTGCACATAAGACGCACCCAGTTTTTAGAGCAGAAAAACCAGAAAAAAAAAGATTTAATAAGTTTTCACATAAATTAGGTTAATGCAATGAATTTAATGGATGCAATATTCAATTCAGCCAGAAGGTGTCACTAGCAGCAGTACACTCTCAGCTGAACATGTCATACTTTACACTGATCTACAGAAGGGGGAGGGGGGGGGGGTTGGGCTGTGTTCTGCTCTCCCTCTCCTCTGCTGATGTCACTGATTCTGTGTCCGTGGGGCAGAGTGATTGCTGCTCCCACATATAGGAGAGCTATAGATGCAAGTTAATCTAGCTCTGTCTTCATTGCCTATGCCAGTTCAGGGCTGGCATAGGCAATTACACAGTTCAGATGGGAGAGCCGAACATCGGCAATCTCATCTGAACTGACAGCTCCTCCAGCTCCCCTCCTTGCCGGGAGAGCTGGCGGAAAGCCAAGGTGCGACCTCCGGCGTATAAGACGCAGCCACATTTTTGCCCCCAATTTTGGGGGTGAAAAAGTGCAATTTCTATGCCGAAAAATACAGTATGTTTTTCTTTACAATCAAATACCATTTCTGTCTTAAAAATTTGCTAACTTATAAGATGCATGCTCTGGTGGTACAGGTTCATGATGGTGTTAACAGAGGCTGAAGCAAATGATTTCCACCCAACACTCCTCCCACCACAACCCCCCCATCATCTTTCCATCTCCCATTCACTAATGTCTTGGATCCAAACCCTAAGAAATCGGCATGTCCTCTGTCCTGGTTTGTCTTTCAGAGAAGCTGATTTATTCAAGCTTTTGCCTACCAAGTTACTGACCTACGTAGTCATATGTTCTAATCACATGTAAAAAAAGTTTTTTAGAGTTCATTTACCGCCCTAACAAAGAGTTTATAATTCCTAATTTTGAATTTCCTAACATTTTTAAAATATCCACTCAATATGTATCCAACCATGGGGCTTTTACCTCCACATGCTGTTGATGTCAATTTGTACAGAAAGATTAAAAAAGTGTATTTTTTGGTTTATAAGACCCCCCCCCCCCCAAAAAGAACAGAAATCAAGGGGAGAAATACTTGCATCTTCTATTCAGAAGACATGGCTGACCTTTGGTTTCCCGCCTGTTCTACCAGCAAGAAGATGGGAGGAGGATGAGGAGCTGTCAGCTCAGATCAGAGATCAGAGCTGGATGAAAGGGCTGCCAGCTTTTCACACAGCCAAGCAGCTGTATCGGCTGGATAACACGGAGCATAGCAGAGATCTGCCTGTGGGTGGATCTCTTCTCTGACTGTATGTTAACTGTTTGTGAGCTGAGCTGCTTTAGCCCAACTACACAGTGCAGATTGGAAATCTGCCATTTGCACTGTATTGGGATTTGGGCACAAGCTGCCCACATCAACATACAGCTTTTCCAGTCCGGGCTAGGTGCAGGAAGCTGTCAGAGATTTCTTTTATAAAGAGAAGTGAATGACTAATAGAATAGTGAGCTGGTAAAGATTCATTTCTAATAATAATGTCTTGTATACATCTATATAAGCCTCCATAGTTTTCTGCCCGGTATGGGTGATACTTGAAATTCCCACTCTCCCGGTGCCTCTGTCCACGTTGCCGGCTTCCTCAATGATGCTGGTGACATGGGCTGGGAGACCGACGCCCACGGTCCATTGCGCGTCCCCCCGGCTCATCGGTGCCACCGGGGTGGGTACAGAAACGCGTAAATCACAGATATACCCCCAGAAAACTGCAGCGTTTCTCTACATCGCCGCAGCTTTCCAGTGTTGTATCGTGTTTGTGCTATCCCTGCTTCTCAAGTGTTTGGGATGAACCCAAACAGTGAACAGACTGGGTTTGTCTCGAACGTTAGGGAGGATAAGTAAAAGGCACTTGCCTTGACTTTTCTCTTACCGGAATAACATAAATGTGTGTTTTCTGTACATAAGTTTTTATTTCATTATGTTATTGTATTGATTCTTCTTTTCACCTTGTATTGTAATCTATCTGGGTTGTTAATAGGTCAAACTGTGTGCTCTTCTTACAGTGGTTGACACGAATGACCGATTCCTCCGGAAAATCACAGTTGGACAAGCAAGCACAGAAAAAGGTTTTTCCCGCCAGGTATTACCATGAAAATGAGCAAGCCAATGATTTTAATATTGGCATATTTTATAATATATATGCCATATTCCCATGGCAAGCCAATGATTTTATATTTGTTTTGTGTATTGTAAATCTCTTATTTATTTTTAATTTTTTTTTGTGGTTTTGTGCAAGACTTCAAAAATGATTTGTGAAGTCCACGTTATAATTAGCATGGTGGAGGAAGCATGCAACTTGTTCTAATATGAAAGCGTTATTATTATTTTTTTTTACAAAGAGAAGAAAACAACATTGTCTCATTTAGATGGAAATTGATATAAAGCCAGGAGGTCCCCTGTTTTCTAAAGGATGTGGGATGTATCAAGTATGAACGAGTACTCCACAGTCCTCAGAGAGTGCATGACGAGCATATTTTCTCCTAACCACATACTACAAATGTTCCCCATACTGCACCTGCATCTAAGAATCTTTGCGTATGTCTTCATTGCTCTCTCCCAGATATAGACTGCAAGTAAAGAACAGCCTGCATCACTGTTGTGATATAACAGTGTTTGTTGCCACCACTTTTAGGATGTTGTCTGCTGTGCTCATATGTAGAATGTTCTGCTTGCTTGGACAAGAGAGACAGGAATTCATTTTATTAAGTTTTATACATTTTTGTTAGGATACTAAACCCCTTTTTATATACCAGAAGTGAATTCAGTTATAAGAATTTAAAGACTTCAGTCTTGTCTGACCATGTGTGTTTAGGAGTTTTAGACTGCTCATTCTTGGCCCAAATCTTGACAGCTCATACTCCCTCTACTTGCATATCGGTGAGAGATGACAAAGGCTCATTAATACACAATACCTCTGACATCTTGGATGTATTTAATACTTTTCACAAATTTCTTTACACATCTATAGCCCTTTATGCCATTGAGGAAATTCCACTATACTTGTGCAAAGTTACCTTCCCTCAGCTATCCAGCATTGTTCATTGCCTCACTTTACCTTGCAGAAATTTAAAGAGTGACTAGTTCATGTTATAGGTCCTGGGCCTGTATGGCCTACCCAACTAAAAAAAACCATAAAAGACATTCTTTATCCCACTCTATTAGATGTTTTTAATTGAAATTGTGGTTTTGCCCCATTCTCGCTGATTCAGACCGCCCCATCAGTAGACATTAACATTTTTTAAAAAGTCCTAGTGGCCATTCTGAACTCAAATTTTCACCTCCATTATTTATTCAGATCAAACTTGATTTATGCCCATCAATCTCTTCAGCGTATGCCTCAACTTGCTCCCCACTGATTTACCCTTTTACAATCCTCTCTACTTTCCTTTCTCATGAAGGGCTGCTTGTCTTTCCATAGTGCCACGAGCCCATTATTTCATATTTGCTATACCTGAAACACGTTGGGATGTTGTTTGTCCTCTCTCTTTTATTTCTTTATTTTTATCAGCACAAATGCAATATTTAGTGAGCTGCTCACCATCCACAAGTGATTCCTCCTCAAGGTTACTATCCACTGCATTTGTTAACTGGCCACTGATGCCTGTAATTAATACCGCAAGCTATGTCCTCTCCTAAACGCTCTCCTACTTTTTGTTTCTTAACCTTCCTAGCACACCGCCCGTATCGCGCCGTTTATAACGGCGCGATACGGGCGATCAAGGCAGTGTAGAGAGTACACTGCCCGCCGTTTCCGGCATCTCGCCGAAACTCTACGCACGCTGTCATTACTGACAACCGCTGCGTGAGAGGGGAAGCCGGCGCTCCTCCATTAACATGGAGGTCTATGGCGCCCCCCCCCGCCCCCTTCCGCGTCACCGTGACGCGATCGACCGATGAAGACAATCGCTGCAGCTTTCCGGGGAGGCATAGGGTCTCCCCGCAGCCTGCTTTCCCGGCGGTTGAGGCGAGCCTGAAGCTCGGACGAGCTAGGCTCGTCTCAACCGCTAGGGAGGTTAAGGGAAAAAACCTAGCTTACCTGGAAAAACGGTTGAACATGGTGATCTTAACACATATGCCGTGATTTTGGATTAATGCTCATCTCCCTGAATTAAACAAATTTAGGGACTTCCCAGATTGAAAAGCTGCAGGGATATTGCATCTAGTTGAGCCTTTTTTTTACTATCCAAAAAAAACACACATTTTAAGTGGTAAGCTTAATCCTGTAGGGAGGTGGCTAGCTCACCCATCCACCATACATATCGCTTTTATTTTACTATTTGCAGCTGTTTCATTTTGACAGACCCAATTTCAGTTTTGATCACTGCATGTTTAATCCACCTCCTCCTAAAGCCTACCATACATGTTTAGATTGTGACCCGATGTTTTGGCCGATCGATGGTGCATGACATCATCACGCGTGGTCAATCTGCCAAAACATCAGGTCACAATCGGCCTGGGCACCCTTTGTGTGCCAACGCTGTCTGGCGTGTCCCCCTAGCTGCTCAGCTGGGGAGACCCGGCAGATAGCATGCCGGCTGTGAGAACAGTCAGACTAGCACAAAGGGAAATGCTAGCACCTCCCTTTCCCCTTCAGAAGCAGGCAGGCTGATTCCTCAGCCCCAATGGATCTCAGATCCCTTAGAGCTGAGGAGACCTATCCATACTTTAGACCGATCTAAGAATTGCGGACATGTACGTAATGGCTTTGATCGATTGGGCTCTTAAGATTGGCACCAGATTTTTTGGCCGACCGACTGCCATGATCGTCTATGGGGGGCTTCAGACATGGTTCTCGCCTCTTCTATGCAGGGTTTAATTTCCTCATAATTTGCTGCACACCTTATTAACCTCCATAGTGCACTGCCTATATCACGCAGTTTTCAACGGCGCAGTACAGGCAATCGAGGCAGTGTAAAAGGTACATTGCCTGTCATTTCCTCACTCCCTCTGCCCCTCTCCACACAGCCGGTGTCATTATTGACGTCGGCTGTGTGGGCGGGAAAGCCGGCGCTCCTCCATTTACATGGAGGTCTATGGCGCCGCCCCCTTCCACGTCACCATGACGCGATCAGGGTGGTGCTGAAACCCCGGAAATGCTGCAGCGATGAAGACAATCGCTGCAGTTTTCCAGGGAGGCATCGGGTGTACCGGATGCCGGCTTCCCCTGCGGTTGGGGCGACCCTGTATGCTGAACGAACAGGGTTAGTCTCAACCACTAGGGAGGTTAAAGTCCTACTCCAAAACCTAACGCGTAAAAGAGAAGTGGGAGACTTCTGCTTTTTAATATGAGATAGGGATTTTAAAAGATGGCTTCTGCGTTAAATGCAAAAGCAGGCTGGGCAACGTAATTCATTTGCAATGGCCAAAGCTAGTGTTCTACTAGACTAATATAACCCATTATCTTGATCTGGTGTTTGGGTTGCTATTCCTATTGCATGTACACATACCCTGATGACCATGTGAAGGTTTTTTTTTGTAGCCTGCAAATTAATAATTAAGATGATTTTTTTCAGCTCCCTCCAACATTTCATGATTCAAAGACACTCACAAACTTCTCTCCTTAAAAACCTTTTCAAATGGAGGTTCTGTCAGGAAGTCTGATTTAGGGTAAGGCTCCACTATGGAAAACCGAAAAACACAATGTGGGTTTCCCTGTGGGTTTTCACTGCGTTGTCAATGGGCTTAAACCTGCTACAAAACCCTGGCCGATACACGTACAATAATTTCAATGGATGTGGCTTCTGCAGGCACGCATTATTCCACACCTGCACAGTGGCCAATCCACAGCAGTAGAGTTCAGCTCATTGGGGGTAATTGAAGCTGCATCCGCTCCCAAACTGCCCAGGTGGAGCCTTAAGCAGGGTACAGACGGCTCGATACTCGAGCCGTCCGATGTTACCTGCATCAGCGTGATGATGTCATCACGCTGCTATCGGATATTGGCGGAGCCGGGAAGACGGCTCTGCTCTCTCCCCGGCTCAGCTGAAGCTTTGTCTGGAGCCCAGTGGTCTTTATGCAAAGCATCGGACATCGGCCGTATTAACGGTCATATCCGATAAGGGATTGATTTGTTGTTTTACTCTGCTCTTTGTTTATTTTCAAGTGGGCTTTGAACTTTCGTACTTCCAGTGCATGATGTTATTTGATTGGCAGACAATTTATTGAGAATGAATGGCTTGCCTGAAACTTTTACTATACAGCTTAACATCACTGCAGTCTGTCTTATGTTGGCTGAGGTAGGGAGCTTGTGCAATGAAAAAATCCCCAATCCCACCCCTCCTCCCCACCCTGTAAATGGTGCTGGAGAACATTTGTCATAGACTTCACTTCCAGTATTTGGAATGAGGAAATGCCAAGGTGGAGTGCTATTTCTGCCCCCCAAATACATCCCTCCTATTTACTAACTGGCTAACTTAGGAGGGAGGGTAGGTGTTGCTCTCCCTCCTAACTTCCTACACCACACATGTTCTACACAAGCAAGGTGGGAGACTATTGCCCCCTCCCTCATAAATGACCCCAATTTTAAAATCTTGGGAAATATCCTGGAATTTTTAAACTCTGCATATGGCCTGGAAAGATGCTTGAAAAACCATGAATTTTACCAGACAGAAGTGAAGAATTGAGAGCTATGACTGCACATAATCAGGTCTTATTTATACTAAGTGGCAGTTAGACCATTCTCATTTAATCCTACAAATATCCAACAGAAAATTGAAGTCATATTTATGAATGTGATATATTGTATCTATATCCTAACACTTTGAGATTTTGCTGTGATTTTATTTTGAATTCTTTATGATTGCTTTTTCTAGGCTCAGTATGACATTGCCGTTGCCAGTGAGATCATGGCCATCCTTGCCCTAACTGACGGTCTTCATGACATGAAGGAGAGATTTGGAAGGATGGTTGTAGCTAGTGACAAAAAAGGACAGCCAGTGACCGCAGAAGATTTGGTAAGCTTTGTTTTGGAGCTATGATTATTATATTGTTTTATTGTGTTTTCTTTTGATTAACTGTTAGGATATTTTATTAGTGTTGGTTTTTATGTGTGAACATTTGAGTTTTGATTTTGAACATTTTACTCATTTGAAGCTTCCTGGGTGTTTCACACGTGGCATGCTTTTTAAAACTGCCCAGGAGGTTAAAATGTGTACCCTCGACCTGGAACACATCAAAACCACATCTTAAAAATACCATAGACAGAAAAGGAACAAAAAATATGGGCCACTTAGTAAAAAAGAAACAACAAAAAGGCAAGAGTATGTGCTTTAAATCTTTTAAACCTGCACAGCATGGGTTTTATTGCCCCTTTTTTGCTTACCCAACACCAAACTGATTCCCTAAAACACCAGGGCAGCCTTCCCAAGCTGCATACTTACTTTTTGCAGGCACCTTTTTATTGCAATGTGTAATTTAGTAGACTGACTGCTTCTCTTACTTCTGCCTGCACTGTTAAGTAAAAAAATCTGGCCATTTTATATTCAGGATGCAGCTGGACTTGTTACCAGAATGAAGTATGCATCTGAACCATGAGAAGATGTATCTAAACCTCCCACAATGCTGAACACTGCTGCAGTGACGAGTGCTTATTTCCCATAGTATGTACAGAAACCAAAACCTCATTAGGTTTCAATTTAATGCCACACTTGGTCTGGTCAGCTCTAGAGAGGAGAACTGTCAACATATTGGTGGCTTCTGTAGAAACTTTGGGAATGGATTTTCTTTGGTGTGGTTTTTTGTGGCATAGGTGCACAGAAAGTGTGTTCTCCTGTGCAGCCTTCCATATTTCAGTTATCATTTTAGCGAAACTATGACATTTATAGTTCATTAGTTACAGGTCATTAGTAAAGCTCTTATTCTATGGTATACGTTTTCTGTGGAGGCGACTCCTGTTAAGTTATTAGAAACATGTGCGCTAGTTTTTAGTAACTTAATAGGCTGCTTAGTGCTACAATCTCTTAATGGCTGCTTCCTTTGTGTATTTTCTTTGAAGATTAAAATAGTAAAATATGTAAATGGAAATGCAATGCAAAATGATACTTCACATTTAAACATTTTTACTGACAGGGTTGAAATTGGCTTAAGCCATTGATCCACCACAAGTGATGCTTGGCCACAGAGGAATGTCCTATTTTTTTTTTTTTCTGGCCAAATTCCTTTCCTGTTATATTTTTAATGCTTCTTAGCACATGAGTGATTGACAGCTGCCACCTTGCTGTATCAATTGCGTTAAGTGGATCTGACATGGATTAGTGGCTCAACAAAATATTTTATATAGTTCCTTGATTTTTCAGTCATTTGCTTTAGAAGTTGTGATCTTTGGTTACATGCATAGGATTTCCTTTTCGTTTAATATTAACAACACCACATGCTATTCATAAATCTAATCTGTTTTTTATATTTTAGTGACTAGTTTCATTTTCATCTGAAAGGCAGTGTGGCGTCGTTGGCAGGAAAGAAAACAAAGTAAATTAGTAGACCACAGTGAATAAACACCTAACAATAAAGCAACATTGTGACTTGGTTTCATTTTTGTGTATTGTGGTTCTACTGGAGTAGGTTTTGCACTGTGGTCTGTTAATATACTAGCATTTATTAAGCATCTGACTCGCCGCAAAATCCTTGTGTTTTTATTGCAAAAAGTGGTTTATGGATAATTGCCATTCAGTTTTTCTTGCAAGTAAATGATCTACTTACAACATGTTTAAACCAGACCTTACATTCACAGTTTGTACTTATGTGAATCTTAAGGAAAAGGTTAGGCATCTGACTGACTGTTTATCCTCTTATTGCATAATATTTTTTTTACATGGGCTTTTCCTTTTATAGCCAACGACCGTGTCGGATTTTTGTGTTGTCCCTTCTCTTAACAGTAGCTATGGATGAGAACTCTAGCCACACCATGGTCACCCTGTTGACATCAAGGTGCAAGAAGGACCAATTGATCTAGATGGGCTCTTATATGTGTCATATTGTTGAAAACTATGGGAGATCCCCTAGTATATGTGAGGGATATAGCACACCGCTTGACTTCGAATTAGTTCATTGAGTGCTGAATAATGTGATAGATATGGAAGTGACTTGATTGGCTTTGAATATCAAAAGATAATATGAAAAAGATAACTAACCCTCTGAATGGGTGATTACCCACACAACAATCAATGGTGAATACTCTAATGTACTTGGTGTACATTGGCATATTTCAGCTCTACCTACCCAAATCTTTTATTGGCTATTCCACCAATACTTAGAAGGAGGCTTTAAATTTGGTAGTAATCCTTGAGGGGGAGGGTATTCTGTTCTCCCAATGATACTTCTTATAAAGAGGCTGTTTCTTCTCGATGGTCTCGTCTCCACTTGCGCAGCCAGCCATGGGACCATGCCGCGGCAGGCGCCTCCATCCATTTAAGTAACCACATCCTCACTTTGGCGAGGGGCTGCAGTCTGAATCGCCGTGGTAGGCTTTTTTGGCTGCGGGCTTCTGCGGCCAATCGCACCCATAGACCAGAATAGACACGAATTTAACCGCGTCCATTCATCCTCTATGGACGCGATCCAGGGGCGGCTGCATTGAATGAATAGTAAAATAAAAACGGCGACCACGGCCACCCATGCACTTTGTTCAGCCACCAATGTGGGGACAAGGCTAACATTCACGCTCGTGTATTGAGTAAATGTAGCACCTTACATGAGCCATACACATATCGATTTTTCCTGTTCAACCGAAAAAGCTATCTGTCGGGATTGATCAAACCGAAAACCATACCTGCCCACCTGGTTTGATTGACCCCCAAACTTGGATTGGAGCAAGAAATCAAAAAGCATATCGGACGGGCCATTTTTTTGGGG
>CM070035.1:120006293-120049061 GCA_036250615.1 Ptychadena robeensis | reverse complement strand
GGGGGGAAGATTGTGCGGTGATCAAAGTACGCTGGTGGAAACCCGCCATCCCCCTCCTTACGAAAGCCATTAACCCTAGGGTGGCAATAAGTGCTAAAGCCAGAAACGCACACTTTCAAAATACAATAAATACCTGATGTAATTACATAAATTATCACAGATAACAGCAAAGTTTTTTTATATTTAATTATTACATCAATTATTAGATCTAAATCCACAAACCCAACAATTCAAAATTTCTCAAACAGTGCAAACATTACAAGCCCACCAGCAGCTAGTAAAAGGACCCCTGTCAAATCCATAACTAACCACCAGCACAATAAATGGTGAAATTAGATTCTTCCTGGTTATCTGGAATGAGCATTTGCGTCGATCTGCTGCGAAATCGGCAGCAAATCTAATGCCGCCATATATCATCCGGGAACATGTCTGTAATTTCTTAGAGCGATCCCATTACTTTGTATGAGGGCTGGCAACCCCATCCAAAGTAATGGCCGACACACAGAGGGTGCCCGAACAAGCGTAATGATGCAGAAATTCTAAACCTGTGCCCAGCTTTAGCATTTATTTTATGATAACAGACAACATTTGTTTAAATGTTATATGTTTGCAGGTACATGGACCTTTTACACAATCCAACACTGTAAAATCCAAGAGACCTCTGTACGCATTTCAAAGGGAGGAGTGACTTGGATAACGGTATATTTATTTTTAAATGTAATCTTTTAATTACATTTTAAAATAAATATATTTTCAGTGCTTGAGATACCCTGCCATCATTTCGGATCTAAAGCCCCCCATACACCTTACAATCTTTCCATACAATTTCTGTACAATCAACTTTTCTTCTACCAAAACCATGTAATATGAGGACCTTTTCTAATCCTTCCAATTACTATGTATTCTATCAGGGAGGTCCCGGCACTACATTGTTGTTGGTAGATCTAAAGGAAATTGTATGGAGTGATCTAAAGGTGTATGGGGGGCTTAAGACATTCCAGGAATCAATTCTTTTTTAGCCTTCGATCAGTTAAGGCAAAAATTGATGAAGAATTGGATGCTCAAGCTAGCCACACACGGTTCGATTTCGGTTCAATCGATGCTCGATTTAGATCGAGGAATTCAATCGTTTAATCGGAACCCACATTGAGTTTGCGATTGTGGTGTGATTTTGACTAAAAAAGATATCTAAAATCGTCAATTTTGGTATCGAAACGATTGAAGTGGTCTATGTTAATTATATCAAATCAAATCGATCCAGGAGAAACACCACAAACATCCACGATTATAAAACTATATTGGCACAATCGACAACGATTTGGCAACATGTCCGATCAAAATTCGATAAATTTTTCTGCCTTCATCGAACAATTATCGTCGATCATACCATGTGGGCATTTCTTGATTTTCGTCCCAATTCGACCTTTGCACGGTGCTTGATTTTGTTATAAAATTTTATTGGTTAAAAAAATCGTCACTTGACAGGGAAACCCTTCACTTGTGGATAAAAAATGTCTCGTGCCCCTTGGGTTGGACTGCTACAAATAACCAAGCTAGCAACAGGTTTGCTTGGTAAGCCCTAGGGCAAAGATCACTGAGAAATGGGGGTTGTTTTCATCTAAATGTATATCTATTAAAACGGGTAATGGTTCATGTGCTGTGCTGTTTTTTACCATTGTACATTTGTCTTTATCAGACCAGTCATGCGTTTTTGGGCTGCTTGAGAGTATATGAAGCTATGATTATATTCCTAGAGCCCCCCATACACCTTTAGATCACTCCATGCAATTTCTTTAAGAACAACCACCAACTATGTAGTGTTGGGTCCTCCCTGATAGAATACACAGTGATTGGAAGGTTTAGAAAGGACCTCATATTACATGGTTTTGGTAGAAGAAAAGTAAAATTGTACAGAAATTGTATGGAAAGATTGTAAGGTGTATGGGGGCCATTAGGAATAAAGTCGCAAGGCATTTGAGTTTGATTGGTGTACCCTGTAGTAGAAATTGTCATGTAGAATTTAAGTGTGTAACTATATAGCATGTAAAATGTTAACACCTGTACACCTTGTCAGCAGTCGGGATTTTCTAAATGTCAAATTAAGCTGTGCAGTAATTCAGAAAGGTGGAATTTATACGCTCGGTCAAAAATATATTCTTAAAATGTAGCTTGCATTCAACAGCCTATAATTATACAGGTGGCAGTGTTTTAAATGGTGATATAGGGGCTCCTACATGAACACTTGTGCAGGAGTGAAAAGATTGTTGAGACTTTGTGTGAATTTTTTTTGTATTGCCGTCTGTGTTTCAATTCACAGTAAGCTAAATTTTACTATTTAAATGTAACAATCATCATAAAACCTTTTTTGTGATCGCTATCTGATTCTTAACTATCTAGGTTTTAGGTAACAAATGATTTTAAAAAATTTTTTTTATTATCAAGCATTTATGTAAAGCATGTTTCTGCAAAGGTATTTTTGATTTAGTTTAGATTTATATTTACTTTAGATTTTTATTTAATTTGGTTTTACAACAATTTGTATTATGCCAATAGCCTACTGTTTACCCACTAGCAAGTGCTGATGTTTTATTTATTTATTTATTTTATTTTAAATAAGAAATTTTCAAAAGGTTGCCATGCATTAATGCTTGCAGTAATTTATTAGACAGATTTTTTTTTTACTTTACTTTACATTGTTCCATGTTGTTTCAGGGCATAACTGGAGCGTTAGCAGTACTGATGAAGGATGCAATAAAGCCAACATTGATGCAAACTTTGGAGGTGAGTTTACTTGAAGCAAGAGACCTTTTGTCATAATTTCTGGTTATTTTTAGGTTAGATTTTAGGTAAGTAGATTTCTACGTACTAGATTATTTTTCAAAACTTTTAAGTTTACACTGTCGTTATTTGAACGACACATTTAAAGCTTCCTAGATGCTTTCCAGTGGCAGAAAGGCTTTAACCTCCCTAGCGGTTGTGACGAGCCCAGCTCGTCCAGAGTTTGTGTGAAGAACAAACTCTGGATGAGCTGGGCTCCCGTGCATGCCGCATATCCCCGGAAAGCTACGGCGATTCTCTTACCAGCTGCGGGGTTGCGCGATCGCATCACGGTGACGCGGAAGGGGGCGGGGGGTGGGCGGTGCCATAGCCCTCCATGTTAATGGAGGAGCGCAGGCTTTCCAGCCCACACAGCTGACCTCATTAATGATGCCGGCTGTGTGGAGAGAGGCAGGGGGAGGGGGGGAATTGCAGGCAGTGTACTCTGTACACTGCCGCGATTGCCCATACCGTGCTGTTAAAAACAGCACAGTATGGGCAGTGCGCTAGGGAGGTTAAAGAAGCTTTAGGGCCATTTCACACTATATGCGTTGCAGTTCGTTTTAAAAACACACACATTTTTTTACCGCACGCGTTTTTACATAGACAACCAATGTTACCATTCACATTGTATGCATTGCGTTTCTAAAAACGCAGCATTTCCGCATGCGTTTTTAAAAACTCACTGCTGCATGCATTTTTTATTTACTTTTCCTGTGTTTTTCATTTATTTGTTCAAAAACACAAACCCAAACGCATATGTAATGTCAAAAACATGCGTTTTTAAATACATGCGGAAATGCATGCCTATAAAAAGTGCATGCTTTTAAAAAACGCATATAGTATGAAATGGCCTTTAAAGCAAAGACCTTTGTACAAAATGTACTCTAGCTTTAAAGACTGAAAAATGTCCAGGAGGGTGAGCTTCAAGCAGCCACAGGAGGTCATCTGACCCTGCAGGGTGCCTGGAAAAAAGGGATAGCCACTTCCAGGTCGTTTTTTTATTTTTTATTTTTTTAGACTGAAAAAAGCTCTGCAAACTTGCTGCAGTCGCTTTCAGAGCTTCACCATTGAAGTCAATGGGGTTGTTTAACGACCAAAGACCCTCTGAACACGACAGATGGCGATCAAAAAACGAACAGTAAACGTACTGCTTGATTAGCATATTTTCTGTTCTTTAAACGACCTCATTGACTTCCATTTTATACTTAAAGCAAGGTCATTTTCTGGTTGCTTAAAAGACCAGAAAACAACCTTGCAAGCGACAACTTAGCCTTAATGAAACAACCATGTAAAATGCTTATCAATCAAGGAAGCTCAAATTAACTCTAACATTGCTTTCATAAATTAACCCCTAGCGATAAGCTAATCATAAAATAGAAGAAATGGCACTAGGGCAGCGGGGTATATTTACAAAAAAATCCTTTATTGTGCACAACTGGTACTCTTTACCATCACCATACCACAACATCAATTAAAACAACAGTGCCATATGAGCTACCGTGTTTCCCCGATGGTAAGGCACTGTCTTATATTTTTGGAAACACCAAAATATGCCCTAGGTCTTATTTTCAGGGGGATGTCTTATTCTGATTGCCATTCATTGTCCCCTTCTGATCACTCTGTGCCAATCATTGTCCCCTTCACTAACTCACTTCTTTTGGGTTCTACCGGTACGGCCGGGTAACAGACTCTATTACGGCAGGGATCAGCAGCTTGCTTGTCCTTTCTGCACTGCAGCCAGCCCTCACGGAGTCAAATGGAGGCACACAGTCACCCATTCTACCACCTAAATGGGAGATTCAGGCAGGGGCAGGTATCTGTGGGTGTCCTATTTGTGGGGGATGGCTTCTTTTAACGTTTTGGGCAAAAATCAGGGGGTGGCTTATTTGATGGGGATGGCTTATCATAGGGGAAACAGGGTATCACCAGCCTGTGTGGTATTGAGTTCCAGGTAAGGAAATGAAACAAGTCTGTGACCCCTATGCTACACCGGCATGTGTGTGGACATGCACAAAATATAGGCATGTCTGTTAGTGTACAATGCTGTTGTATTCATGTTTTTGAATTAATGTTGTGGTATGGTGAGGGTCAAGAGTACCATAATATAAGCCAACTGGAATGCAAGTCGAAGTAGACAAATGTACCCCAAAAACCTGGTAAAAATTGCATGACTTGATCTTAGGGTGAAAATTACAGCAACTAAGGCACATAAACACAAAGCAAATGTGCTTTTGTAATTATTAGAGATTTTGCAAGTAACAATGGCCATACACGGTTCGATATTTCCATTTCAGCGACTTAAAACAATAGATTTTTGAAATTTAAATTGCACAAGACAATCGAATCTAAGAACGATTGTGCAAAAATCGACCCATGTATGGCTAGCTTTAGTTGCAAAGCCCCTAAACATGGTATCCTCACTAACATTTTGGAGATATAGAGAAGGGTTGAGTCATGTTAAGTCGAATTTTTCTCTTCCCTACAGCAAATTTGGTGATGAAACCATGTTCAGGGGCTTTGGAATTCACTTACAAAATCCTAACCAAGTATATGTTAAATTTTTTTTTTTTTTAGGGGGGGGGTTCTGATATTAGGCTTATGTTACAGTAAATACAGTATATTTATGTTTGATCCTCTGCAGTAACTTACAGCATTAACATAGTTCAGAAAGAAATTCAGTAATAGCAGCCTCTATTAATCTTTATTGAGAAACTACTAGGTGGGCCAACTGGTACTGGGTTTTTGTTCTGTGTGTGTGTGTGTGTGTGTGTGTGTGTGTTTTTATTTACATTTTTTTGTGTCCAAAGGTTATTCCATCATAAAATAAAGATTAGTTTTTTAATTATGTAGAATAAGGCTGAATTTGTTTTCGTTTTTTGGTAAATACATTCCATTATTCCATTCACAAATGTTTCTGTAAGTTTAATCTACAATCTAAGTTTTCTAGATTAGATTTTTTTTAGACTAGTTTTTTTTTGGTGTGTATATATATATATATATATATATATATATATATATATATATATATATATATATATATATATATATATATATATATATATATAATTATATACTTTATAACTGATGTGAACAAAAGTTTATTTTCTCATGCAGTACTGTTTTTTTTTGGTAATAATTTAAATGAAACGGACAGATATTTTAGACAACAAAACGTTGGGCTGTGTTTTTATATGCACTGTGGATGATAGCTTTTTCTTTTTTTTTATATATATATTTATAGGATTAGATGCCAATAAACAATCTATTATGTATAGATTATCATTTTTTTTCTCATATGTTTTTTGAATGTAGTCTAAATTTATACACAGGAACGTCCGTTGTTCATTTGCAAGCTGATAATGATGGTGGAAAAAGGTGAAGGAGAATTGGGATTAGGATGTATGTTTTATGGGTAAACGTGGTGCTTAAACGTTATCCATCGCAGAAAACTTTGTGTGTGTTATCACATTTGTCCTGCTTTTATTTTTTATAAACTTTTCTGACATGCTGATACTATGCATCACTTGACAGTTTCTCCATATGCCTGTGTTTGATATACATGCAGCTTCCTGCCTTTGTTCCATAGCTGTGTAAGCCTGTATAGCCAGAAGCTGGGATAGTATATGGAATTTTCAGGGGGTTATCTGTTTTCACACTGCTGTAATGAAAGGATAGTTCATGTTTTCACAGATGTTGGCCGCAGGAGCTTGCCAGTATTTTGACCTAGAGCTGTGATTATTAACCACATTGAAACATTCCCTTAGATAACTTTTTAAATTACTTCATGGTAGTGACAGATGGACGTGACATTAACTTGAATAAAATGGTAAAATTTAAATGTGGAATATTTAAAGGTTTAAGGATAATGTTTCAGTGAATTGAGGTGAATCCCTTAAGTATTTCTACACTGGAAGGAAAAGGGATGTTGGAGGAAAACCTACCCAACTCCTATAGTTCTCTTATACAATACCTCCTCTGACGTTTGTGTCCTAATATTAGACTTCAAAGAACTTCGTTTTTGTCTGCTTTGACACTTGAGTATGCTAAAGATCCGTGCAGTAAGGCACGTAGTCTAATGTAGTTTCTGCATTTGCCTCAGTAAAATGTATACAGTATTACACCCCTGACATTGTGGTAAATTGTTTTATAATATCTTTTCATAGGACAACACTTTGATCCAGTGTATGTAGTGTACAGCTTTTACCACCATTTTTTACAGCACTACCTTTACTCTCTTGCTATAGCTTCAAAAAGTTGCTACTAGAATCCTCTTCCACTCCTCTATGATGACATCACTGAGCGGTTGGATGAGACCTTGCGGTCCTCCACTTTCTGTTTGATGATGCCCAACAGATTCTCAGTAGGCTTCGATGCTATTGATGCTCAATTGGTTTGGAGGCATGTTTGGCAACTCCAGCAACTTTACCCTCTCTAGCATGGCCGTGGTAGTCTTGGAGGTGTGTTTGGGGTCATTACCATTTTGCAATACTGCCCTGCGGCCCAGTTTCTGAAGGCAGAAGATTATGCTCTGCATCAGTGTGTCACCATACAAGTTGCCATTCCTGGTTCCCACAACAAACTGTACGAACTGTAGCTCTCAAAGTGCCATCATAACATTTGTTGCCTTAATACATGACACCAGATACTAACGGAAGCCAAGACACACTTATCTTTGTACCACCACACATGCTTGACACCATCTAAGCATAATCAGGGCACAGGACATGGTTCCAGTAATCTGTGTTCTTAAGGCCCTCATACACGTTTCCATTTCCCTATGATTGATGCCAGATTTGATCATAATTTATGGTTGAAGAATTGACGGTCCATCGAACTGTGATTGAAATACCCCCAAATGGAGAAACCTATATTTGATCTATGTTGGTTTGATCGAACGAAAGCATAATCAAAGGAGTTCGATAGTAAACACACCAGTCTTCCACCGGATTTATAAGTATGCTTATTATTTAAATCGAACCAAAATCTGACGGGCGCAAAAAAAAACATTGGATGTATACTTAATCGATCAAAACATTTTTGACATGTCCGATCGCTTTTTTTCTTTATTTGTACATTTTTATCAATTTAGGTAGATCGGAAATCGATGCCTGTCCATGTGATTCGGGCAATGTGAGAACATTTTTATTGGGGTTGATCAGCATTGACACCCCAACAGAAACTGCAACAACAAGGAACCTGGTTGGTAGATTTAGCAGAGTATGGGCATGTCTCCACAGTGCTGTGTGATCCATCGGGACCCCTACGTTCAGTGCAGTGCTTGATGGGGGTCCTGACTGATCCATACAATTTTACCTGCTCGGCAGATGCTGTGCAGTACAGTATGTCAACCTCTGGCCGGCAGACTGGCTCCATGCCTTGGAGACAGCTGGTAAACGTGGATCGTCAGCATCCTCGTCAAGGAATGTGATCAACGCAGGGGGTGCCGACGGAGCCGTGGAGGGCTTGGAGGGACAGCCTTTTTCATATATCTGTTTACACCTGCTGCTAACTTGGTGAAATTGTCTAATGTAAAACCATCATTTTGGAGAAAACTATGAACCACTGCTTCTGTATTTTATCACAAAAATGTGTATTCAGTGTGTAAGTATCCCATGGTAACCTTGGTGTTCTATATATGCAATGTTCAGTTTAAAAAGGGTACATGATATTTTACTTTTACCTAAACTAGCCATTCAGATATAGATATGTATAAAATATAATGTTTTTATGCTTATTAAAATTCATTAAAAAAAACTATAGTAAGGCCTTTATGTATGTTTAATATTACAGGGAACGCCAGTGTTTGTTCACGCTGGTCCTTTTGCTAACATTGCACATGGCAGTTCCTCGGTTTTGGCTGATAAGATTGCATTGAAGCTGGTAGGAGAAGATGGCTTTGTGGGTAAGTAATGTTGGCTTTTACACTATGCAGAAGTGTTTTTAGTAAATAGAAATCTTCATTTATCTTTCTTGGAAAGAGAATAATTTTAGCATGTAAAGCATGCAGTAACTTTTTTTTATTTTTTTTTTACGGAATCAATATGGCATTCTCCATGTAATTAGTATGTTTCACGGAAAGTTAGATAATTCCACACTGGGTAAGAATGTAATTTCTTGCTTTGCCCTTAGTTAAACCTAAAAGAATTTCTGTTTTTTTTATAGTTGATTCGGGCAAACCTTTTCTTTTATGTAGTTGGGGAACCAAGTATGCAGCGGGGTAGCTCACAAGCATCATCTGGGCAGGGATAGTGGGCATTTGGAAGCAGCAATGATAAATATTCGCTTTTCTTTCAGGGCAATAAAACATTTCATAAATATTAGGAGCATGCGACTATCAATGTGTTTCAGTTGCACTGCATCTCATTTACTCAAAGAGGAGCTTTTATTGTCCAGCTGTAAACCATGGAATTTAACGTTTTCACTTTAACGTCTCTATAAAGATGCATCGCTGAATGACCATTATGATTTGTTTGTGTTTGAAAGGGGATGCAATGAGGCTTCGCTCATGCATACCTTCCGTAGAATAGAAAGTGCTGTTTATACAATTTGGGCCTTCCCAGCTATAAGTTTTACATAAGAAAAGCTTAAATCCTTTAGATTATAAGATTAAAGTTTATATCATTGTATTTACTCCTGTGAGTGTGTAAATGGTTTGTCTCAACCATACTAAATCATACTTTCACTCTTGACCAGTCTGATTAAAGTAAAGAAACTGGTAGGCAGTTTCTAACTGGGAGAGTAAAGGCCCCCATACACGTGTCGGATTCCCACCGGATTCCGGCACGATCGATTCCGGGCGCGTGCACGCCAAACGATCGTGCCGGAATCGCATGCAGCCCACCTTGTCCAATCGATCAGGTCCGATCGTTCAGGG
Source organism: Ptychadena robeensis (assembly GCA_036250615.1). Taxonomy (NCBI): domain Eukaryota; kingdom Metazoa; phylum Chordata; class Amphibia; order Anura; family Ptychadenidae; genus Ptychadena; species Ptychadena robeensis. Next base: position 120,039,367 of record CM070035.1, on the reverse strand, counting down.
GCCCAGAATCGGATCCGACAGAGAACCAACATGTTGGTCTTTCTGATCCGATTCTGCACAGATCAGGGGGAGTTGCCATTTGTGCGGTGGACAATCGGACACGGAATCGTCCCAGAATCCGTTGGATTAAGGTGGTATGCAGCGATGGATACTCTTAATTGGCCGATTGATCACACCTGCGATTCCCGGCAGAATCGCCGGAATCGATCGGATGGGTGATCGACTGGCCATGGAATCCGACACGTGTATGGCTAGCTTTAAGGCTGGAATACACGGCTCTATATTTGAGCCGACAGAGAGAGCTCGGCAGTAGCGTGATGGCGTCATCACGCTACTGCCCGGATTCCCCGATATCGGGAGCCAGCTGTCAGCCCGTTTACTCTTTAGGGAACTTAGGCTTTTAAAAATCGCGTCCATTTCTATGGGTGTGATCTGATAAAAAAAATTGCGGGTCCAATCATGCCATCAGTGGGGAAAAGCCCATTCAACTGAATGGACACGATCAACTGCGATTACCGCGCACGATTACAATCGCAAGGCGATTAATTGCCTATGTGGGAACCTAGATCTAGCCTAAGATCTGTGTTCATCTTTAAACACTAGATATAAAAAAGTTGTTTGTAAAATCTTACACTACCTGTTCAGGGTGCAGATGTTTATTGTTGTATTTCTATACCAGGCTGTTTAACTTCACTACATTGTACAGCTTTATTCAAAGCTAAAGTTCCTTAGTACAGTCAGTAATTTGTATTGTCTTTTCCTAGGTTACAATCCTCAATATAAACATCCTGACCTAAGAACAATGCTATCCCTATTGCTTTATTCATTTTCTGAATTTTGCTTAAACAGTCAATTGACCCAGTTAAAATAAACAGTCTGGCAGTTTCCCTGACATTTTTTTTTTCGTTTATGAATTGCTTCAAGCAGGTAGTTTCCTGGGTAGAATGTATTTTCCCTTTTTTGGGAGTGTAATTAGCCTGTTGTCTTGAGGAATTTGGCTCCATAGAATGATTTGACCTTGCCACATTTAACATAAACTGAAATGCAATTAAAATTTTAAATACACAGATTGGAGTATAACACCAATCTCATAATTTTAATGTTGTGTAAAGGAATGAAGATCAGCAGTTAGCAAGTTTTGTGCTTAGTGACAATATTACTGCAGTCCCCTTTCTGCTATGAAAATGTATCCGCTTATTACAGGTAGTGAACATGAGAACAACTCATACCTTCATCTGCCTAAGGGATGTGACACTGGCTACTCAGTAAAGCTAGCCATGACTATCAAAAGATTCAGGTGACTTGTATGATTTAAATATCGATCATCAGTCTATCATCGATCCATTGTAACACCACACAGTGTAATTGATTTAAACACGACTGATTCCTTTACTTGGATCAGTGTGCATGTTCCATTGTATGGTTGCATACAAATCGATTGAAATATGCACCTGATCGATTTAAAATTAACCAATGTATCCAATCACTTTTCAATCTATTTTATGTTCTTATCACTTCAATCGTACCAGGTGTGCGGGAATCTATTTCCATTTGATTTACTTTATTAGGGATTTAAGCGCAAGTGTAGCTCTAGCCTTAGGCATCATTTGCACAAGCTGTACAAAAAACATGTTGTTTATGCTTTCCAGTCGTCCTCTTGTGGCAGAAAGCGTTAATGACACTTTAAAGTGTTTGTACAGACTAAACAGGCATTTATGCTTTCAAGCTTGAAAAATGATTGTTAAAAGCACTGCTTTTAGAGCTTCTGAATTTAAGTAAATGGGGTCGTTTTACAACCCTTTGAGGCGTACTCCCTGATTTAGGGGGAATTTACATTGGCGTCTGAAACCGCTTAAAAGTGCTTAAGCTGGAAAGGTTTGTTTTAGCCAGTGCTTTCCGAGCTGCTACAAGGCCAGCAAGCGCAGGTCTCAATGCTGCCTAATGACAGTTCATTTTCTGTTCTTTAAACACTCATTAATTTCAATTTTAAACTTCCTTCAAGGTCTTTTTCTGGATGTCAAGAGACCAGAAAATGACCTTGCAAACGCCGATGTAAATGAGCCCTTAACGTGGTTGTACACAGGCTGATTTTTCTGTTCAAGTGTTGTATTCATACCCAAGGGGTACTTGTGACTCTTTCAGGGATGCCGCTGCATTGAGATTATTATTTACTGTTGAAAGCAGAGTTTTTATAGCAACTAATAAACCCAACATAAATCAATAATAATATTTTTTGAGCTCTTGGCACCAGGGTTCGGTTATTAAAATATGTATTCTAGTTAACAGGTCAATGGTGCAGAACCATTGAACCATGAAGGGTTGAAAACAAGAGTTTATAACCAGATCCATGTTATCCAAGTTATAAAAAGAAAAATGATCATTTAAAATATTATGTCTAAAGTGGTGCCTTTTTTCTTTTTTATGGAATACTTTTGGAATGTAGAGTGGATCTTAATAGGTTATCTTTAACTGTCTTACCCCCATCATATTTATGAGTTGTATGAAAAGGAGTGTATTCTGAATTAAAGATACAGTGTATCAGTGAATGAAAACATTCCAGTCATACCACACATTTCTGTTTTTCTTCTGCATGTAACTTTGAACTGTAGGCCCCTTGTATAGAATGTTTCTTTCATACCTATGAATTTAAATTGCTGACACTGTTGTGACAGTCTTTCTTCACTGAAAGAAATCTTTACTCCCTCCGTGATCTGTTACTACTGCACACAATTCTCCCAGGATACTTTAGGAATACTTCTCACCATTAACTATTTGTACATCAATTCATTTTTCTTTTGCTTTCCTAAGTAATTCAATCACTTTCCACCTGCCTATATTTTTTCTGTTTTTATTCTGGAATCTAACGTCTTAGTTTCAGATTTTTGTTTTATATTTCTTCCATGTGCACGCTCTGTGTTTGAAAGATTGCTGGGTGTACATTTTAAAATGTATGAGAAACATTGTAAAGTCATAAGGCAAATTGTGTATGTTTACATATGCATTCATAAAGGATTCCCTTTTTTCACATTGTGTTATGTTACATCCTTATTCCAAAATAAATGCAATTATTTTTTTCCTCAATTCTACATAAATTGAAAAATTACAAATTGAAAAATTACATGTACATAAGTATTCACAGCCTTTGCTCTATACTTTGTTGATGCACGTTTGGCAATAACAGCCTCAAGTTGTTGTGAATATGATGCCACAAGCTTGGCAGAATTTTGACCATACTTTTTTGCAGCATTTTCTAAGCACCAATAGGTTGGATGGGAAGAGTTGGTGAGTGCCCAGCAAGAGCTCTCCAGAAGTGTTCAATCGGTTTTAAGGCTGTGTTTTGGCTGGGTCACTCAAGGGCATTCACAGTGTTGTCCTGAAGAAAGATGAACCATCACCTCAGTCTGAGTTCAAGAGTGCTCTGGAGCAGGTTTTCATCCAGGATGTCTGGTACATTGTTGCAGTCATCTTTCCCTTTTATCCCGACTAGTTTCCCAGTTCCTGCAGCTGACAAACATCCCACAGCATGATGCTGCCACCACCAGGCTTCACTGTAAGGATGGCATTGGCCTGGTGATGAGTGGTGCCTGGTGTCCTCCCAATTGTCACATCTGGCATTCACACCAAAGAGTTCAATCTTTGTCTCATCACAGCAGAAAATTTTGTTTCTCATGTTTTGAGAGTTCTCCAGGCGGGCTGCCATGTGTCTTTTACGAAGACGTGGCTTCTGTCTTGCCATTTTACCATACAGGTATGATTGGTGGATTGCTGCCGAGGTGGTTGTCCTATTGATCCAGATATAGTACACTACAATGAAAATCGTGATACTCAAAATGGACCTCATCTTCAAAACTAAGCTAAGAATATGCTTTATGCAACAGTATGTTTGGTTTGGAATGTGACTTGACCCATTCTTTCTGGCTGTATTAACCTACATTCAGGAAAACTAACATGGGCATTAAATGTGTGTAAGGTTCCATCTTGTGTGTGGCACTGTAGATCTAGCCATCAATTACTGATTCCTGATCATGTTTTCTAGCTCCCAGTCCATTGCTTGGAGTATTCTTAGGTCATAAATTTAACATTAAGAACTAGCACGAAAGCACTCCCACCAGAGACACTCTTTGTAATAGTAAAGTACCAGCAGTCTCTTTTGCCGCTGCCTCTGCAATAGATGGCTCAGGGGGATCAGGCTAGATGCCAGTTTTTTATTAAATAAGGTAAAAGAAAGCCATCCCATCTTAACAAACATGTACAGATTGTTAAAACTTTTTTTGTGCTAATTTACCGCTTCTACATCTGTTGGCTTAAATTTATGTTGCCACCATATTCCATTTATCTCTTTTATAGCCTTAACGGGTTAGTGGCAGTATCCGGACATGTGAAGTTAAGAGTTTTTCTGCACCCACATTTCGAATCATCCGTCGGAAGCATCCCACACTTGCTGATTTCCTACACTTAAGGTTTCTTCTTTCCTGTTTTCCCTCTGAGTTTGTCTCCAAAGTAACATAACATTTATCACTTATGAGTACCATTGTACCCTATAATGGAAATATTTTTTTATACAGCTAAATAACTGGGATACATTGCAGTATCAAAGACCTCATGACCCATCATACAAATAAACCCTGCATTCATGCCTTGATTTATTATAAATGATATTGGTGAAAAGATAAATTTTGTACTTTTTTATGACCGGACTCCTCAACAACCAGAATGGTTGTATTTGTGGGCTCTTCATATCTGTGTCTATAAATAATTACCTAGATGTAGGGTTTTCAGACATAATGCAGTGAAAATTAATTTTAAAGATTGATTGAACTTTTTCAGATTGTGGATTTACAAACTGTTAGTTTCCTTCATTTAGTTTGATCCCTTTTATCAATACAGCAGTTCTATATTCAAGGTCCCCTTTAAAGCAGACATATACACCCAAAATAAATGTGATTAAGCACCCACACAGTATCTGCCATCTTTGATAACTCTGTGCTTACTTTTCCCAATTACTTGCGTGGCTCTTTTCTCGCTGTGAAGGGGCACTGCAATGACTCTACTCCACTGACTGAAGCCACAGCTATACATAGAAAGCTTAGGCCATTGCTTGAGCTTCCCAAGCGTCATGTGGTTTTCCACCATTGACTGTCACTAATAATTCCGCATATGCCACAGAAGAATGAAGAAAGGATAACGGCTGCCAGGAGAGGTGCAGGCACGGAACATAGCGAGGGACCTTAAAGTCTCCCTGGGACCCCTTTTTTGGGTGGGCACAGGGTGTGCTACAGTGCAGTGTGTGTTGATTTTTTTTCCCCCCTTTTTTACTATTATATTAAATTTTTTAAATGACATCTGCTTTAAACAAATGCAGTTTTGGCTTTCAAGAAAACATTGATTTACAGGATTCACAACAAGACAAATCGTAAATATTATTTATATTTAGGATATTTAAATGTATATTTTTCTAGGACTATTTTCTTCCTGTAATGCTAATTCTTAGTTATATTTGGGGCATTCCCATAAATGTTCTCTAACCTCTGATTTTCATTCTCTGCTCTTCTATACTCTGCCATCCTCCTAACTTTTTTATTTTCCCCATACTCCTATTTTTTCTTCTACGACAGATACTGTTTGAGCACACATGCATGTAGAAAGAAATTGGGAATAACAACAGTTTCTTATCTGGCTGAATATAGCTTTGTGTTTATTGCTGACATCATGACCCGTTTTTTATTTTATTAATATAATTAAATCTATTTTAATTATATATTTTGTGATTATGATCACGTATATTTTGTAAAGGAAAGTGGACTTTTTTTCTTGTCCAAGAAAATAGCGATTCTAAATGCATTCCTAATTGTTGATGGCGGTTCATTTTCTTATCCATTTGGAGACCTTTCATTGTAAATCTGTATGCTTGTTTTCGTAAGGGAATCCTGGGTTATAAATGTAGAATGTATACCATAAACCTTTCCACTGCATGGCTCTCTGACATTTATACTCCTGCCCTATTCTCTATTGAGGGACAATTTCCCAGTGTTTATATTCTTTAGATTATGAAACTCAGGGAATTAAGCACTTACTGGGCCTTATTTCAGTTTTCAAATTGTCTTTATTAGCTATTGTTATTCATACTGTTCTATTATAATGACCATTGTACCAAACATGTGGAATTTATTTGCAAGGTATAAATGTGATTTTTATCTTGAGCAAGTATGGCCTAGAATGGATAATATTACATATACAAAGGAAGTCACTGAAAGTTCATGCAGAGCAGCTCTTACCAGCAAAGCAGAGAACTGGTTGTTTAAGTCTTCAATTTTCTTATTGATTCTGATATCATTTCCAGTATCAAATAACTTTTTACAGGGTTTTTAAAAAGTATACCTCAGTTTAAAATGACAGGTTTTGTGATTAGGAAAAAGAGACCTCAATAAATGGAGTACCCAATGTAACCAGGCTAAAGTGTCCTCCATGGGCTATGGAATACTTTAGATGGCCTTTTTGTATCCCATCATCCTTTAGAAGAATCATATATATATTTTGTAAATGATATATACAGTTCCAACATATGCTTCAGTCTTACTACAGGTCCCATGTCTAGGTCACGTTGAGCTGACAAAGGGATGCTATCATAGTATTGGAACAACATTAGCCAGGCTGTTTACTTTGTATTAGAAATTAAGAATTTGACTTTTTTTTAAAACATAGATTTGTGACAAATACATGTAAAATTGTACTGTTTAAAAAGCATTTGGAATCTGTGGCTTAGGGCTCATATTCACTCTAGAATATTTAGGAACTAAAGTGAAATAAACAAAATACACTTGAAGAATTATCTTCCAGATGTGTTCATAGACGAGCTTTGACTAAGATTTATCACATAATGTTCAATTTTGTTTTGTGGGCATTGCTGTTTTGCCAAGGGTAATTTTTTTTTGTTTAATGGATTTTTCCGAAATTGTGAAGTCAAAAATGTTTGACTGAAGATAGGTTCGCCAAAAATGTAGACCATCTGCGCATTTTGCAACCAAGTTCATATATAACTATTTTTTGGTAGAGTATACGAAGTAAAAGGGTCTATGTGCACTTTAACATTAATGCTAATATGCTTAATAATTCCTAGCCCTAAACAGGTAAAATAACATCAACCTAATATAATATAAAGTCTGCCTTGGGGCTTGAAGGTTTTTTTAATTGGGGTCTAATGTTGCAAAATAAGGGCTTAAGGCTAATGGCTTTCTAAAAAAGGTTTTGCACTGAGCATTGCCAGCAAGTTGTGATAAGTAAGTAAGGCTAAAGTGCTTTTTTTCATGAATGGAGGTTCTGGTAACATTTATTTTGTAAATCTGTGTAGTAAAAAGTAATCCTTCATCCTCCAAATATTTAAAATGCTTATTATTTTGACTTTTGTGTAGAAGAATCAAAATCACTGTTTGAGTCTTAGGCTGGGAACACACGTGTAGATATGAGCCAGATTGATGGCCCCTTAAAGCGCCGTGGGTTCTCATGGCCATCTATCTGGCCCATATCATATGCAGCCATCCCTGTTTTCAAGCGGGATATCGGACATGACTGTAAACTGAACAAGGCATAAACTGAAATGTTAAAACTGGGACAAAAAGAATCTCAAGGCAGATTTTAACAGTTTTATGGATTAATGAGATAAGAGCGACTCTTTATGAAACAGATGAATAGGTCAGTGGCTGAACCAGCACAGAGCTCCACTTAAGCAGGGAACACACAGCTAGATATTGGAGCCATTGACGTTCCCTGCAGCAATGTGGTGACGTCATCAAACTGCTGCTAGGTATCGGACAGGACCGTAAACCATGGTCAATGTCCATTGCTTTGCCTGGATTCCGCGGGTCTCCATGCAAACTATCTTCAGAGCTAGAGACACAGCAATGCTGTGATGACGTTATTACACTGCTGCAGGGAACCTAGAACCGCTCCAATATCGAGCAGTGTGTTCCCTTCTTTAGTGGAGCTCTGTGCTGGTTGCTGCTCCAGCCACTGACCTATTCATCTGTTTCATCAAGAGTTGCTCTTGTCTCATTAATCTATAAAACTGTTAAAATTGGCCTTGAGATTCTTTTGTCCCAGTTTTAACATTGCAGTTTATGTGTTTGTGTCTTGTTCAGTGGTGGGTAATGTGACAGCCTAAAATTGGCATTCAAATGATGGTATTCTCAAATAACTCACTTGCCTAATAATTATGCACACTTTATAGATATATATTTTTATAAAATGACAACATATTAGGCAGGGCTGTACAATAAATAAGGGTTACTGAACACAAGCCATCATATACAACAAGTACAAACTATGAAATGAAGACCCTCCCAAACTGAGCTTACAAAAGCTGAAAGTGTTCTGATTTGCCAAGTAATTTGTACAGTAGTTTGAATTCAATGAAAGGCATCTTTGGAATGCTGCATCCAAATCCTATTGCGTTTCATGTCGTGAAGCATGTAGACTTTACATTGGGAAGATGCCCATCTCTAAACTGCCATGTGCTAGTATGACAAACACCAGATGACCCATCTCTTAAGTCTACTATCAACAAAAATCAAACTTTTGTGGCCATGTTTCTGTTTTGTGTCATTGCAAGCACAGCACTGTCAAACCTGACTGGCTTAACACGCAAACTCACTTAATTTTATCGGTGCTGAATAGAAAAAATACATAGAATCTGCAGATGTACTAGCTTTGCCTGAGCAATAGGGGTATTGAAAAGCATGGAGATTCTACCAAGATTCTACCAATATTTGGGTTCGGTGGTACCCAGTGCAGTCGTCCATGGCATCAGATAATATTTCAAGATAATTTACATTTAAAGAGATCACTATTTGATAAGCTTTGCAACTCCTTTTCACGTGCACTGCTTTACCTAATATTGCGGGGTTACAATGTTATGCTTAAAATATAAAAACTAACACATCCAACCCACAAGCAATACTTAATAGAAAATGGGCATTCCTTAAAAAAAAGTTATTCTTTATTACTTTTATTCTATGTACTTTCATCTGACTTTCTGTGCCAGCTTTCTCCTAAACTTCCTGTTGGAACAGTGTACCAATCTGTCTATACAAGGGCTCCTTACCTGGTACCCGTCCCAAGAGCACAATTATTTGCTGTGCAGGCATGTGGCAAATAGTGACTCTGGGTTGAGCATGTAGTGTTGGTTACATACAGGACTCCAAATAGGGTCCACCACAATACAGGCAGTGGTGCTATATAAATCTGAACAAATTCAGGAAGTGCAAAGAAACGCTTAAAATCATGTACATGATTTTATATTTTTACCTGAGGGTTTATGGATCCGATCTTCACACGTAAATTAAATAAATTGACCTACCGAGAAACTGCAACTTACTCTTTTTAAGAATGAGAATATAAGAATTAGTTGTCAAACTATAGGTACAATACAAAAAAATAAAAATTTTATTAAGCAAATGCAACTTCAGAAACATTGCTATCTATGGCCATCTGTGTTTGGCCGTGGAGGGGCAGGGTACACCCACAAAGAAATGGGCCAGATCTATGGCTGCTTCGAGCGCCCTGTGTGCTCACCGCCATCTTTCTGGCCCATATCACATGCAGCCAGCCCAGTTTTCGAGCAGGACCAATCAATCCTGCTCGAAAACAGCGATATCAGACAGGACCGTCTCCCCAGCTCTGCCGATATCTGACCGCAGCATGATGACGTCATCGCACTGCTGCAGGGAACATCGGATGGCTCAAACATCCAGCTGTCTGTACCCTGCTTTACTCCACAAATTTAATAGACATTCAATTTGTGCCTCAATGTTGACCAGGCTTGAGTGTGGTTTTTACTGTACTTGTTGACATTGGGCAATCTTCAGCCAGTATCTGCAAGCCTATTGTTAGAGCTATTTTACAGCTGGGGTTTTCAGGTGTCCATTAATCTAAATTCACATGGTCGTTCAATGATTTAGCCTTACTACTTGCATGACATGTACATTTACTATTGGCTGTCCAATGATAGTCAGTGATATAGGAGACAAAAGGAAACATTGGTCCTTAACACTAGAATCATTTAATTAACTAAGCTTACCAGAATGTTTTTATAAATTTGCATAGAAAAATCAATCCATGGAAAACAATCTATGTAGATCCCAGGTGCCCAACCTGCGGCCCGGGGGCCACATTGGGCCCCCCTTTGGGCCTACACCAAAACCTTATTGTTATTGCATAGGCCATAAGAACTCACCTGCCCTCCAAAGAAAGAGGAGGAGAGGCAATAAACTTGCTATGATAGTTGTACATAAAAGCCAATCAGCGACCCAGATGGTGTCTGAGAAAGTCCCTCTGGTGCTCTGCTCCCTCTATTTTACAAATGAAAAGGGGTGATTGTATACTTTATATTGCGACACATATTTTTTTTATTTTTTACAATTTTTAACCTATACTGCTTATAAAGGTTATGTGTGGCCCTTTAGTGATGCTGAGGGCCGCACTTGTGGCCCTCCATATCAACTCAGTTGGCCACCACTGATGTAGATGATGTCATTGATGGGAATGGAGCCATTAGCCAGATAATGCAAGACAAAATTGTGAACTACTTTAGATGCTGCATTATTACATAATATTAGATGGTTATTGATGGGACTTGTTTTGGCAGTGTTTTTATATAAGGCCTTTAACATAATATCTTTTGTTTCTGAAATGAGTTGGTTAAGAGTTCATGGCTTCCAGTCAATTTTGAGAGTACTTTTTCCTGACATTGCAAATATCCAGCTGTATAGAGACTGTTTACATCCAGAGAGTAAGTGGCAGAGAGCAGCCTGCACTTTCTATTTCCCCTCTTTATTGTTCACAAGTTAAAAACAAAAAAACTTGAAGATCCGTGTCTAGAACTAATCCTGGACATCACCAAATTTTTGGTCTAAGACTGACGGAATATCCTCTGAATGATTTGTGTTAATGATCCTGACCTTGCACTTAGGTTTGGAGCTGACAGAAGACTACTGTAAACTCAGCCATCTGATATATGCCGGTGGACTCCAATGACGAACCATATTAGGAGATGTCCATTCACGAAATATATACAAGGCATAAAAACTTGTTATTTTGAAATAAGCCACATAACCTCTGTATCAGTCTGGCTTAAATACATATTCACCCATTTTGAATGTTTGGATAATTTTTTTACTTTTATCTTGGTATGTATAATAATTCTTATTAAAGTGTCTAGGTTTATATTTGTGAATGGTCCGTACCTTCCGTTCTCTTTGCTGTTAACAGTACTTGTCAGAGTCCATTTAAATACTCCAAGTACTAAACTCTGCATATTGAATGTAGATTTTATTTTTAATAATGAGACCTAGCATAATATAATAAAAATGCATACTAGCAGGAAAAAACATGCCAACATGTAAAGGGCCCTTTTACACTATACGTGCATTGTTGTGTTTGGATTTAGGGCCCTTTCACACTATTTGCACTTTTAAAAGGCATGCATTATCACATATACAGAAATGCATGCATTTTGCACATTACACTACTGCGTTTTTAAACAAAGCAATAAAAAAATTCATAAAAAATACGTGCAGCAGGGCAAACACAATGAACACATGGATAACACATGTACACATGTGAGATTATAACCATGTATCTAGAAACTGCTCTGTACCCAAACCAATGTCTCACATCTAAGCAGATGAAACCTCAAGCAAGGGTACAAATCCTAGATAATACTTTAACCAATTCATAGAACAGTAGCCCTCAATTGTAGTGTTATACCACCATTTCAGTATTCCAAAGCTGGGTGTTGTATTCTTCCCAACCATTCAAACTTAGATTTAGATTTTAGTAGATAAATAATTTGGTGATCAATGGTAAGGTAAAATCGTCGAGCATGGTGAAAGTAATTGACTTTAATAATAGTACCGTCGGATCAAAGGGTAGGCTATGCTTTGTTATGTTTTGAAAATAGCAATACCCCTTGCCTAAAGTAGAAGATGCTCCGGCACAGACAAAAAAAACTTGGGGCATTGCTGTATTCGCTTCAATGGTCTGACTCATTTAATAGCAATATTGTGAGCGTGATGAGCTCGGATTATTGAAAAGCAATGTATTTGTAAAACGATATACTCGAATGTATATGGTGGGGATTTCAAAGGTGCTTCTTCAATTGATCAATTTACAAAAAATCCATATTTTATTCTTACTCCTAAAAACACTATGTATAGAAACTTCCATAATTTTAGAACACATAGGGTCAGACAAATTTTAACATTGACATTTAAAAGCAAATCTTTAATTTAGCAAGGGGGAAAAGGGCCGCCCACAAAACTGTGGCCCCTGTTCCACCTCTCTTATGTTCAATCCAAATGCCACATACATATCGGGGTGACCTTCAACGCATTTCAAAAGAACATATATATGAATAAACCTGAACAAAATCCCACTTTTTAAACTGATTATATCAGGTTTGATGGAGGAATCATATACTTGTTTCCTGTGGACCGGTATTTTGTCTTAAAATTTTTTTACTTTTTGTGTTGAGCTGTGTATGTTCGTGTATGGATATTCCTCCACTTGATATTTCCTTTTTCCTAAACAGTGTTAATACATACATACATACGTACATACATACATATCATCCTTACTTCGTGCCCTAGGTATGTGCTCCTTACTGACAAAGTGTGACCTATTAAGTGTTGTTAATCAGGTGACCTCTTATTGGTTAACGTGAACCCCCAATATTCTATTCTCCCTCTCTCATCTATGTGTAACTAATGTCGGTTGCAACCAATATAAAGTGCTTATTGGTCTAGATAGGTAGTGTCCTAGTCTGCCTTTTCCAAACAGTGTATCTAATCCATATTTAATCCATATTTCTAATCCATATCTAATCCATATTTCCTATTACTCTACACCCCCCCCCCCCCACCCACCCTAAGTGTGAATTGGTGTTGGTTACAACCAAAGTAAAGTGCTTGTTAGTCTAAAAGAATAGTATTCTAATCTGCATTTATACATCAGTGTATATGGTCTACACTTAACCTACTATCGGTTAAAACCCCAAGCAAAAGAAACCCCCAATTCATAATTACAGGATACCCAAACCCTTGCTAATCCAAAAAGAATATTTCAGCTGTTATTATTGTAAAATAAGCTTCCCTTCTCAAAAGTGGGTATGATGTTTTCAGCATGATGACACAAAGCATACATCTAAATCAACAAAGGAATGGTTTTGCCAGAAGAAGATTAAGGTTTTGGAATGGCCCAGCCAGAGCCCAGACCTGAATCCGATTGAAAATCTGTGGGGTGATCTGAACAGGGCTGTGCACAGGAGATGCCCTCCCAATCTGGCAAATTTTGAGTGTTTCTGCAAAGAAGAGTGGGCAAATCTTGCCAAGTCAAAATGTATCATGCTGATACTCATACCGCAAAATCAAAAGGTGCTTAAACAAAGTAGTCGTTTTTTCTTTCCTCCTAAAATATTTCGGTTTGTTTTTCAATTGCGTGGTCCAGTTTATACGTCACATTAAAGGTGGGAAAAGTGATTTGTCTTTGTCTCATTTTTGTACAGCACAGGAACCTGACATTTTACCAGGGCTGTTTAGACCTTTTACATACCCTGTACATAGTCTCTACAAATTGCAGGAAAGTACCCTAAAAGCCAAGACAGCAGGGCGTTTAAGGGAAAAGGAAAAAAAAAAAAAGCAATGCATGCAGTACGGTGACATTGGGTCTTCTATAAGAGTATGCAGTACATTTACAAATATGTGATGCAGCCTGTGTAGTGTGATAGGGCCCTAACGCAAGCAGCCTGAAGCACGCATATTTTGTACCACAGACCAAGCATCTCCCATACACTAGCTTATTTTCTATAACACACTTGTTTCCATTACCATGGACAGGTCCGCTGCCGGTAAATTACCGTGCTGAGTCATGAAATAACTCTGGGGTAGTGGTCTTCTCCATAATGTTCATAGTATGGTGTACAGGTGGTCCGTTGTTGTTGTTTGAAAATGCCAAAAAGGTGGCTTTTATTATTTAACCTGTTTTGCCCTTTTTGCTTGAAGTGTTTAGTGAGTCATATTTATTTAAGTATATATGCTGTACAGGAGCGCTGGGACAGGTCCTGCCAGACAGGAATATTTTCCCTACAATCAGGCTGGAGTCCTTTTAAGTGATGTATCCTGGATGGAGTCCAGGATTTTAATGCACAGCTATAAGGACAATTTCTTTTTTTACAGGGTTCCGGTAGCAACAGGCCTTAGCCCCACACTCTTTGTATGCCCCCTGTATCTGATGTATCTGATTAAGCAGCCCACTACCTCCAACCTTGTGAGGAGCCCTGCAACACTGGTCTCCTTTGTGTGAAGACAGACCCAGCTCAACACTCCCCTCCAAGCAAGTGAAAACGCTGGTGTATACCTGGTTGGAATGGGAAAGCTCACTGAGTTCCTTCGCTCCTATTTTAAAGTCTGAGACCCTATATTAAAAACAAAACCTATAGTTACTGTGCAATAATATCCTGGACATCAATTAATGGGACTACAGCCTTAATATAGAGGAAATATTCCAGTGTGGCAGGATCCATTCCAGCATTCCTGTACAATGCATATGTTCCTGAATGCATCATTTAATCTAAAATAAATTTTATCCCCATCTTATAATGTTTATTGTGTGCTGGAGGTATTTCTAAGCTATTTGATAATCCTCTTTGAATCGTGAATGACCTGTTGCACAAGTAGTAAAATGGTTATTGAACTTTTGTAACCGGTTTTTATGAAGTATTTGACTTAATTATCTTTTTCATTGTATCTTTTAATGGTTTCCTTAATCTGGTAATTAGTGAAGAGACACTGTATTGAACCCTCCGGTGCCCCTGAGGGACATGTTTGTTGATATTTTCCTTGGCACTTGTATCTGCAAAGAGGAAATAATATTGGAGAGATTGGAAAGTGTGCACGATCAAAGGCCAGTATCCAAGTGGAGGAGCTTGGCATTGCGTATTGTTTTCTAATCATCTGTCCTCCTTTTTATTTCCTATGCAGTGTGTTGCCTTCATCCTTTCAGCTTTGGAACTGCATCCTGTTTCCTTCCTTTCAAAAGACGTCACACTTTGACATTCTTGGAAAGGTCTTTGTCTAGTTGCCTGACAGCCAAGAGGCTCCATAATTTAGTGCATATTTGTGTGTTAATCATTTCCCACCAGTTTATCATGTGATCCTTCACTTCTAGTGATATCTCCTCTTTGTAGTGCATTATTTCAGTAGGACAAATATGGAAATTGTACATTGTGAGCTACAGAAATTAAAATTGTGCTTTCTATTTCATGAGCTGCAACTTTTACGCAGTATGTTTTTTAGTTTTTGTAAGTCTTTAGTAAAGCTGTGTAAGCAAAGTGCTTCTTAATAGGTTTCCATCTTCTGGCTATAAACTGAACTCCTCATTGACTTGTAAAGAATACATTATCAATTACTTGTATTTTGAACTGGATCTCTATAATGCATGTAACTAATGATGTTTATTTAAAATCCCAGATCACTTACAGATTATATTGCACAAATTTTCCTTATTGAAGTGATGTAGTAGTTTACAGTTATATGTCCAACGGAACTGAATCTCCTAAATATATTTTCAGTGTTTAAAGTAAATGACAATTTACAGGAAGTACCGTATTTTCCGGCGTATAAGACGACTTTTGAACACAGGAACATGTGTGCAAAAATTGGGGGTCGTCTTATACGGCGGGTGCTGCCGTCAGGGGGTTGCAGAGGGCACTCCTGCTCTAGGGGAGTCCATAGGTCTGCTTAGGCTTATGTGCCGGAAAATATGGTAATTAAATGTAGCTCAATGTAGTTTTTCAGAAAATGGTGCAGGTCCATTTTCTGGGTTGGTATGGTCCATCGGCAGTCATCCGTTGAAATTGTCTGTACCACCTGTAAATTGGTGGTATTATCTACTGTTGCCTATCTTTTATTAACAAGATGCATTAAAATATAAAGATTGGGCCCAAAGGGCTCATTTATTAAGCGTCGGAAAGCAGTGGCTGCCTGGGAACATAATATGAGACGACTGTCAGCGGGTTTTCAGGCTTTACCCTAAAAATATTTAATGGGTGCATTCACTAAATGCTCCGCAAGCCTCTGAACAAGCAGTGCCCAGTCGCTTTCTGTCTGGCAGAGGTGTGTCAGTTGCTTGAAAAGTATGAAAATTTGCTTGAAAATGTAAATAGTGCCTTATGGTAGCCATAGGTGATTTGATTCCAGGACACCTGGTACGATCGGCAAAAAGTGCTTGAAATGGAGCAAAAAATCTAACCGTGATCGGACATGTTAGTAACTTCAAGTTGATTGCACAAGTATCTGACATTTTCTAGATATTTCGATTTGATTTGTATCTGAAATAATTTTGAAACATGTTCACAAAACAGCACATTGTCATTATAGAATAAATATCGCTGTAAAGCTACTCCGCATGCTCAGGACGTGACCGCTTGTGGCAGTACTACATCACCCATGTTAGCATGCAGATGACGTGTTGGATAACGGTTGTACGTTTATTGTACTTCTGCACGGACTTGCAGATTGCGGTTTGTGTGGTCTAGAGTAAAGTATTTCCATACTTAGGATGTGGGTCTGCCACCTACTAGTGTTTGAATTCTCACCCATTTTATGAAGTGATTATAATAAGTCAAAGAACATGTATCAGCGTAACCCAAAAACAGAGCCTGTATTGCCTACAAGCGCACATACAGAACAAGCGCAGATACAGAAGTCATTGCCGTCAGTGGCTTCCCCATCCTCCTGGTCCTGTTCTGCAGAGCTGTATGGGAGCGGTCTAAAGCAGCTGCTCTCATACAGACATCTGCAGAGGGGCAATCCATCCATTGATCCATCATCTTTCTGCAGATCTGTTTGTAAGCTGCAGCTTCACTACACTCGCACAGTTCTGAGCAGGGGAGGATCCGCCTGCTGGCAGATTGTCCCTGCTTCTGTATGTGAGTAGCTGCAGTTTACAAACAGATCTGCAGATGGATGTGAGCTGTGATAGCTTCCCTGCTGTGTCTAAGCTCAGTGCTTCGCCATGGTGGGTAATGCGAAAGCATGAACACCTGCAGCGCCCATTTGGAATATAAGACGCATGTTTTAGGGTATGTCCCCACATTAGCAATCTCCTGCGAGTGTAATTGCAGGCCGGTAATCGCTAGCGATTTTTTTTTGCAGCCGCGATCAGGCACGCTTTCGGCTGTGCCTGATCACGCCCATAGAGGATGAATAGGCACACGTTTAAAACCCATTCATTTCTATGGGCGCAATTGGCTGTGACCGCCCGTGATCAAAAGTTTTGTGAGATATTATATGATTTACACAAAGGGTTTAACACTAAGGTTAAATTCTGTACAGTTATTGGCTTTTGACATACATTACTTAAAGTTTTTTCCCTTTTCTTTCCCTCAGTGACAGAAGCTGGTTTTGGTGCTGACATTGGAATGGAAAAATTCTTCAACATTAAGTGCAGAGCTTCTGGCTTGATTCCCAATGTGGTTGTTCTGGTTGCTACTATTAGAGCTTTGAAGATGCACGGAGGAGGGCCCAATGTAAGTTATCCTGTGCGATATAGCAGTCAGTGTATCACTGGGGGAATTCTGTATTTAAATGGAATTACTCCAGCATAAAAGTAGTGTGAAAAGCAGTTTCTTTATTTATTTTTTTACCTGCAAAATAAATGCTACATGTCTTTTATGGTCTCATTTATTTTTAATGAACATCTGGCACAAGAGACTCAGAGGGGGGATTACCGTTTTAGTAACCCCTTCTGATCCTCCTGTGTCATTATGATTGCCCCTTCTGGTACCCCCTGTCCAGAGTTACTGTGTCTTCAGGGGATGCCTTATATTTTAGTGTGAGGCAAAAATGTAAGGGTGCCTTCTTTTTGGAGAAACAGGGTATGTACGCCCTGCCTAATTTATACAGCCTGTTACAGGGTAAAGTAAAACATGGTTTTCCATTGATAAGTTGTAAGTTATTAGAACTCTTCACTTGCATGTATGTTCTGTAACTTGTGTGGGTTTTTCTCTGTTAATAATAATTTATTGGTTTTCTAATTTATTATTTCAGGTCACCGCTGGAGCACCCTTAGCAAAAGAATACACTGAAGAGGTAATTCATCTGCAATTCCTTGACATACAATTCAGAATATTTTTCCATAAAGGCATATATAAACATAACTTTAAAATAGTCTTTTATATGTACAAAAATTAAAGAGATGCAGAGATAAAGCCGGGTATGTGTTAAAGAAGCTAGAAATAGGAGAAGCGTATCATCATATGTTTATGATTGTTGTTGGAGGGGTCAGAGAAAGAAAAAAAAAAAGAATGAGTTCAAGGACAAATGTCTTCCACATCAAGATGTTCTATTCTATCTATGGATGCGTGACAGATTTTTGTGTCGTTTTTTTGCTGTATGAGTTGTTTGATGGCTAGGAAGAAAGTTTTTTTTTTTTTTATGTGTTTATATGATTCAGACTTAAAAGTTGGGCTATGTCTCCACTGCATCAAAATCTCTGCATCTGCCACGCATCAAACACAGGAGACGTTGATACTAAGCGATGCAACATGAACATTGTCGCATTCGCACACCATTAGAGTATGCATTTGGTCCCTCTGCATTTGAGGCATTTTTTTATTATAAAAAGAAAACAATGAAATATATGTTCATCTTCCGATGCTGCATTAAAAGATGTGTTCTGTCACGTCAACGCGTCACACGCATGTTCTACCATTTTTGGACGTGTTTACACTAGCACATCCTAAACACACAGTCAAGGCATGGCCAAGACATGGTAGATGCATTTAGATACATCCCTTTTATATACTTTTAACAACTAGATGTTTTGGTATTGTTGATATAGAATTTTTCTTTTTTAGGTCAGTCTTTGTGTTTTTTGTAGGAATTCTTTTTAAAGCTTGTTTTTTTTTTTAATTAAATTTTGCCCAACAGTCTGATAAGGATATATCTGTGGTTTCCAAACTTTCCTTGCAGGGCCCCCCTTTTCTATTTAGGAACATTATCAAGCCCCCCCCCCTCCCTCGCCATTCAAGCACAGGTTCAGAATGAGGGCCTGCGTCCCCCCCCCCCCCCCCCCCCAGTTTGGGAACCACTGCCATATATACTGAATATAGTACCACCTTTTCAGCACCAAAACTGTATTGAATTCCAGCGTCTCGGGTAAAGAGAATAAAATTGCGGGCAGGTATGGCCAAATCGCCAAACTTTAGATAATAGGGAAGGGTTGTAGGAACATTTAAAAAAAAAAAGTATTGCTTTTAGGATTGAATTTCTGTAAAAAAGTGCTAAAGCAATACTAAAGAAAGAAAAAAAACTTTTAACAACCCTGTACACCTTCAACAATTCAATGTGATGATACTATTGTTGGGGGTTTTGCAATTACCTTATACTCTCAAGTATACGTTGAATTTGTCTTGAGTCAAGAGATGAAAATCGGGTCATTTCGCTGGTGGGCTAAATTATTTAACCTCCTGGGCATTCTGCCAGAGTCTGCCCGAGTTAACTTGGGGTGAGTTTCTCAGCCTCGGCAGTTCTGAGCAATATTTAAAGATATTACTCCGATAATACTTGTTGCCCTCTAGATTGGCTAAAATTAATCCTAGTGTGTCCAGGCTTTGTTTGTGAGGTTGCCTGGCCGATATCTGGTGGGATTTTTCCAGAATAGAAGAAGATTTGTAAAAGCATACGTAGGCCCCTTTTGAGGCTCTTCTCACCCTGAAACCAGCCAACTGAACGTTTGTCCAATTTAAAATGGCTGACCTTGAGGCAAAATTGGTCCTCTCTAAAGCATGGTGCTTGGGTCCCACACAGTCGCTCAGGAGAGGACCAAGTCTTCTCTAATAGGAATATGAATAGACTGCTCACTGACTCCATGGTGAAATTTGAGCGTGTATGGGCCCCATGACTGGATCACTATTGGAGCCTGGACGCTTGCCTCCTTACCATTTGAGACTCCTGTTCACACTCTTACTGCTATTTGCTGTTTTTGATTCTGTGTTGCCCATCCCAGGATGATTGCTTCTATTCTCCTTCCCTGTTCTTTCTAGCCCCTTTTTACTCATGCCTCTCTTCTCTTATCCTTTTTGTTTGGATTCCCTTTCCCATTGAAGGGCACTCAGTTATATTGTGATGGTTCTTGGACCTGCATCCAGTAGAGAACTGGGCTGTTATGGTTGTTTCTTTGTTTAGTTTGGTTTATTATGTTTAGATAGAACTGCTGTTCCCAATAAGGTTTTATTTAGCTTGTGCACTGTCTTTTTGTGTGTGTGCTTCTTTTATTTTGCTGTTCCTTTGTATATACACATATGTATATTCTCCATTGTTTTTTTTTTGTATTGCAATTTTTTTTTTTTTAATCTTAATAAAAATCTTTTGAAAAGGAAAAATCCAGGAACACATTTAGGCTATACTTTAACTTGGATTTAAACATTGTGAATATTTAGCTTTTTTTGTGAAAAATGTAAACTGATCTTGAAGCCTTCTGACTGTATTTGTGTAGGATTTTACAGATGAGATTAGGCAGTGTCACTTCGCTGTTGATTATGCAAAGTATTGCCTCTGCAGTCCTAGCCAAAAGTTTTGCCAATGACACAAATATTTGAAAAAGTTGCTGCTTACGTTTTTAGAATAGCAATTTGCATATACATAACATATACATATATGTTATGAAGCGTGTTCTGAGTGTTAAAGAACCTGCTGAGATCAATTCAGTAATCGTCTTGTTAACTCAGGTTAGAATGTTGACGAGCACAAGGCGGGAGATCATTATGTCAGGCCACTTGGGTTAAAATGGCAGATTTGTTGTTGTATGTTAAAAGGAGGGTGAAGCTTGAAATCATTGTTCTTCCATTGTTAACCATGGTGACCTGGCAAGAAACGCGTGCAGCCATCATTGTGTTGCATAACAATGGCTTCACAGGCAAGGATATTGTGGCTACTAAGATTGCACCTAAATCAACAATTTATAGGATCATCAAGAACTTCAAGGAAAGAGGTTTGATTCTTGTTAAGAAGGCTTCAGGGCGTCCAAGAAAGTCCAGCAAGCGCCAGGATTGTCTCCTAAAGAGGATTCCGCTACGGGATCGGAGTGCCACCAGTGCAGAGGTCGCTCAGGAATTGCAGCAGGCAGGTGTGAACGCTTCTGTACGCACAGTGAGGTGAAGACTTTTGGAAAATGGCCTGGTGTCCAGAAGGGCAGCAAAGAAGCCACTTCTCTCACCAAAAACCTTCAGGGACAGATTGATCTTCTGTCAAATGTCAATAAAGGCCTTTGAAACATATGAAGCGCTTATAATTATATTTCAGTACATCACAGAAACAACTGCAACAAAGATCTAAAAGCAGCGCAGCAAACTTTGTGGAAACTAAGATCTGTGTCATTCTCAAAACTTTTGGCCAAAACTGTACTATGTTGGCCTTCTCTACCCAAAGACACAGTTCAGAACAAGTGAGCAGGGTATGTCCGTAATAGAGAAAAGTTCAGCTACAAAGAAACAAGTAACACTGATAGCTGGTCCTTTGCCTTCTGCCTGTCTTTTTAGGGATATGACTTCAGTTAGGTGTACCATTCAGACATGCTGCCATTTATTTAGGTAACTGCTTCAGTTTTCAGGTAAATACATTACGAATTGTGCTTTTATTCTGAAGAATTCTGTAATGTTTTTAGTCTTTCAATAAATAGAAACAGGAGGCTAAACCCATTAAACTGAAATCCAAGATTCATAAAATATTTATCACTTCTAAGTATATGTTCAGTTCTGCATACCATGCAGGCACCAAGGACTTTAAGGTTGTAAGAGTGCATATTTGGTCAGTACTGACTGATATTCTATAACAGCAATGACCACCCAAATGTTTAATCCCCTGGGTCTGTGAATGTATGAGGGAGTCTGAGCAATATCCCGGTTCTCAGCTTTACCTAGCCATATGGAGTTGTGTTCCTTCTTATGTATTATGTCAAATTTTTACTCCTGGAAAGTCCAGCTAAGAAATTACAAGCCGCCCTTACATGGGCACAGCAGGGAACCCTTTATGAAAAATAAATATGTATATATAAATGTTTACAATAAGCTTGAAGTTTGTTGAGATACTACAGTGTTGTACCACTATATATGTTTTAAAGATAACTGTCTCATTTAAATATGTTTCTGTATATGCTTGCCGATTTAGATCTCATTGCCCTTACAGTTTATCTCGATGTATCCTACCGCATTTTTATGTATATTGTTTGTTCCTATATGATCGGAAACTGTCAAACATTTTTCTTTTGACGATACTTGTATGCTCTTTTATACAATAAAGTTTAATGATTAAAAAAATATATATATATAAAGTACAGTAAAATATGACCATATTTATTGACTGTGCTACATGTTGCTGTGCGAACTGAAATTATTATTATTACTATTACTATATATTATTGCAAGCAGTAAATTAGATAATTGGATGATCTGGACTTGGTGTTTTTACTCCATGCTTATTTCAAGTGAAGCTATAGTGCCTAGGTGCCCAACCCGCGGGCCGCATGCAGCCCGTTAGTTGACACCCCCCCAGTCCACCAATTTTGGCCTGGACCTAACTGGCGTAGGTACTCACCTGTCCGCCCATCCCGCGCCGCCATGTCTTCACCCGAGATCTTTTTGCAGCAGGAAAAGGAGGAGAGGCGCTTGACTCGCTTAGGCTCCAGCTGAGCACTTTTGATTTGTGTGTGTGAAAGCCAATCACCTCTTCCTGCTCTAAGAAGATCCCAAGGACGCATGGGCAGGGGAACAGCAGACAACTGAGCACCTTTGCTCCAATAAAGCTCGCCAACTTCAATATCTACAATGGGAAAACTTGGGCATGCCATTTCACATTACATGAGCAGAGATACATAGCACAAATTACATGGGCAAAAAATACATGGGCAAACGTGACACATGCAAATGTTACATGGCCTTTTTTGTGCCATTAATGCTGTCATTTTTTCATTAAAAAAATGCTACTACAAATCAGTGTATATTAAATATGTTTTGTGCGGCCCTTTAGGGATGCTGAGGGCCACTCTCATATCAACTGAGTTGCCCACCACTGATTTTGTGAATAACCCATTGGGAGCAGACAGGTTTTTAATTGTAAAAGTGTTTTCGTTTTGTTTTGTTAAAGAGGTTATGCTGCGGTATATGTGTTGTCCTGGTATTCTCATGGGTACCAGTATTCTAAACATTCTGTGCTAGCTGAATAATGATGGGATAAAATTGAATATAGTCTGCTTTAAATTAGGGGGAAGTGTTCAGAACCTGCGTGTTATTCAGAAGAGCTTGCTGTATGTTTTGCACTTATTGCACAGATCTGACATGTTTAACAGAGTGCAATGGAGCAAGAAAGCAAGGTTATTGTAAATGTGAATTTATTGTTTTTGTACAATACTATAGTAACCTTTTCAAATAACAATATGAGATTTAATTCAGATTAAAATATCAGCAGAGCAGTTTTGTTTTCTTTCTTACTTGTTTTACTGACAATGCACTGTAGGTGGCGCTATAACTTAGAGCGAGCCGTCTAGCAGGTGGCTTGGCACAGCTGGCTGTTACATTCACAAGCAGCCTACATGGGCATAAAGTTGATAGTGTAATTGTGGTTGGCAGCAGATTGATGGCACGTCTCCTAAAACATGCTTGAAAGCATTAGCCTAGCCATATGCTGTAGCTCTAACACAGAACACCAGTTATTAATTATTTACATACTGCATGGAAAAAACCTGTATCATTGAGCTAGGAAAAGGCAGGGAATCGATGTGCGTGGAAGTAATTAAACAGATATAAGAACATATTATCTTCTGTCTTACAGAATCTCCAGCTGGTTCAGGATGGTTGTTGTAACCTACAGAAGCAGATCCAGATTGCTCACCAGTTTGGTGTTCCAGTTGTGGTTGCCTTAAATATTTTCAAGTAAGTTCTTACCAAAGGTATTATTGATTTGCATAGAAGCATCATCCTCATTATCCAAGGAGCTGTACAAAGAGGGTTCATAAGACAAAGCAGTAAATAACCAATGACTAAAGCCGACCATACACTGCTCGATTTCCCTTTCACACAGCGATCTTTCAGTGAATCAGTGCGCACATCTTAGGAAATCAATCCCTGGCTAATACTTTGTATGGGGACCTTGGTCTATCCAAAGTAATGGCAATTGAACAGGAAAATACCGATATGTTGGTTCCCTGTTCGAACAATGATCGCTCAAAGTGGGTTGTGTCCGATTCCCAAAGGATCAATCACTCGAACGCACACAGCAATCGATCATTTGGGAATCGAGCACAAAATCAACCCGTGTATGCTTTACTCATACAGTGTGCAACAAAACGTACAGAAATTGCAAGCTTAATTTCAGGTGAAATTCTGCAAAGCGGAGCCTAGTAAGCGGCGGAAGGAATTGGCCTTAATGTGATTTTAATTCTTGCTCGAAGAGGTCAGTTTTAGAGGGTTCAGGTGAAGGTTTTAAAGGTTGGTATGTGACCAAAGCTGGTCATAGACGTCTCTATTTCCCAGAGATCGATTTTTAAACAATCGTGGCATGTGATTGAGTCTTTGATCAAATGTCATACATCGATTGAAAAGTGCACCATTTTCGGAATCTGATTAATCGCTGGTTTATCACCGATCACCGAAATAAAAGATCTGCTACACAAAAAAATGCAATCGGAAATGCTGGAAGTGGGATATGGCCTCCATGGGTCAATCGATTGAAGTGATTGCAAGTCTCTAACAACGTCCTGACTGATCCTTGCACTTATGCATCGATTTATGAATGATCAATAGCATCGGTCAATCTTTTGGAAATCGCATGAAAAATCTAGACGTCTATGGCCAGCTTCATGTATATTTCAAAGGAATTTCAGCAGAGGGCATATGAGATGTCCTGCATGTGGAAAAAAATGGAATGTCTAGTTCAAGAGTTGTTTGCAGATTGTGCATGGCTTCAGCTATGGGTTAAGGTGACCATAGACGGTTTGTTTTTCTTAGCTGATCGACTGTGCGTCATGACTTCATCACACACAGCCGGTCATGACGAGAATCGGCCAAGCACTCTTTGTGTGCCGGCATTTACTTTGGATGGGGATGCTGGTCGATTATCCAAAACAGCTTTTCCATAAGGATCCCATGGTTGTTATCCTCCACCCCTTTCTGTTGGAAGTTTGCACATTTCTTTCTCTAAGGACTGCAATTCAAAGTAGGTCTAAATATGTGTTCATTATACTTATGTTTTACTTTTATGCTTTCAAAAGCTTCATTATGCAGACCTTGAAGTTAAATGTGCATAGTTTGCTTCATCTTTCAAAACCCAAGGACATTAACTGAGAAAATATCTAAAATTTGGCTATGTTCCTGGAAATCAAGGACACTTTGCAGCTATAGAGCTCACCTAAGCACTAATTAAAAAATTATTCCAACTGCAGTTCAGAAGATCTGCTCATAGCTTTCTTGTGATAATTGCTGCAATAAAATACAATTTTTACTCTTGAGATATTCCTAAAGCAAGAACCTTCCCATGCTTGTCTTTATTAACCATCTGAGCTACACTCAGGGTAAGTTTGCTACCCCCCCTGCAAACTTACCCTGAGCTATACTTGGGGATACTAGCCTATCCCTGGCAAGCCCATGGCAATTATGAGTATTAGCTGACCTACTGATCTCTTCCCCGTCTGAGATGTCCAATGGATAACCCCTTACTATAGTCTGTGTATTCTGTAATGAGAAGTTGTTTTTTTTCTGCATCCACAATAGCTATTTAGTACTAGAATATATAGAGGTAATAGGAATGTCTGTACGGTTGATCTTATTTTAAGTGACTGCTCATGCAACTGACCTGATTACGGCACAGATTGTGCGGGGAGTGGGGGCTCTTCAACGACTGACAATTCCCATGCTATCCCTCTAGGTACCCTCCTGAAAAGTGTTGGCTACAGTACAGGCTCACAGTTTTGGACAATCAAAGCATTTTCTACCAACCATGTGAATGGTCCCTTATTAAAGTATTACTGGTTTAATTACTTTGTTTCACCAGTGTTGATATTTTTCATCTTTAGGGTTGAATGAGGGAACTGGCAAGCTGTTACCGAAAACATGAGTGAGTCAGCTTTTGGCTGTCTTACAACATTTTGACAGAGCCATCTGTGCCACTGAAGGCAGACACTGGAATTATGTTTTGATCTACATGATTTGTTGTATTTAAAAGCTCAATGTGAATCTGTTGTCATGTAAATGTTTTAGTAAAACTGCTACAGAAGACCAGATACCACAGGATGCCTGATGTTCTCTCACAGTGATATTAATAATTTTAATTATATGTTTCTGATAATGGTAATATGAGCATCATGTACTGCCTGCTTTTACCCTCAATAAAAAGATTTAAAATGGAGTAAGATACTCTTATATAACAAAAACAGAAAAACTTTTAGACGAAATGATCAATTTTTTTCATTTAATAATTTAGATAATAAAAGCTGACAATTTGTTATGTTTTGCTTCATAGAACTGACAGCCAAGCGGAGGTTGAGCTAGTGTGCAAAATTGCTAAAGAATCTGGTGCTTTTGATGCTGTTCCATGCAATCACTGGTCATTTGGTGGAAAAGGAGCTCTGGAACTTGCTGAAGCTGTAGAAGGAGCTGCAAGACAACATGTTGACTTTAGATACCTGTATGATTTTGAGGTAAGCATAAGAGATACAGTAACTCTAAAAAGACTCAACAGGTATTGGTTAAAGAATGACGATTTTTAATACAACTATATAATGCTGAATGCCAACATAGTCAAACTGAAATGCAAGTTAATATTTTTTCTTTATTTAGTTTTTTTTATTGATTTAAAATAATATGGAATATAATCTCCTTTAACCCTATAGGAAATAAACCAACGTAGAAAACAGATATTGTGCCAAACCCTTAATCAGTCATGTAAAGTATACCCTACTTCTGTACTCACTATAGTCTTAGAAGAAAAGGCTAAATATTTAGGGTTTAGGACACTTATGATGTCAAGGGATAGTTTGTTTCTAAAAGGTCTTTATTCAGTGGTGGACCTGCATTTAGTGTCCGTGGTGCTTAAACCCTAAATAATATAGTCTAGGACTATATTAAGTCCAGAAGTAGGGTATCCTTTACATAATATGGAATATGTTGAAGTATACCTATATGTATTCTCATTGATACTGTATTTTCAAGTTTTTGGCTTTAATGTTACTATTAATGTCCCCCACTACAGCCAGGTTTGGAGGAAGCCAAATTAAATATCACTGTGTTTTTTTGTGGTAAAGAAACTGAGGAACCTGTGGCAACCTTGGACGAAAGTAGAGTAGATAGAAACCCTGGGCAAGCCTCTTTCCGCATTTAAATCTCTGATGCTCAGACCTCAGTACACAGTGACATGCACTGCATGTGGTACTTGCCAATACTTATAGATACTTTGATATACTTAATTATGAGTATCCATTACCAAAATGCAAAATTGTAGTGGGCTTGTCTTGGGTAATGCATGCGGTGCCCTCTGTTCTAAAAATGGTGCCACTATGGAACGTGTGCTTATCACAGCATTGAAAAAGACCAGGCCACTACTATTCTGCCGTGTTTCTGCAAAACTTAGTGGAATTTTGGCCTAAGGCACCATTCACACGGGAGTCTCGTTTTCCAGTCTTTCATCCAATTGGGATTACATTGGGATGTTTCTAAACGACTGCACACACATATGCAACATGCACATTAAACACTTTTTGCAATTTCTCTGTACAAGTTCCTTCGCCAACAACTATGTAGTGAACAGGGTCTCCATGATTGGGTACAAATTTATTGAAAATTTTAGTTAAGCTAGGCACACACTGGTAGATCTGTAAATAGATTTGAGTACAATCGTGCAACGTGTGCAGTCACGGAGCTTTATTGTGCTCTAATCTGTTTATAAATCTACCCATGTGTGCCTAGAATAAAACCCCGTTCAATCTCCATTTCTTTGAATGGAGACAAGAATCTCCTTGCAAACTATTGGACGTGCGGCTCCTTAAGAGCTTGGACAATGCTGTCAGTGTGAAGGGGGCGGGCCGGCATGTCTCAGCAGTGTGAGGCTGTGTTCCGGCTGGCTTTCTTTCTCGCCCAGCTGGCAGCCCAAGTTGTGTTGTGAGAGATTCACTCACAACACAAGACTGGAGCTGGAGAAAACGGGTCCCCATTAAACGGGAATCGATGTACCCATGTTGACGTCACCACGCTGTGATTGATCAGGGATTGATTGTACAGGAATCTACCCATGTGTGCCCAGCTAAAGGCCTCCATATTGCATTCTAGGAACAAATACAAAATCACTGATGGGCATGTTGCCTTGCCCATGTGTGATGGGGGTTTCAAAGGTGTCTCCTGACTTGATTATTGATTCACGACCAAAAAAAGTATATATTAAAAAAGAGATATCTTTATTAAACACAGTAAAAAAATATATATAGCTCCTTATTTAGAAACATTTGTACACAAAGCCAGTCATAAGACATCAAGTAATTCTTAGCGAAGTGAAAAAAAGGTCCCACAAAACAGGGCCCCTGTTGCACCTCTAACAATTACAGCTCAATAGGACATTTTTGTGTGTCACAGGGTAACTGTCGACGCGTTTCGTCCACACAGGGACTTTATCAAGACTCACACACCCTGTAAATGCCAAAAATACAAATATCAAGATACATATGCGTATTTCAAATCAATTAGAAAATCACTTTTCAGGAATAATGCAGGCGGTTAATCTGCTTTGGGAGAAAACACCTCACCTGTTCCCCATATAAAAGAACAGCCCATGGGGCTCTGTGTATAATAAATGTATTGCTTTTACATATGGAGTGGCCCGTCCCCTCGCCCTTATCTATTCAAGGGGAAATTTTGGGTGATGTGTTTATGCCATTATCAACTTCTGTCTGTTGCTTTTGGGATGTTTTTTATAGAATTTATTTACCAAAACATTTAAACATATACAGCCTTATTCTACATAAACTAATCTTTATTTCATCATGGAATAACCTTGGGATGGTAATGTTTTTTCCTCAAAAAGCATTTTATTTTAAAAAAAATCGATATAAATAAAAAAAATCCGATTTAAATCAAAAAAATCCGATATTTTTTTTTTATCCACCCTGCGGGCAAATCACGGGCAGAGGTTGAGCGGCAAGTAGAACGGTCCATGACGCCCCCAAAAATGTAGCATAGCCCGAGCCTTAAGTTGTTTATACAAAAATTACATGTATGAAAACCTTAAGAGCTAGTTCGCTGCTCCCAACCAACCATGAACTGCAACTGCAGATCTTGCATCTCAGCCACAGTTGCTTATAGAAATAGCATGAGGGTGGTCAGGGATGATTCAAAACAACCCACAAAAAATTCACAAGCCGTAAGCAATGCAAAAGCAGTATCCACAAGTGTTAATAAGCTATATTGCCAAAGGTATTAGGACACCTCGCCAAATCATTGATCATTTGCATGAATACAGTTGTTTAAAATCACCTAGGCATGCTTGGTATGATTCTACAAATATTTGCCACAAAATAGGTCTTTCTAAGGGAGCTCAGTGAATACCAGTTTGATAGGGAATAGAATAACAATTGCGATAAGTCCATTTATGAAATTTTCTTGCTGCTAAATTTTCCAGTTAATGGTTAGTGGCAATATAGCAATGTGAAATTAATTGGGAGCAACAGCAATGCCATGTGTCCACTGCTTTCCAGCGCAGGGGGAAAAAAAGACCATGTGGTCTTTGAACTGTTTAGACCCCTGACCCATTCCATGCAGCACACCTTAACCTTGTGGAAGTCCTTATGTCTGCAGAGGTTGGGCCAACTCCATGTTAAAGCCTATGGATTATGAATGGCATGCCATTAACATCCATGCATGTGCAAAGACAGGTTTCCCAATATGTTTGGTAATGGTGTATAATATCTGGGGCAATAATTTAGGGATACATAAGGTACTTAAAAGGTTGGGTTGAGTGGGGAAGTGGCATGCTATATTATATTATAAGCTGGACACCTCCACCTGTCATTAAGCACAGAGAGATCCATGTATTGATGGGAAGTGTTTGTTTGGGGACTCCCAGTATAGACTAATAAAATAGACTCCATCTAGTATTTTGTTTCCGTCGCCAATAGCAATATAATTTTATATATTGTGTGACTTCCTTTCAACTAAGACTAAAGGCACATCTCTATTTTCTACTGTGTAACTTCTATTAGTCAAATGATTGTTCTTGTCCTAAGCAATTGTGAGTGTTTTTGACCAAAAAAGGATTTAACAAAATGTTTTATTTCAAGAAAGGTTAAGTCCTCTTTAATGTTCTGACCACAGCGTGTTTCTAGAAGGAGCGTGTACAGAACAGGTTAGCAGACCACAATTTGCAGGCTTCATTTTGTTCAATGTTTATCCATTTTCTTCAATAAATTAGTTTTGGGGCATGAACTTTCCTCCTTTTGGCAGAAGTGATTTGGTTTGTGCAAATAAAATCTGTAATGTGAAGTTCAAGAATCACTGATCGTTAAAACCTGACAAATAACAGTTTTAAGATGTGATATTTGGGAAAGTCTGTCTTTACACTGTCCAGCAACGCAAAAGACTTGTGCTTTAACACCAGTTTTTCTAATTCGCCAGCCACATGAAAGATG
Source organism: Ptychadena robeensis (assembly GCA_036250615.1). Taxonomy (NCBI): domain Eukaryota; kingdom Metazoa; phylum Chordata; class Amphibia; order Anura; family Ptychadenidae; genus Ptychadena; species Ptychadena robeensis. The sequence continues at coordinate 120,008,656 of CM070035.1, read as the reverse complement.
ATCCATATAACCGTAGCCCATTTTGTATAGCAGTAGGGTATCGGAATGGCAATGAAATGGTATTATTTTTCTCTGTACTGTATGAAGTCTAGTCCAGTACAGGGGAGGTGCTGAGATTATGAAAAGATATACATTTGATTGATAGGAGGGGCCATAGGTCTTTGCCTGCTGAGAGTGATAGGAGTAGCTTGTGTTGGATTGCCAGTAAGCCCTAGTTGCACAAGCCTAGTCACAGGTGTGAAGGACTGCAAAGATCAGCACTACTCCTGGGCTAGGGGTAGAGCAAGGAGGACTTTCTTGCATTCAGAGACCTGTGGCAAGTGACATTTCCTCATACAACAGCGCCAGCACCTCTCCTATTTTCGTTTGTTAACTGGGGGTCAAGGGGGTGATCTGCATTGAGTCACAAGGAGAGTGGCAGGAGTGGTGAATGGAGCATACAGACAGGCTTCTGTGTTAACCTTTCTCTCACCAGGTTACTCAAGCCACATTACGTGGAGGAACTATCGGTTCCAGGAAAGCCTTTTAGTGACTACATCAGGAGAGAAAAGCCAGCCAAAGATACTGGGTGAAAGGGTCATAGTCAGACAAACAAGTCTGGGGTTTTCAAACTGTCCACATAACACGCTACACATACATTTATACATTTCTTTGGTGCCTAAATTTATTTGTAGATGGACATTTCAACTATATTAATCTGGTGATGCACAATGTTAATGAATCCTAGTTGGTGTTTTGGTGATGAGCGTCAAAAATCTGATATTCCTTTATGTAAGTAATAGGGATGGAAATTTGAATGTGTTCCATGTCAATCATGCCCAACCTGAGTATTGATTGCTGTTTGGGCACAGTTTGTGGGCGGTTTTCCTGTGATTTAGGGTGCATTACCACCGCATTGGTGATAACCGCTCTTATTTTAATATAATTATCCTGAACTGTTATCTGACTTGTTTTTACTGTGTCCCACTGATGTTCCCATTGATCCTCGATAGCCGCGTCATGGGTCATTGACTTCGCCAATTAAACCAAAGTGTTGCGGGTCGAAGTGCACTGAACATTAAGCTGATCCACTCAAACTCTGCAGCTGATGTGCTTGAATGACTTCAAATTAAGTCCATATTGTTAACTTGTAAAAGGTTTTCTGAAAAAAAATCTATGCCCAAGAGATACGTCGCCAACTGCTTTAAAATGGAACAAATTCTATAGGGTATGATCACTTCAGTTCAATTCTTATAAATTTGGTTATACAAAAGCTGTGATTTGTATTTTCTTTATACCACCATTAAAGCAAATATTTCTTCACCATGTCACAGAACTTAACGTGTGTTATATAGTACTTTCTAAAAACAATTCTTCTTGGCTGTGGTTATTCCTGCTCTTACTCTACGATTTGATCAGACTGATCTATTTTTCAGGTGTCTCCCTTCATAAGGGTTTCCTGCCTGCCACACTGACAGTTTTCATGGCGTAGAGCCAATCCCTGACCGGGGAAGTAGTGCTCTGCATTAACCTCTCCGCCTAAATTTCATTTGTTTATGGCTAGCTTTAAATCTGACTGGTATTAATAGGTCAGGGATTTTTGGCGAGCCAGCCATTTTACTAAATACATTTCTTCTAAATGGCTTAAGGTCCCCACACACGTAACGAGCCAAGGCTGATTTTGCAGCGTCAAAATCGGCCGTGGATCGCGGGTGCCCGCATGGGCTCATCTGCCCACACTGCTCATCTGTCAGCCCCCACTCGCCACATGTGAGTGTTGGAGCTTATTTTTCTGTCCATTCCGGTTGTAAATATATGATCATTCCTCCGTAATTGCTGGATGTTTCCTTGTATTGATCACATTTCTTGAAAAATATCTGTCTGGAACATCTTTTTCCAAATATATCCTGTTGTCACAGACAGTTGGATAAACAAGGTTCAAAGTAAACCTCAGACCTTCCCAGACACAGGAAAAACAATAACATGCAGACTGCCCAGTTAAGATTAGCTAAAACTGTTGCTTGGATCTAAAGGGTTAATAAACGCAATATGCAGCAGGGTAACCGTGCACAATTTTTAAGAATATTTAAACCCAGGGACAAAAAGATTTGCAGCTTGCAGGTCCATGGTTGATGTGACTGCATTCAATTCACTATGTGATCCTGCCAATAGCTTTCTGTGCTGAGATTCACTCCCCGTTTTCTGTGCTGAGATTCACTCCCCGTGCTTATGTCAGTTACTGAATATAGCTGTGAAAGCTGATCACCTTCTTTGAGTTTATTGCACAGGAAGGAAATTAAACTCTTGATTTATCCCAGGATCAATGGGTGGCTTTCTGTAAATAAAATGTAATAAAAATGCAGTAAGTAAGGAAGTCACCATAG
>CM070035.1:119995254-120006096 GCA_036250615.1 Ptychadena robeensis | reverse complement strand
TCTGCAATAAATGCACATAATGACTAGAGGTGTCCAAACGTTGCCTTGGGGACGATGCAGTGACATGATCGCGTGATTACACCTTGGGCGCATCCTCATGGTGACTGCAGGCAGTCTCTAGGAATGATCTCTGCTCATTGCAACGAATGAGCATTTCTTTTTTAAGTGTATTATATTTAAAAAAGATAACATCCCTGTCACTCGTTGCCTAATACACATCACCACCATCATGATGCCAGAGATGCATGGAATTGGCACACCTATAACAGGTCGCCCAATACAGGGTCTAGACCCTTTATCAAATTTAAGAAGCAAATGTGGCCCACAAGTCAAAAGTTTGCCCACCCCTGGTTTAAGGATTCTTTCAGATGGTCTGTTAAAAGATGACATTTTGAGTTTAGTGGGCAGTTGCCCATAGGGGTACGTGCGGCAGTTGTCAGTGATGCACACAGCAGTTTGTTAGGTGCTTAACCTTTCTGGGCCTTTAGCCTTTATTAATTGCCTGTCTAGAGGGTGCATGTGGGGTCCATCTGTGTTGGTGTCCCTGCCAATCATTCCAGGTTCTGTAGGGGGCACACCATTTTCCTTCACACATCCACACATTGATGTGGGGAGGAGGAAGGCTGGGGAATCAGAGAACATTACATTTGTAACGGGGAGAACACCCAGGAGGTTGGGTCTATGGCAGTGGTAAGGGTATACATATTTTTTTCACATGTATGGCTACTCTTGATTGACTAGTTAATACGTTTTTCCATTCTTGTATTTCATTGCATTCTTTATTGTTGCTCTTATATGTTAATTAGGCGTTTGGTAGAAACTGGTATGGTGATCTTGCCTACAGGCTTTAAATTGTAATCCTCTCCAAGGTGTTCATGTATTCCCCTTCATAGTTATGCTTAGGAAGTTCAGCAGGTTCACAGTTGTAAGTATTCCATTATAGAGAAACTTGATCTTGGGAGAAGTTCATCCTGACACCATCGTGCTGTTTTTCTTACTAGAGTTTCTTATTAAAGTCTGCTGGTTTCCCACACAGATGTCAGACTTATTGGAGATATTCTTCTTTTTAATCTGGTACAATTAATTCTTAGAATGACCTTGTACAAGTAAGGAATGTTTTCCTACTGAAGACATCGCCTTTCATTTGATTTTGGCAGATCTACAAATACCCGATACTAATAACAAAATGGGTTCACATTTACTTCTTGTTTATGCAACCTACATAACTGTTTTTGTACTCAAGTATTATAATTTTTTTATTTAGAGATTTAAATTTGATAAGTCTGATAATTTAAAGGGTGTGCTGACATTTTAATGTATTCTACATCTTATAAGGTTGAAGTGCAGGCACCTAGAGGTGCTGGTGTGTTTTACAGCTCTCCTGACACCCATGGTAACTTGGTCATAAAAATGTCAATGTCATGTAGAAACCTGGAGCTTTGACTGCGCTGTTCTAGCACCTCATTGTTGATAATAGGGTCTGTGCGCCTTTTTTTGGCACCAGCTTGGAGGTGTGGTAGAAAGAAGGGAGAAGAATCCACAATTCATAATCTCACTGTGTATGCATGTATGGTGGTGTTTTTTTATATGAATACAAACATAACTTTTAAAAAGGTTTTTATAAAGCTTGTGTCTTATATTGCAGACCTAACACATACCACTTTACCTGCTGCTTTGGAGATCTTGTGAAGCTTAAAGTAACTTGTTTACATTTTAGCTTGGGCATTGCCATTTTTTATTTAATCATTTTACAATATGCACTCCGGCTTCTTGAGTGTACTCATTTGCTGTGATCACTCCCTGCTGTCCTTTCTCCTAGGTGCTGTCTATTGACAGGAGGGAGGGGGAGACCTATAGTTGAGAGACACTAGCATCAGCTGTTAGCAGGCGATGTGTGTGTCTCTCTGCTTTCTCCCCTCACTTCTCCCCTAGGTGCAGTTTACCAACACTTCAGAGGAGGGAGAGCAGAGAATGATCGCAGCAGAGAAGTAAATATACACCCCTGTATACATGCTACCTACAGGGTGGGCCATTTCTATGGATACACCTTAATAAAATGGGAATGGTTGGTGATATTAACTTCCTGTTTGTGGTACATTAGTATATGTGAGGGGGGAAACTTTTAGAGAGGGGTGGTGACCATGGTGGCCATTTTGAAGTCGGCCATTTTGAATTGAACTTTTGTTTTTTTAAAAGGAAGAGGGCCATGTGACGCATCAAACTTGGGAATTTCACAAGAAAAACAATGGTGTGCTTGGTTTAAATGTAACTTTATTCTTTCATGAGCCTTTCATTGAGGCTTATCTTATATAACAGTACATTATATTATATGTGAACACATTACTTACCTGTCCTACTATGCTGCATTTTTGCATCCTTAACACATAAGGGTACTACAATGACCATATCAAGTGATGAATAAGTTGAGTGCTGTGTTTTTGTGAGTGCATTTCAGCCATGTTTTAAGAAACCACACTTTTAACCTGCAAGAATTTACCACATTGGTCTGCTATTTCCCCTGAAGAACAGGTAGCTAATGTATCCTATGACATGTAAGTGTGTGCATCTGCTTGTTCAATGTTGTACATTTTATTTTAATGGTTTGTGTGTATTTTGTTTTTTCTTTAGTTGCCCATTGTAGAGAAGATCAGAGCCATTGCTCAGAAGGTCTATGGTGCTGCAGACATAGAACTGTCTCCAAAGGCTCAGTCAAAAATTGAAATCTACACAGAGCAGGTAAATATTGAATAAAGCAAAATATGGTATCAACTGCAAAATGATCAAAGCATGTGTTGCATCGTCATCATTTTTATAGAAAAGCTAGAGGTAGAGAGGGCTGTAAACATTTGTCCAAACAAGATACATAAGATAAGATACTTCAGTTGTCATACTGGTCACATAAATGGCTAATACATTTTTATTTGGATTTTATTGGAAGCAGTAGTGGTCCTCTACGCCTATTTAACTGTATCCAATAAGCTTTGTACAATACCCCCCTACATCACTTTAAAAAAAAAATACATCACAATGGCCGATATAAACAGGGATTAATTTCAAATTATTTCGATGACATCCTCGAAAAAAAAAAATTACGATCTTAAATTGGATTTTCAATGTGGTAGCGTTTTTGCCGAAATTTACGATCCAAACCAATACCGCCGTCGGGATACATTGGTCTGTTTTAATGGATCCTAATTTTTATCTCAGAGTGTATGGTGAGCATTATAGTGCGCAGAAAATCTTTGGTGTTGACAAGTTTCAAAGTGTTGAAATATTTATCAGATGATTCTCACATTGCACTCTTGCTAGAAATGCACTACTGATCAGCATAATAAGGTAAATATTGATGGATTTTATTTTCCTTACCTGCAGGGATTTAGTAAGCTTCCTATTTGCATGGCCAAGACCCATTTGTCCCTTTCACACCAGTCTGAGAAGAAAGGAGTGCCGACTGGGTTCGTTCTTCCCATTAGTGATGTCCGAGCCAGTATTGGAGCTGGGTTCATTTATCCTTTAGTTGGAACTGTAAGTAATGCTGTGGTCTTTTAACTATTGAGTGAACATGGTAATGTAACGTGTACGTAAATTTCATCCATTGCTACATTATAGTCTTTATACTGTATTTGCAATGTGTACTTTATATAGACAACATATTTTACACTATTTGAACAGTGACATCAATTCTGGTTTTATCTATTGGGACACTACTATGGAGCCCTGTATGAAGCCACCAATGCGGATCACTGTTTTATTCCTGCATATGCAGTAGGAAGGTCACACGAGTGCGGTTAGTCAAGGGGGGCAAAAAAGTATTTAGTCAGCCACCAATTATGCAAGTTATCCCACCTAAAAAGATGAGAGAGGCTTGTAATTTTTATCATAGGTACACCTCAACTATGAGAGATAGAATGGGGAGAAAGAATCCAGGAAATCACATTGTAGTATTTCTAATGAATTAATTTGTAAATTTTCCTGTAAAGTAAGTATTTGATCACCTACAAACAAGCAAGATTTCTGGCTCTCGCAGACCTGTAACTTCTTCTTCAAGAGGCTTCCCTGTCCTCCTCTAGTTACCTGTATTAATGGCACCTGTTTAAACTGCTATCCATGTTAAAAGACACCTCCTGGGTGTTACACGGTTTGTGAGCCATTATTTATGGCACAAAAAGCCGCTGTCCGGACAATCGGTGTACTCCGCCTACACAATGCCAGTGTCAATTAGATGCTGGCGATGTATGTGGGTAAAAACGATGCCCCATCCATTAACATGGTAGTCTATGGCACACTCCAAACTCCACTATGGTCAAGGCCAAAGAGCAGGCGAAAAACACCAGATACAAAATCATAGACCTGCACCAGGCTGGTAAGACTGAATCTGCAATAGGCAAGCAGCTTGGTGTGAAGAAATCAACTGTGGAAGCAATAATTAGAAAATGAAAGACATACAAGACCACTGATAATCTCCCTCAAACTGGGGCTCCAAGCAGGGGGGGCCTAGTGAATGACCTGCAGAGAGCTGGGACCAAAGTAACAAAGGCTACCATCAGCATGCCCTGCTGTCTTTTCTAGCTGTAATAGAACTACTTTGAATGTCTTCTGTTACAATTCACTTTGCCTTCTCTTGTCAGTCTGCCTTCCACTCATTCATTATACACACAAACACGTGAACACCACACAACTTTTTAATGTTTATCTTTCATTTTTAAATACTTTTGAACAGACTTAAATTTATTATTATTATTGGAGCACATAGCTATATTTTGTAGGCTTTCTTTGTACAGCATTAAGAGGACACAGTAAAATGGCAAACTTCAAAATGTGGACAACATTTTGGTACAGTATGGGTGTGGAAAGTATTATGGGGCCCCAAGGCAGTAAGATATATTGTTTTATTTATTATTGAGAACATTAGTGATTGTGTTTTATACATCTGTCCACCCTTCTTCATATTCTAGTAAATAGTTGCATGTATTTTGCTTTTGTAATCAATTCTGGTCTGGCTTATAGCTTGTAGAGGTTCATGAAATGGACAGATGAAGGTGCCCCACCTAACATGCTAGCATTTTATGTTCAATAAACAGAATGGTTTTCATCATTTTGTTTATGTTACAATAGTTTTCATTGAATTTTCAAAGTTAAGGTTACAAAAGGCAAACCACAATCAAGTGCCGTTCAACCAAAATGCACGAAAAAAAAACAATCAAAACAGTAGGTATAACAATTTCAAAAAGGAGGGGAATTCATAAAACTAAGGGACAGAACAGGGGGAGAAAGAAGAACCGAGAGAAGGGAAAAGAAAGGAGAGAGAGTTCAATGAAGAAGAGGGTGAGGATCTCCAGGAGCTGGGGGGGAGAAGGCCACATCTGGAGGATAGCAGGTAGTGAGAAAAGCCCTCCGAGCGTAGGTAGGCAAACCACGGGGACCAGATCTTCAAAAATTTCTGTTGCCTACCAAGCAGGATGGCAGTGAGTTTCTTGTTAATAAAACAGCCCATGATACGCTGTTTGACCTCCATAAAGTTGAGGGTAGGTTGACGCCAAGACCTATCGATCACCTGGTGAGTACCCATGAAAACAAAGGAAGCCAAACGATCCTGAGATTTAGACAGGGCCGGGACATTTTGTTTGTTAAATACTTTTAACTGCTTTTCTGCTTAGAAACCAAATATTCAGAAGTAAGTTTCATGATACAATCTGACTTTTCAGAGTAAAGATAGGAATACATGTCTCTATTTTTTGTAAACATTTTTGCACAATAGAGCGCCTTGAACAAGCCGTGCATGGGTAGCTTTGTGTAGGATCAATCATGTTGGTAAAACTTGATCGATGCCTATACTTTGAATGGGGATACTGATGTTTTTGGGGGATGTTGGTGACTAAGGAAATACTAAGGACTAGGGAAATACTGAAGTCTATGAAAAGCATTATATCCAGGATACCCTCAATGTCTTGATTTGACCTTTCTTAATTTTTGGTGGGGAGAAGTAATAGGAGTAAATGTATCAGGCTGCTTGACCTAGTGGTTGGTTGTACTAGTCTATTCTGAAAGTCATCAGAAAATATGTGACAAGAGACTGAAACCTCTGCCAGTAATTTAGTTATTGGTAAAAGTGATTTTATAAGAATACATTATTAATAGCAAAGAGTATGTTTGTGTTTATGTCTAAACTACTTGCCCTCATGCTAGGTCACAACCTACCATCATTTAATTTTAGAATATTCTTTGTATTGGCCAGTGTCATTGTCATATCCTCCACTTCCTTCAAAGTGGATGTGAGGACCAATGACCTCAGTTCCTTTTCTTATTTTATATATAGAAAGGCTCCTTAGCTTCTTGACATGCACAGCTGGGAAGACTCTTGCTTTCCGGACCAGCTCTTCTCTAGCGTTATCATATCCATCCAGATTAGCCTACAGTCTCTTTGTATGCACGTACTTTGAGATAGGCTAGAATAACCGGCTTTCTCTTTTCTACATCACTCCTACAATTGTCTGTGTGAAAAGGGAAGTAGTTCCTGGAATTCAGGAAGACATATCATTGGGGCTTGTTAGCCTTGGAAAAGGCTTCCCTTGACTTGTTCCGGAAGATGATTTCATTTACAAGAATGGCAGCATGCTTAGTGTGTGAAGTCGCTTTACCTCTGTCCACTTTTTAGGCTTTATCCAAATATGAGTATTTTTATAAACTGGAACATGTGTTTGGTACAATATAATATGAAATCTAGCAAATATGTAAAAAGAATGTCTGCCTTTTTATTGTACAGCCTCTAGGATGTTTCATGATGGGCTATGTGTATATTTACTGAATGTGGATAACCATTATCCTTATTTCTTAAGCTGGGCATAGACAGGGTTTTTTTCCTGTCCACCTGGCGTCATCATGCACGGCAGCTAGTCACGATTTTCGTCTGACCCCTGGCCACTTGGCAGGAACACGCCCGTCTATGCCCAGCTTTACTTATCGGAGTGCTAGGTAATTTAGATCCAGTTCTAAATGAATTTTAAAATATGGTTCATTGTGAGAAACAGTCCTGTATAGGATTAATGAAATTACTATAGGATCTAGGAAGCAAGTAGAGGCTTTATTAATGCAGTTCCATTTCTGGGCTTAATGACTTCATAAGTGTCAACCTCTACTCCCAATGGTACGTCCCTCCAGCTGTTTCCGGAGGCATGTCCTTGTGTTTTTGAAGGTAAATGACGAGCTTTAGGACAGGATCTCCTAGAAGTCTGCTGGGTGCACTCCTCTGAAATGGGAGTGGTATGCCTAGAGACACCCCTGTATGTAGGTCTAGAAACAGCAGCAGTAAGTGCTCCAAAAATCCTTAAGCTAGCCATACATGGTTCAATTGACATCAATTCGATCAAAGTTTTCGATCATTAAATTGTATGTCGATTGTAATTGAATCGAAGTACACACCACATTGAGTATGCAATCAAAGCCCGACTTCGATTGAATTTGATCGTTTTTAAACGTAGAGTAATCAAAAAGCGATTGTCACAGAGTGATCACAAAGGGACCATTGATGTTCACAGAGTGATCACAAAGGGACCAATGATGGTCATAGAGTGATCAAAAACCCATAGATCATATCTTTGCATTTTAATCCAGTACATTATAATCGTGGCAAAAGGACACTGGGGGACACACATTACATTAGGAGATGTATTCACAGAGATCGCCATTTGCATGCTTGTGTGTCAGTGAACAGATACACAAGCCATTACAATGCATGCTTGCATGGTTTAAATGACTGTATTGCATTTCCCTCCTCCCAGAAGTTACAGTATGCTAATTGATTGAATCGAATCTCAATTGGACAGGTCAAAAAACAGTACAAAAAATGAGACACAATCAATCAAAATTTTCCAAATGGTCCAATCAAATTTCGATCGAGCAAAATGACAATTAAAATCGAATTTCAACGATCGTACCATGTGGACATGCTTCAATTTTCACCGACCGACTAAAAAAATTGATATGATTGACATTGATTGTACAGTCAATTGAACCATGTGTGGCTAGCTTTACAGTGCATATATCTGACCAGTTAAGGTTCTTTTTTAGTAACTTTAACTCAGTCTCGCTTTAAACTTTTTGTTTAGAAATATTGTGCAACTTGGGCTTCCAGCCACCTTATCAATGCTTTGCTGAACTATGCCTGTCCACATTATTAAATTCTAAGCTCTTTTAAAACATGTTTTTCTTTGTGTTGTAATTGGCCCAGGTTCCTACACCGCATGGTTGTCTTTCGAGATAAAATAAACCGAGTGTTATCTGAACATGTCAGCAGTAACACAAAAGTAACATTCAATTAGCACTAGAATGGCTTTTATCTCAGCTCCCTATGACCCTGACCTGGGGTCACATCATTCACACAGGTGGAGCAGTAAATGTACTGCCTGGGTATGACAGACTATTTGGCACTCTCATGCTTATAACTATTGAAAGAGGGGCACAGTAATGAAAAAAAATATATATATATATATATATATATGTACAGTGCTTGCCTTGCATTGTTTTTAGAGCCTAATTTGAAAGGAAATTATAATATTCAAATCATCAAATAAAAAAAAGGAAATACTGATTTTGCAAAACTTGAATAATTTAAAGAAAACAACTCCCATGTTGATATTTACCAAGTTCACCAAGACATTCATGATTTTAGTGGTTCTTCATCTACACCTTGTTTCTACTGGCTGTGTGGCATGGAGCATTGTCTTGTCCTGTCTTTTTTTTCACTCTATAAGACCCCCAACCCAAATGTTTGTGTCCTATACAGTCGGTTTAATGGTATGCACCATGTTTGATCACCATGAACACGCACGGTGATCGATTGTTTGGGAATACAACAAAAAATGTATCTGTTTATGGGGACCTTTAGAGACTCGCATACAGCCTTGCTTCAGCTTCTGTAAGTAAATACTGGTGTATATATCGCATATTCAAATAGCAGAGATGAGTCCTCCATGGTCATCTTCTAGTCTAGTGCATTTTATTAATGTGCAAAATATGATACTTTTACCTCATTACTCTTGTAGAGTAGACTAAAGCTGCCAATCTGCACATGGATGATCCTTCCATGGATGGATCGTTCCCTGCAGACCTGTGTATGTGAGCAGCACCTGCAGTCCACTCACATACAGCTCTGCAGAACGGAAACAGGAGGTCGGGTAGCCAATGACCACTTCCCCACCTCTTTCCGACAGGCAGAACTGCAGTTCCCTGGTATTTTTGTGAGTGTTTTATAAGCTGAAAAATACGGTATGTATTTCAAGGGTCTACATGTTTTGGTACATATTGGCTGGATAGTTTACAAAGGCCCTCATATTACATAGTTTTGCTAAAACTGAAGTTGATTGTATGTCAATTGTATTGCAAGTTGTATGGTGACTTACCTGTGGAAGCCACAATCCTGGAAGAATGCCCTCTGGACAGATGAGACTCAAATAGAGCACATTAATTGTCTGTTTACCAAAAACCCAAAAACATTGCAAAAAAAATGGTTCTTACAGTCAAACATTGAGGAGGTTCACTACTGTTTCGGGGTTTCACTGGTAAGCAGGGTACAGATGTGGAGATTTGGGTTAAATCGATGGCCATTTAAAGCGCCGTGCACGCTCACGGCCATCTATCTGACCCATATAATCTACACCCACCGCTGTTTTCGAGCAGGACAAATCTATCTCAAAAACAAGCTCTACGCTCAAAAACAGCTTTATCGGACCGTAATTACAGCCGATGACCGATGCTTTGCCTAGAGACCGCTGGTCTCCAAGCCAGGGCTGTGGAGTCGGAGACATTTTTGGGTCCCTGGAGTCGGAGTCGGCAAAAAATGGACCGACTCCGACTCCTACTAAATTTAAATGGGAATTAATAAAAAAAAAATTACTTCAAATGTCGCAATTAACAAACAGTCATAATGAACATAATGACTTCTCTGCTATTGGAATAAATGCATGCAGCGCATAACATTACAGCGCCCACTGTGACCCTAGCCTAAAGGCCCCCACACACGTACCGAGTGGGGGGCGACAGACCAGCTCAGATGAGCTCTAGAGTGCAGAGTGATGACGTCATTTGTGTGCCGGCCGTTAGCTTTAATGGCAATGCTGGTCTTCATTGAAACTAACAGCATCGGCCAGAGATTATCGGACATGTCCGTTCTCTGGCCGGCCGAGCTGTGGGGCGTCAGCGATCTGTCACCCCATGTGGGCTCCCCCGATCGGCATACACACACGCCCATCGGTCGGCAGCAAAATCGGCCGCTGCTCGGTGCGTGTATGGCGGCCTTAACTCTCGCTGATAATGAAGTAAATGTGTGTTGCCGGACTAGAGGGAATGGATCGCCAATAGTTTAAGACTGAAGCCGTAAAGCATTTGGAAAACCGCTGTAATTCAGCTGAGGCGACAAATACTTTAGGTAGCCATACACGGGTTGATTTCCCACACGATTCCTGGCCGATCGAACACCGGGCGCGTGCACGCGGATCGATCGCCAAGGAATCGTGTGCAGCTCACCTTGCCCGATCGACCCCGCCCCATCGACATGGCCCCCAAATCGGATCGGCCAAGAGAACCAACCTGTTGGTCTTTTCTGAGCGATTCAGCACACATCAAGGGGAGTTGCCATTTGTGAAGCGATCTATCGGGCACGGAATCGTCCAGGAATCGGTGGCCTAAGGTGGTAGGCACAGACGTAATTGGGCGATCGATCGCCCATCCGATCGCCTGTGGCATCGCCGGAATCTATCGGATGGGTGATCGATCATTCAGGGAATAGGCACATAGCTAGCTTTAGATTGTTAGCTTCAACTTTACACATGACTATGGGATTCCAGA
>CM070035.1:119949124-119971503 GCA_036250615.1 Ptychadena robeensis | reverse complement strand
ACTAGCTCTAATCACTGCATATCAGCAAATTAATATGTCTGCCACAGTAGCTTCAACAAACTGTAATATTTACATCCAAAGCAGCATATGTACACCTGTGGAATGCTGTATCTGTTATTTGTTCTTGGCATTAGTTTACTGTAATAGGCAAGTGGGAATTTTAACTGATTTGTCTAGGCTGCACTTCGAATTGCTGCAGTTTTAGACATATTTTTAACATGATGTGAACTGTCTTTACTTAAAGAACAAGTTCACTGGATTCCCAGGTGATCATCGACCCAGTTTACATATTGTTTTTGTTAAATATTTGTTGGCTTGGATAGCTGTCTGTTTCGGGAATACAACTGCTCTGGCCTAGTTTAGGCCATGTAAGATGTACAGTACTAGACCGCAGTAATGCCAAAAGTCATCAACCTAATTACTCATATTTGTGGACGTACGTTTAACCCCTCTAACGTAATGCATTGCTTATACCACTGTTTAGATCTCAGTTAGGTGCCTTCTATGATTTTTTTCATGTGTAGCTTACAGCTTTTATAAATAATCTTGCATTACTTCAGGGCAACCTATTTCATTCCATTCTGACACCGTAAATCTGTCCAGGGGGAATAATGAAATTCTAGGGCGTGTGTTGTCAACTGGTGAACAAATGGCAATTTATTCCAAAAAACTTTCTAAAATATACTGATCCTACGGTTTGAAAAATCATTTGAACTGCTCTTTTATCAGAAGATTAAGTTTAGACAAATTTGATGCCAACAGTAGAGCAACACTGGAGTAAATGGTGATTAATCTATCAAGAGAACCATTGTTAAAGAGTTGTCTTTGACTTCATCTTAATTCCAAATCTGTTATACTACCAAACAAAAGTCAGGCGGCTCAACAATGTTCCTAGCTAGAAAAGGGGGGTGAGGGGCCCTGCAGGGAAAGTTTAGGAACCACTGCATTAAAGTAAGGTATGTTCTTAGTTTGTACACTCATGTAAAGCACTACAATAAAAAGTCCCCATTTAAGGAATATCTGAAAAAGCAATAAATGAGGTAAATATTGCATAATATACAGATTGTAGAAGCAAGGAACAAGGTTTGTGAGAATAACTTTCTCCAAAAGCATGTTCGTAATCCAATTGCACTAGTATATTAAAGCAAATTTGCTTAAAAGAAATAAGCTAAGTGAGGATATCTCCCATATTTCTGTCCTTGAAGGGTGTGGTGTAATTCTGTGTCTCCTGGTCAGCTGTGATTGCTATGTGGAGCCAAGAGGAGGAAGGGATTGCCTTTCTGGGTCTCCCAGTCAGCGGTGTGTAGAATGGAGCCTGGGGGAGGAGGAGGTTGTCTCTCTGTGTGCCAGTTAAGGTAGCCATACACAGGCCTATTCGACTACTGTGCATGTTCCCGCTCGGCCGCAAATCGGGTCAGATCGACCAGGATCCTTCCGCATGTCGGATCGCACAGTGATCTGACATGTCGGTAAATACTCTGCCGGTCCCATTACGTTGCATGGGGACAGCAGTCTGGCACACAAAGAGTGCCCGCCTATCCTCTGAGGGGCCGACTGCAGTGTGATGATGTCATCACGCTGCAGTCGGTCCCTCATTTATCGAGGAAGATTCTGCCCCTATATGGGCACCTATAGCTGTGTGTAGAATGGGGCAAGGAGGAGGAGGGAGTTGTCTGTGTCTCCTAGTCAGATGTGTGTAGAATGGAGTTGGGGTAGGAGGGGGTTGTCTCTGTGTCTTCCAGTCAGTGGTGTGTAGGATAGAGCCTAGAGGAGGAGAAGGTTGTCTCTGTGTCTCCAGTCAGTGGTGTGTAGAATGAAGTCGGGGGAGGAGGGGTTGTCTCTGTGTCTCCCAGTCAGTGGTGTGTAGAATGGAGCCTAGGGGAGGAGGAAGAGTGTGTGTCTTTGCATTTCCAGCCTGCTCTGGCCCCCCTCTACACGTTCCCAGCATCCTCAATAATGAGGACAACTATGCCTGTATTACAATGTAGACATAAGGCGTCCTCTCACTGACGTCAGTAAGAACAGTTAGAAGCAGAATGCAGAGGCCGCAGGACAGCACAGACATGACTGGAACAGGTAAGCATTCCCAAGTGCATCTCTGGGTTTCCGATTTGGGTAATTAAAACCCCGAGCAATACATCAGCTCATTTTTCAAAACGTTTGCACATCAAGTTATTTGCAGTTTAAACTTTGACTGTATCAGTTAGTAAATGCTTTTTAAATATATCTCAGTACTGATGTAGTTTAACTTTGTAATGCTCTATTAACAGCAACCATATGTTACTTATAAAACATTACATTAATATAAATTTGTGAATGTTTCTAGTTGAATGTTTTCCATTGCAAATGTTTATATAAATGTAATTTGTATAGCAAACAGAGAACTTTTGAAGCATAATCATAGGGGTCTATGCGCAGAAGGCCCATATACAAATATCTTATATAACATGTCATGTATATTGAATTTACGTGGAGTTTTTGTTCCTGCTATGCTTTGTGCATCAGCCACACAATTGATCTACTGTTTGCTCATGATGAATTAATGGTGTGTTCCTAAAGCCTGCTGTTAAGCAAAATATTAAAATGGGTATCTACTTTCTTTTCCTCCCCAGAATTCTGTGCCGCCTGTGCCTGGAATCTCTCTGTGTGAATCTCAAGAATGCTTACTACTTCATTTTTCTTGCAGCCAACTGGATCCACTGAGAAACCGCTGCCTGTTTCCATTTTACAACTTGTTTTTCCAAGAAATGTTAAACATGAAGCTGCTGGGACCAGGGATACCTGGTTTGCTTGCACATCACTACTTGAAAGTTCTGACTTACCTCTCATGGAAAGCCAACAAGGTTTTCTCTTAATGGACTTAACATTTATCCATGTATACGATGATACCATTGTATTGTATATTCCATAGGAAAACAAAAAGTTCAATAGAGATCATTTCTTTTGCTATGGAAAATGAGATGTCATCATAAGTTATCTGTTACAAAGCAATACACGTACTGGACCAGGCAAATACATGACTCGGAAAAGCTTAAATACAAAAGCCATATGCATGGGAGATCTTCACCCTCTCTCGCTGACCTAGAAGTTACATCTTATGTCTGAGGCATTGCTGGGAGGTTTATCTGCTGTGGCTCACATAGTGATACTTTTCACAATGAAAAGGTTCAAAAAGCCTTTGCATTTGGATGGATCACATTGTGCATATTGATTTTATTATAGACATACATGATGGCATAAACTTGCTCAGCCCAACAGTAATTAAACTGTTATTCTCCCTAAATAAGATTGGGTTCGTCCTACGATCATACTCTAAAATTTCCTTTTGCTAAGCAGAAATAATACTAGGTGGTAAGAGGGTTCATACTTACAATGGTGCCTTTGGTTTAGGTCTCCCTCATTCATTTTCAGTACCCAGCAATGTTGAACTGCTCTCGACCTGTTACATGACCTATTAGTTTAGGATGACTGTACCATTAGGTAAATGATTCTGTATGTTGCAATCACAGTGCCTTCTATGTAGCTCTCTCTAAATTTCAGTATCCAGCAGTGTTTGATGGCTCCCAGACTGCATTGTGAATCATTTCTTCAAGATCAGTTTGTTATACTTTAGCAAATTGTTAAATGAATATGGTAACAATACAACAATATCATTTTTTTTACTTTAAAGTATGGTTAAGGGAGGGTTTCTACCATGCATATGTACCAAGATTTTTCTAATAAACATTTTGGTTTTCTGTTAACACAGAGTTTGTTTAATTGAATTGTTTATCTTGTATGTGGATATGTAAATTAGTGATACTAGTTACCCTATATATATATAATGGTGTTTTAGATTCTAAGTATTATCAGGCACTCGGATAGCAGTAAATAAGGGCTTCTTCCTTTGGGGACATGATTGTGAGGGTCTCAGATCACCAGTCTACAGTCACCAGTTAAGGTCAGATGCTCCAATCTCCACTGCGTTCTTCACCTATACATGCCTACCCAGCCACACAAAGTATCCCACCTAAAAGCTAAGACCGGTGAAACCCTCCAGGTAGACAGCAAGGATAATAACAGAGAATCAGTTCAACAGACACAGTATCCAGGGGTAAACAGAAGAGTAGTCTAAGTGCAAGCAGGGGTCACAAATCAGTACATCAGTTAGTGAAGTTAGGGCACATACCTTCTATTTGGCTTAAAAAAGCAGAAGCCTTCAACCCAAAGAACACCATCCCCACTGTGAAACATGGTGGGGGGAACCTAATACTTTGGTGGTGTTTTTCAGCCAATGGACCAGGAAACCGCATCACAGTAAACTGCACCTTAAAAAAAACGTCATGCAGTCTGCAGAGAAACTTGGCCTTGGGCACCAGTGGACATTTCAGCATGACACAAAACATACAGCAAAAGTGGTAAAGAAATGGTTAACAGACAACAACATTATCGTTTTGGAGTGGCTTGACTTGAATCCAATTGAGAATCTGTGGAGAGAGCTAAAGATCAGGGTGATGGCAAGACGACCCCTCCAACCTGGGCAGAAATACCTGTGGAGACATGCAAAAAGCTGGTCTGCAATTATAGGAAGTATGTGATGGCTGTAATAGCCAATAAAGGCTTTTCTATGGATTATTGAGAAGGGTATGAATCATTCTGGACATGACACTTCTTGCTTAAATGTAAATAAAAGCTGAGAAATGTTTTTTCTCCACAGAAATGCCTCTTGTACATCGTCTAAGTATCTTTTGGGAGACACCTATGTCATTTCCTGTCAAAAATAACTTGCTGGTTGAATAAAAGTAACTATAAGTC
The DNA here is from genome assembly GCA_036250615.1 of Ptychadena robeensis. Classification (NCBI taxonomy): domain Eukaryota; kingdom Metazoa; phylum Chordata; class Amphibia; order Anura; family Ptychadenidae; genus Ptychadena; species Ptychadena robeensis. Next base: position 119,966,709 of record CM070035.1, on the reverse strand, counting down.
AAAGTTCGTCAGGGGTATAAATAATTATGGTCTTGACAAAGTGTGCAAAATATCTGAATAATACACAAGTTTCACTTTTTGAATGGAATTATGGAAAAATTCATGTTTTCCATGCTTTTTTATTTCAAAATGAGGAGAAGTTGTCTTTTGTCTTGTTGCACCTTTTCATGACTTTTGCTACACTACACTCTTGTTGAATATCCATGAGATGCAGAAGAGGCATCACCTTCTGTCGCATCTACTGGATGTTCACACCTACAGATGGCACATAGGTTGAAAAGCCTATAGAACCTTTGTTAGCACTGGATGTAAACTGTAATGTGAGGCAGTATTGGGTCCACTCTAATATCCATATGCCACACCACTTTGTATAAAAAATAGTGTTACTAGTCCCTAAAGGCGACCAAATTATTGGTCCCTTTGAAATCACTGTTTGTTAGCACTGGAATTGTGACATGCTTCAAAGGTAAATCACCAACCCAGCATTGCCAGACATAATTGCAAGTATGAGTAGCAGAGGGTCAAATGCTTATGTGAAAAAATGTCCCAATTTTCCACTTGTAAGCTTTATTTTGTATTTTAGTAGTAGTTTATCCTGTAATCTGATTGGATGTCTTAGTGTATGACCAGACTAATAGGCTGTGGGTTCCTGGATTATCAGCAGGTGTTTTGTGGCCAGGACTGGAGACCTTCCAGATGTTCTGAGTAACAAAAAAAAGTGGTAAGTAAATTACTTGGTTTCCTGAATTGGCAAGTAGCTATGAAATCTCCTTCTTGCTGAATAAACACATAGATCGCTTGACATTTTACATAGAACCGTCATATGCAGCATCTAAACACTGCCTTCCTTTCTTCCACCTCTAGCCTTCACCCAAGATCATAGAAAGCCATGCAACGATGGTGATCTCAGAAAACTGAAAGTGCCTTTGTTTCATTATACTTGTGTTTTCCTTCTACATTTAGTATTTAGATTAGATCTCTAGTTTATAGCTTGTAGCAGAGATTCTGTAAATTGATCTCCAGGTAGGATTTTGTTTCCAAACTGTTGATAATGACTTTCTGTACATATATTTTTATCCTACATTACATTTAGTACAGGCAACATTAAGAGAAACAATTTAGAAGCTAAATTATCCTTTTTTTTATTTATTTGTTCAAAGACTTTGTAAAGATGGAAATATACACCTTGACCTCCCAAGTCCTGTTGTGCACCTAAAACGTAACATTTTTGTGGACTGAATGGTGTCTGTCCTGCCTAGTTGCTAAACTACTGAATCCTTTAACTTTTTTTTTATACTAAACATAGCTAAGTCCCCCATACACTTAACAATCTTACCATACACTTTCCGTACAATCAACTTTTCTTCTACCAAAACCCTGTAATATGAGGACCTTTCTGCTTTAAGCGACAATAAAAACGGACATTAAGCAGAACTTTCATTACAGACCAGTGGCAGCGAATATGTCTTGAAGCACACAAAAGTACTCTAAGCACCCACATGCAAAAGACTAACTATAAGTTGCTGACGACCTGGTACTTTGCCTCAGAATGGCTTCGCAAAATGGCACTGCTGACCCACTCAAAGTGTTGGAGATGCTCCAAGGAAACAGGCTCCCTATTTCACATCTTCTGGTAATGCCCCTTACTGTTTCCATTCTGGACAGCGGTTCAGTTTAATGGAAGCATTCATCTGTCCCATTCACACCTGCACACTTTCTGCTACACTACTTCAGCAACACCTCCAATACCAAATTTAAACCCTTGAAACTCATATGGTTAATGCTGCCAAAACACTAGTCCCACGACATTGCAAGTCACAGCTTATACCTACGCTTGGTGAGTGGATCCATTTCAACAAGATGTGGCGTTGCTGACATCTCTTCGCTGACTCCGATGAATGCAAAGCACGTCTGGCCCCCTGAGGTGATGCACTCCCCCATTGATACATTATTCTTTCTGGTTTTACCTACCCCAATTGGTGGCACAGGGGGGGGGGGGGTACGGTGCCTGAGATGGGTCAATAGCCCCCTGTACCCTAATGAGCCCTGTGATACACCAGGGCTCCTACTGGTCAGCTCCTGTAGATTTTCTCCTTTTGTACTAGGTAGTCAGGAGCAATCTATAGATTTGGGAATCAATTATATATTTTTTCTACGGCTTTTATATGGCAATGCAAGAGACCTTTCTCCTAATTTTCTTTAGAGTATATTTAACCGAACTGAAAGGAAGCAAATAGAGAACCTTGTTGTTAGGGTTTTACACAATTACTAGCAATAGTAGAGTGTCACTTACCAGCAAATGCAACCACACAGTAATTACTTTTAGGTTGAGAAGGTAACGTTTAGGTAATCTAAATGGATCTGAGTAAGCTGTGCGGGATGTCACACAAAAAATATATGCGTGTCTCCCAGAAAAAATGGAGAGACACAATGTATGGTAAGGAATTATGGAGTAGCAGAAACAACAGTCTGAACACATGTGATGGTCACTTACTTGTGGGATTGCTGGCATTAAACCACCCCCAAGTAGACAGTTTTGTTTGCCAGCAATCAAAGAGGTGCATGGAGAGTATTTTCTTTTGCACTGTCACCACTCTGTATTTTGCGTTGGTCTTTGGTCGCTTCTCCTGTAGGACACCCATGGTGTAGGGTGCTGAAACCTTGTCCGCCTGGTGAATAAATTAAATAGTGTAGGGTTAGGATACTACTTCACGAAAAAGGCTCAATTGGAGGTGCCCGTAGGTCAAATAAATCCTTTATTAGTATGCAGGTAAAGACATCAGCACTTAAGTTTTGTGACGCTCATGGTCACTTCGTCATGATAATTTTACCAAATTTAATCTCTTAATGGTCAGCACAACAAATGGAAAAGAGTGGTAACCTAAATGAGCCACATATATGTTTACATGGATCAAGAGATAATGTTCATTTATGTTATTGTTACCATTTCCTGGGATTTCCACATCATAATGTTATGATATAAAACACTCCAATGAGAAAACCAAAATGCTTCAATTAAAGCTCTCCCTTTTCAGATGAGCATTACAGATTTTCTAAGCTCCCAGAACGAGTCAGGACTGGCTGAGATTGTTTTGATACCATAAGGAATGGTTTTGATTTTAATGTCTTTTGTTTTGTTTCCTTGTGCCCACACAGCTTGTTCAAATGTGTTACTTATGATCAATGATGAAAGGTTTGTATAGAATCTGTGTTTAATTGTCAATCCTTTTCTTTTTACATGGAGTGGGTAAACCTTAGTAGTCTATAGAAGCGATAAGAAATATAATAAATAGTTGCGCACAACTTTCAGCAGTGATTACACAGTTATAGTGATGTCAGTGGCCAGAAGGGCCCTCAGTGGGTGTATAGGGCCAAAGATCACAGAGTAAAATGGAGTCAGTATGAGGGGTGGGTGTTTAAGTTGTGTATAGGTGTGCAGCTCTCAAAATAGAGGAGTGTGGCCCCCAGCGAAAGAAACAGAGTATTATGCTTATAAAAAAAAAATAGCCTCCACTCAAAACATGTCCCATTGTTCCTGTTTTGCCCTCCAGCATCTGTAAGCAGGAAGTGATCTCATCCCTAACCAGGAAGTGAGGTCATCCTGGTAAGCACATGGCCCTGAGAGATTAATCCTTGTAAACCTTTAATGTGAGTATCTTGTCTTTTGTTTTATTTAATCTCATATTATTTAACCATTTACAGTACCTTACTATGTTGTACTAGGTTGTGCGCCTTGTGTCCTTGTTACTATAAAAAGTGTTAAGGTACATAAAGGTTGCACACTGGTGTATGTTGTGAACGTGCACTGTGATGCATTGTTGAAACACCGGTACTTGCTTTTTCAGGTATAAAAGTTTTTTTTTATTATTTTATATTTATTTATATAGAAACATCAGTTGTAATTTTGGGCAGGGGGTGTTGATGTACCACAAAGGCCCTGTCCATATTAAATGTTCTGAAACAGCATGCTAAATACATTCAGGCTTTTTACCAGTTTCATAAAAGGATTGCCACCTGCCCTTAAACTACAAAGGTCATTATAATAAGACTTATGTAGGAGTTTTCTATTCTATTTAACTGTATACTGTATCCAAACACCTGTAACTAGACCAGGGGGGGGCAAACGTTTTGACTTGTGGCCACATTGGCTTCTAGAGACCCCAAGGCAACGTTTGGACAAGTATTATGTGCAATCATTGCAGAGAACAAAGCGTAAAGTCTGCCATACACACGCCGATGTGTGTAGCAGACTAGTCCCGATATCTTTCCGGGAGGCTAACGTGATGACGTCATCACTTAGCCTCCCGTTACATTATGGGGCCCCTTCAATCGGCTGGGCACCCTTTGTGTGCCGGCCATAAGCTGCAATGAAGACACCGCTTCATTGCAGCTTATGGCATCGGCTTTCATCGGCTCCCATCGGCCAGAGAAGATCGGACATGTCCGTTCTCTGGCCGGCCGAGAATGTGGGCACATGCCGATTAGTGGCCGATTTTTAACCTGACCAACGGCGCGAGCACGCACGCCCGTCGGTCGGTCGGTCAGATTAAAAATCGGCCGCTTATAGGCATGTGTATGGCTAGCATAAGGAAACATCTTTATAACAAGGTGACAAAGGGATGGAAAGGAAAGCTAATTAGGCTGGATCCGGCCCCCGGGCTTCTGTTTGCCCATCCCTGAACTAGACTATCTCAAATGTTAAGGGTAATTACAGTATATATTTTCATTCTTTTTACTGGGCGTGCATCACTTGCCCAAAAAAAGTGAATTGAAGTGCACTGGTCATCTGTGGTACACTCCATCCTGCATATTTGCCAGCAATTCCCAGCTGTCAAAAAAACAGCTGTGAATTGGTGTGTAAAGAAATAGTCCTACAAAAATTGAGAATATTTTAAATCTGCTTTATGTAATTAATCATGCTGTCTGCTTAGCGTCCTGTCAAGAAATTGCTCTTATTTATTAATACTACTTTTAATTGGCCTTCCTGCCAAGGTAAATGGAAAGTCCATGATGACTAGTGTTGTAGTAGTGTTGCTGTACCTTGTAAAAAATCTTTACCTTTTTTGTTTTTTTTTCAGCCGTGATTAATGATAAATATCTTCAAATATCAGCTGGATTATCTTAATCATGTTTGGGACAACTGGAATTCCATGATACTTTGTGTGGCAGTGCTTCTGCACCTGAGAAAAAACTCCGGAGAGTAAATTTTAATCTTGGCCTTGAAATAACCCCATAAGACTCTTTTCAAAATTCATAGAACAACTGATGATGATTAATAAAATATCTAAGAATATAAATCTTTAGATTGCTGCCAAGTATATGATCAGCCAAAAATACAGGAGAGAATTTTTCTTTTTTGTATCCATTCAGAGAGATTTCCAACTTTCTACTTATAAGACATGAAAGGCAGTGAAAGTCTCTCCTGATCGTTACTGCTGAAAACTATTGATTTGTGATTTATTTGCAAACCTAACATCTGTTCAATGACCATGGAGAACATGGATTCTCAATGGCGGAACTGATCCAAAAGAATTTATCAGTTTGACTATTGCTAGCCATCTAGCATGTGTACAGATGTTGTTTGATCGCTAATTATCATGTACAGCAGCAAAAATGTGTTAAGGTGGCCATACAGGGTTTGATTTCTGTGTTTGATCGACTTAAAACTATCGATTTATAAATCTATTAAATTTAAATCATTTCCTGCCCAACTGGTGGGATCAACCAAAAGTGATCGAAATGGAACATAAAATCGATCGAAAAGTGATCAGACATGTGATTGGTAAATTTTAGTTGATCGCAAAAGTGGAATTGATTCCTATGAAGGAATCGATTCCTTTAAAAAAATCGATCGCTTTTAAATCATATCGAAATAAAATCAAATTGATGATCGAATTGCAAAATAATCAACCCATGTATGGCTAGCCTTAATGGACATGAGCTGTAAGATGAGGGAGGGGAGTTTAACAAGGGAAAATCAATGGACACATATAAGAGGTAACATTTTGTTTTCCTAATATTGATTACCAACTAATTGGACCACTGGAAAAACGTACTGTACAGTGGACCCTTGAGTTACAACCAGTTTGACTTTAGACCAACTTGTTATCACAAAAATTTTAGTTTTTACTTACAACCAAGATTTGACTAAAAACCAGAATTATGGCCAAGGCCAAAACATGTTTCTGTTGGCTTGGCGGCATTCATGTGACCCGATGTCACTAATAAGTACAGCACGTCAAAATAGACCATCTAACCAATCTACACAAGGCCAGATTCCTGGTGTTCCTATGGAAGGGGACTCTATCCCAACAATAACCCCCTTCCATGTGTTTCTGAAAGCAAAAGATATCACGTTGATTGTTGATTACAAATTCTTGTTTCTGGTAAGCTTGGCTCATTTTAACTATTTAATCATTTAATTATTGGGGTTTCTGGTCAATTATACTTATTATCCAATATGAAAACGTGAGGGGGCTTTGGGAGGTTCAAAACACATAATGGGGATTTTCATTATTTGTTAAAGGAAAAATAGTCTTGAATTACAACCAACCTGACTTACAATCAACCCTTGGGAACCGATAAGAGCCGGCCATACACAGGTCGATTTCAATGATGAATCGAATGATCAATTGCTGTGTGTGGCTCATTCGGGAATCGGAATCTGCGAAAAATAGTAAACATGCACATCTATTCTTATAATAAACTAATAAACTAATATATACAAGTACATATTAGTAATGGTACAGATCTAACTCTTGTTCTTTGGCCAAGTGATTAAATTAAAATGATCTAGTTTGTGTATTTAGAGAGCTGACCGTAAAGTCTGGGAAATATCCTTTTAATAAATACAAGGCACCAAACAAACCGAATGATTCGCCTATAAGCCTAGGGTGGGAAATGCTGCAGTAAAGGCTCAGAAACACACAGCAAATGTGCGTTTGTTTCTGGATGTTATTATTTCAACTAGCTGATGTGTAAGTAATTGCAAAGCCCCTAAACATGGGATTATCACCAGACTTGCTGGAGATAGAGAAGGCTTGTAGAAACATAAAAAAATATTGCTCATGTAGATGTAGAAATATAGCTCACGTAGAATTTCAAAATCAACTCAACATTGAACCTAATTTTTGCAACAACTGCATCCGCTAGGGCAATAAAATGTTTTTCCCACAACCCTTCTCTACATCTTCAGCAATTTTAGTTATTATCCCATGTTCATGGGCTTTGCAATACGCTCACAAAGTCCACATGCAAAACGTCACCATTTTGAATCTCTTGGCACGAAAGTTTTTAGCACGTTATGCTCGAGTAGAAGTGGTTCCTTTTATCATGATGAAAGAGGTGATGAAATCAGACCACAGTTCAAACATTTTTATAGAGCCGCAAAAAAAATTTGGCTTTGGGTCAAGACAACAGCAGCCTAAAATGGAAAGGACTACCATGTTCTTGGGATCTATAGAAAGGAATTGCTGTTAATTTCACATTGGGACTAGTCCTCTCCTTGAGTTACAACTACGTAAAGCCTATAAAGTGTTAAGCACTCTAGAGAATGAAAATAGGATTTACACCTATGCACTATTAGTGTTACTACATCATAACTTTTATGACTCCTTCCCAATAAAATAAGACAGCTTCTACTTTACTTTTAATGGGAACAAATGTTTCTCATTAGGAAATGATTGTACAAACCGATAAACTGAAGGTATTGCAGCCTACTATTAAATGTGTATCGTGAATATATGGTTCTCTACTATATTTTAAAGCCTGAAACACTAGATGGGAACCAGAACATGTTAAAACAAACGGAGCCAGGTGCATGGTAGGTATTATTACTATACACATAAACTCCATCGAGAGAACAATGGGGCTGATTTGCTGAAGTGATCTCTCTGCAAAGTGACTTATCAAACTGCCAGGATAGATTAGCCTGAGGAAGGGTGTGAAGCTCTGCTCACTCCAGTCATTCAATCATGTGCTATTAAAGATTATGTATTTTTACATTTTATCTCCTGGTTTATTATCCATATGTTTTTTCTTGTTTTCCCCCCGAGCCCCCAAGATTGCCCCAATTGTAGGGGGGACACAGATAGACCCAGGGAGCCACCTTGATGGTACTTCCTGTGGGGGACCCTGCTCCTCTGTGGTGGGTCTATTGGTGTTTGTCCTGGGCTGGTGTTGGTCTTTCTGACAAGGAGCATGAATGAAGTGGTACTGGCTGGCATCTTCAACATCCACCTCTAAAGTTTTTAAATGGAGCTGTAAGTAACAGCCCCCACGCTCAGGTGAAACTCCCCTGCGAGGTATCTACCTATACTCTTAGTTGCTATGAGGCATGAACACAACAGCATTGTACAATGAATGTGTGGTAACATGAACATTATTGTGCTTTTCCTCCCCTACTCTTAACTCATAAATGCCTAAGGGGTGAAACTTATTAGTGCATTGACAGACACTACTTTTTACATAGCAGGACCAATTGATTTATTGATTGCAAACATATACTGTATATACACTTGATTTTACATGTTTTTATGTGATTGGGTCGGAGTTTTAATGAAGACCTTTTTATACAGATTATTCAGGTATCAGTAGTTGATGTAGGTGCCATTAACCTTCTTAGTGTTAATCACGAGCCCATCTCGTCCAGAGTTTGTGTGAAGAACAAACTCTGGATGAGCTGTGCTCCCATGAAAGCTGCATATCCCCGGAAAGCTACGGCGATGCTGCTTCCAGCTGCAGCATTTGGGTTTGCGGCTTCACTGATCGCGTCACGGTGACGCGGAAGGGGGGCGAGCGTGAGCAGTGCCATAGACCTCTATGTTAATGGAGGGGCTTCTGCTTTCCAGCCCTCCCAGCTGGTGTCATGAATGACACTGGCTGTATGGAGGGGGGAGGGAGGAAATGGCAGGCAGTGTACCTTGGACACTGTTGCCATTGCCTGTACCACACTGTTAAAAACGGTGCGGTACAGGCGGTGCGCTAGGGAGGTTAAAGCCCCTTTTGTTATCCCTGGGTTAAGATATATGGTTAATGTTTGGACTTGAGACAATACAGTTATCAAGTGGCTACTTTTGTGCATTGTGCTATTTTTACATTTACTTGTACATGATTGTGTATGCAAAGTAAATCTTCATCATATTCACTAAGCTAAATTAATTATTCCTCTTATATTTCACATTTCAATGTGACCAACCAAAACTTCCTTAGTGAATCAGCCCTAATGTATAAATGCAATAATCACTTTATGGCGGCTTGTACCGCTCATAACATATTTTCTAGTATTTTGATCGGAAATGTATATTGTGTGTTGTTTTCCTGTTGTGATCAATTATTTATTTTAAAATCTGTATGTTTGGATTTCATTGATACATAGATTAGAAAATACAATTTAACAATGCTATGAAGCAATGAACTGACTTAAGCTAGCCATATGCGTTTGTTTCTCCCTCGAATCTTGAGGGACAGACTGCACCGTGATGACATCATCATGCTGCAGCTGGCCCCTCAGCTTATTGGCGGGCACCCTTTGTGTGCCAGCCATTACTTTGAATAGGGTAGGCCAGATCACCGTGCGATTCGACATGGTCACACCAACTGCCCAGGAACGTGCACGGTGGTCGATCAGCCAAAAATACAGGTGAAAATCACCCTGTGTATGGCCACCTTTAGGAGGCATCCGTCAAAAGCAGAATGCTAGCTTCTTGAGATAATTTCCAACTTGTCAACAATACTCTACCCAAATTCAGATTTAGTCCTGTCTTACAAGAGTCCATTCATGCTGTTATATAGTAAAAAATTATATATATATATATATATATATATATATATATATATATATATATATATATTAAATGTTTACTTAACTGAGCCATGGTTGCATAGTACTCTAAATGATAAAAAATATATATTGTGCATATCTGCTGTTTTCCTTATTATATGAGAGATTCTATATTTATCAGCCAGGCTTCTGGGGGTTAAAACATTGCAATATTGTGAGTGGCCACTGAGGGCCACATATAATGGAAAGTGACATTCACAAGTTACTCATTATTCTTCTATTGACACTTGTGGTGCTGATCATAGCAAGTGTAAAGATGGTATGAGATTTCAGGAAAATAGTACATTGCTTCTGTTTGCAAAAAGTGCACTTTACAAAATAATCAGGCAGGTAGGCTAGCAGCTTAGCTAGATTTTAGTTGATTTGTCCTTTAGATGACGCCCTAGCTTTGTAAAAGTTCCATTTTCTGGAGAGTTCCTGAATTCTGTTAAAACAAGCGCGGAAGCATTTCCACATTCTTTATCAATCAAGAAATAACAAGTTAAGCTGGGCATACACGGGTAGATTTCTAAATAGATTTGAGTACAATCGAGCGCCATGCGCGCTCACGGAGCTCCATTGTACTGTAATCTATTAAAAAATCTACCCATGTATGCCTTCCTTTAAGCGGGATCAATAGATCCTGCTTGAAGAAACTCTATTGAACAGGGTCCCAACATGAAAAAAAAACCTAAAGCAGGGTACAGACGGCTTGATATTCGAGCTGTCCGATGTACCTTGCAGCAGTATATCTCCATGTCTGTACCCTGATTTAGCCTTTTCCATATTAAAAAGGTTCATTGTTATATCTGATGAGAAGGAAAAACTTCCACAACAAATGCATATCTGATGCATGCACTTGATCACATTAACACAATTAAGTTAGTATAGAAAATTTTGGCTACTGTATTTATGTGTTCATTTGTATGGGGAAAAAACGCAATGATCAATAACAAAATGTTGCCTTGTTGAAATTCACAATGTAAAACCCACATGGACTTCATTACAGATAATTATATTTTCTTTCACAGAAATTCTTATCAATTCCAGACTATGCTGCATTGTTTATAGCAATGATCACGCTTTATCATATTAAAATTCCACAGCAATAATTCAATCAGCATGAACAGTGTCGTCTTTCCGCCACGGAGGTAGGCACCATATGCTTCACCTACAACACAAAAAAATTGATAATTTTACAGCATCAGAAATAGAATTAGGTGTGAATAGTTACCTTGCGTTAGCAGACAATCAACACATGTACTAGTTTGTGGGTGATAGTAGTAGTATATGGCAGACTTACAAATCAATTGCTTTAAAAATGGTATTTTTGAAAAGCTAAAAAGTAAAGCTGGGCATACACAGCTCGATTTTGTTATAGATTCGAACACAATCTTGCACCTTGCGTGTTCACTGCACTCGATTGTGCTTGAATCAATAAAAAAATTTGAGCCATCCATCCTTCTTTCGAGCACACTCAACCGATCCCGCTCGAAGATAGCTCGGTCAAACAGGGAACCAACATGTTGAAAAAAGCTTGTGGCTGGAATTGATGACACAGAAGTGCTGCACATTGCAATGACGTATTCCTCAAATTGCATGGGAATAGACCTGTGTATGTGAATCTTAGTAATTATATCTGAATCCAGCGTGTCATTTGATTCCCCAGACCCACTGTATTTATAGGGGTTGATGCTCCCATTTTGTTAAATTAAAATCTTTGTGCTTGGCAATGCAAACTGGGTTCTTTGAGCTCAGTTTTGTTATATTTATAATAATGTTGGTGATGATGTGACGTTTGTTTCTAATTCTAGCTAACTTCTGCTTTCAACTGCCCTATTGCCCTCTCCTTGCCAATCCTGATATTAAGGTAAACAGACCAAAACACTGCTGTTTGGCTTATATTTCCTAACCAAATCAGTATATTTTCAGATGAGAAAAGGGTTGTTGTTTCACCAACATAGACATATGCAGCAAAGTATTGGTTGCCAATGTACAGAATTCTTGCTATTCTTCTACATGAGCAGGATTGTACATATTTCTCCCCCATTTTCTTATTAACACAATGTTCCTGAGACATTTTGTGGTCTTCCTGTGCCATTTTGGTATATTTGCTTGCTCTGCTGAGGATTGTACAACCTAAAAATAGATCAGAATATCTTCCTAATAGACTTTTTTTGTGCATGGAGTATGGAGTGGAGACCTTATCTAGCTTTAATTTGTAAAACATGGTTGGTAAAGGTAACACTAACTGTATTTATTCATTTATTTATTTTTGAGAATGATACAGCTGCAAAGTCAATGCATGAACTACACTAGAACCCAGAAGGTGCCCTGTGGTATCTGGTACTAAAATAAATAGCAGCTGATCCTTAAGAGATGGGGCCTCCAAGCATAAGACCTGTTTGTACAGCAAATTCCCATGCAAAGTTGCACCTGGCTATCCATGACTTAAAAACAAAACACAAAAAATGAGTTATCAGACCAGGCCCCCTTTTTTTCACCATGCAGGTCTGATGCTGCAATGGGCTTTTAATGGTGGTGCCAATTATGGTGCTATACAATTTGTAATGTCCCAAGTATTATGATACATTTCTCTAATGGCTAGCATCAACATTAACATGAATTAGTTCTACAGTAGCTCTTTTGTGATAGGAGACATCCAAGCTTTGTCCACCATAAGCATCAGTCATTGTACGGCATACATGGGCAAATTACGCCCCACAGGCAATATACGGCCAGTTGTCACCTTGATGACAAGATGCTCTGGCTCCCCTCCGCTATTTCCCAGCAACGACTAGAGATAATGCCCTTAGGCATCCAAACATCACCATGGAGATGTTATGGTGCTGTGGGAACATCCTCATGGTGACAGAGGGCTACCTCTATGCATTATCTCTACATTGCAGGAAACAAGAAGAGGTAAGCAAGACACAAGAGCAAGCGTCACCCCTGATTCGAAAGAAATACTGAAGATAAGCTTATTTTGACGTGATTGGGGACACTTTATTAATTCATATATTTAAAAAATTATGCTGCTATTTTATAATAAAATGTTTTACTGTTACTTTTCTTTTCTTTTTTTACACTTCACTGTCAGTGGAAATAGCACATGAGGTCTCCCAATTTTCTAGCTTATCTCAGGATCCATCGCCCATGGCTCCGATAAAAGGCAATCCAGACTCCAGATTCTACATCTAGACCACTGCAAAAGCTAGCATCGAAGGGGCTATTTAGAGTTAGCAATTTTATGGGCAAATGTCTGCCCTAATCAGAAGATTAGAAATTTTGACCCGACAAACATGGATTTCTGGAGCAGTGTACAGATACAATTGTGACAAGGTGGTATAGGACTCCAGCTCAACTTCATAAAATGCATAATACGATTCCAGATAAATGCTGGAGGTGTGAAAAAGAAAAAGGTACACTCTTACATGTATTTTGGGAGTGTGATAAAATAAGTTCGTATTGAAGATGTGTAAGAGAAATTGTAAAAATTAACACAGGCTTAGACATGGGTGATAAGCCGGAAACAACCTATTACACTGTAACAACATGCCTCCCAAATGGTATAAATGATCTTTGACCTGTCACCTTCTAAATGCAGCATGAGCAGGGATTCCACTTGCATGGAAACAAACTAGTCCTCCATCAGCCTGGATGGACAGGATGGTGGAAATGTATCGTATGGAGGATCTGACAGCGACATTGCATAATTCAGAAGAGAGGTTTAAGAAAACTTGGTCACAATGGGAAGAGTTTGTAAATACAAAAAAATCTAAAGATGTAGCTCATCGTTGAGTAGTCGAAGCAGGGGAGATTGAGAGGTGGAAACATAAGCAGTTGTGTGTTTTTCTTCTTTAATGGTTTGTTTTTTGTTTTTTCTCAGTTGGTGAGGATATGGGGAGGGAATTAAATTAAATTAAGGAATTAAAGATGATGGACATGTCTTTAGAATAGTAGATCGTCCTATTCGGAATAAGTTTGGGACTGAAATGTATTCTTTACTTAATGTTAAGGGGAGATTTCAAGTCATGTTCGGATTTATATTTGTACATTTGTATTTGAATTACTGGAAAACAAAATAAAACTTTAAATGAAAATGATAAATTGTTACTGTGATATTTCTAATTAAGTTTATATTGAGCAACTCTCTTCCCAAATATTTATGTTAGAAACAGCCATGTATATCATGATGGTAAACACAAAAGAAGCCCTCTTCTCTGCATTCCCTAGGCTTGTAAGAGGAGGTCTAACGCTTTCCAAATTTTGTTTCTCCCACAGTGATAAATAACAGTACTGTGCAGCATAGCCAAAATTATTTCATAAAAATTTTTAACAGGGAACTGGGCCCTGTTGCACTTCTTTTTATCAAGAACAAGAAGAGTTACCAACCTGTTCTACAGCCTATGTTGAACAGTAAAAAGTAATGTCAGAGACAAGATTGTTTGAATTAGCAGAAGTATACTGCTGCTTTTGTAAGGGGATGTTTGATCTTTTGAAGGATGTACGATAAGTGGCCACATTCTGTATTAATATTGTGAAACTAAGGCTTGATTTAAGAGGAAACAATGTCCCTTTCCTCTAACCTCCATGTTGCTGTATTAAATCATGACATATAGGCTCACAGGAGAAACCATTGCATGTTTGTGGGAACACTCAACATTCACATCTCTGAAAGTTTGTGGACTTGGGAAAATAATAAATTATGAATGGAATTGTGTGCAATGGTATGGTTACCTGGAAAGGGGGATAACAATACATCAATACATATGTTGAATTTAAAGTTCCATAGCAAGAGGTACTTGATTTGCATCTTACATGTGTATTCTCGTTCATTTGCCTCAAGGGAAAAAACTTCTAACTTGGTTCTTTATTTCACTTATAGGCTTAGTAAAATACTGAGTGACTGGACCAAAATAGTCCAGATTTTAATATAGATTTTCAAGAGTTTATCAATGGCCTCCATATTCACCTGCCACAGGCTTCATATTTTTAGGAGCCATGAAGTGCACAGCAAAGTCACATGTTAAATATCTAAAATTCCATACAAATGCTGGTAAATGATATGGAATGTTGGGAGAACTTTTTTTCATAATCATTGTAACTGATTTAGTTTGTTCCGGAGTCAAGCTGGAAATTCATATTAAGGTTAATTCAGTCAGATGCCAGTTCTCTAACAAATGCAGTGTGATTTAAGAAAAAAAAATTAGAGCACAAGTAGGACATTTTGGTTTGAGGCTTGTTTCGGCTACCATTTTGTTACTGTCCACCATTTTATGGCTCAGCAGACCTGCCCAAGAGTGCCACGTGCATGGCACTTAAAGCTCATTGTAGGCCAAACTTTGGGTGCACTATGTCGTGGGGCTGCTTGATTCCTCCAGGCTTGATTACATACAGTAATACATTAATATAAAGTAATATATTTCAATTACAATATTGTATGTGCTATTGTAATATCTTCTGTAACCACTCAACTATATTTCAATAAACCCATTATTTGTCTAATATTTCTATGAAGTCCACTGGGATTGAGAACTTTAAACCCACAGTGAGGTAGACCGCTTCCTAGGCCTTACATTACAGACTCCAACACTACATATCATGAATGCTGAACACCATGCTGATGATGGAATAAATAAAATAATTTAGCAAATCAAGCACTTGGCATGCCTCCCTCTCTTGTCGTGGTCACTGCTGTTAATCTAGAATGGTAATGGTGCCTTGGGAAAGTGGTTTGAATATTTTACTGATTTTCCCAAACCTCTTTGGTTGGTTAACTTTCTTTGGTTGACTATAGGCCAACTTACAGATGAAATGTAAAATTATAGAAACCACACGTTTTTCAGCTTGCTTGCCTTTTTCACCTGCAGTTATGGTGTCAGCATATCTTGCTTTCAGATTGGTATTTTCAGCCAAATACAAAATCCACATTTGTAAATGTCAGCTACAAGAAAAGTACCTGGACATCTATGGATCAAAAATCCTCACAATTTATATAGCAGTATCTAAATAAATTCTTTGGTTGCCCATATAAACCAATACGATATTCACTTTTGATATCAGAAAGTCTTTAGGGCCACATAGAAACGTTTGGTACTTGTTGGGACATTTGTTCCCAAAAGTAATTTCTTAAGCAATATGCTTGCTGTGATGATTCCATTAATCCTGCATCCCAATTTGAGTCTCCAACCACTGCTGTGATCTATCCACAGTTTCTCAAATGTATAAACTTCTTTCCTGGGGAGTCCATGCCAAAATTGGGTCCCACCACCTATATTCCACCTCTATCCACCCCTTTCCCAACAAATGTCCCCATCAGCTTCTCCACCTATCTGGTGGAGTAAAATCTGTGTCTATTTAGCCCCATGTAATATTCTGGGTAAAGTAGGTCTTCCAAATGTGCAGATCAAGCTTCATACCTCAAGATCTTAGACTCCTTGAATAAAGAGGAGTGTATTTTCATGATTCCAATCCAGATAAGAGCAAGAAGAGACGCTCCTACCATTCAGGAAGAAAATTCTATGAAGGTATTCCCTCTGAATAAAAGTAACTTTTAGTCAAGAAATAAAGAAGGTCAATAGCTTAACTCACAAAGACTGTTTCAAAATGGAGACCCTGCAGTCCATTATGGAAACCATTCAACCTGGATATTGGCTCCCTATAATAGACTTAAAGGAAGCCTATCTGTACATCACCATGAGACATTCCTACTACTTTACTGCATGTATTCACCAAGGTTCTGGTAGCAGTCATAGCCTACCTCAGACTGCATCGGTCCATATCCATGACATCCAGATTCGGCATGTGTAGAATATAGAGACGGGACATGAGAGAAATATCATCCTTGCTGTTGTGGGCTCAACACATTTTCTCTCCTATCTCTAATATATTCTCTGGTTCACTCAACATTCAAGCGAACAAGGCACCCTCTAAACAACAATGAGTGGGCTCTATCTTCCCAGGTATTTCCAGTCCCTACAGATAAGGCTATTATACAGGACATGGATCTGTTCACCTCACCAAAAAGCAACAGGCTGCCTGTTTTCCTCTTGAGGTTACTAGCTCATCAGGCTTGGGGCAGCATACTCAAGCTTCAGATTCAACCAGATACATTCAGATGCACCCAGATAGAATCATTGTGATGATCCCATGTTAGCCCAAGCTGTGACAGGCGCAGCACTATGAAGTGCCTTGTGCGCTGTGGCATTAGAAGAATATGGACATCTCTGAACTTTTAGTCCAATCAGACTCTCTTACTCTGCTTTGATTATGGAAACAGTAGGTTTAAAGAGCACACCAAATGCTTGATATAACTTCTTTATTAACTTCAACTTGTTATATAAAACACCCACCCCTGGCATGCAGTAACAGAAACTGTTGTTATACAGAGAATGGTGATGCATCACTTGGATGGTTGTATCACTGATATTTCACTGTGATGGTTGCTAAATGCAATACTAGGTAATTGATTGATGATTGTTTGTAAAGGATTGGTAATGTAAATGGCAAATGTTTGTGGCAAATGACAAATGTATGGTGGATGATTGCTTGACGAATGGTGGAACTGCAAACAGTATATAGTCCTAATCACAGTATTAATTGTGTAAACATTAGGTAACAGTACAATACCTTTTTAGCCTCTTGCTTCCATAAACTAGCTCCTCTTTGAGGAATAGTGATTCAGTTAGAGAGATTCTCATAGGCTCAGTGTAATGGCCCCCATACATGCACAGATATTAGCGGCCGACCGATTAAAAACAAT
>CM070035.1:119930509-119949024 GCA_036250615.1 Ptychadena robeensis | reverse complement strand
GGGGGGCATAAGATAGGCTGGGATTGGTCAAAACTTCTGGGCACTACTGAAAGTTTAACTCTATGCTTCCTCATAATTTATAAGCTTACCTAATTCATCAAAATCTTAAAGGTGTATTACACTTCTATGCTTCTGTAAGCACAATATATAATTGTTATGTGACACCAGATACATGTAGTCACTGTAAATAACTCTCATTTTGTCTTAAACATATAAACATAAAAACAGTATTAAAATTGTTGGCAGTCTAGCTGTATAAACATATGAGCTATATGAGCAAACTGAGATTTGCCCTAGCTGGCCAGCTACACAAGTGCCCTACCTGCTACCCTGTAAACACATTCCCATAGTGGAGTTTTGCAATAGCATCAAATTAGCAATATCTAAATTAGCAATATCATTAGCATCAGATATATAATGCTGATGAAATTTCAAAGCTGCTTGATAATGAAAGCTATATTTTTGTTTTTGTACTATATCGCACTATAAGACGCAGCCCTTAGGAGTGAAAATTTGACAAAAAGAAAAAAGATCTTAGCTATTCTCATATAAAGGGAATATACAGCATGTTCCAGCAAAGTAGGGAGATCTTGTCCATACACTATTCGCTCTATATTCCTCCAGCCAAGCCAAGAGTCCAAGAGGCAGAGCTTAGTTCCACTCTCTCTAGCCAAGTCAAAAGGCCAGTGCCAGGAGTGAAGTCTCAGCACCAGCACAGTGTGCAGGGTTAAATCTTTAGCTAACAGTACCCAAACTCAGAATCCACTGACCAACTTATGGAGAGAAACATTTTACAATATGGCGCTAACAACTTACACATGACCAGCTATTTATATATGGGAGGAGAGATGAGTCTTTGTCACATCATTATTTTATTACAATGCAGAATATTAATGTAAATACACAACTCATGCTATCTAAATAGCCTCAAATTACCCAGATATTACACAGCTATTTTTATATGGGAGAAATTGCATTATGTATTCACAGCAACAGAGCTCAGAACAGAGTGAGTTGATTATTTTGATAGCAACAATTGTGTATTTACATTTACATTCTGCATTGCAGGAAAATAATTATGTAACAGAGACAAATTTCTCCTCCCATATGTAAATAGCTGCGCATGAGTTGTTGGTATTAGATTGTAAAATGTGTCTCTCTGGATAAGTTGGTCAGAGGATTCAGAGAATGGGTGCTGCTTCTTAAGTCCATAAAATACGATAAATTGTTGGTTTATATAGATTGTCAAAGATTGCTCTGGTGTACATTTAAACCCAAAACCAACAATGTTTTAGATTGCATACTCTATGATCAAAACAAACAAAGTTGGCAGAGGTCATAATACATGTGTCCACAACTCTAACAATCACTATCTAAACACAATTCCAATAACAGTAAGTAAACAAAGATGTGGAAAAAGCTATACCCAGTGGAGACCAATGTCCCTATTCTTGGTCTCCAGTTGGTGGAACAAAAAAAGACAATTTAGATCACTAATAGTGATGAGCGGCATAGGCAACATGCCGCGAATTTTATGGAAAACATTTGGAAAATATTCGCATTCGGCAATATTCTGTTTTTTTTTATTGCGAATATCGGCAGGTTTTATTGCGAATGTCGCACGCGCAATATATGTTTAACATGGCGCGAATTTTTATGCGATTTTAAAAGTGACGATTCTTACAATATTCGCATCACCCCAATTTTCATTTAAAAAACTGTTGATGGTGTTGCTAGGCTCTTGTTGCAGCCTTCCCATTCATCCACTTGCATTGAGAGGCATGTGTAATGGATAAAAAATACCAAATATCCGGAATTGCGAATATTCGGCAATATATTCACCATCTTCGCGAATTTCCGAATTGCCGATATTCGCGATTAATATTCGGAATCCGAATATTCGTGATCATCACTAATCACTAACACTTGTTGAAGTGACAAATAGAAATGACTCCTAAAAAGTAATTGTGCACCTCTTGTACCTAGATATTCCTGTGCATTGATTATCATAGGTGTATATTTGCACTGAGAGATTTATTATATAAGCAATTTGGCAAAAAGTCCTCCCCTCTATTTATCTGCTTCCCCAATGATGGGATTCCCTCTTCTGCCAGTCAAGCTGGGAGACTTGGGAAGAGAAACCACACTGCCTCAATGACGCGCCATTTCCCAGTCACAGTTTCCCAATCTCAGGAGATCTGCTTTTAAAGTTGAAATCCAGCAACATTTGGTGGCCATTCAGGGAACTGTAACATAAAATATGTTAGAGGCAGACTGGCAACTCTGCCAATACTACAAATAGAAGCTACCAGGACTCATGGCAATCTGCACCATTGTGTTGAATCAACTATAAGTACATGTTTTCTTTTCTTTTAAGCATAGCTTTGCTTTAATTCAGACTGTGGACCTGTGTATTAATACTTCCTTTAAAAGCTAAGGATGCAGCTCTTACTTTACGAAGAATGTCCCTAGATAGTGACCTCCATGAAGGCATGCAACATCGAAACAAGCCGTGTAAAACATGTAGCGAGGGGTAAAAATTAGCTGCATCAAGCCTTCAATTTATACTAGTGACTAGACCTTTGTCCTCCGTTTGCCTATTAAAGCACAGTTTCAAGAATTGTTCTCTTCCTTGGGAAAGAGCTTTCATGTACTGTTATGGCCCCCATACATGCACAGATATTAGCGGCTGACAGATTAAAAACGATAAATTTTTTCATCGGTCGACTGAAAATTGGTGCATGCCCACATGGTCCGATCAATTACATTTGATCGTAATTGTGAAAAAAAATGATCAAAACATGATCGGACATGTCGGAAAATTTTGATCGGTTGAGTACAAATTGAGTACAAATTACGATTCCCAAAAAATTGATCAAAAAAAATCGATCAAAAATTGGTTATTCCATGTAAAGTATATTCTATTTTCCATCAATCAATCTCCAATTGTACGATTGAAAAAAATTTATCGTTTTTAGTCTGTCAGATGCTAAAATCTGTGTATGTATGGGGGGCATAAGGCTCTACATTATTCAAAGCTAAAAAAATAAATAGATACAATATTTACCAAAATATCTTTAGATATTTTTCCGAAGGGGGCCATTCACTCTATAACTGATGTTTTTATTTTAGTTTGTAGAACTTTGTAGAACAGATAACAAATCACCAGTATTATAAGGAGGTATTATGGTTTATATTACAGTACAGGAGAAAAGCCTGTACAGCTGCACAGGGCTTAAGGTACATATGAAGTTCAGCCTTAAATTTGCCTTATTCAGCAGTTACTATTTTATTATGAGTTTTATCTATTCAAAGCTGATCTCAGTCTTTAAAATAAATATGGGAATCCAACACTAGCCTTTGGATTCTAGAACAATTGATACATTACTGCACCCACCTACTTGGCTGGAATTACATCGGTTCAAAACACATCAGGGTGCAATAGTTAAGCTTTCATAAACGTTGCCGTCAGCATTGTTTAAAGTTGTTAAGAGCTACCGCAGGAAGGTAAGAATTCCTCTCTGTTGAATGGTCTTACTCTTTGTTTCACATGATCCTGCTGTGCTTCAGAATACCAACTCCTTATGAGAAGTGCTGCTGTCTACATCCACCCAAGTTTCATAAAGCCCATGGAAATATAAAGATATTCTTGCACAATGGACTTTAAAACAATTGCACCTTTTTTGCTTTGTGAAATAAATTAAATTAATGTAACCTTTAAAATGAGTTAATTTATATGGTGCCTCAGAATGCCTGAAAACTAGCATATGTTAGTGATCTTTCCATGATTCTATTATAGTCTAAATTATTTCCCATGTTGCACACATCCAGAAATATTCCATTCCCAAGGGAGTAATGTTTCTATAAGTAGAGACAGCTTAGATTTATTTATTATCTTATGCTTGCTTTTGCCAACTTTCTTCACTAACGGCATTGCATAGAAATAAAAACAAATGATAACAAATGTTATACATGATATGCTTTAACTGAAACATTTCAGAATGTTAGCAGAGTATAGAATGAGATTGGTTCTACAACACGCTTGCTCATTCTAGTCTGTTTGGTCAGACCTGCACAGATTTTTAGCATTTCTCTAATAAACAGCCACAAATGAATCAAGGAATGGTCAGTAGTGTTGAGAAGCATATGATATATTAAAATTCACATAATTTCAGGAATATACAAATGAACATTCGAAATTTATAAAATTTGACTGTATTCTATTGCCTTCCATCGCATTCGCAATTATTCGGGATGCAGCTCTACAGCTTCTCTTCTTCATTCTGTGATCTTAGCCAGTATGAGCACTGTGTGTATTGCGCGTATCCATTCGAAATGTGCACAAATATGTGCAATATATGCCGGTAAATAATGTTGAAGCATAAAATGCGGAATATCCACCTTTGCAAATATTAGAGTGCACATTTGAGAATTCTCGAATGTCAGATATTCGTTGAATATATTTGAATTTTGAATATTCTCGCTCAACACTAATGGTCAGTCAGAAAATGGCTGTTTATTCCAAAATGACTTTGGCCCCTGGTTAAACATCCATATCCAGTACCAAAAGACAGATTTCATTAACTTCCAATCAATATGTTCCACAATTACCATAATTTTAAGCCAACAGGAGCTTAGAATAAGTCACATGGCTAAAAATAATCACTGATAGTTAATACACATCTCTTGGAATACAGATGAAACCAAATATGTCATCTTCCCTGCAGCCCCTGAGCAGTACAAGTTTAAATTTATATTGAAGCCCAGTTACCATGGTTTTCTGTCTGCATTTTTTTTATTGAAAACAAAATATTCAAGTCGATCTTCCCAATTCTTCCTGTACTATGACATAGCGCAAAACAACATATACCAGCATAGCCCAAACATACATAAATGATATGCTTGTAACCCATAATTACATAATGTGTGGACCTTAGGGGTTAACCACCATGTCTACCAGAGGTGTCCTGCTTGACATACTTGACAAGCCAGACAAATGTCAAAAAACACAATAAATTACATTCATTCTCATACCCCATAATGAATATGTGGACCTTAGGTGTTTACTGCCATGTCTTCCAGAGGTGCATGCCTTACATGCATTGCCATAAAAATGTCCGCAAACCCAAAAAAATTCCATTCATTCTTGTACCCCTACTTAATTTGTGGACCTTTAGGGTTTACCACCATGTCTACCAGAGTTGTACTACACATGCTTTGCCAGAAAGATGTCCAAAAACACAATATATTACATTAATACTCGTACCCCATAATGACTGTGTGGACCTTAAGGGTTTACTGCCATGTCTACCAGAGGTGTACACCTTACAAGCATTGCCAGAAAGATGTCCATAAACACAATAAATTACATTAATACTCGTACCCCATAAAAACTGTGTGGACCTTAAGGGTTTACCGCCATGTCTACCAGAGTTGCATTGCCTGACTTTCACAGAAGTGTCCTGAAATGCTCTGCATGGTATCACAACATACCAATGCAAACCTACACTACTCTTAAAACATTAAGTAATTTAAGGCAGTGTGTAGTGGGGGAAAGGAAAGAGATATGATGGAGAAGGGTTTACAGGTCCAAAGCGTAATTTAGGGACAACAATACACAGGAGAGAGGGGGCGAAGGGGATAACCATCTCAGCTGTCCTCACATTCCTGAGAGTCTATCAGGTCATATTATTTGTGCAGATTGTGGATCTCAATGAACATCTCTTTCCAATTGATGTGGCATTTCCTTGAGTTCACCCTTTGGGCTATGCTGATTCCACAAGCGCACTACAAAACTGTATGTAACATAACATACAGCTGAATGTGGTACATAATTCCTGAGTTAATTTCCCAAAGCCCCTAATGGCCATTTTTCATTTCCTCTTTAATCTACACCAAGGGCAGCACCTGTAGCAACACAAGTTTCTGGCATGCATAAAGGATCTTATTAATGACAACCCTACCTGGGCTGCCATCCATGCCAGATTTTTGTGCCTGTTGGTTAGCCAGAAATTTGGTGCACCAGAAATTGCACAATTCCATTTTCATGGAGAGAACAGTAGATCTGGGCTTGAGTCCAAAATGTATATGGAAGCTTGTAGATGGTCTTCGACTTATAAAGTTCAAGCTTTATTCTATGAAGCCCCTGTTCTTTGATAAATTTAAAGGTATCCCATTATTACCGATGTGACAAGGACATGGAGTTCCCTGACGAGTTAACTGTCTTCGGCAGACCCAGTTGCAAGCACAAAGCTTTCTTTGTCTTTTTCATTGATATATTTTACACTAATCTTCCACCTTCGATACTTTCTTATACTTATACAACTGATTTGTTCATGCTGCAGGTAAGTTGCTGACCAAAGCAAGCATGCATATCAGGTGTGATGGTTCCAAGCCAGCGACTAAGCAGTAAAGCAAGAACATCACATCCCTAGATCATTCAGGTTCTATATTTTCAGGATCCCTTAAGCTAGCTGTATACATAGGAGTGAAAGGAATCATACAGGTGCAATCCAGATGTTATAACATATGTCTATTGGCTAGTATCCCTAAAAAAGATAAATGCTTGGGTTGTCCAACGGTATATGCATATGTGAATATAGAGGAAACAAGGAAGGGAAGGAGAAGGAGAAAAGGCTGAAAGTCCAATTTTCCAGCATATTTCAGGACTAAAAATATCCATCAAAGTTTTAAAGTCAACCCAATGCATCTCTTCTTTTCCCTTAGAGCAGTCAGAAGATAACAGAAAACTCATGCCTGTAGCTATCTTCTTTGGGCTATTAACTAAATTAAGATCACTGAGATTTTTTTTTTATTTCAATTCAAATTACATCTGTTGTCCTATACAGTTCTTAGTCATACTCTTATATGGATTGGAAAAAAAGTTCCTTCATGTGCTTAATTCCAACCAACAGTGGCCACATCATGTTTGCACAACAACCCCCCAAAAACAAGAGTTTATTTGATGTTCTTTTAATTGAAAGTATTAACAAGAAGGAACAAGTGTATATGATTTTTGCTCTTCCATTCATGGAGCCTTAAGGTGGACATATGCAGTTAGATTTTTCTGCTCGATAAACTCAAAATAATATTGCATTAAGTTGATCGCTTTAAATTTAGATAGATTGTGATATGTGAACAGATCAATACCTTTCCTTAGCCCTCTGCGCATGTTTCATAGTACCTATAAAACTGGTCAGATACAAAAACTGAAATTTACCAACATCTCTGACCATTACTCGAGCAATTTTCGATTTTAAGTCGATCAAATGAAAACTGTGTATGCTCACCTTTAGTGTTAAGTCAGCCATACACAGCTGGATTCCCCTGTGATGGGTGTGCGATTGATCGCAACATGCTTATGCAAGAATTGCCGAACGATCGTACAACGATTGTTTGGGGAATCTGGCAGATATTTTCGATGGGGTTCCTCAGTCCTCATCCAAATGCATGCCAAATGAACACGGAAATACCGACATGTCAGATTTCTGTCTGATAGATTGGGCTGTGTTCTATTCCCAAATGATTGCCAAGATCATCGCCGTGAACTTGCATGCTGATCGATTGTTCTGGAATCTAACTAAAAATCTACCTGCAAACGCAATCTGCATACATTGCTGTATTTCTAGTCTTATATATATATATATATATATATATATATATATATATACACACAATAACCACGTTCCCCCAAGCAATGTGGCCAACATCCCATATCACAGGTTTATGGTTAAAGCAACTAGATTCAAAGTGTGTAATCAGTCCAAAATTATAATAAAGTCCAGTAATAAATTCCAAGTCTAAAATAAGTCCATTATTTATTCATTCAAGTCATTGGTCCTGGATGTCACCATTCTCCGGGCTGGATATGACTGGTGAGTACTTCCTATTCATATGTTTTGGTAATTAAAGCATCATCTTACCTCAACGCACATTTCAAAAACGTCTTCAACAGGAGGTTTGATATCACAAGGTACCAAGTTTTACACAGTTAGACGCATATATCCAAATCTGCCCACCATGAAGTCACAAAAGGAGAACGAGGGGCCACTGATTAGTGTGCTTAGTACCAATCATTGTTGTTTGAAAGGGTGAGATAGGGTGATTAGGTCTCCTTGTCCCCAGAAGTCCGGCTTGTAGAATTTGTCCCAAGGCCAATTCTGGCTGAAGGCTCCTTAGAGTCATAGGAAGCTTAATTTAAGTTATGTTAGAAAAAATCATTAACATGTTGATGTGGGTGAAATAAACATGAAATTGAGATTTGAAATGAGATTTCCACAACTATAAGCTTGAGTGGTTTGACTTGCTGACGTTGTTCACAACCATTGAATATAATGCACTGTGCTAGGAAGAGACATTTTAAACTAATTAATATGTAATAAATGAATAAATCTCCAAAGAGCACAATGTTTTTGGTGAAAAAAAACAAATGCATCATGTTGTTGATGAAAATGTACAGGGTGTAGCCAGCTGTACAATTCAAATCTTTCCAGATACAAACAGTTATTACATTAAAGATGTAAGGTAAATAGCTTAGATATGACAGTCATCTGATGATTTTAGTTTACTTACATTTAAATTAAATTATACAAGCACAAGATCATTTGGAAAAACATTTTCCAAACCCTGCCCCTTTCTGATTTGTGGTCTTGACCTAAGTAGGCTAATTAGGATATAACATGTTTGTGAGCAGACTTGTGTAGTATTCCAAAATGTTCTGTGGTTGAGAAGAAGTAAGTGTAAGCACAAGACTGAAAATACAAAGAAACCTTCAAGCTTGATGCTAAACTAATTGGAACCGGGTGGAAGATGGGAAAAAGATCCTCTGCTGAGGTGACCGTTGGTAAAAGAAGATTTTAATGGGTATTCACAGCACACAGTTTCTTTAATGCACTTCATACTGTTCATTGACCACTTCTTTAAGAAGGCAGAAAGAGTTGCAACTGTAGATAGAAGTCTTAGGACAAGACTATTCTCCATGCTGTATGGTGACACTCTCATATTGATATTCTCTACAAGCCCACAATTTACAGGTTGACTGACTCATGCAGGAGACTCTCAGGACCTCTGAACCATGTTCAAACTACATTATTTTTTATTTACCGTAATTAAACCAATTCCTACAAATTGGTACACATTCAAACTTCTCTTTGGTCTGTCTCCATCTCTTTTTTAATACTTCCCACCACATTGCCAATATTTAAGCTTAATTGTAAAACAGAAGCAGCACCTAGAAACTCACACCAGTTACTGATATTTAAAAGAGTTTTCACATATGCTATCATTTCACTCACAGATGAATTTAGATTACTACTACTATAAATATTCAAGGAACTCTGCTCGATCAATATTCACATTCTTTACTTTATCTAAATCCACTGCGCCATAGGTTGTAATGCTAGTCTTACTTTCTGCAAATACACAAGATAATTTGAGAAATAGGAGTGCAACAATCATGACTGCCCCAAAAGATTCAGTGAAGGACTGAAAGTGTGTATTTTTGAGGACTACTATGTGAAAATATAAGAAGAAAAACAATGCAGCCTCCACTAAGTGGGTGAGTTGAGATTGTTGAAGTATTGAATGAGACCTCCATGGTTAAAGTAAGGGGCGTTATCCCTACAATCTTGCCCCAGTTTTGTAAGCATCTGTGGGCAGGGGTGTGAGGCATTCTTTCACAAGGGAGCCCTAAATATCAACTCCCTTACTCTGAGGATTGCCTTCATTAAAATTTCCTGCTATCTGGTAGCAATAAGCTGCATTTTATTACCAGTCAAAACCAGGTAAGAGCCCTTAAGGCTGCCATACACACCCCGATGGGTGCAGGCAGACCAGTCCCGATCTGCACCGGGATGCAAGCGTGATGACGTCATCACGTTTGCACCCTGGTGCATTATGGGGCCCCTTCAGTCGGCCGGCACCCCTTGTGTGCCGGCATTAGCTTCAATGAAGACGCCGGTCTTCATTGAAGCTAATGCCCTCGGCTCCCATCGGCCAGATATTATCGGACATGTCCGTTCTCTGGCCAGCCAAGCAGTGGGGGCAGATTTTTCTCTGGCCAGCCGAGCAGTGGGGCCGATTTTTTACCTGACCGACGGTGCGAGCGCGCACGCCCGTCAGTCAGGTTAAAAATCGGCCGCTTATCGTCATGTGTATGGCTAGCATTAGTTTTCAATCAAATAATTAAACTGGGTTAGTACCACTGACCTTGTGAATCAAGTAAAAAACACTTCAAACTTTCTCCAAATTCTTTTAATCCAGGATCTTCACCCAGTAGGCTGAGTGCACAGCTAAGTAGTTGCATATTGTTGAGATTATCCTTATTTCCCTATGTAAGCATACTCATAGTATAGGTTGGCAGCACTATGCTGCCAATGCAGTAGAGTTATGCCTGGATAAGTGTGCCAATTGGTCTCAATACATTTCATTGCAATACTGTATGATCGTATTAACTATAATTATTAGTTATGAAAAAAAGAACCCCCCCTCAAAATGGTATTATTTATGAGGATCACTAATGCTACAATGTAGTAGTATAACACAAAAGAAAAACTAAAATGAAAGATCAGAAGGCTACAAGAAAACAAATGGTCTGTTTTATTCATTAATTATAATTTGAAGGTCATGATTTATTGCCTTTTAATTCCGTTTTGTATAAAACTTTCCCCAACAAAGAAAACACTTTTCTTAGTGCTTAATCAAGTTTGGATGCGGCTTAATTATGTTTGGACGCGGCTTAATCAAGTTTAGGTGTCTTTCAATTTTAATACTTTTTGAGGACATTCAATCAAAGAAAGTTTGTCATAGACATGCAAGACTTATAACAGATTATAAGTTGATTTTTCTGATGTTATTCTGTTTATAAAAATGAAAGGTAAATCATCAGAACTATTTCATATGCCTACATTTAATTGAGAGTATAAACCTAAAAACAAACGCTCATTCAAACTGATATGACGTGCCAGCAAATAGATTTTTCCCAGAATAAGCTAACAGCTATAAAATTCAATTCATAGCAAATGTAGAAAACATAATTGTAAAATTGTGCTTCACAAAACAAAGAATTTATTAAAATTACAGGGTCATTCCAGACTTTGATGACAAAGGTCAGCAGAATTTAAAGAACAAGAAATCTATAGATGTGCATGGAGTTAGGACAACTGTTTCCCCGAAAATTAGACAGGGACTTACATTAATTTTTTTGCTCCAAAAGATACATGATGGCTTATTTTTAGGGGATGTCTTATTTTTCCATGAACAAAAATCAACATTTTTTCAAATCTACAAATTTTCCTTGGTTATTGGCCTATCTGTCCTGCTGCATTCTGCATTGCCTATTTCAAGAACTGGAACAAGGGCTTATATTTCGATCTTCAAAAATCCTAAAAAAATCAAGCTTGAGCTTATTTTTGGGATAGGTCAGAGATGGGAAAACTATGGCACGGGGGTAAGATCTGTCCCGTTTAGATTTTTGCTGCCCGTTGCCACCTTGTTGACAAGATGCTCTGGCTCCCCTCTGCTCATTCACTGCAATGAGCATACATAATGCTTAAAAAAGTCCAAACGTCCACCTTTTCTCCGCTCATTGCAGTGAACAAGTGGAGGGAAATCAGAGTGTCTAATTCCCAAGTTCTCTGCATTATTATTGAAATATGATAAGTCAGTTCATTGTTTCTTTATATGTTGTTTGTTTTTTTACCTCCCTCGCAGTAAAATTATTTTTGTTGAAAGTGGTACAAGCAATGAAAAAAAGATTAGGTCCTTGATGCATATCCCTAACATCATCAGTGGCGACAGAGGTGTGAGTAATTGGGACACCTATGCTGGGCAGCCATTACAAGCTCTTGGTCTGGCCCTTCTATCAAATTTAAAATCACATTGTGGCCCACAAGTCAAAAAGTTTGCCCACTTCTGGGATAGGTCTTTTTGGGGAAACGTGAACATATGAACATATGGCTTCAGGTTGATAGAACTTTATCTTGATGGTAAATTCCAGATCCATTACTGCTACTATGTAAAAACTGCATGGTCTTACCTGTGTTCCCCCTATTCTGTAAATTTAGCTTAAATCCAGCCCCCTGTGTATCAAAACATACAAGATTGCAAGAATTATATAATTAAATTAAGCCTTATTTGTCTAGAAGAGAATCTATATTATAATCTTATTTTTACACTACCGAGAATTGTATGAAGATATTAAAATATCCATTTAATATTTTAGTTATGGTGTTTGCATTAATCTGCTACAGATTATCTGTATGGATACCGTTGTTACAGTGGCAGGCACTGCACTATTTTTTATACTTGGATGTACTTAGTGTTACCGTATAGGTTTCTTTCAGACAGAAAGAGTTTACATAAGAGTAAATTTTATTTTAAAAAAACTTTGCTACAGATCAAAGGCTGTGACCCTAGCTGTACTGTACCACCTAAGTGCACAAGGCAGGACCATATCCTATCACAATCTACCAATGCAAAATTCAGAAGCGCTAGTTAGTTAATCATATTATACCACAGTGTATTCAGATAGATTGTGTGAACATACGGCATAGGTATGTACACCTTTAGATTTCTCTGTAAGATTTCCTTTAGATCTCCTTTTGTTTTACCAAAACCATGTAATATGAGGCACTTTCGAGACAATCAAGTCTACCTGTGTTCAATCGCAGAGGACCCTTAACTACACAATTATTGGTAGATCTAAGGGATATATGACAGAGAGATCTAAAGGTGTATGGCCAGCCTTAAGCAGGGTACAGACGTGCAGATATAGGCCAGATCGATGGCCGTTTCGAGCGGCATGCGCGCTCACGGGCATCTCTCTGGCCCATATCACATGCAGCCATCGCTATTTTTGAGCGGGATATCGGACATGAGCGTTAAATACAGCTTATGTTCGTTGCTTCACATGGAAACCACAGGTCTCCATGTTAAGCATCGGCTGAGCTGGGAAGAGAACAGAGCTGTCTCCCCAGCTCCGCCGATATCGGACAGCACCGTGATGACGTCATCACACTGCTGCAGGGACCCTCGGAAGGCTCGAATGTACCCTGCTTTATTCTTATTCCCGCCAATAAAGTCCTATATTTTCTGGCCTGAAACAAGTGAATGAAGATGATCTGTATAACAATACTTGTTTCAGATCAAATCAATCTTTAAGAAAATTTTAAAACACGTTTTCTGTAGCTGGGATTTACCTAAAATTTTTTTAATAAGTCTGGTATGCAGAGTTATCATTTTGTCCCAAGGTGTCTGAAGAAAGGCATTAGTTAAAATTCGTGAAATTGTGAAATGGGCAGGAATAGTTTATATACATATATCTTTTCTGGAAACAGGTGGTCATAGGTAGCATTGAAAGCACTTGCTGAAGGGTGACATTCATATCTAGGTAATATTCTCTCACCACTGGTCCTTTTACTTTCAGGACTAAGGACCATTTATGGAACTCAAAAGAAGTATCAAAAGATGAACTGACCCCAAACGACCTTCCATTTCTTCATAATTACCTATTGACTAGCAGACATTTGCTGACCACTAGTGATGAGGGGGCATGCTTGGCCGAACATGCGTTCAGCTCGAGGATCGCTATGCTCGGAGCATAGCACTACTCTAAAGAGCACCTCATGTGCTCATGCCATGTTTGCGGGTTGTAGACAGGCAATAATGGGGCAGGTAAATTCTGCCCTCACTGTAATGCCAGTAGTCATATTAGGTGCTGATATTACAGTGATTTGCTGGCCAGAACATGTTATCAGGTGTTATATAGCTCAGTCAGGGAGAGACACTGTTAGGCAAAGAGAGATTAGTGTGCGCCGCATTAAAAAAAAAATTGAACACACAGTTTAAAACAAAGTGAAATATTGTTAGCGGTAATCATGAAATAAATGATTACAGGTAACAATCAAACTGGGAACCCTAAAACCAGACAATCCCAAACCAAAAACACAGTTTTACATGTCAAAAATCTTCCCATGCTCACTGCACCGGTCCGTGACGTCACAAGGAGCGTGACTCTTGGAGACGTCACAGTGTTTGCCAACAAAACGTGACGTCAGGAACGACGAAGGGAGCGTGGGAGACTTTTTTTCTTATGGGAAGGGAAGGTCGTCTCCAGCAGAGCTTTGCAAATTGCAGAGATTTAATTTATTTTGGAAAGCCGCTTTGTGGATTAAGTTTTTGTTAAGTCACCAATGCTCTTGCAACACATACATGTCATCAGCTACATGGAATAATTCATGTTATTATTTCATATAAATTGTATGAAAATGTATATGTATGTATAATTTGTATTTATTGTTGGGATGTGTGTGTTGTGTTATATGTTGTGGAATGTGTTGTTTTTTTTACTGCACACGTTTTTACTAGTGATGAGCGACTAGGCAATATTCGAATTTGCGTAATTTGCGAATATCCGCCATAATATTCGATTCCATATTCGTAATCTCGAATATCCGCACTTACGACATGAATTGCGATCTACCAATCGCAATTGCGACCCAATATGCGCAATGCATGCAAGTCAATGGAGAATGGCGGAATTCGAAATCACGATTATCCGTGAAAGCGCAATGCGACCACATATGCGCCACCCATTGAAGTCAATGGAGAATGGCGAAATCCGAAATTGCGATTATCCGAGAAAGCGCAATGCGACCAAATATGCGCAATACATTGAAGTCAATAGAGAATGGCGGAATCCGAAATTGCGATTATCCGAGAAAGCGCAATGTGACCAAATATGCGCAATGCATGCAAGTCAATGGAGCTCGGATATTCGACTGGGAGAATATCCGTCATTTCCGTTTTAAAAAATCGCATTGCGATTATATAATCGCGATCCCATTCATTGCAATGGATCGCGATTATAAAAGCGCAATAAATCGCGACAAATCGCGATATTCGAGCTAAATATTCGAAAATCGAATATTCAAGCTCAACACTAGTTTTTACATAGACAACCATGTTGCTATTCAAAATGCATGCATTGCCTTTTTTAAAATGCAGCGTTTCTGCATGTGTTTTTTGAAACACCCTGCTGTATGCATTTTTTTATACATTTTTCATACATTCTTCATTGATTTGTTCAAAAAAACAGATGTATTGTGAAAAACGCATGAGTTTTTCTATATGTGCAAAAGCGCATGCCTTTAAAAAACGCATGTCTCTTAAAATGTTTAAAAAAAAAAACGCATGGCTAAAAAAATCACAAATAGTGTGAAAGGGCCGTAACAGAATTAAGGTATGCAGTATTTGTGGCTTCTGTTAAATTGCAAATCCCCTAAATATGCTAGTAATAAAATATCTGCACATTTAAAAAGATTTTTAGACACACAAAAAAACAAATCATGATCCTAGCATATGTGATTTTTTATAAATAACTTTTAAAGTAATGGAAGAAGTTTTCCTTATGTGAAAATCCTGACATTACTTTAATCATTGTTTATTCCAATACTACATATGCTACAGTCTCACTTTTTTGCAATGTGTCTATACAGTATATCTTTTTAAAATGTTCAGAAATTCTGGTAATGATAGTATGTTCAGGGGATTTGCAATTAAATAGAAAGTGTCAAATTCTTTCTTAAGTGAAAATGCTGACATTAGAGGTAATCATACAATGTATCAATATTTCTGCTTCACATACAAGGTATTAACCTCTGTACAGGGAGTGCATAATTATTAGGCAAGTGGTATTTTTCAGGAATAATTTTATTATTGAACAAATTTCTCAATGAACCCAAAAACTCATCTAATATCAAAGCTGAATACTTTTTTTGGAAGTAGTTTTTGTTTGTTTTTTAGTTTTAGCTCTATTAGGGGATATCTGTGGTGTGCAGGTGACTATTCCACTGTGTTCATAATTATTAGGCACTTAACAAAAAACCATTTATACCCTTTCAATTATTTATTTTTACAGCGAAACCATATAACAGCTCCACATTCACAATATGCATTTCTTTGACATTCAAAAACAAAACAAAAACAAATCAGTGCCACATATAAGCCCCTTTCTTTGGCAAGGCACTCAAAAGCCTGCCATCCATGGATCTGTCCATTGTTTTGATCTGTTCCCTCACTCATTGCGGCAGCAGCAAAACCACACGCCTCCCAGACACTGTTCAAGAGGTACTGTTTTTCTCCCTCCTTGTAATCACACATTTAGATGATGGACCACAGTTCTCAATGGGGTTCCGATCAGGTGAACAAGGAGGCCATGTCATTAGTTTTTCTCTTCTTTTATACCCTTCTTGCCAGCCACGCTGTGGAGTACTTGGACGCTGTGATGAGCATTGTCCTGCATGAAAATCACATGTGTTTTCTTGAAGGATGGCAGACTTCTTCCTGTACCACTGCTTGAAGAAGTGTCCTTCCAGAAACTGCAGTAGGACTGGGAGTTGACTTGACTCCATCCTCACCCCGAAAAGGCCCCACAAGCTCATCTTTGAGATACAGCCCAAACCATCTACTCCACTCTCCACCTTGCTGGCGTCCTGATCGGACTGGAGCTCTCTCTGCTCTGCCCTTTACCATCCAGCCACGTGCCCATCCATCTGGCCCATTAAGACACTCACCCTCATTTCATCTCCCCATAAAACTAGAAAAAATCAGTCTTGAGATATTTCTTGTCCCCAGTCTGACTTTTCATCCTCAGCTTGTGTTTCCTTGTTTCAGTGGTGGTCGTCTTTCAGCCCTTTCTGTCTCCTGAGTATTGCACACCTTGTCTTTTGGCACTCCAGAATGTTTGCAGCTCTGAAATATGCCCACTGGTGGCAAAAGGTTGGCATCTTGCAGCTGCACGCTTGACTTTTCTCAGTTCATGGGCAGTTATTTTGCGCCTTTGTTGTTCCACACCTTCTTGCGACCTGTTGACTATTTTAATGAAGACCGCTTGATTGTTCGATGGATCACAGCTGTCAGAAGCTTTGCAATTTAAGAGTGCTGCATCCCTCTGCACAGATATCTCACTATTTTTGACTTTTCTAAGCCCTGTCAAGTCCTTCTTTTGACCTATTTTTGCTAAAGTAAAGGAAGTTGCCTAATAATTATGCACACCTACTATAGGGTGTTGATGTCATTAGACCACACCCCTTCTCATTACAGAGATGACATCACCTAAATTGCTTAATTGGGTAGAGCTTTCGTAGCCTATACAGCTTGGAGTAAGAACAAAATGCATAAAGAGGATGATGTGGTCAAAATACTCATTTGCCTAATAATTCTGCACTCCCTGTATGTGGATATACACATTTAATACATTACTAGATGTTTACATCCACATCCAGAGGTTGATAGAATATATATATTGATACATTGTATAATCACATCACTTGTCTGCATTTTCACTTAAGGAAAACAATATCACGCATTTTAATAAACTGTAAATCCCCTGAACCAGGACCAGGCATCCGCCCCTGTTCCAAGAAGGGAGTGCCTGTTTGTCTTCCATTGACTTCCATTATACTTGGGTGCTCTGTAGAACACACGGGCATTGCGATGTGTTCAGAGCGAACAACTTTGGTGCTAGCTCATCACTACTGACCTCTTGTCAACATCAAGATCAGCCCTTTGGAGAGTACAATGGACCCCTGGAGAATTTCTGCTTTAACCAATGCTCTATGTGGGCTCAAAGTGTGCTTGTGTTCAGATATATCTTTCTGGACATTATTGCTGTGATGGGTGTTTTGGAAACCTTGTCAGTTGGTCCTTTTGCTTCCTATAATTACCTTTGTAAATACTGCTATTTGAATGTTTTTTAGGTAAAAAGATGCTAATACTACCCTGTTTCCCAGAAAATATTTTAGCATGCTTGAAATAGCCTTGAAAAATGTAAATTGAAATAGTATCCAGGCATCTATACATGTGAAAAAGTGTGATCATTTGGCAATAGAATGTAGCAGGACGGACAGACTTTATTTACATCACTAATTGCACTTAAAGGACACCACAGGAATTTACAAGACCCAAAACAAGCTGAAACCTAGGGATTGGGACCTGACAGCAGTTCAGGGTTGGAGAGTTATGATAATATTCCAAAATATGATGACATGACTACATATGAATAAATGCAGATTGTTGTTCGGAAAAAACATCTGAAAATATTTTGAAAGTAATATTTTGAAAGTCATCTGGCACTTGGGATGGTAAGTTCCCTCGAAATGACCACCCCCCCCCCCCCCCCCCCCCCGGTGTCACTGACAGTTTATTCTGCTATGGACAGGAGCCATGTCCAGATGCCCCTCTCTGTGTCTCCTGTCCATAAATGAATGATCAGTGACACTGGTAGGCTGATCCCCTGCAGCATAGCATAGGGGCTTGTATAAAGGAGTGTCACTGAGAGTTCATTCTATGGACTCTCACTCACCGCACCACCCCCCACCAGAGGTGATCTCTATCGGGGAAAGGGGGCGGAGGTGTCAGAGTCGGATGTCGGCAGCATAGGGAGGAGGGGACACTGTTATTAGTGATGGACCGAACTGTTCGCCGGCGAACATCGCATGTTCGCGTTCGCCACGTGT
>CM070035.1:119900133-119915155 GCA_036250615.1 Ptychadena robeensis | reverse complement strand
GGACAGGTTGGAA
The DNA here is from genome assembly GCA_036250615.1 of Ptychadena robeensis. NCBI lineage: Eukaryota > Metazoa > Chordata > Amphibia > Anura > Ptychadenidae > Ptychadena > Ptychadena robeensis. Next base: position 119,915,142 of record CM070035.1, on the reverse strand, counting down.
AATTTTGCTCGATTGGTCGATTTTTTTTGGGCTCGATTTTGTGGCTCGATTGTTTTGGCCACTTCCCTTTAACTTCCAATTGAAACTAAATCGTAAGAAGAATTCAATCGACGATTTTGGATTACTTCGATTAACTTTTCAGTCGAAATTGAACAATAATCGTTCTCCCCATGTGGTGTACATCGATTTTTTTGATCAATCTACAAAATCGAATCGAACCTCAATTGAACGCTAAATTGAACCATGTGTGGCTAGCTTTATACATTAATTGAAAATACCCTATTATAAGACTACTAGGCTAGGTTGGTACTAGAAGGCTAGTCTACCCAAAGCCATAACAATAGATTCTTATGATGGATCTTGGTGCTGGTATCTCTGAAGAGACCACATTTTGTATTTGGTTATATCCAAAGCTCTAGATTTTTCAGGGACCAAAAGTTTTTGTCTTTGACCACAGGAGGAGCTAAGTGTTTGTTTTGCCAAGTGGATGATGCATAAGGATCATTCTTCTTCCTCATCATAAGACTGGCCTCCCACAGTCTTCTCTACCAGTCTTTCCCTACAATGCAGGGACATAGGTTCTGCATTGTACAATAGAATGAGAGGTCCCACTTATATTCAAAAATGTTGAGTAATGGAGAAGAGTGCCAAGAATATACCATTATGTGTGATCCCCTAATAAAGAATAACAATCCCTTGCAGTAGAGTGGGGCAATTATTTTTTTAGCGCATAAAAATATAATTTTTTAAAGGAAAAGCACTTAAAATTCTTCTGATCTGGTATTTAGATCTATGCTGTACTTGTGCATTGTAATCAAAACAAAACCTGGCATTTCTAGTGTATAGCATCATCTCTTAGTTTTCCTTGTGCTTTTTCCTCATTTGCTTTAAGAAACTGTAATTTCCCTTTGCTATACCATTTCCTTGTATAATGTGTTTTGAAAAAAAAGCAGAATGGAATGCATCATTATATTATAGTGGGATAGAAAATCTAGGTACCACTCCACCTGGAGTATGTATAACATGTGGTTTGGGCAACGGACTTCTTTATTGGCGAACTAGATACCTACAAACTCTATTTAGAATGCGTTTCAGTTGCTGCCTTCAACTGATTTGCACTAGAGAAGCATACTGTTTTGTCATTTCAATCTATGATTCATTCATCTTAATTCAGTTTATTTCCTTTGTGATGATCAGCTAATTTCAGGATAAAGATAAATTGTTCCTCTGTCATTGCATTTGGGCTCAGAGTCTTTGCCACTAATCAACAGTGCTGTTGAAATGCTATAATCCTAAATGTTAGGATACTGTTGTATAGACCAACAATTGGCGTCAGGGCCACACACAGGCAATTATGACCAAATCTGTTACCTTTTGTATAGTGACCGTGTAATTGGTGGTCACTTATTCAGTGAACTCTGCAGTCACACTCACATGTACATTTAGCCTGACGATAGTAGAAAATGTGAATGTTGCCAAGGCAGAATTCCATCAAAAATGCAACTAAAGAGGGAGGATACAATAGACATAGTAATTCTTATTGTTTAAAAAAAACAATAGACATAGTATACAAATGGTGAAATTCAAGGTTTCACCAGTGAAGGAATGCTTAAAGCACATTCCAATGGGTGTATGTGTTTCTATACTGTCTCCCTATTTTCCTCTTGCTGGGCCCCTAGCCCTGCGTATAATATGATTTTGTTCTTCAGAGTGGAATGCTCAGTTCTGCTAGATATGAATAGAAAGGTACATAGTATTATATCGTTTTACCAATGAAAAAAAAGAATGAAAGAGAGGTCAGTCCAAATATGCATTCTTTTGAACGATGGATACGTTTGTGCAGATCCTTACAAGTTTGAATATGTGGTAACATGGAAAAAATTATTGTGATGCCACTGGCATTCACTGTACATCAGTATTTAGGCAAACAATAAACCTATTACTTTTAATCCTAAACATTGTTTGTTATAGTTCAAAACCTCTGCCTTTCATCCTCCAAAAATCTATGGCTATAGTCACATGGTTTTTTAAGGGCGCCTGACATTCGGCAGCTGCTCTGAAACTGCACCTCTGCATGCAGACCATGCACACATTGTACAGATGGTTAGGGGGTGGTTGTCAGTGATTGAAAACTGCTCCACAACCACCAATACAATGTGTTTCATTCCAGTGTTGTTGTGTTCTTGGGAGGTCGGTTATTTATCTTAAACAAACACTAATGGCAGTTGCGGATTGGCATTGAATGGGACTTCAGTACTCCAATTTCTGGATTATCTAATATTTTTATCCTGCAAGCAATGGTCACACTTTGTAAAAGTTCACTTGCCTATTGTAAGCCAAAACAGAAGAACTATTAAATAACTAAACTGAGATGTGCCCAGTAAAGGCAGATGGAGGCAAACACAACTGGTGAACACAACAGTAGAACCATTACCAAGTTTCATTCCCAATCTCAAGGATGGTAGTGCCTGAAATTTACTCTACAGATATGAGGCTGTATGTATAAAAGTGTTTTAGCACATTTGCATAAAATATACTGATATTTTAAGGAACCAAATAGTACATTTTTAACAAAACTGCTTAAGACTCTGTCCAGAAATAAGCAAAATATCCTGATATAGTAGAGTAAATCCTATTCTGTAAGGTTCAAAGGACTTTTTAGGGTTTTAAGGGACCTAAATTGCATTTTCTTCCCAAGCTGGTTGAAATTCTGTTTTTTCATCCAACCACCAGGGTTGTAATCGGGCTTTGGTTGCTCTTTTCATACAGTGCAGGGCTTATGGTCAATGTGGGACATGACCAGTGACAGTAGTTGAGACCATGGCTTGGAATGACTCAGAGACGGCTTTGGGGACTTGCTCAGAGTGTTTCTTGTAATTTTACATAAAGGATTATAATTTTTTTTTAGTTTAGCGACAATTTAAATGAAAGCCTACACCTTTTCAACAGGAGCTCAGTATTATGGGCCATATTTCGTTCATATATAAATAGTACTGGTGTTTATTTTGTCGTCCTACTATTACTACAGTTTCCTTGTTTTTGTGGATATTTTGTACATGTTTGCTGTTTTTAAATTAAGATACAAGTTAAAATGTATTGTATTGATTTAAGCCTAATTAAATTATTGAAGTTGCTACCCTAGTGCAAACATTTGTGATTAAAACTATCATTTGTACTTTGTAGACAGTAACAGCTATAGGCAAGATTTATAGCCTGCCATAAACCCCTTCACCTCCCGGTATGTTTTCCTGAGCTTAAATGAGAGATTCATTTTCTTGGGAAATAAAGAAAATTTATCTAACCACTGTTTTTAGATTGCATGGAAACTCTTCATATATGGTATATATTGCAAAAAAATTGTTTTCTTGTCTTTAATCAATAATGTAATTCTCAGCACTTGTTTAAAGTAGCCTGTTTATGTGGAACATGTATCATGGTTTAAACTTTCATTGGTGAAGCTCTGCTCATATATGGTAGTCCACAGGCTGCACGGATTTGGCCTTTTAAAATACTAAAATACAGATAACCATAATTATTATCTAATGTTTTCCATTAGATCTACTGGCTGAAAATACTGAATAGCTGTTTTTTCCAATATGATATTGCCGATAGAACAGAAAGAACACATTCTGTCCATTACAACCATGGATAAGGGCCCAGAAGGAAAAAGAGATGGTGAGCCCAGGCTCAGAACTAGAAGTCCACATCATGTTATCCAATACTGGTTACATTTTCTTATCCTCAAAGGAACCACTTAGTGATACAGTGACTAAAGCTAGCCACAAGTAACAGATTAGAGGAACATCGGGCAACGTGCATGCTCACGGCTCCAGATTCTCCTCTCATCTGTTACTTCATCTGAGCCATCCACGGTCCCTTTTGAGCAGGATCAATGGATCCTGCTCGAAAACATCGACCAAACAGGTTTCTAACATGTTGGAAAACCTTGGTCTAAATCCATTGCATTGAATAGTGGACCCGCTATCGCCATCCAATTGAAAGGGATTATAGCTGGAGCCGGAGACACAGAGCAGCTAAACACAAGCTGTGTGTTAAGCTACGCATGTGTCTGTGTGAAGGGGGCATGGCCAACACGGATCCAGATAGCTGCCAGAAAAGAGGAGGGGAGGCTGGCTGGGTCCGTGTGTCTCCAGCTCAGGTACAGCGCTGCCAGCCAGCCGAAGAAGCTGGCTGCCGGGGGACCGGGAAACCGGGTCCCCATCATCCAGTAATTGATGTGCCCATGTGGTGCACATTGATTACTGTAAGATTGACCAGCGATCAATCCCAGCATGGTTACGTCACCACGCTGTAATTAATCGCTGGTCGATTGCACAGGAATGTACCTGTGTGTGGCCAGCTTTAGATCTTCGTAGATTGCAATACATAAAGAGGGATATGTTAGGGAACATTTGAAGTTAATAGGTTGTCTATCCATCTATCCAATCTATCCAATATCTATTATCTACCTGATCTGAGGCAACAATTTGGAATATTGTGTCTAAACTGTGTGGTTAGCAAGGTAAAAACTATAAACTGTAAAAAAAATAAACTATAGGCACAGTAAAGGTACACAATGTATAGCCACTGTAGCCACCATTGTGTACATTAACTGCAGGCTCTCATAGTCACACTTGCTATATGAATATATCTTGACGCACAACTGTATGTAAGAAAATTTTATGAAACTGCCCATCTTGGATGTGCTATGCATTAGATTCACTTACCTTGGCTAGCTGCATCTTTTGCTCTATAGGACAAATCTTTAAAATTATTTATTTTTCCAGGTCAGTGTTTTATTTTTTAAGCAAGTCCTGGGGTATAGTATAGATCCCAATAATGTGCAGTAGTATGCACTACTCATTTTTACATAGGACTGCTATAGCTGGGGATGCAGCAAGCTCAGGTGAGTAATTCTACCAAATGGCATATCCTAGATGTGTCATTGACTTTTCTTATATACAGATACATAAGACAGACATACAAACATATTGTATTCAAATAACAGAAGGGCTTGTAAGTGAAAGAGTAGTTGAAATGTGTTCTTTTAAGCCAGTGGTGGGCAACTGAGTTGACATGGAGGGCCACAAGTGCGGCCCTCGACATCACTAAAGGGCCGCACATAACATTTTTAATCTATACTGACTTGTGTAAGCATTTTATTATGAAACAATTACAGCATGCAGAGCTAGAACACATTTTTCATTTTTAAATAACAAAACTTGTTTTAATTGATACTAAAAGCATTAGGGAACACTGTAGTATGGTAATGCACATTTTGTGTCATGTACATTGTCATAGTTTATGTGCCACATAGTGATATCTATGGGGCACATAACCTTTGATTCAAAGGTTATGTGGAGTGGACTGTGGAGGACTGAGGAGGGCTGCTTAAGAACACCCAAAGGGCCACATGTGGCCCCCAGGCCGCAGGTTGGGCACCTGGGTTTTAGGCGTATGTTTTCACATTGCTTGGCGGGAGGTCCCGACGGAGCACATACACTTCACCTGATCGGCAGATGCTGTGTTCTCACATTGCTGAGCTGTTCCGCCGATGCAGGGGTTAATGTAGTCCAGTATGTTAAGTACTGCACCAGCAGATGTCTGAACACAGCATCCTCCAGCCAGCTAAAGTTTATGTGATCCGTCGGGATCCCCACCAAGCAATGCGCTTAGCGTGTTCTGACGGAAGTGGAAAAACCCCTAACTTTTGAACAAAACAGAGAAAAGTAAGAACCCCTGCTGAGTTTTTTACTGCTGTATTGCAGAAATACAACAATTCAACAAACAGAAACATTGTTTTAAGTAGAATAGGGAAAGTCTGAGGCTCAGTTGAGTTTTAAGGTGGCAGCCCCCATTGTACTGTTATGTGCAATGGTTGCGGCTTGTGTGCATGGAGCTTAAAACTTCTATCACCCTTTCTTGTTTGTTGCAAATGTTCCCTTGTAACTATTGTCACTGTAAAAATATCCAGTGGAGCCGGTTAGGGCTAACAATATGACAGGTGTTCTGTTCTATTCACAACAAATAAAAAACGCTTAGCTTTGACATTCACTTTAACGTACTTCACTGAAATAAAAAAATACAAGAGTTTCTTTCCTTCTCCTTGGCCTCATTGTGCACCCCATTTATGGAATCTCTGTTTCTCTTGTTTGGGTCATTTTTCATTTTCCATTCAAAATGAAATACTTGCAGCATAAATAGGCCTTATTTTAGCCCGTCATTGTTTTTAGAATGTGTTTTATTTACAGACAGTGGACCAAGAAATCTCTGTCTTCTGACAGCTATTACAGCTGCTGCTCCCCTGCCCTTTCCTAATGCGCTGTAACCTTCACAAACACACATAAAAAGCTTAACTATGGAAACTGAGCTTCCTGTTGCAAATGATTGTGGATTACAGACTGAGAGAATGCGGAGTACACAAAACAACTCCACGGAGCTGCAGGAAGTTGCCATTTAGTATGTTATTATTTGCTAATTAGCTGGGGCTTTAAAACTGTGAAAACTGAGTTTGCAGCATAAAAACTTTGATGTAGCCCTTGTATATAAACAATTAAACACACAGAACTTTTTTGAATCAACTAAATGGAAACATATGTATTTTCACAAACATTTTATGGGGTATTTAAAAATCAGAGGCACAGTGTGGACAGCAGAACATTTTACTATGTAATAGGTAAAAGCTGAGACAATAAATGTGCTTCCAGCTCAATGTAAGAAACCAACATCCCAAAATAAAATATACAAAAATTACCCAGGGTGTAAAGACACCCTGGCGTCAAGCCACCCCTTTATGTGAAATCTATTCCATCACCACCAACTTCACCATCTCTCTGGACAGGCTTTTTGAGGATAATACCTGGTGATTCATTAGGCCTTACATCAACATCTACCACTGCATCAAGATTGGAATATTACTATTGTTTTTATGGACATTAAACAATCAATATATTATTTTTAAATATGAGTATGATTCATGTTATTACTATGTTGCACCATGGCTGACCTACCTTGAAACCGTGAAAGTCCCCTAGCCTCTGCTAAACCAGAGGACATTCCCGCTCAAGGGTGGTGTTTTAACTCTACACCCTGGGTAATTTTTGTATATAGGTATAGCTTGCCATATAGGGATTGATCCTTTTGTTTGACCTGTTCAGCAGTAAGATTGATCATTTTGTTGGATTGCTCAACAATCAGATGTAGCATGCACACTTTTATCTTCATAACTGGAAAGGAAAGTAAATCTATAAACTAAAGATTACACATATAACGAGGCCTGTCTTTAAAGTGCTTTTTAGCTTTTGTAGTAAGAAACACTTTAATCCCCCAAATACTCCCAAAGAAATAATACTCACTTTAGTGGTTTCTTCGGTATAGGCCTTCAAACCTGGCACCAAATCTTCTTCTGCTCCTGTAGTAAGTGTCCGGTGCTGAATTTTACACTAGTCGCTTCTTGCAACTACAGATCCCATGAACACTTATGGTTATTAGGCTCCAGGCATGCACGTTCATGGATCAATAGTTTTGTGCAATCATGGCAGAGGGATGTTTGTTGAGAGTGCACTCCATAGATGCTAACTCAGGCACCCACCACTGGAACAAAAGAGGTGCAAACGTTGAAGGTTTCTACTGCAAAACTACAAAGGTGAAAATGATTTCTTTGGGGGGTATTTGGGGTTTATGGTTTAAATATAGAACTCTATATTTAATTAAGTCTACCACTAAAATTGATGTTAAAGTGGTCTATCTGTAAGAGAGATTATGAACTATAAAGAATAACATTGAAATGAATACAGGGACATAGAAATACTATTCTGCCAATATTATTATTTTTAGACATTTAAAATATTTAAAAACCACTAATCAGATGCTTTCTTGGATGAGTTTGGAGTTGAAATCAGTAAAAAAAATTATTTGACTTATTGATGAGGAAATTAAGAAACCTTTTACTCAAACAGTTTAAGTTGTAAGACTTCCTATAACAGTACAATCTGGGCTGGCAGCACTAGATGGGGTTAAAAATTTAAGGAAATGCAGCAAAACTGTTATATTGTGGTCTCATGGGTAAGCTGTGATTATTTGTGAGGACCATCAAGACAAAACACACAAGATTGGTTCCCATGTCAGCACTACTTTTATGTGCATTGTAATAAAAAAGACTGATGTCTGGAAACCAGTAAAATGTAAGCAGACGTGGTTCTCAGTGGTGAATATGGTATATATACTTTATTTATTTTTAAGGTGACCTTAATTACATGTGCCTATCACATTTTCAGTATAGTGTATTGGACATTTGCTGTAATAAGGTTGACATACAGGCATCATTTACACAGGACTGTCACCAATGAAGTAGGCACATGTGATACAATTTTTTATGCTGGAATATTTTGAAGCCAAATATAACCTTTTGAAGTTACAAATATTCAAATTCATAATATTCCTATTTCCCTCTGATAGTCTTCATTATTCAACCTACTTTTTCTGAGTCCAGATTTGCACAGTGACAATCTGAGCTCTCGACAACTTTCATTAGAATAAATGTTAATGAATTTAAGGTCCATGTTCAGGCACTTACTGTTTGTAATAGCTGTATTGCAAGTGTGCTCCGGTTCACAGTTGCCATCTCTAGGGAATTGATCCAAAACAATTATGTACAATCTACACTGGAGTGCATGTGAACCCTTTCAATCTATACATGAGGTACTCCTGAGTCCTGTGCTGCATCATTAGATACTGCTACCTGTACTAAATGTGTTTGGTAGCCACATCCTCTGTACTTTGTGTGCTATCGTGTTTCCCTGAAAAAATGCTCTACGTCTTATTTTCAGCAGATGTCATCTTTTTCCATAAAGAAGATTACAGCACTTGGGTATCAGGGTGGGGGATCATATAAAATCACACAGGAGGTGACACAGGGGGAGGATCAGAGGGGACACAGAAGACCATTTTAGTAACCCATTCTGATCCTCCTGTGTCATTATGATTTCCCCCTCTGATCACCCCTGTCCAGAGTTACAGTACTGTATCTTGGGGGTGTCTTATTTTCAGGGGGATGCCTTATAGTTCAGTGTGAGGCAAAAATTTAAGAGTGCCTTGTTATCAGGGGATGCCTTATTATCCGGGGATGCCTTATTTTCAGGGAAACAGGGTAAGTTAGATGCTTCTAACGCCTGTAATCCATATATGTAATCCTCTTTCTTTGGGCATAAGGTACTAAATATAACAGATATTTAACAGATAAAAAATCAATTAACATGATTACATACACTTATCTTACAGCCGATTACATTAAAAAGTTCTTATTGTACTTATACTTATTGTACTAACTGTATTGGATCTTAAACACTTTCTCAACGTGTTTCGCTTTACAATTTAATCACATGTTTACTCACAAACTACGGGTGTGATGGGGATCTGAGAGGACTAGCCAGGAGCTCACCCCTAACATGGCTGGGACACCCAAAGCCCCATGGGGACCCCCCCAGGGGCATGCCACCCCAGAGGGGGGTTGACCAAAAAACATGGGATAACAGGGGGACAACAGTAGGCAGCGTCGTCTGACAACGACCACCTGTGGATGGTAAGTGGTGGGGTACCACAGGTTAAAGCCAACAAATACTGGTACAGAAAACAACCTATCTACGCTGTGAAACTGATATATAAATGTGAGCCTATAATGTGCACAACAACCAAACCATAGCAAACAAAAAATATGTGATGTAAAAAACTATATGAAAACTACTCATATTAGTGTAATGATGTAAAGACCTCTGGTTATGATAGGGAAAATAAATGAATGTGCCCCCCTGATAATGTGTAGGTATGTGTGTGTGGTTTAGGTTCTATTTACTTATGCCCCTTTAAGCCCCTTCTACTGTAGCCATGCCCCCCATTGGCCTTCTAGCTTTCGGAGAGTCTGACCCCTGGGTGAAAACCTAAAACTAATTAAATCAAACAGTGTTTTTGTAACAAGTTTATTGACATCTCAAACCTTTGGCACCCGTGCTCCCTTTTGAAGAGAGAAAGGCTCAGAACGTATGAAAGATGACTACAATTTGTGAACATTGTTTCATTGCTCCTTAAATGAAAGTTGTGCGGTTCTGGGAAGCTGCAGATATGTGTGTGATACATTCCTGTAGCAGCATGTGGTCAGAGTGTTCCACAATGTGTGTTATTTATTATCATAGAATCACATGGAGTGTAATCTACTTTGTCCGATAGGCATGTCAGTCTTTATTCATAAATTTAAGAGGTCTGACAGTTTATAAGAGTCATTCCTATAGTGGTGTAGCACATTAGGAAACATCATCTTATTCATTAAGAAATGATTGTTACATAAATGATGAGAAATTATCACTATTACACAAGCAGTACTGATTGCCAGTCAGTTTTCTAATTTTATACAAGAACCCTGGTGCTTTACTAGTGCTTGACCGGTACAAAAAAAAAGATTTTCCTACAATGTCATACATCTCTTATTAGCCTTCCTCCTCAACCAAGTCCTAATTTGGTATTTCTTCATCCTTAGGGACATGAGGAGTGTTAAATTTTTATCATCTGCAGCAGGAAAAGTATGGTTATACTTCCACAAACATTTGCAATCCCTACATTGGCTAATAGTGGGTTTCACCTACATAGTATGAAAAACATCTATAATTTGCTACACTTTTGTGTTAGATATACTTCTGTAAGTATTTAGGTATATTTTTTTTCTTATGAGGGGTAGGAAGGTAGAAGGACAACAATGGAAGATGCATAACCAACATGTGATGACCTGTCCTAAAACTAGATTTTCACCCAGGATGATTATAAACCTTTTACAAAATTAGCATATGCTAAGCCCCCAAGCTGAAGACACTCCTAACTACAGATGGTAGAATTTTCTATAAAAAATTCAACCATTTAGACGGTTTCGAGTTAATTGCAAAGCCCCTGAACATGGTATCATCACGAAACTTGCTGTAGATGTAGAGAAGGGTTAGGGGTATACTCCAAAAAAGAAAGAATGCCTCTAACACAAACAGCTATTTCACAAATTAGGTTCAAAGTCAAGTAAAATTTTCGAAAATCGGAATTTCGACTTTAATGTTGAACTTAATTTATGCAAAAACTACATGTTTTTTCAAATGTTCCTCAAACTCTTCTCTACATCTTCTGCAATTTTGGTGATGATACCTTTTTCAGGGGCTTTGCAATCAGCTCACAAAGTTAGCAAGTCGAAAAATTTGACCATCTCTACTCCTAACCACTAAACTAATGAATACCCACCAATTAGCTTGATGTTCTACAATAGATTTTAGATAAAGTCTTTAGATATAAAATCTTTACATAATATTACATTTGGATTGGGTATGTTTTATGAATGTTATTTACCTTAAGAATTTCTTTGCCCATTCTACACATGGCTACACATTGCTACCTCCCTTTAGTCATGGAGGAGATTTGTGTGCCCAGGTCTGAGCAAAATTTAAATGAAACAGTTAAGGTGCCCATACACCTGACGATAGTTGCTCGATAGATGGCCGTTTTGAGCGCTGAATTTGCGCTGTGCATTCTTGCCACCATCTGATGTAGCCACCCTTGTCTTCGATCCCGCTCAAAGTCAAGTCTGTCGAACAGGTTACGGACATGTCCATAAATCCTCCTCAAATGTAATTTCTTTCAAGCGCCTTGATTTCCATCCAATCTACGGTTGCCTAAACGCAGCGTGGTGACGTCATCGTGTACACTTTGCTTGCGCTGCCCCTACAAAAATGCATGCTGCAGGGCATACATGATAATGCTCATTATCGTAAATGCAAGTGCAGGGCTAGTGTGAAAGCTACAGTCATGCTGGGCTGTGGTACTATACCACACCACAGCTCATGTGAAGCTAGTGTGAACAAGCCCTCAAGAGACTTTTAAGTCGATCATATTGAAATAGTTTTTCACACAACTGGTAGGATCAACCACAAGTGATTGAAACCAACCAAAAAATGTGGAGCATGTGCAACGATCCAAGTAAAGGAATTGATAGTGTTTAAATCGTTTATACTGTGTGGTCTTAAAATTGACCAATGTTAGACTGATTATCGATATTTTAATCTCACAAGACTATTGAATCTAAGATCGATCATACAAAAGTCGACCCAAGCTTCAGACATTTTCAGGTATAACCCAATTTATTAAGAAGTATAAATATCAAAATACAGAAAGGAAAAAAAACACTTCATGTATGCAAACCCAAATAATTGATCTTTTTGTGTTTTTGCCTTAAAATTCTTTATGTGGTAAGATAGACATTGGTCCTTTTTTGTCATGCAAGTGGTGACAAAAATTACACACTTATGCACTCTTTGGCAATTTATGAAAGCACAATCATTAAATATAATTTTACACTTAGTTAATGTATAACACTATATATGTATAGGCTTCTGTAAATGGCAAACATTGTGGTTTGCAGCAAACATGAGACATAAATTCTACCCTACAAAGCACTGCACAGTAATGTGGCCTGCCAAGTTTCATGTCTAACACTTTGACACATTGCACCCTCTCTATTCTGAATTAGAATGAAAGCTCCTACTGTGTAGGAAGCCTGTTAGCCCCTTCAGGCCAGCTGAGAACGGGAGCTAAGATTTCTTTGGGAAGTACAGGCACTAGATTCCCAGCCATTTGTGGCTCAACTCCTTAAAAAAAACACTTCTCTTGGGTAAGGAAAAATGTCTGGAATGCCCATGTATTCATGGAATTCAGTCATCGTTAATGAAGTGCCCCACTTAGTAAAGTTAAGCCATACATACATACATGATCTAATAAATTATTTTTATATTTTGCCTAAGGATATAATGACATGGCTTGGCGGTGATAAATTTACCACAGGTCAGTGCCTAGGACAGAATAATGTAGAATCACTTCCAAACCATAAATGTGTGATATACTTTTCCATTTTTTCTGGCCATCTCTTTATATTTGTGGCTAAATTCAGCCACAAGAGAAGTGTAGGGGGAAGAGGTTGCACGAAATTCACAAGTTCACCACACAGTTTTAGTGATGGTGGCAACATTTTGACTAGTTCATTTGTGAGTGATTTGCAAAGCCCCTGAACATAACATCACCAAAATTGTTGGAGATGTAGAAAAGGGTTGATCATACTTTTAACTTTATTAATGCAAAAACTACAAAGATACTCTGTTTTGTAATGTTCCCACAGCTCTTCCATACCCCTCGCGCAAAGTTGATGATGATTGAACATGTTTTGCAATTAACTCCCAAAGCCAGCTAGTCAAAAATAAATAAATAATTTAATAAACCATCTTTAGACCTACCACCAGCTACTATATGCAGTGGAGGGGTCTCTCTGATTCAATATGGATTTATTGTATAGTTCGGTAAAGCCCTTATTTAACATAGTTTTGGCAAAGCTGCTAGCACAAAAAATATACAGTCAGATTGTTATGGTTTACTTATTTTTTTTTATTTTTACAAAAACTACTTTTTATAGTTCAATGAAAGAAAATTACAATCATTTGAAATATTTTTGAAAAATCCCCTAAATTCCCTAGATCAAACTCAGACTCAGGGGGCAAATCTGGTGCACTAAGTAATGATATTATTTAGCCCTTGAGATGGTTTTTAAAATTCTATTTAAGAAATGAATGGCACATATCTATCTTTTATTTGACATTTGATGTTATAGTATTATGCTTTACTTGTTCCAGATTACTATTATTAGATTTTATTCATATAGCACCAACATATTACACAGCGCTGTACATTTAATTGGAGCTGAGATGCAACACAAGATAACACACAGGAACAGGTTATGACACCCCGATCGGGCTGAAAATCTAATAGATCCAATGTTTAAGGTTAATGTTTCCATTTGAAAAGGTTAAATGTAATATTTAATGAAAGGTAAGGCCCACTCTGTGTTTGAGTATGACACCCTGAATAAACACTAACCAGTCTTTTCACGATGGTACTCCTTGACTTGAGCTAGATGTATATATGCTGTTTTAATGGGGTCTCCAAGATTCTAAAGAATTTTGTGCATCCCTTAGTAATAAAAATATGTCTCTTGTCATGACTCACTTGACTGACCACAATATGACTTTCATCCTGTACGCTCTAGAAACAGCGTTCCCAATGTCTCCACACTACAGGGAAGTATGTTTGTGTATATCTCTTTTTACTTCTGTGGACAATCATTCTTTGTTTCCCACACTGCATCTACTTCCCTTTCTCATTCTCTTACTCTGTTGGGTTCCCTAGTAATCCCTCCTTTAATCTTTTACATCTGGCCCTGGACACCTAACTCACTCCTTGGGGTTCTGGTGTCTTCTTTATACTGAGGGTGTTTAAATTCCTCTTTCTTCCTTCTCCCTTCCTCTTCTTCTGGCACAAGTCACTGAATGCCTTAGGGCAGTTTATTCTTGGATGTCCTCCTTCTGTTTATAGTGTAATGTGTCCATACACAACTGTCACTTCACTATACTTCATCTGACTTAACATTGACTGTTGTGATAACCATAATTTGTAAATTGAACTTTCATTTTTCACCTATCCATACCTCCAGACCAATGTTCAGTCATTGCCTGACAGCTAACATATCTTGTATCCATTCTTTCAAGCAAGGAGAAGTAAAAAACCTACCCACCACTTTAGGGCTCGTTTATACGGGCAGTCGTTAGCTGGCCAGTAAACGAGCAATAAGCACAACCGCCCACGAACCAGGCATCAACCATGGGCCGGCAGATCGGCAGAACACCGTGGGAACAGCTGGTGCTGTAGGCAGGTAATTTGGATCGGGCCCGCCAGCATCCCCACCAAGGAATATGACTAGCGCAGTGGAAACATACCCTTAGTCATTAGACTTATAAATTAGCAACCTACCACCTAAATTAATACTGCCACTATAATCTGCATGGCTTAACTTTACCACATTCCTATTGTTTCTCCTCAAGTTTTACTTTAATTTTTACACCCTCTTCAATAAGGGAGGCAGCATATTGCATGTGCCATATATGT
>CM070035.1:119881529-119896807 GCA_036250615.1 Ptychadena robeensis | reverse complement strand
TTCGATCGGGCTTGGTTGATCGGGCTATTTATCGGGCTGTGTATGGCTAGCATTAGATATGTACTGGCTGCCACAACTGTTGCGTCATTCGGATGGAATAAAATGAAGCCAAGTGTTAGTGTGACTGAGCAGTGAGACTGAGGGAAAAGACAGTTTCATTCTCCCTGCAGATGTCATATTGCTTGTTGCCATTCAAAATAAATTGCATTATAATCCCGTAGTACAGCAAACTAATTGAGGTATTAAAGGCTCCTAATTAAAATAAATGGCCTACAATGAAAATACACAAGCTGCAGGAGTTTTCCATACAGCAAACAAAGTAGGGGTGATTTATAGTAAGTGGAGCAAAAGTGAAGCTTTTGCTTACATCAGCCAATCAAGATCTGTGTTTTCATAATTTATTATTCACAATTTGATGAATATAAAATATTGCTATTAATTAACTGTAATTGACAGCAGCTCAGCCCAACACAGCATGTATTGCTGCTCTAATTATTTTTACTACAATGCAACACACATTGTGCATTCAGTGTACTGCATTGTATGTGTGTTATGGTGTTGTTTAAATGAATAGAGAAATGCCCACTGAGAGCCTGCAAACATAGGCTTAGTTGTGAAATTTAAAAACATTTCTTCACAATGTCTACAACTACAGAGGTGAATTAAGGCTTTTACAAGTTCTATGAATATGTCATCATGCATCATGCACAACTCTATTGGACACTCTTTACACATTGATTGTCTTTTATCTATCTTCCATCAAGGTTAATTAAATTTAGATTAAAATTTGTATAACTAAATTTTTATTAGTACTAGCAGCAGGGTCAGTTTTATGGCTGGGCCAAGGGAGACCAGGCCCACCCAGTTAAGTTGCCCCCTCGATTTGGGATCCCCATTTACACTTGATTAAGGGTGGGATGGAAGCTAGATCCTAGTTGATATAAGAGATGGAGTTACCACTATGATACTCCCACAATGTTTTAGAAGAATCTTGCTCATGGTTTCCTATAAAACAATATATTGGTGGGTTTCATGATTGAACAGTCATTCAAACACTTGTTGGAATTAGCATATTGGTGTCAATTTAGGATGCAATTTAGGATGTAAGTCAGCCACCCAGAAATCAGTGTCCAATAGTCAATGTTAAAATTGCCTAAGGCTTTTACATTATACTTTATTTTACATGTTTAATGGGCAGATTCTCATGTGCATAAATCATAGAAATTACCTTTATTTGTTTTATTGGATTTGGGGTTTTTCATAATAAAAAAAAACATGTACTGTATATTATCATAATGTGACTTTTTCTTTGCGTTCTCATTTTCAACCCCTGACTAGCACGCTCTGGTTCTAGATTCTTATGATATTTGGGACTTAATTTAGAAAGATAATATCACAGGGAAAGTTTCTTTCCATTTAGGCAGAGGTCACAGGAAACCTTCCATCCAAGCAGAGGTACATTTCTCCAAAAACTAGAACATCATAAATATCTCATTCCTAACTGTCATCTTGGTTTCTGGCCATGGTTGTGCAATGGACTGCTGCATTTTATCAGAGTCTTACATTAAAAAGCTTGGGCAAATACTATGTTTTTAAACATAGTGAGAGTTCACTAGATGCAGTTATGTGTGAGCCAACATTATGTCAACTTTCATATACAAATCCCATTTCAGAAGTGGCGGTGACATGTACATGATTTGCTATACTGACCAAAACAGGAAAGATGTGAAGGAATGCATCTTTCCTCAGTGTTTGTTTCCTGACTACATAAAGAGACCTTGGAAACATTCTTGTAAGGTTAACCATTGCAAAAATGTTCCACTTTTTATAGTCAAGCATATATCTTTTATATGGATTTGCATTTATCACATATGCTTCATTCAAGAATTACCCATGACCTATGAATGTGAAGAGTCTGCAGGATTCTAAAGAAGTGCTCCAAGGAGATCAACTGTAAAGATTGTGAGCACAGAAAGTGTAAATAAGTGTATACATTTTCCTTCCCTGTGTTGTCCAATAATGTCCTTTGTTTAAAAGACTTTGGGGACTATGTGAAACTCTACAGATGCGAAAGTGGGTACCTTGGTTGTAGTCAACTCGATGTAAGTTTTATTTGCTTAGAAACTCATGCAGAAGAGCAGAACATCCAGGAGGTTAAGCGACTGTCTGAAAAATGCCATTGTCATGACATTGTCATGCCTAAGTGGGCTGTGTACTTGATGCGCTTGTTGCATTTACTTTCATGGTTTGATTTAAAATGACATGGCATAATACTATATTTCCTTATCTGTGTATGTTCTTTACTTTTTGCGTTCCAGCAACGAATCTTCCATCCTATGGGATAAAAGGACAGGTTGTCAACAACTGTAGGAATTTTAAATACAATAGAATATCTTGGTCCCAGTAGAGTGATTCATCCTTGACCTCTTCCCAATAATCCTTCCATATCTAGATAACCCAGTTTCTGTTCTCTTGTCTGTCACACATTCCAGCTGCATGACCTACATTTGCGATCGCTTTCATAGCAAAACCAAAAATGAAACCCTTGAAAGAACTTTTACTTTCTATAGATACTTGTCCTGTCTTGAGTGCACTTGTTTCTACTGGAAGTATTGTCCTCCCTCTGCTTGACCTGATTTTCAATGACATGTAATCCTCATTATTTTAGGGTCCTATTAGTTATTGCTTTTACCAGAGGAGCCTAACAAGCTTCTCTTTTGTCTATACGTTTTTGTAGAGAACAGAAAGAGACATTGTCCCGAAAGACAGAAAGATGTCTCGGGAAATTCCAGACATGGAGATATATTCAAGGCTGCCAAAGATAATGTAACGGTTAATTTCCTGAGGGAAAAATTAAAATATGTGTCTCAATAAATGAGTAATGTAGTTATTATTGCACAGTAGATCACTGAATAGAAAAGCAATCATCAACCACCCACATGAATTGGAAGAGGTGGTATGCAATTTATGTTACTATGTCCAGCACCACTGAATTTGGAAAAACAGTATGGTGAATTATAAATTAGCTGTCCAATGCAATTGTTCCTTAGCGGTTCTTTATTTAATTATGGTTATATTTTTTTGTATTTATTCATTTGTACTTGGTCATTTACCTGAACCAATGAAAACTTACAGTGTAAATGTGTCTAGGCTTTGAACATTCAAGAAGTGAGGCTATGTTTACATGGTAATTTCCTCCTCCACGTCTCCTGATGTACTGGCCTTTCTCCTGCTAGCTCCATGCTCTGGACACTATGATGACAGACACAGCAAACCTTCTTAGCTTTAGTCCAGGTGTGGGAGGAGATCCCTTTAGGAGACCCTCTGCCACCTCATCAGGAGCATGCCAAGGCCTTGTAGGGAGGTCATACAGGCATATGGAGGTCGCACACACTACTGAACCTCATTTTGACTTGTTTTAAGGACATCACATCAAAGTTGGATCAGCATGTAAGTTTTTTCCACTTGAGTGTAACTCCAAATCCAGAGCTCCATGGGTTCATACATTTGCTTTTTATTGATATTTTTGTGTGATTTTATTGTCAGCACATTCAACTTTGTAAAGAACAAATTATTTAATAAGAATAGCTCATTCATTCAGATCTAGGATGTCTTATTTTTGTGTTCCAATTTTTTTGCATCCACCAAAATCCCTTTTTGCATCCTTTTGTATGGGAGGAGGGAGGGGGGGGGGGGGTTACATATTTAGATTTCAAGAGTCAAATACTTTCAACTTTAACTAGTGTACAGGTCCTTAGCATGAAAACCTTGTAGTTATTTGTAATCATTCTGACATTGTCTGTAAGTGAAGTATCACTGATACTGCATTCAGGCCTGCTATCTCTGGATAATAAGAAGACATATTTGCTGTTTTTGAGTAATAGTGTGAAGTGTGATCCAAAAACGGAGGCCTTTACGTGACAAGCTAACAAAGCATTGTTACATTTCACCTCCACTTGCAAAGTGCATACTCAGACCTCCTAAAATGCTGACTCCATACTTTAAAATTATAAATGGCTGAGTGTTGTTTGCCAAGAAAGTGTATTTCTATGATGTGAAGGGTACAGTATGTAAACTATAATTATATAACACCTTCCTTCTAAGTTTCATAAATTAGGAGAGGGAGTGGAGGTGTTATATAATCTTATTTCCTGTCTGCAAATGACAACACTGCTCCTTCATACATAGTAGATTGAGTGTTGTCACCATGTGACACGATCTTCAGGTGAAAGGGCATGTTTCCACTTTTACGTTCTCCAGAGCGGAGGGCTAGCACCCAGCGATCTCCCAAGGTCTCCCGCAATTGGAATCATGGCATGGCTCCTGCCTGATCATGCCTATTCATTCTCTATGGGCTAAAAGAATCAAAGAATGGAGTCCATGCATGTCTATGGGTGCGATCAGGTGCAACTGCCCGCAGCACGCGATCAAAAAAACGATGTAGTATGTAGAATGTATGGGCACTTGCCATAAAATGCAGTTTGCTAAATATTTGTTGTTATTGTGCCCAAACCTGTCCATCTTTGATTCAATATTGCATAGCATATTTGTTTTTCAGAAGACCTGCTCTTTGTATACCTGCTATAAAATGAGGGTTGCTAGATATAAAGCAGTAAAATCTATGACTGAATTTGCTGGGCTGGTCATTTCGGACAAAGTAGTCTTTGAAATCTACCACGTTTGTAGAATAAATTAATTCTTCTTCTTTATCAAGCTCATGGGTATCCATCATGGGTCTTATCCTAATGGCATCGCACAAAAGCAAGGTCATAATTAGTCTCAAGATATCTTAACTTTAAATTTGACAGACTACACACTACACTAGCATAGGGTATATAACCATTTACGCCGTTTACCTATGACATGCCTATATAACAGTGATGGCAAACCTATGGCACGTGGTAGTCAGAGCCCTCTCTGTGGGCACGCGAGCTGTCATGTAGCACAGAGGAACTATTGGCCCTCAATACTATCAGTTATCTTCCCTTCTCTTCTTATTGCACACAGTGCCCCATACCCTCTCCTATTCTATTGTATAGGTAAGTAGAGTTGTGTGTTTACATATTTTGTCTGTGTATATGAGTTGTGTAATTCAGGTTATATTGCTTTGAGATAAATAAATGGGAGTTGGGTTTCAGTTTAGGCACTCGGTCCAATCTTCCAATCTTAGAAAAGGGAAAGTTTGGGATCCACGGCTATAGGTACTATTTGGTCTAATGCCTATTTTCATGGGCGAGGTACTTACATTTTCCCTGTATGACTGTATAATAATATCTATATATCCCTGTGTGTTTTATAGTGATTTTGTATCTTCTGCATGACTTGTTTGCTTGAATGATATCAGCTTACATTATACCCTGCAGCAAGGATACATCCATTCGCAGTACTGGTTCAGACTATTGACTTAGCACGGTGTGGCTGTTCATGCTGCTGAATAAGTGTTTCTATTGATAGCAATGCACTGCAGGATCGCAGATGCTGCACTGCTCCCTTCCCAAGGACAACCATCCATTAACTGCTATGACATCCAGAATGAAATACAGGAGAACAAGGCTTTAGAGCATTTAAGGGAGTGGCTCAAAGGAAATGTGTATTTAAAAGTAGGCTGTCAAAGTCTTTTTAAAATCCTTACAAAGTAAATAGCTTTGAACTGCTGGGATGGTTACATGATACTATTTTGTTCCTTAACAACACAGATTTCAATTGAAGAAAGCCAACACTACACAGCCAACGGTGTAGTTCAGGTAATCCCCCTCCTTTTTAAAGTCTATATTCAAAAATGTTTTAAACTTTTGTTTAGAAGCATTGTGCAAAAATAAAAGCAAAATATAATGAGTATTTTCACCATATAATAAGATGGGAATGGAATGGTCATTGGAGGATTATAATACAGCTAGAGACATTAGCGCAGTGTTCGCTTATTGTGTGAGCCCATGAGAACCAAAAGCAATGTAACAATCACTGTAAATTGGGGTAAAAGGTGAAGCGGAGGTTAGCAGACAGGAAAAGTGTTCAGTCACTCCAAAAATGGCAAAATTCTGTGACAGTAGATAGGACACTGACAACGCAAAGTTAAAATATAACTACTGGTTTAACCCCATGTGTATGAACCCTTTTCTCTGCTACCCAAACCAAATAAAAAATATTTGATGTACAATCATCATTGCAGAGGTCCGTCTTTTAAAATGAAACATGAAAAATGGTTGGTCAGAATGTTTTGGCATGGCTGTCTCCAGTAGGATTGCACATCCAAGGGTGACAACTCAGCAAAGCAATTGGGAGACAGGCACAAAACATTGTAAAGGCCCCCACACCTTACAATCTTTCCATACAATTTCTGTACAATAATTTTTTGTTCTACCAAAACCATGTAATAGGAGAACCTTTCTAATCCTTTCAATCACTATGTATTCTATTAGGGAGGCCACTGTACTACACAGTTGCTGGTAGATCTAATGGAAATTGTATGGATCGATCTTAAGGTGTATGGGGGGCTTTACCCTACTGAACATGGGCCATCATGGCAGGATTATAATTTTTTAATTAATTAATAAATTGTTATAATTATAACCAAAGGCACAGATTTAAATGTGCTGGCAATAGGAAGGACGTGATATCCTGCAGCCATTTACTCTTTGACTGGAGACTAATGATTTCAACCTCTATAGATTGGATTCACATTGAAATATTACCATATAATCCATATACAGATGACCGCAGGATCTACACTGTTTGTTTCAAGCCTAGTTTTTGGCTTTCCTTCACTCATGTGTATGCATGCAGTGGTGGATGCCAGTGGGAAACTATGTTACTCCATTACCAAGTATTGATTTATGGACAACTGGCTTAGAATTTTACCAATGTTCCCCCTAAAGAAGAAGTTCTCTTTAGGTCAGAATCTACGCCTTTTGGACTTTTAATGTGTGTAAAACATGTATACATATCAATACATTTGTGATAATGTGTGTGCCTATAAGAGATATGACCATCTATTATTTTTGTATTTTGTCTTTTAACCAAATGTACACTGCTTCGATCACCTGTAATGCGCTGTAAAAACAGCGTGGTACGGGCAGAACGCAAGGGAGGTTCACTTACATGGTTGTTACCCGGGCTTTTATCAGTCCACAGCATCCCAGGAAATGAGCACTCCTTCAGCAGCCCGGGTAACGACTGCTTTCGAGCGCCTGCAAACTTGTGTTTGACATGTACCTTCTTGTCAAACATCATATTATTCAGATGATATGCAGTACAACATAACAAAAGACCTTTCATAAGTAAATTTTAGCATCCAAACGTGTATGGCTAGATTAAGAGGTAAGAGGAAGTAAAGATGATTTTTTTTTCTTCATAACACTTTTATTAAGCTCACTTTAATAAGAAACAGCAATATATATTTTGTTTATAACTTTAATTTCTGTGTTTAATTGGGAATATTTCCTTTAATTTCCAAACTGGCCTCCCTGCAGAGGTCTGATATGTCTACTACCTAGTCAGACCTAGAGCTCCTCATGTAGCAGAGAATTGGGGTCTCACATTGAATCATGTTGTCTCTAATGCCTAAACTCTACTGTGTCAAAATCCCCAAGAGAATGTTGTTGTAGGTTAGATGCTGGCCACAGTTTTCTGAAAATCAATAGACCTGTCCATTGGCGTGCACAAAACGCGTTCTTTATTTTTCGGGTGCGTATTGTAATGGGTCAGATCCATAGATTGTACTTCTTATCACTATGTTATTGTAAACACAGCGATTAATGAGCCTTAAACCAGGGAAAATCATCCCTGTGCCACCCTGTCTGCATCTTGGAAGCCTACCACTAGTGATGGCCGAATATCGGCCAGGTCCGTTCACAAACAGACAGATCAGACATTTTTAAAATGTCCGATGCCCGTCTCTTCGCGCGGAGATGTCAGTGACGTCACTTCCGGTACATGGAACGCACAGTTCCTGATTTTGATTGCCGGACGTGAAAAAATTTTCCTGTCTCTAGTGAAAGAATTCCTAATCTGGCCTTTCACCTAATTACCAGATAACATCACCCACAATTTTACTTTACTACTGACCCAAATTAATAAAGCCTATCACTACGTTTTATATGTATGAAAAAATAATAGTAATAAAGTTATCAATAATTCTTTAAATCTCTAATCTCCATCAACTGCCATCAGATTACATTAACATCACGCCATACTTCATAAACTAAAAATTATCTTAAGGAATACTCCAGTGACACAATACATTAAAATTACTATGTGATCAAAGTACGATCGAACTACCTCCCACACGGAGAAACCGATATTTGATCGATCAAAAGCATAATCAAAGAAAGACGATCGTAAACACACAAAAACGTCTGCCAACAGATGTATAAGTATGCTTATTATTTAAATCTAACCAAAAATCGTTTGGGCACAAATAAAAAAACATTCAATGTATACTCGATCAATCAAAATTTTCCGATATGTCCGATCACTTTTCGATCGATTTTAGATCAACTTTGATCAAACTAGTTTGATTGAACCATGTGGACATGCATCGATTGACTTTAAAATCGGTTGCTTTAGGTTGATTGAATGGGAAAATCTAAACGTGTATGGGGGCCTATAAGCTACCATCCTGGATATTCTACTATTGCTGGGTGTTTGAGTATTTGAACATGTAATATCTGGCTACAGGTTTGAGAATAATCTGGTTTGTGTCAGCTGCTCATCTATTTTACATTACACCTATATTGTGCTGAAATAACTGACACTGGCTTCAGGAATGTAGGTCTGCGTTCAGTAATTCTTCACGTTGTAGGTCTAATTGTTAAGCAGTGCTCTCACAAAGCATTCCCCTAAAAGGAGGCACAGTATAGGATGAAGATCTGTGAAGTAATAAAGTAGAGGAATGTTTACTCGGAATAATTCTAGTAAAATGTTTCAGTGCCTCATGCAGCGTTAGAGAGGCTCCCGGAGGGAGTAGAAACAAAATATGGAGTGAAACTAATCCCCTTTTGCAGCAGGGTGTTCCACTTCAACACTGAACATCTATGTAAACTAAAATCAGAGCTAGTTAAGTTTGACTAGAAAGAATCTGAAAGATGGTTGTTCTGTCCCTGTGTTGAACTTGGAATCCACTTGGAGTCGTCACTGTGGGATTACACTTGCAAGTTAATAATTTAAACATATAAAAGTCTCCACCCTATTTATAACAAGCCGTTCTATGTACACTCAAATACCTGCAAATTCTCTAAAGCACAACTAAAGGTAGACATACACTTTGAAAAAGTACCTCGCACCTCCAAGAGATATCAGTGGCAGTCCTGCCTCAGGTTACCCAGAAACTTTGCAGAACACTTTTCCACAAGACACTTTCCATTACACTTTTCTCTCCATTGATCATATCTTCTGCCTGTTCCAGCAGCACACATATCTGTGCTACCTTTTAGGGGGGGAAGTCTGATGTTTGTGTGAGAAGATTTAAGCCTGCCATACACGCACCGAGCAGCGGCAATTTTGGCGCCGACAGATGGGCGTGCACGCTCGCGGCCGTCAGCCGGCGGCAAAATGGCCCGCCGCTTGGGGGTGCCCACATGGGGCGACAGATCCCTGTCGCCCCACAGCTCGGCCGGCCAGAGAACGGACATGTCCGATATTCTCTGGCCGATGTCGTTAGTTTCAATAGAGACTGCCATCTCTATTGAAGCTAACGGCCGGCACACAAAGGGTTCCAGCCCCGATGCTGTCATCTCTGGAGAGCAGCGTTATGACGTCATCACGCTGCTCTTCAAAGCTGATCTGAGCTGCTCTGTTGGCCCCCACTTGGTACGAGTGTGGGGGCCTTAATGTTTGCAGTATGTCCAGGGCTGTAAGTGTAACACTTCAGCCTAATACTATATGATTGGACTCTGACCCTGCCTGGTGTATATATATATATATATATATATATATATATATATATATATATATATATATTAGGGCATTGATGACTTAAAATTTTTTAAAATTTAGTGGTGACTGGTGGTCGTAATCAAGTCAACAAATTGTAATGATGTCATCACAGATCACAGACACAGTTAAGGAACACAAGTGTCCGTCAATAAACAACTTTTATTAAAGTTCTCTGTAACATTAGCAGTCAACATGGCAATAAAACAAAAAACAAAACAAAAATATAGGCTAATACCTCAAATGTTCATGGTAAGTAATTTAAGTGCAAGAGATAGACATGTAAATCTTTAATCTTGGCTGGTTATTAAACTAAATGGAGCATATTTCACATAGAAAACCATTATAAACACCCCTAGAGGCCACTCACGATATTGCATCCAGAGTTAACTCCTGGAAGTCTGGGAAAAAAAAATATGGAACCCATATGATTCCAGGCAACAGCAGGTAAGTATATTTTATTTGGGATTGTGGAGTGCTATGGCACTATCATTAAAGTCAAACTTTAATTTGCATGTATTTTTTAGATTTGGAGTATACATCCGCTTTGAACAGTGCCTTATACAGAGGATAGATGAGCAGTGAAAAGTCATACATGAGAACTAGCCTGAGCACATGATGCAACAAGCAGCATGGGCCACATATCTTTTAAATAAGTAGGACAATAAGCAATAAATGTAATTATTGAATTACCCTACTCGAGACTAAACTTGTCTAATATATGTTTTTAAGGCACAAGGTCAACAAGTAAATCTTAATAAAAAGGTCTTTATTTAATACACAGACCTATACAATTACGTATCACCTTAAAAAGTCAATAAAAATATACATATCACCAATATAATTCATCATAGTTTATACAGCCAGAATACCCAGTTCTGTAGCCTCAACGTATAGGCTCCCGGTGCTCCGAATCTACCACCAAAACACCCCCCCCCCTCAAAAAAAAGTCTCCACTAGCAACCTCCCACACAAGCCAGACCCATGTAGGTACTGGCTACCCCTTCTGTGACCCTACACCCGTAAATAGTCTTGGTTCTTACCTGCACCATAGCCAACTTGGGAGGGCCCCCCAGTATAGAATTGGGGGAAGCAATAAATGTACTACCTCCTATAGTCTTATGCTCGGCAGCACTTAATTCTGTAGGGAACTTGGAAGTGCCATGAGATATTTAGACTTTCTCATTAATGAAGCATGCTTGTGGTCTTACACAGGTAGCTTGCTGACAGGAGGAAAGAAAACATGCATTGCATCACCACTCTACCACTGGATCCACTCCTAGCATTAAAGTGTCTCAGGTGACCATTCTCTTGCGTGTGTATGAGGGTTGAAATGGGAACATATAAGGGAGAAATACCATTCCAGTATTTTTTACAGAATTTATTAGCCTGCTTTTCAGCTGTATATTCTGGTGTCTGTCTGTAAAATATCTGTACATGAAAACATATTTTTCTCAGTGACAGCTTCATTCCTTAAGGACACATTAACATACACACCCAATAATCTTTATTCTATGATTTATGAGAAACTAGCCATGACATTCTTATTTGGATTAATTAGGGTGTTTGCACAGACATAAGAGTTCAGACATAAACTCATTTGTTAAAGTTTTATTATGGTGCCTCTTAACCTCCCAAGCGGTTTGCCCAAACTCAGCCGAGATCAGGCACAACCACCGTCTTTCTGTGATCAGGCACAACCACCGTGTTCTGTAGAAGGGCCGCCAACACACGAAGCCCCTGCGGCCCCGTGTCTTCGGCGTCATCTGTGACGCCGAAGCTGGCGGGGGGGGGGCGGCGCCATAGACCTCCATGTTAATGGAGGGGGCGCCGCTTTCCTTTCCACACACCGCCGCTCGTAACGCCCAGAGGGTTAATTTGGTTTAATGAGAGTTACGCAGTTACTTTATTTCTTGCTGAAAATGGTACTTTAATGCCTGGCATACAAATGCCGATAAGCGGCCAATTTTTCACCTGACCGACGGGCGTGCGCGCTCACGCCGTCGGTCAGCGGAAAAATCGGCCGCTTATCGGCATGTGCCCACATGGGGCGACAGATCCCTGTCACCCCACAGCTCGGCCGGCCAGAGAACGGACATGTCCGATAATCTCTGCCCGATGGAAGCCGATGCCTTTAACTATAATGAAGACCGGCGTCTTCATTGAAGCTACCAGGATGCAAACGTGATGACGTCATCACGTTTGCATTCTGGAGCTCATCTGAGCTGGTCTGTCTGCACCCGTCAGGGGTTGTATGGCAGGCATAAGGAGCATCAGTAAACATTTATGAAACAACTGCTTAGTGTAAGGTAATTATCCTACCAGCGAATCCGTTTAGTCCTCAGCGACCCTGGTGGAGTTATCCATTGTGGCCATACTGCATCCCCAGAGGCCACATGGATGTGCTCAGCACAGTACAGGGGCCTTGCTGCTGCGGCAGGACATGTTCAGTTTCAATTTCCTGCTGCTGTATAGCAGTGTGCTTAGGTGTGCTCCTGTCTTTTTTATACAGTCCTGGTCAAAAGTTTAAGTCCACTTGAAAAATGGCAAAGAATCATATTTTACATTGTTGGATCTTAACAAGGTTCCAAGTAAAGCTTCAACATGCAATAAGAAGAAATGGGAGAGAGACAATTTTTTTTTTTGAGAATTCAATTTAATGAAAACAACGAATAAACTTAAACAGACAGGGTAGCATTGGTATACCTCATACAGAAAAACACAGAATTGTAGAAATTTTTGCAGATTAAAAAAGAAAAACATGTTTTTTACACCTGCAGAGCCACTTCAGTTCTGTCAGGTTGAATGATATACGTTGGTGGACAGACATTTTTAGATCTCTCCAGAGATGCTCAATTGGGGTTAAGTCGGGGCTCTGGCTGGGCCATTCCAGAACAGTCACGGAGTTGTTGTGAAGCCACTCCTTCGTTTTAGCTGTGTGCTTAGGGTCATTGTCTTGTTGGAAGGTTAACCTTCGGCCCAGTCTGAGGTCTTGAGCATTCTGGAAAAGGTGATGCTGCCACCACAATGCTTTACTGTTGGGACTGTATTGGTGATGAATACAGGTGATGAGCAGTGTCTGGTTTTCTCCACACATACCGCTTAGAATTAAGGCCAAAGGGTTCTGTCTAATCTTATTTCACACCATCTTTGAGTCCTTCAGGTGTTTGTTTGCGGGCTTTCATGTGTCTTGAACTGAGGAGAGGCTTCATTCGTGGATCCCTGATGGGAACTTTCTCCCATCTCCCGACTGCATCTCTGGAGCTCAGCCACCATAATCTTTGGGTTCTTCTTTACCTCTCTCACCAAGACTCTTCTACAATAACGGCTCAGTTTGGCCGGATGCCCAGCTCTAGGAAGGGTTCTGGTCGTCCCAAGCGTCTTCCATTTAAGGATTATGGAGACCACTGTGCTCTTAGGAACCTTAAGTGCCGCAGAATTTTTTGTAACCATGGCTAGATCTGTGCCTTGCCACAATTCTGTCTCTGAGCTCTTCAGGCATTTCCTTTGACCTCATGATTCTCATTTGCGCTGACATGCAATGTGAGCTGTAAGGTCTTATAAAGACAGGTGTGCAGCTTTCCTAATCAAGTCCAACAGTATAATCAAACACAGCTGGACTCAAATGAAGGTGTAGAACCATCTCAAGGATGATCTGAAGAAATGGACCACACCTTAAACATATGAGTGTCACAGCAAAGGGTCTGAATACTTAGGACCATGTGATATTTCAGTTTTTCTTTTTTAATAAAATTGCAAAAATTTCTACAATTCTGTGCTTTTCTGTCAATATGGGGTGCTGTGTGTACGTTAACCTTCCTAGCGCACCGCCCGTATCGCGCCGTTTACAACAGCGCGATACGGGCGATCGAGGCAGTGTACACAGTACACTGCCTGTCATTTCCGGCATCTTGCCGGAGCTCTACACGCAGCTGTTGTCATTACTGACAACAGCTGCGTGAGAGGGAAAGCCGGCGCTCCTCCATTAACATGGAGGTCTATGGCGCCGGCCCCCCACCCCCTTCCGCTTCACCGTGACACGATCGGGATGATGCCGCAAGACAATCGCTGCAGCTTTCCAGGGAGGGATAGGGTCTCCCCGCCGCCGGCTTCCCTTGCGGTTGAGAGAACCCTGTTCAGCGAACGAACAGGGTTCGTCTCAAACGCTAGGGAGGTTAATGAGGGAAAAAATTACTAAAAAAATTTTAGCAAATGGCTGCAATATAACAAAGAATGAAAAATTAAGGGGGTCTGAATACTTTCCATACCCACTGTATCTTTTAAAAATCCCTACATAGAAGGTATTTATGAGAAATTATTATGAGAAATTATTATGAGAAAACACTATCAAGATTGTATATGCTTTTCTCAATTTTGATTATATTATTAACTTTATGTTACACTAAATGTATTTTCAAAAAGCAATTATGAGATATATACATAAATGTTTTATGATTTGTTTTAATATACTGTTGAATCTTTCTTATACTTATTAGCATTACAGGTGCAGGTAGTCACAAAATCACAGTTAAATATCAAGCATTTAACCTGTTGGTAAAACACTGCTCTAGGTCATATGTCAGAATCTCTATCTTAGCATCAGATAGGCCCTCAGGCCCTTTCTCAGGCCCTTTCTCAAGAAAGACCTAAGAACAGACTAGGCAACTCTTATCACCTGACAAAGTGAATATTACACGTTAACAAAACATGTTTGACTTCTTCTATTCCGTATTATTCTGTTATCCTAATAATTCAGTATTCAGTATGGAACGAAGGAATTGATGCCGTGTGATTCTCCTCCAGCTCGGTTTTGGTCATTACAAGTTATACTGTACTTATCTATAGTATAAACGTATTATTTATTAAGCACACACATGTTCCTCAGGGGTGTCAAACTCACACACATGTACCTCAGGGGTGTCAAACTCAAAATTAAAAACTTGTACAATGTCACATATTCACCGTGATATTTGTTGAAAAAAAAATCTACAATTGTGGACGTTTTTTCTTCTCATCAGATGTAACAATGGACCTTTTCATCTTAAAAAAACTTAAGTTTTTCTAAAACATTGAATCCGGGACAACCTAAGTGTAATACTATAACACACATTGCTTAAAAATAAAAGAAAGACTCATCTGTAGAATTCATTTCTTAAGTACCACACTTTGCCCTGTGGACCTGAGTTTATGTGTTCTACAAAGTCCATGGTAATGTCACTGTTTATCAGAGCTTACATTCTTAAGCTAGCCACACACAACCTGACATCACCATGCTGTAATTGATCGTGAGTCAATCATACGGTAATCAATGTGCACCACATGGGTACATCAATTACCGTATGATGGGG
>CM070035.1:119861954-119881429 GCA_036250615.1 Ptychadena robeensis | reverse complement strand
CACGCTGTAATTGATCGCTGGTCGATTGCACGGGAATCTACCCGTGTGTGGCCAGCTTTACAATCTTTTTGGTTGATTGAACAAAAATCTAGAATGGCCAATTTGTTGGATGGATAAATTTTGTTTGACCTCAAACAAAAAATCATTCGAAAGGTCATCGAACATGTTGGTAAATATTTATCTGTCATTGTAATTCCGAATGTATTTTCATTCGATATCGGGATGGACAAACAAAAAAATCTAACGTTTCATTCGATAAATGGACGAACAATGTTCAACAAGGACATTGAACAAAAAATCTAATTGGCAGTTGATTGAAGAAAAAATCTACACGTGTAAACCCACCTTTACAGCACATCTTTGCTTTACAATATATGTTCTTAAATTATGACCTTTTTTAGTTCTTTGGTTAGAACTTGATCATGAACACTGGTTACTTTGCTTGTTTTCCAAGCTTGTAAAATGTGCACTTGTTTAAACAGTAGATGTCTGTCTGTCGCAGCTGTTATTTGCGAAACACTTATATGGCAGTAGGTGCAGTCTGGGACAGCGTGCCTCAAATATTTGCAGTTAACACAGCACCTGCAATTCATTTGTACAGGTAACAGAATGTTATGCTGATCACTCTAAAAGACCAGATGATGTAATGTTTGGATAGCGAAGTTTAGATTTACTCGAAGTAAATAGATAAGCTTTGTAATATTATTGATCAACACCAGTTGATGTTTAAAACTTCCCCTCCCCCCAAAAAAAATATTTCTAGGATAATCCTTCTTAAAATTACTTTAATATATTAGTATAATGTTGAATTTTACACAGATGCTTTCAGACTTGCATGGATGTCAGTCACCTACAAAATTTAAAGTTAAACCATCTCCTATATCTCCCGTTAATCTGAATCAAAAGAACCAAAGGTTACCCTAAATATGGGACTTTTAGTTGGCAGACTCAACCCAAAAAAAGGGGGCGTACACAATTATTTGATAAGATATCAAATAATTGTGTATGCCCCCTTTTTTGGGGTTGAGTCTGCTAACTAAAAGTCCCATTTTGAGGGTAACCTTTGGTATATATATATATAACTGAAACCTAAAAGTGACAACCTACAATATAGAGTCCTAAAGTGACCATTGCTCTATAGACACACATGCATTTTGATGATGTTATTTTCTGTTTCACATAAGTTGAGACCATCTGCCACCTCATCAGGAGCATGCCCAAGTGTTGAAGGGAGGTCATGCAGGCATGTTAAGCCACACACACTACCGAGCCTCATTTTGTCTTGTCTCAAGGACATTACATCAAAGTTTGATCAGCCTGTAGTGTTTTTTTCAACTTTAGTTTTGAGTGTAACTCCAAACCCAGACCTCCATGGGTTGATAAATTTGATTTCCATTTATAATTTTTGTGTGACTTTGTTGTCAGCACATTCAGCTATGTAAAGAACAAAATATTTAACAAGAAGATATCATTCATTCAGATCAGTCTTATTGTAGTGCCCCCTTCATTTTTGAGCAGTGTATATATAAATATACTTTTCTATATAATATTTTTTTTATCTTAACTGTGGGGATTACATTTGGATTGTAAATAAACAGACACACACACACACACGACACCTTCAATAGGAGGCTTTTTATTCCAGTATTTTTCAAGTCTCTGATTATGTTTATGTCTTAGCTCACTATGCTGCACAGAATGTTTTAGCTTTAAACTTGAAGTAAATCAATGACATTCACAGACTGCCATAATAGAGCAATTAAGTTGAAACTATAGATAAATAATAAAGAATCGGTTTGCCATGTACAAAGATAAATGACTCAACAACAGCTGGCTTAGTATAAGGCATTGCAGCATATTGCGGGTTTGGATTAATAATTAATACTAATTACAGTAGTAGAAATGTAATGAGCACCTTAGTACGGAAATGGGTTTGGAACATTTCGGTAATGCACAACAAACAGGCTGTCTTGTGTGTAAATTATATTACCGGAACTGTAACATGTTTCAGTTTTAGAAACAACAAACATATACAGGACGTGTTATTGTTATAACAAAAGGATATTTATCATCCAAATAGTCCCTTAGAAAAACAGTAGCATGTTACCACTTCCACATTGCCTTTTCTAACATGCATTTGAATCCTTGTGTTGTAGTACAACATGAAATAACACAGGTTACCATATCTCACCATAACACACATGCTACCACAACATACTTTAACACAGATGCTATAACTTACTATAACACATATTACCACAGCATACAATAACACACATGTGCTACCATGTCATACAGTAACACACATGTCACCACAACTCACCACAACACATGTGCTACCATAACACACATGTTACAACCCACCATCATACAATAACAAATCATACAATAACACACATTTTACCCCAACTCCCCATAGCACACATTACCACAGCATACAAAAACACACCCTACCATAAAACACCAAAACACACATGTTACCGCAGCCCATAATCATATGTGTTTTACTACATGACACCACAATGCATTTAGGTAACATATATTTTTGCATGTAACTTTTTATATTTTATTAACTTTTTAAATATTTTTGATGAATTTTCAAAAAATGCAATACAAAGCACAAGGTGCAATAATAATAATAATCATCTCAGTGCGGAGGTAGGCCTCACCTTCTGGCAAGTGCTGTTATTCTGAATTGTACACCAACCCACCTCACTAAATGCTTGTGTTATATTGTGTTACAAATGGTTGCGCTGAAATTAAACCACAATAAATACCTGAATGAGTTAAATAGACGCCGAAGACATTCAAGCAGATATTTTAAACTGAGTTTACCTGTGTGGATTTATTTTCCCTCACAATACTTAGACTGACATTTGTAAACACCAGTAAGGTTTGTAGCTGTGGAAGTTCTACATTGCTGGGTCTAGAGGTAACTAGGCTTGTGGGAATATAAATATGCAGGATATGGGTTAAGCAGATAATGCTTCTACTGTGTTGTGAAGTGGAAACCTAATTCTTTATATGGCACGACTGCTGTAAGAATATAATTATGATGTATTTTTAAGACTATTTACTTCAAGCAAAAATGTTACCCTTCATGACACTGTACTCACTTCATGGATGTAGCATAACTGTGAATGTAATGCAGTAATAATAGAGGACAAGAGGGGATAAGTAGTACATTACTACTGTCATTTGAAATTACAGGCACCGAGTATTAACAGGTACAGTATGTGAAAAGTGTAAAAAAGAACTTGTGACACACAAAAGAGTTTCCTTTTTAATCTGTGCCTTACCTTAATTTGTCCATGACCAGTCTGAAAGCGATATTCTTGTAACAATGATGTCTCTGGTAAGTCTTATGCTTACAGGAAGAAGCTCTTCCTAAAGCTGCCCATACATGGGTCAATTGTACTGTCAACCGTAAAGTCAGTAATTTAAATACTGTTTAAAATTCTGAATTTGAAAGTATGAAACACCACAAGTGAGTGAGTATAAAATTGAAAGAGTTGGAGTTCGGTTGATCGTACAAGTATCTGATGTTTTCAGCTGTTTTGATTGACATGGTATCTATCAGATATTAAAGCATGTGACTACACTGGGTGGTAGTACCATTAATCGACATTAGATTGACAGTCCATGTTTACATTACACAGGATGATTGAATCGAAAATCAATGGAGGAAAAATAAATAGATATATGGCTAGCTTCAGGGTGAATACATACTGAACTGTGGCACTTCATGAATACCTTTGATGTTATAGCCAATCATACATCTGTAATATTTGTGAAAAGTACCAGCACTTTAAGTTACTTTGTGTATATCAGCATTCCAATTTAGGCCTCTACCCATTCTTGAGGAGGACAACCAACATGGGGCCGAAACACGTTGCGGGGGTGGGGACATTTAGGAGGACTACAGGGGACAACGAGATCAAGTCTCCTCCTCCCTTTTTTCAATATACCTTTGGATAGCCATATACCATGTTTATAGGTGCATATGCACTTTATTAGGGTACGTGGAGTGTTACAAATTGTGATATAATTGTCTATACCATGTACAATAACGTGTTATTTTTTATGCATATTTTATGTGTTGATTCTTAGTGAATGGATCCCAGCCATGAGGCTGAGATCCCCTGAGGCAGGCCACCTCATGTACGTTAACCCATGTGGGTTTGTGATTTTTGTGGACAGTGGCAAGGAACACATTACATATAGAATATGTGTTTACTCCTGCCCACATTTATTTAATGTAAAATACGCACTAATTTTGTTTATATGCAAATACCTAACTTTGTAGGAGAATGTTTTTGGTTTGTTTCTGTTCTGTATCGTAATAATTACATTTCTCTTCTAGAAAAAAATCTTTCAGGTAAAATAATCACACAAAAAGATGAATACATGCAATGTACTAAAAGCACAGATTTTTGGAAAATACCAATTGTTTCTGAAGTTCCTTGATACTGTGATCTTATTTTATATTTGACACAACTGCTGTATTCCATAAAATGCCATCTTTTATTCTATTGTATATCCTTTGCACTGAACCTAACGAAATATGTTCCTGTAAATGCAGGCTTCAATATTCTACAGATTTCAACTTGCTTGAGCCCACAGAAAAAAATGTTTTGATCTTATCATTTAAGTGTGTATGTTTGTGTGTATGCATGTGTGTTCTCAGTGCGCTAGATAGTCTGTCCTAGCTGAGAAATAAAAGAATGTTATCAAAATACAATAAACATTAATCAAGGTCAGAAGGAGTGTACTGTAGGCTTTAATTACGCAATACACCCGCATGTACTGTTTATTTTAACAAGAAACAAACTCTTGTACATTGTAGTAATTTCCCACAACTCTTCTGAATCAAGCACAGTACAGCTTGGAAGCATCACTATCAAATGCGTATTTGTGGGTATAAGCACTGCTATCAAAACAAATGCAGACAGGTTCCTAGTGCAGAGTCTCCATAGAATTTTTTTAAAAAGGATACTGTGTATTCATTTCTTCTTAAATGATAAAATGCATTTATTTATGTTTGCATCTTGTTAGGCTTTCTTATGCAAATGTTTTGCATGATGGTGTGGGCAGGGAGCAACTGTCAGCCTCTTTTCTCTGTTAATAAAGGCATTAAAAAAAGTTTAGAATTGACCCAGGAACTAGATTTGCTATGAAAGATGCTATAAATTCATTTTCATAGTTGGGGGGCTTGGCACAATTGCTCTATGACAACAGCCCTTGTCATAGGTGGGAAACAGGAGGTACAAAGGTAAATTTTCCAATTGTCCCATATGTTTTACTATCAAAACCAACAAAATCGTTAAGGTTCTGGATAAAATGAGTGTTACTAATAATCTTTTAGCAAAATGGATTTGTGGTGCTCCACATCTGACAGCTCCCCGGCTAATCTCCTTGCCAGGACAGCTGGCGGGGAGACAATCACGACCGTAGGGGTCTCGCATTCGGACCATAAGATGCAGGCACTTTCCCCCCGATTTTGGGGGTGAAAAAGTGTGTCTTATGGTCCGTTATAGCTGTATAACCCACAAGAAAAAGTTTTTGTGCTGTCAGGCTTTTGTAATAAACATTCTTAGTATACCAAGTGATATGATAAATGGAAAGACTATTTAGAGACCAGGCTATCACACTAATGCTGGTACAGATTGTTCTGCCAAATCAAATTGCAGCACTCGTCCTGGAAAATCAATGAGTAAATGCATGCAGGAGGTAACACATCCTTCATTTTTGTCTTACTTTAGATGAGAGAATGAACAAGAACAAGTTGTAACTCTATATACAATGACCACATCAAATAACACAATGTAAGTGACCTGGGCAGGGCTGATACATATGGCGAGAGAAACCCCCCATTACCCGATGGGAAAAGTGTAATATAACATTGAAAAAAACATATATTTCAAAAAATGATGTCCTGACTGTACCCACCAAATTTTCTGTTTCAATATTTTTTATTAAGTTGTTCCATTTTTCGCAGCAAATTTACAAAAACAAAGAAAACAACAATGGCGCATCACCAGTCCAAAGCGTATGGTCGGTACATCGAGAATCAGTACATAATAAAGGAAAAAAGCAGTAGAGAATAGTGATGAACCAATAAATAAAAAATAACAAAGCAAACTGACCTAAATAAGTCTACTCAAGAACATTAGGGATAAAAGGGACAAAATCCTCCCTACAACTTTAAACACATGGAAAGGAAACAACACGTTTTAAGGGAAGCCAATGGTTCAGGTAACGTCCACCTGCCACCGCCGCATCCAAGCGGGACCTAAAAAAAAATCCCTGCTACGGTATGGGGGAAGGGGAAGACCATGGATGTGGGCCAAAAGCTCTCACTTCACAACACAAGGAAAGGCACTAAGGGTAAGGAGAGACTATTACCCCAAGTAACATAAAACAGAGTCCCCGGGGGGGGGGGGGGGGGGGGGGGGGGTATCTGGTACGTAATGTGCAACACAAAATGTAGGCTAAGGGAAGCCAACCGGAGAAAACATTATAAGTAGTAAAAATGAAAAAGAGGTAAGAATTGAGAAACTGGAGAGGAGAGAGGGATACTACCTAAGTTTCTTACCACCTAATAACCAGTACCAGCCACCAGTCTCAAAATGTTTCCAGTTTGGTGGGTACCCAAATAGCTGTAACTTCTATTCTCCACCATTATCCAAACCAAATAGGTCATTGACCCCCTTTAGAGCTTACAGATTGTCAGTCCTAATGTCCTCCACCAGCATGTCATTAAATTGTTTACAGATTGTTGCACTTCAACTGACCTGCCACCTGCTGTGATAAAGAAAAAAGGGCAACAACAAGGGCAAAATTTGTTTACAATATAAACAAAATAAATACAACATTATCCATAACCCCGAGTAAAAGAAGGGAAGGTGAGTCACGCTAGTCATCTCCAAAGAGTAAGAGGCAGTGCTAAAATCCGAAATGTAAACTCCCCACTGTCCACCCCCTACTGCCCAACGTCCCTCCCTGCTGGAAATGTACACTTTACCCTTCCACAACCCATCCAGTCAACCCATCCCCTCCACTGGGGGTGCCCTTGGGCTCGGATAAAATATAAAATCTTTTGTGAGAAATACTTTATAACATCTCAGTGCATTTGACACTCTACATGGTGAATACAAAAATGTGGCTAGCCTTCCTAAATGCATCATAACTAAGCAAGCCAGATAAGAAAATATAGGTGCTCCACAATGAAGAAGGGACTTCTTCATTTCAATATTTATTTTATATGTCTAAAATGTTTTGTACATTTATTATGTAGCCAGATATATCCAATGGCTGTAGATGATTGAAAACAAAATATAAATGTAAAGTGTGAACAAATCAACATATGAATGTAAAGAGTGTTATGATTTCCCAAAGCAAATACCATTGGCTAATAAATATAAAATGGGACTACTGTGCTCTGATGATGAATTGCCCTCTGGGGATGTTTGTGACATCACAGGAATTTAGGATGGGTGAGGCAACTATTCCTAGCATTTGAACAAATCAAAAAAAAATGTTGGAAAAAAACAGGTGCCAGTCCACATACTAAAATGCCAATATTGTTATCAGTATGTTGCAGATTGCACACCTGTTGCTTCACTGTTTTTTTAAGTTACTTCTACAAGCTAAGCTATTTATTGTAAGATCCGCTGTTACTGCCATGATTTCAAATGTTATATTCTGTAGACATTATAAGGAAATAATGAATACATGAATCCTTGAGTCCACACCTAGGAAAATGTTTAGTATCATCTGGCACTCAATCTTATATTGCAGATGGTATTTCGCAGGCTGTGTTAATACATCTGTAATATGTAACACTATTCATATTTGTAGCTTTTATTAGAACAATTTACCATTCTGATCTATTTGGGGGTACAGCTCTGGCCCTCCTCCGGTCCTCCACTAACAGGCCAAAATTTTGACCCTTGGTAAACCATTCCTTACTTTATATATTGTTGTCAGTTAGAGAAGTGCAACCATTACAATTTTAACTTAGAAAACATACCAATATACCACCTCAACTGTTGTATCATTGATACCATACCCTTATAATTCAACATACCTAACCCTACAGGAGGATCTTGTTCCTCTTAAATTGGCTTTCAGGGTACCAATAAAAGAGGTTGTCAATAAAAGGTAGTCAATAAAAGATGAAAACGGGTTTATTCTTGCAAAGAAACATATATTTATATGTATACATATATTTAAAGAAACGATATTATTTAATTATAAAAAAATTGCTGTGGAATTGATTCAGTTACATCAAAATCTTTCATACTGTATATAGGTATTGCTACAGATTTTAATATGACTTCCATTCCATTATGCTGGTAAAGACATGGCATCCAGTGGGTTGGTCCATCGTTTAGGGGAGTCTGAAGGTCGTTCTAACCCTCAAAAGCATTTTGTTCTATTTGGGCTACCTCAGGATTTCACCCTATAAATAACATAAACTCATATTATCCATATTTAAGATATTTATTAAATAAAGGGAGAACATTTCGTACTTACAAATACTGATATTCACAGTCGCTACCAATAGTAATTTTTGTAAAATAAATTTAT
Organism: Ptychadena robeensis; assembly: GCA_036250615.1. Taxonomy (NCBI): domain Eukaryota; kingdom Metazoa; phylum Chordata; class Amphibia; order Anura; family Ptychadenidae; genus Ptychadena; species Ptychadena robeensis. Next base: position 119,872,837 of record CM070035.1, on the reverse strand, counting down.
TGGAGTTTAAAATGTAACACATAACATTTGTGTTACAGTTGGTAACATCAACCTTTTCATTTGGATGTTCATTATAGCTGGAATTTAATTTACATTTGGTATGCATACTGAGTAGGGACAGGCAAGATAAAATGGTAAAATTTTTCTTTTCTATTGCCTGTTTGTGTAGATTTTTCTCCAGTACTCAATGTGCACTAATATTAGCCTGTTCCTCTTAAGCCACCCCCAATCTTACTGATTGTAAGATTTTAATGGTTTAACAATGGCCATTCATTGATTGGTTTCCAAATGCGTCTGGGGTTTTCACAGGGCTTTACATTTTCTGAACCATGCAATTTCTCTAATTTTCTGTCCCTCACTTTGGAATGATGGTTGTTTTAAAAGCTTTTCATTAGCCTTTAAAATTACACTCTCTTGATAATAACTTTTTTGCCAAAATAATTTTTTTTTTAGTTGCAACTAAAGCAGGATGCAGACAGTCTGATTACCTGCAGCACCTGCTGCTGTCAGATATTGCCGGAGCTGGGGAGACCCGCGGTCTCTAGGCAAAGCAACGGACATATTTAATGATCATGTCTGATATGGCGATGGTCACATATTATATGGGCCAGATAGATGGCCATGAGCATGCATGGTGCTCGAAGCGGCCATCAATCTGTCCCATATTTTCAGGTCTTTTTCCTGCTTAAGTGTATAACAAGTTGACAGAGAAGCTTATTTCCCAACAAGGACATCCTTTACTTTAGTGCCATCTTAATTGCTGCCTAGATGATATACTTCTTTGTTGTTTTTTTAAAGAAGAAACCATATCTTGTGGAATCTGTCACTGTCCAATGCTAATAAATCTAGTCTTTTACTGCTCTACCCACCACCAACTCTTGGTTCCATTTTCCCTAGTCGCCATAACTCTTTATACATTTTAAGACTACTGATGGTATAAGCCAGGGGTAGGCAAAGTGCTGCTCGGGAGCCATATGTGGCCTGGCTTAGTGGCATAGGGACTTGTCCTTCCTGCTACTTGTTATTTATTTATTTTTTCATTTATGTCTGCCCACCCCACTCCCAACAGAAAAACCCCTGCGCCATCACCAACAACCCCTAAATATGCCTATAAGGGGGGCTTTGTGATTACCTGTAAGGGAGAGATCTGTGACTACTAATAAGTGGGGGCTTTCTGTTTACCATTAAGGAAGGCGCTCTATGGCTACCTACAGGGGGCTTTTGGGCTACCTTTAAGGGGGGGGGGGGGTGTCTGGCTCCCTACAAGGGGGCACTCTGTCTGCCTATATAGAGGGGGCTTTGTGGCTACAAATATGCAGGGGCTCTCTGTCTACCATTAAGGGAAGGATTTAAAATTAATATTGTTATTAAGTATGGTATAAAGTTTTAAGCTTAACTAAGACTTATTACGTTTATTAAGTTCATTTTAGAGAAGGTTTTTAGGGAAAGAAGATGTAATTTTTTAATTTTGATAGCACAAAACCCCTCCGGCTCTTAACATATATTTCAAGTGCTACGCCGTTGCGATTTGGCTCTTTGGTCGAATAAGTTTGCCTACCACTGGTATAAGCTCTTAACATGAGCATCATAGGTACACCATCTCCACCACATTACTTTTTGAGGCATGAATTTGCGGTTGGTCTCAGGTTGGCTGCTGAAAGCACACTGCTGTGTGCTGAACTTGCATACATTGTGAATAAGGTTATTTCTATGGGCAACCACCTTATATTGTCTCTGAGAATGTGTTATGTGTTCATCCTGGAATTACAGTTCCCTAACTGTGGAAACAATGAAATCCCAACTGACTGTCTGAATTGGACCTAACAAAAGCTTGTTCTAATTGTAGTTGATAGTGGTATCAGCATTTTTCTTTACCAAAATTGTGATTAATGTGTTATATACACCTGGTCGGAATAAATTATATGGTGAGCACCTATCCAGTCAGTTATTTACACAATGACAAACAGTGTACAATAATGCCTCATCATGTCTCTGTCACATGATGAAGGGCTGTTGTTTTATTAGTAATTACCAAAACATTTGACCTTTGCCGTGTTGGAGGTACAAGTAAAGTTTTTCATATTTGTATCTATACTCTTGTGTTTCAAACTTTAGTACTCCTGTCCTACCTGATGTCTTAAACAGATGAATACTTATAATGTAACAAATCATAGCAACACATTGCCAATAAAACAGATAACATTTAATTTTGATTTGTCTACAAATTTGTGAGTTGGGCAGACCCACATGCAAGTTTGCATACATTTCTGTGTCAAAATTATTCTCATTGAAGAGTATTGCTTATTGATCGTTATCAGTTGTCTTGTGATTGAACATACAAAGTACTTCCTATTCTTTGAATGATGATTCTAGCGACTGATGTGGGCCCAAGTTCAAGGAACTGCTCTGACTTGCTTTTTTGATATTTATTTATTTATGACGATAGCACTTAGGAGGGCATGAACATTAGTGTGTTTTTACTCTTAGTGGAACTCGTTTTCAGGAAAAGCATATATGCTGGAATTAGACTCCAACATTGGTCTGAACTTTTTATATTGTAAATATAAGCTTTGATAAAAACTAAGAAGATGCATATGTGGCTACTTTGATTCTCTTTAAGCCTGTCATACACCCACTGAGCGGCGGCCGATTTTGCCGCCGACAGATGGGCGTGCACGCTCACGCCCATCAGTCAGCGAAAAAATCGGCCGCCGATCGGGGGTGCCCACATGGGGCGACAGATCCCTGTCGCCCCACAGCTCGGCCGGCCAGAGAACAGACATGTTCAATGTTTTCTGGCTGATGCCAGACGATGCCATTAACTTCAATGAAGATCGGCGTCTTCATTGAAGCTAACGGCCGGCACACAAAGGGTGCACGCCGATGCTTACAGCTCGGGAATGCAGCGTGATGACATCATCACGCTGCACACCAGAGCTGATCGCACCAGCTCTGTCGGCCCCCACTCGGTGTGTGTGTGGGGGCCTTTACCCCCTTTAATAAATGATTGCTACCCTTATTGCTTCCTTGAGACTGGGTAATCTGTTTGGGACCTGTATGGCTATGATAAGGAATTATTACAATGTTAAACTTCAATGCAGTTGTGTCTCATGTCAAGAATGACTGGAATGAAAGCATAGTAGATATAAAGAGTTCTTTGAATGATAACATCTTCACAAGACTGCCATACTTTCAAGGAAAAAATAGAATGACCCATATTTGTATGAGACATAATTCATCAAGCTGAGGGAAGATGGCATCCCGGGGTCCTGAATAGGGGCCTATGTGTATGTCTACATGTGTTAGAACTCATGAAACAGCGCTCTTCATTTAAAAAAGTAATTGGAATGTGAGCCTGTCAGTAATAGTAGTATAAGATGACTGTCATTCCATTGACAGTACATTCTTCTCTTTAATGACTTGAACTTCCTGGTGGACATTCATAGGTCACAGACTTTTATTCTTCACCCTATTAGCCTTTCAAATATAAAGATAAGAATAGAATATATATAGTAGATGTAATGAATAGTTTGTGTGCTTATAATTTTTACACCGCTTGTTTAAGCCAGGCAAATTGATTAGTTGAGTTGGCAGTGAACTGTCTCTTTTGCATCAGTATCTGATGTCTCAGATCATTTTTCCAAAGCTACATGCAATTGCAGGATTTTAGTAGCTACCAAGCTGATTTTAGTCTTACATTTTTTCAGGCTTTCCGCTAACCTGAAAGTTAAACTACCCAATAAAATAAGAGCTTGAGATCTGCTGCCCATTTCCCACTTCAAACTTCCCACTGTTTTGCTCATCTAATCCCCCATGGACACCCACCTCTGCCCCTGCAAGGGAAGTGCTGTATTGAAAAATATGTGATGACAAATATAGGCATATGACACTTATGGGTATACATTTACCTACACCAGTTTACAAAAATACAGAGTTACTAATTGTGGTGTTGGTTAAAATATGATTCTTGCCCTATGAAGACACCAGTCACTTACTGTACTATATCTATAGAGGACTACAGCACACCCCCAGAAAGTAACTACAATACAAACCCTGTTGGCTTGCAGTCGTGTATATGTCTGTAATATATGTCTCAACGTTGCAATTTCATCTCTTTTCAATTGACAAAAGTATTCAATGTGACAGGCTTCTTAAATTTGTATTGAAATGATTGCTAAAGCTACCCATACACACAGCGAACCCTGCGTGAGCGACTGTTGGTCGCTCAGAGAATAAGAGTGCACCCCTTGTGTGCCGGCAGTTACTTTGGTAAACAACGCAATGCGGTCGGCCAGAGAAAAACAGACACAGACTTCTTGTTGCACTTGTACTATGCAGATTGTTGTGTGTTTAACCTGTATCAGTAGTACAAAACCTCATTGCCCAGCTGACCAGCATTGTCTAGAAAAATGTATCTAATTTATTTTGTTCTTTTCTACAGACATAAGAACCTCAAATGCATAAAATTAATAATAGAAAGTGAATTTCCAGGACAAGATATTGTGACTATTCACAAATACATGACCAGAGAGTAAATGGTCAACACTAGTTTAAATATTATAATATATTAAAAATTTGCGGTAGCAGTGTCATCATTGTAGAAAATTGGACTACTATAATTTTAAAAAACATTTTATTTCTTCCTTTTATTTTTAATGTTGATTTATATTTTACTCTAGTTTGAGCACCATGATTAAATGTAACTTGCTATGTGTCTTTGAAAAGTGTATGATAATTAGTTGACAGGTATGTGAGATTTGTGTGAATAAACAGCAGAAACTACTTTGTAAACATTGGCTCACCGCAGTAGTAACATGAACCAGTGGTTTTGGCTGTCTGCACCAAACATTCTATAATACTTTGTGCTTACGCACAGGAAACCAGAGTTGTCCTAAAAGTTGTCTAATGTTATCTGTCTAAGTTATTTTATACAGAGGTAGAGTACTATGAACCAGTTGGACATTTTTTGACAGGCTGGATGGGTGTAACCATTTCCAGGGGAATAAAATGAACTTTTAGCATAAGAAAGGGCAGTACATATACATTTTGTATTCCAAAAGTGGACAGACAATTCCGCCCAAAGAGTCAAAAACCACACCTGGAATTAATATACTGGTACATTGAGGAGAGCAAGATCATTTGACAAACCAGAAACATCCTTGAAGAATTTTTAATTGGGGGTAAAAATTCCAAAGAGTGAATAAAATATCAACTGAGAACCCCAAAGAGTTCCACAAAACCATTCTATTTAAAACATTTATACATGCATACAATTTATTCTGATCCCCCTGATGTGATTTATAAGAAAAATTATATCAAATCTACTTTAGATTTAATGAAAAGTCATAACTATGTAAAGCTACAGGCTTTCAAGCTACAAATTTGTGAGGCCTATCCAAGAACTTGTGGCATCCCTTAACTGACAACAATAAAAGGAAAATCCAGATGGGAGATGTAAATCCTTTTCTAGCTGTGTAATGGATTTAAGGACACGATCAATAAAGAGTTTAGCCCAGATGCTTAATGCCCACTCCACCATCAACATCAGGGACAGAAGAGTTTTCCCATCAGGGAAATGGAATAAACCACAGAAAGCAATTATGAGATATTGCCCAGTTAAATCTATTACAGAATTGAAAACTTGGAATAGAATTTTAACAGTAGACTTAAGCATTGAGGCAATAGGTAACCATGGAGATAACAGATTCATTTTAATTAAATTTACTTGTTAATATAATATTATTCTTCATTGTTTCATTAGGGATTATCATTATTAAGTGTGGTGGAGGCACTTGAATTAGCTTGGGACTGTCATCAGCAAAAGATCTGCGCTTACTGGTGAGGTTTTCAAAATATATAGCTGAAAAGGGACAAACAGTGAAAAAAAGAAGAAAAAAAGTTAGTTGGGAAGAGGAATGAGCAATGAAACCTATTACTAGAGGCTTGAGACAAGCCCTACAACATTTTAGTTTAGGTCCAGGATGTATAAGGTCACAGAGCTGATCGATGTTATACCCCATTGATATGCACTGCATGTCCCCTTCTTCTCTGTGCTTGCGCACAGAGGAACAGGACATATGCGGCTGCGCATTTATAATTAACCTTCCTGGCTTTATGCCCAAAGCCAGTACATGCGCATTTTGTTTTGCAGAATCGATGCGGATTTGCTGATTGCTTCCAGCCCCATGTCTTTGGCGTCATCATCATTGCCAACGAAATATCACAAATTTAATATTTAACATTTTTCATTAATAAAAAAATAGATACATTTGTGGTATTTTGTTAAGTACAATAAAGATCAAATATCATGAAAAATTTAAGAGGGCCTAAATCGGCATTGTCAGTTTAAGTCCACCAAAATTTGTCATTACTTTTTTATGTCTGATTTTGACCATTTTCAGTCAATTGGATAAGGTATGCAGGTATCGATTTCCATAATTTTGACTTAAAAAGATTGATTTTTAACTCGATCTGATGGAAAAACTGACAAGTGCATGGCCAGCTTTAGATCCTAAAAAACACCCACAGATATATATTTTTAAAGAAATATAGGCTATTCACTTGCAAGTGTAGTATACTAAAGAAGCAAAGTCTAGTCAGCTCTGCAGAGTTGATCAACAAAACTCTTTTATTGTGTATAATACACAACTTTAAAAAAACATAATGTTATCCAGGTATGATTAAGATCTTTAAGTATGAGGTTTAACCCTTTGTTGACAACTGCTTTTGTTGAAGTTACATGCACATCAGGTGGTTGTCAACAAGGGTTTGAATATGATCCTTACAAGTCTCATATCAAAAACCTCATACATCGTTGAGCTCTAGTTAAAGCAGAGGAATGTGCAAGATGACAGATCCCAAAAGCCTCACAACAGGTTTTAATTTTTACCAGGAAAGTAGTATAAAGAAAGGTGTCATTGTATACGCATATATATATATATATATATATATATATATCCTATCTCACTGATCTGTCCTCAATTGTATTTTTGACCCAGCATGAAATAAAAGTGGACCTAAAGTCAAAACTTTTTTTATTTTTGGATTGATTAAAACTTCTGACCCACTCTACATAGGCAGGGTACAGACATATAGATATGGGCCAGATCCATGGCCACTTCGAGCGCCGTGCATGCTCACGGCCATCTATCTGGCCCATATCATATGCGGCAATTGCTGTTTTTGAGCGGGACCAATCAATCCTGCTCGAAAACAGCCATATCGGACATGACCGTTAAATACAGCCGATGTCTGCTGCTTTGCATGGAAACCGCGGGTCTCCATGCAAAACATCGGTTGAGCTGGAGAGACACCAGAGCTGTCTCCCCAGCTCCGCCGATATCTGACGTCATCACGCTGCTGCAGGGAACATCGGTTTGTACCCTGCTTTACTTCTTGTCTGATAAAAATGGTTCAGTTTTGACAGGAAGTGAGTGAAAATTTCTTGCTTATTCTAAACTAGACACAAAAGTATTTTTAGCTTCACATAATGTTTCATTTTGGAAAGGCAAATCACGTATATTAGAAAATAACAAGCTTACATCTCAAGGCACATCTGATCTGAGAATATATCAATAAACCCTGACCTCTTCCAGTATATGAATAAATTATAAATATTTCTACAAGACATGTCGATGCTATATTTAGTCCCTTACTATAAAAAGCTTGTGTCTATTTATTTCTGGGTCAAATAAGGAGAGGCCGTACTATTAAAGAAACGGAGCCAAGAGTTTAAAGTAAAAATGTTGCTCTGCAGTCGAAAGAAGTCATTAAAAGTTATTACTACTGCATACATACAAACCGTTATACACATCAAGTTGTTGAATCACAGAGTAAACTTTGTGAAACATATCTAAATATTGTACGGTAGCACAACACTTTCTGGACAGGATTAAATGTTACAGTTTGTGTTGCTTTATAACAATGTGTTCAAATAAACATTAAGATGGTAACAGTAACAATAAGCCATTCAGAGGGACAATATAAAACAAATTGGTTTACAGATGTTACATTTGGAAGTAAAACAGTTCATAATTTAAATTTAGTCTTAATAAGTAGTGACAAATTAAATTTTATATATAAAATAATGAAATTATCCAGCTCCAGACGTGTGACTGTGCCTAGAGCTACCAGCTCATATACACCATAATACTGCATGACAATAGTCACAGGCGATTGCCTGGGCGGAAAACTGAAAGTATGTACATGTGTCGGGCGAGGCTGTGCATTGATCCATCAGGATGTATATCTGAATGACCTTCCTGCCTGACACCCGTTGTCTTCTATGGAGAGGACTCAGAGGGGTGCCGCATGCTTGCCCACCTCTCTCAAAAGAAAAGAACAAGGGCTGTGTTTACACTTGTTCATTCTCTGGTCATTGGTAATGATGAATAATGATGACCAAATACCACAACTGAAATTGTGTACATAACTAGAATTGCTCACCAATATTCTTTGGACAGAAATAATCTTCTCCCTGGTGCAGATTGTAAAATATAACAAAGTTATATAATGCAACAATGGAAAGAGGTGTGCAAGTTTTTTCACACATAAAAAATATCTGCGGTAAGTCCAATAATAGTGGTCACAAGGACAAATATAAAGTCAATAGAGAACATTGCGCTCATTATCACAACGACCAGTCTATGACCTCCATTAGTGAACAATTTCTTCAGAGTTCATTAGTAAAGTGGGTTATGATGCTGGAACCTTGAAAGGAAAGCAGTAATAAGACTATCATCTCTCTTTACTGCAAAAACAGCAGGATCCTGTGACTCTGAATACCGGGACATGCTCAAACTATAGCTCTAGCTTAAACCTTTTTGTAGTTTTCTATATCTGCATTTTATAACTGTGTCCCTAAAGAATATAGTATAAAAATGTCTATACTTGCCTTTTATGGCCTATTAATACATGCATGGTGCAGGTGGTAGCGTACATGTGACTTCAACAACTTATAGAACTAGGCTCTTTTTTTCCAATTAATTAGATTTTTGTTTTTGGTACATTATTATAGATGTTGTAAGTTGTGCTTTTTATATGTAGTTAGTGTGATAATGATTCACACAATTCACCAACTATTGCATTTCATTTATGGTTCTTGCTTCTGTTGGGCTGCATGTTGCCATCATTACATATTTAAGCAGGTGTAATATATTATATGGCCTTGCTTACATGTAAAAATACTTCTAATCGATTTTTTGGTGATTGTAGACATGGAAGACATGTTGCTGCTTAACAGAGAAGGAAGAGAATAGTCCAAGCAAAGTCCTTATTTGGGAGGCTCTTCTTCAGGACTCAGTAAAAGCTGAAGAATCATTAGATCCTGTGTAGATTTAGACAGCTTTTGAGAAAAGTACTATTCAGCTCATCCAATTGATCATGTGCTTCTCCATGGTTTTTCTGCTCGATATTTTTGCCTAAAAGAACATTGTCTTTATATAAACAGACTGTCAATCTTTTTACAATTGAAAATCAGTCCAGAGGAACACATTTATGTATATTTTAATAGGAGAGGCTTTTTTTTACTTGAGATGAGTTTGTCTTCTAGTTTACCATGTTGGTGCTTATTGTGTTTAATTCTATATTCCAGATAGATTTTAGATAATGAACCTCGACTTCAGCCTTCAGAAGGGACAGCCTCTTTACATAAAGCAGGACAGGGGTCACTTTGGGAAGCTGGAGGCTTGCAGTAAAATGTCTCCTGTGAACATGTAAAAGGCCTAAAATAACAAGAGTTTAAATGGTGTACCCTGAAGCTTTTATTAATTAAACATATTGTGTAATAATAATAACCAGCAGTGCTAAGGTTACACTTTTTCTACAAATCCTTTATATACTTGATTTTAGGAACATTGATACTTCTGTTATATTTATGAATATCATCATTTAATTTAAAGCAACATATTACCTTTAATTATGTCCAGAAGATGCATATACTCAGTAGCTGTTTCCAGTCAATAGGAGAAAAGGGAAAGATTTGATACTCATAGGGAGGATGTCAAAGGGTGAACTTGCAAACACAAGTTCACCCTAATTTGCTTAATAGCTGCAAGAAACCAGATTTAATCTCTTCTTGTAAATGTCAATTCACTGCTTACAGAGCCAGTAGTATGAGAGCCACTATGTGTAATCAAACCAGATGAAGCTAACTGCGATCTTACATTAGGCGCTAATAAGTTTCTTAGATAAAATAGTAAAATGTTTGAATAGCTCTAATTTAATGTACAGCACTGCGTAATATGTAGGTGCTATATAAATAAAACTAATAATAATAATCTTCATCAACAACAACATTTAAATGTAAATATAAAAAATATGCAGACATCTAATAAATGTATTACTGTAATATCAGATTCCCCTGTGCCTCTACAAGAAACATGATGCGGTAGGCAGGTCTGAATAACGATCGTTGCATTGAAGGTCAGGTTACTGCTTGCATAGCTAACACTGCACAGATGTATAGTGCAGGTGGAAAGGGACAGCCCTAGTCTAAAGCCTTTATTCAGCTGTTAATCAGCTTTTTTATGTGCTGTGTGTTTAGCTGATCTCACTGTCTGCCTGTATTACTAGCCCATTTACCTATCAAGTGTGGCTATTGTGTTTAAAAATGTAATCAATTAAAGGTGAATTAAAAGGAAAACACAAAAATCAGCAACAGACATGTCATAAGAATAATTGTTTGTTTTGCATAGATTTTGTTGGATTACCACTTTATCCCTTTTAAAAAGCACCTATGAATAACACCGATTTAACACAGATGATTATAGTGGTAATTGAGTTTACTCATTGACATACTTGCATGTAATTAATCGGCTTGTGTAAAGCCCCCCATAGACAGGCAGACTCCTCCATACAACTTTCATGAGACTAATGCTGGCCAT
>CM070035.1:119828168-119852638 GCA_036250615.1 Ptychadena robeensis | reverse complement strand
CATTGGTCGGTTTTAATGGATCCTAATTTTTATCTCAGAGTGTATGGCTAGCATTACACTCTTAACCACTCGTAGTGAAATTGAAATGTGTATGGGGGGCCATTATATTCTGTGGTGGGGAAAAAAATCAAAATCTATTATGATTGACTTTAATACAATAGCATTTTAAGTTGAACACACTTTTTGTGTATTCAATAAGCCACAAAAGCAGAAGAGGTTCAAGTACATCCCTGAATTATATAACAAAAACCTCCTTAATTCCAGAGAGCACTTTTACAGCAACATTGAAGACACAACTGGGTTATCTACCCCTGCTCTGTGGGGTACTAATGACTTGCAAAATACATGCATACTTTAGCAGACAAAGTTAGGTCTCATGTAAATGCACTGCCTTTAACATTCATTAAGCATGCAAATCAATCATAGGTCACCAAATTAGCATTTGTTGACACATTATGTCCTTTTGGTATGTTTATGAACAAGACATTCAAGAAAACCTTATCTTAACTCTAAAGTTTCTTTGGTGAATGAAAAATGAAAAGAGAACATGAACACAAAACCTAAACTCACACTTGCTAATTTGTCTCAAATTTCACCTGAAAGTTTTACCTGAAAGTCCCTTCTACTGACATAAAAATTGCACAAATGCCATATATCCATGGCCTTGAGTAATTCAGCTGACCAATTGTATAAGCACAAAGACTTGTATCATGATGATGTTACCATGCTGCGCTTTTTTCCTGTGGACTGTGGATGGGGACCCAAAGTAATGGCAATTGAACAGGGATTTACCAACAAGTTGGTTCCCTGTTCAATCGAGCTTCCTGCTCGAGGAAAGGGTGGAGGCATTTGATTCCCGAACAATCGATTGTTCGGGAATGTACGGTAACTAAAAATTGTCCCTTGTATGGGGACTTTAAGAGATGACTTGACGTAGTAGAGGTCAGTAACTGATGGCTATATCAACAGTGCCATAAGATGACACTTTTTCCACATATGGTGGCTATTCTTATGAACGCATGGGGGGTAGGGGGTAACATTTCTCTGCAAGTATGTAAATATATGTAACTTGTTCTACGCCTGTTATTGAGAGTTTATGTCTGAAAATTTATTATATAATTCAATATATAATTTTCTGGTGATGTTGTCTCATACATTAGAGCCACCCATTGTCCACCACTTGAGGTTACGTTTCAGGACTGCTGCTGTCAGAACCAAAGGTTTAATAATCAGTTCCCATTGCATTTCCAAAAGCAGTTCTCGTCTCGGAACAGATCACTTCTGTAGCATTGTGCTCAGCAATTGATCTGTAACGCTGGATGGAATTAAACACATTGACAGATGGGATCCATGGCTGTGTTTTAAAACCCAACATCAAAAGAGAACCTAATGGGCATTGATATTTACAATTATTGATAATTGGTAAATGGCTCCTGTATCTAGTTGTTGCTGGATACATGTAGTAGTCTAATGGTCAACAACCATCTTGACACTCTCAGGCCACAGCATGCACACACATTGATAGTTTTTTTTTGTCCAGCTTCATACAATCAGAACCCTCCTCCCCCAGTTTCCTTTTCAGACAATTGACTTAATAAAACTTTCCTAGTTATCTTCAGTTGTTTGGCTAGGATTTTTGGAAATTATGAAATGTTTTGAATGTTTTAAATGACTATGTTGCAGGTGTGTATTGTCCTTTAAAAAAAGCTAGATCTGATCTGAAAATACGATTGATTGGATCTGGTCTATAGACCATGACAGTGTTAAGGTAGCCATACACAGGTCGATTTTCCACTTGATTTTTGACCGATCGATCACTGCGGGTGTTCATGAGTTTGATCGGCAATCAATCGTGTTTTGCTCACCCTGCCCGATCGACCCCAAAAAATCAGAATCGACTAAAATCGGATCGAAAAATGACCCGACATGTTGGTTTTTTTGGTCGATCGTTTAGCATTGGAAGTGCGCCGGTGGACCCATAGCTCTCTATGCAGCAGCCTTTCCGATCAATGGATTTTGTGGAATCGGCCATTTCGGAGATCGGCTCATGTCCAAATCGACCACAAATCGGATTCCCGATTTGGTGGCGTTGCATCTTATTCCGATCTGATCAATCGCCGATTCCTGATTGCCTGGAAAGATTGGATCGGCAATCGATCGGCAATTGATCGCTGACAAATCGACCTGTATGACTACCTTTAGATGTTATCTTGTCACGTTAGCTGTGATAAAGACAGCATTGTTTGTATATTGTACGTTGTGCACCTTAAACCATAGTAAAGGACTAAGGTGCTGCATCATCCAGCTCAGCCGATGCTTTGCATGGGGACCTGCGTAATTTACCCTGTCTTTGAGCGGGATTGATTAGATATGCACCAGATAGATGGCTGTGAGCCCACACGTAACTCGAAGTGGCCATTGATCTAGCGCATATCTATGCATGTATGGGCACCTTTAAGCTGCCCATACATGGGTGGATTTAGCTTCCATGTTGATTGCTCAGCAAAGGATAGTTCGGGAGTTGACCGGTGCTCACCTGGAGCAATCGATCACGCTCCAAAAAATATCGATCGAACAGGGATCCCACATGTTGGTAAATCCCTGTGTGATCACCATTACTTTGGATGGGGAACCTCAGCCAGAGATCGATTGCGCAAAGTGGTGCACCTCTGTTCTCAGAAGGATCGTCGAACAAGCGTTTGGCAATTCTTTGCGTCACCACACTGCGATCGAACACTGGTCAATTGCACTGGTATCAACCCATGTATGGCCATGTATGACCATGTATGCTGTAGTTTAATAATCTGCTGAACCAACCCTCACTGATGACCATGAGGGAGGACCCTTGTCCTTTCCCTTTTCGGCAAATATAATTTAAGGCAGTGATCCGCAAATATAAATAGAACAGACCTGAATATTTCTCAGGGATATAAATCTTACCTTTCAATGCTGACCTCCATACCAGTTATTCAGATATGTGATCAGGAAAATATACCATAAATATATAGCATATAGACAAAAATCAGCTTGTAAATTAGATCTCCCTGTTTGGAGTATGGTCAAAAAGTTTGATACACGTTTCCCTAAGCCATACCTTCTCAACATGTACTGCTGTCCCCACTTTATTTATCAGCCCAGAGCTGCACAGCCTTTCTTCCAAAAGTATACCCATTGGATCTTTTTCCAGTCTTTTTCTATGAAGAGATCTATACTTAGCAAGACTAAAGGTGCCCATAAACGTTTAGATGGGGGCATGATTGATGAGCACAGTGTGGTGATGTCATAACGACGTTACCATGCAGCGCCCGACGATTGGATGGGAATTGAGGTGCACCACTCTACCATGATTTAATGACATGCCAGTTACCTGTTTAACAGGCCGTTCTTCGAGCGGGATGAATCAAGACAGGAGTGGCTGTGTTGGATGGCGTGACATCAGTGCTCGAAGCGGCCATCAATCAAGCGCCCATCTATACATGTATGGATACCTTTAAACGCTAGAATGCCAACATGAATATGGCTCCTGTTTAAATAATTAGGGCTATAGTAGTGAAGATCACAGGAATTGGGGACAAGGGATGTTATCAGATGATCTGCACTGGGTGTTGACATGTTTTCATCATACTGTTCATCATCCTTATTCTCTGCTAGCTGTACCTGCATCTTCTTTTTCTCAATCAATCCATGATTCGATCGGATTGTACAATTTAAATATAGGAAGTCAGTCTAATGCTAGCCATACACATGCCGATAAGCGGCCGATTTTTAACCTGACCGCCCCACTGCTCGGCCGGCCAGAGAACGGACATGTCCGATAATCTCTGGCCGATGGGAGCCGAGCGCATTAACTTCAATGAAGACCGGCGTCTTCATTGAAGCTAATGCCAGCACACAAAGGGTGCGGGACCACTGAAGGGGCCCCATACTGCACCGGGGTGCAAACGTGATGACGTCATCACGTTTGAATCTCGGTGCACATCGGGACTAGTCTGCCTGCACACCATCGGTGTGTGTATGGCAGCCTTAACAATGCTCAATCATACTACCACACAGCGTGATCAATTCAAAATGGGTTGATACCTTTCCTACACCCTGTGTAAATGCTTCATAGTACCATCGGATACAAATCCATCCATCCAAATACCAAGAAAACTCATCAGACCAGATACTTGAACTATTGACTTAAAGTAACCAACATATCCGATCATTGCTCGATTAATTTTATGTTCAGTTTTGGTCACCATTGGTCAATCGCTTCGGGTGAAAAGAAATCAATATTTAAACATTCGACTTCAACAATAAGGCTAAGTTTAGACTGTTGGTTCTCGAGCTGCTTGTAGCTCGAGAACCGACAGCTCGAGAACCGTCAGCGCGCTCCCGCAGCCGTGGGAGAAACGACTCCCTGTGATCGTCTGCAAAACAGTGCAGGCTATTACAGGGTGTCTAATTAAGGACCCCATAGAGGTCCTATGGGATGGCAGCCGGAAAACCGAGCAGTCCACTGGTCGGTCGCGGTTAAGGGTCGTTTACCTGGCGGTAAAATACTGCCTGTGTAAATGTACCCTAAGTCTCTTTGAAAATTCTAATCAAGCATGGCCACCTTAAGACAGCTGGGCAGACCTCCACATTCTCCTCTGCCATAGGCTGCCAGTCCTCTTCTGTTTGGCTATAGTAAGCTCAGAATTTGATGGAACATGATCTGGGTTTGCATCATAAAACAAAAAAAAAGTTTAATGGAACAAGGCTTAAGGTAGGAATAGACTGCTCGATTTTTGCATAGATGTTTGTACAACAGAGCGCCATGCGTGTTCACAGCAGTCTATTGTGCAAAAATTTGTACATAAATCGAGCGGTGTATGGGTAGCTTCTACAGGTTACTAACATGTTGGCAAACCTTGTTTGATATCCTATATCAAAGGGTCCCCATCCAAAGTCTCAGCCAGGCTGCCTGCTGGGAGCCGATATTGGGCAGATCGGCAGCAGTGCGATGATGTGATCGTGCTGCTGCCAAGGAATCGAGCCGTGTATTACTGGCTTTTCACCTCCCAATGTCACAATGTTTCATGCATCACTGAGAAATGCTTGCGCTGGAAGTAAATGAGCAAGACATTGTTCATTACTAGAACAACCAGAAGACACCTGGATATAAAGAATCAATCTTTTAAATATAAGAAAAATTAAGATTGTGAGGACTCTTATCTTCCAAGGTAAAGAAATGGTAATTGCTTTTGCCCAGATAAATTGGTTGGGTTCCTATAAACCCCATTATAAATTGTCTGATTGCACAGTATCTATGCTTAGTGGGTTACCTGTTAACTCATTCATTGCTAAATTATATTAGACAGTACAAAGAGATTAATTTATAATACATATGGCACACTGTTTTTTTCATTGGACACATCCTGCCACTTGAGTAGATTACCGGTATGTATATCAGGTTATCACAAACAAAGCAGGCATATTTGTTGTCCCATTTGGCACAGGGAGGCGTAATAATGTGAGAAGGAAATGTTTTTTTTTCCCTCTTTATCCTTTTGAGAGTTTGCAGTGAAAAACCACTTGGAAAAAAGAAAAGGTTCCAAGAGACAAGTTTTAATTTACATTTGCTAAATCCCACAGGTTCCGAAAGAAAAAGACTTTCTTATGGTATGCGAGGAAAGTTCTAAAGATAAGGAGGAAGACTTTTGTTTGCAAATGCTAATTCCCTATTCAATGAAGTCATGTATTGGATGCAGGGATGTGTGTGAGTCTATCCCTCTCTTGGAGCAATTTGAAGTCCTCGCTGTGGGGTCTGGGGGTTGGCAGACAATGGGACAGGGTGGGGTTGGGGGAGGAGGTGTGTTGAAGCAAACTTAGGCTGCTCATAGTCAGGCAAGTTGTTAAAGGGGTGTGAAGGAAGCTTCCCTCTCATTTCACAGACTCCAGGAAGGACAGCAGAGGAGACAACTCTGGAATGTCATACATTTTCTTCCAAGTGACTCGGATTTTCTTATAACTCTGCCTGGTTTACAAGCAAGCCTCAAACGACATCTACTGTCCACAGCTGTAATAAGGAATTACTACTTGTACTAGAGACCGTACACTGGATAAGGCTGTTTAGGGATATTCGGATAAAAACCTTAAGAAAGATAAAATGCTGGGCACAATAACATTAAGCGGTAAGTAGACTTATTTCAATTTTAGAAGACTTCTAAAATTTTAAGTTTAGTTGGTTTACTTTAGACTACAGGATGTAATGCAGTTGTATCTGGCTACTGAAAGTTAACAAATAATTTCCTGTGATGGGAATGTTTTATTATTTTATAAGATTAAATAAAATGTAAATAATAGTTACTGTATATATTTGAAGGAGCTTGTAGCAATTTGAGCATGTGTTTGTCTCAAGGTATTGGGCTACGGAAGTTATACTAAATAATTATCCTGTATTTGTTGATATTGTTGACCGTGTTGCATTTGATGTTCAGTTCACTTAGTTAGAATTAGCATTTTCTGTTCAGATCCAATGTACTTTATTCAGTAGGTCATTTTCAAGAAAAGGTGTGTCTTCATTGTATTAATAAAGAACAGCTTGGTGGTTGCACAATCTTCCTGCAGGATATTTGACTGCACAGAAGCAAGATTATTCTGGTAGTACATAAAGATCAACTGGTAGTACTATTGGTAATATTGTATGTTTAATGGTTTGTATTAGAGGATTAATATTGGTAAATAAACCGCTCATGAAGCGTGGAACGAACTGCATCCATGAGATACATGTATTATATAATCTATTTTATGAACTAGCCTCATCCTTGTATTTTCAAGTTAGTAGACGCTAAGAAGTTTCCCAGAGCTCTGTGTGTGTGTGTGTGTGTGTGTGTGTTTTTTTTACAATTCTTACATTTACCCATGCACATGTCATGCATGGTTGTACTTTGAGAATCGTTTTGTGGAGTTTGGTCCCATTAGTCAGCTGCCACAACTATTTGACAATTATTCACATTTGTAACTGATACTCATCTCAAGGGTAACCATCCCAGTTAACCCATTATGTTTAACAGGCTTTACTGTTCGTATCAGGTAACCGAAATATCTATTGTGCTTACTTTTATTAGCCTAGATTAGGACCAGTCCGAAAACCAGTTGTTTAATGCATGAAATTTTAAGTAACCCCAAATTTGTGTGTGTAACAGCAGAGTGATTTACTGTTGCTAAAGCTTTACTGAGCTGTGTGAAAGAACTTTGCTGGCAGAGGCACAAGGAGGGAGAGGTCCCTGTTCACATACTATGGAAAAGGTTTTAGTGTGGCTAGAAAAGCTTAATCCCATTCATTCGTAAGCATCCTTAGGGAAGGTAGCGTCACTATTTGTTGCATGGGTATAGTGAGAAACTCCTACTTCATGTAGTTCACTAATTCAGCCAAGGGAGGAATGTGGAGAGGATTAACTTGAGAGCAATGATGTAAATTAAAGTTATTACTAGCTACAGTATTAGTTTAACCTCCTAGAATGGGATTTTTTTGTAATCCTAATCTAGAAAAGGTAATGGATCTGGCAATCAATAGTAACTGAACTTCAACATCTTTGGGATAAACATATGGCTATACTCGGAAAGGTAACAAATGGGAACAGACTCCATTAACCACTTGTCCATTGGCAAAGCAAACATCTAGTATTGATCCAAATCATTAACAGAATGCCAAATACTTCAACAGCTAGCCAATTAGATATGGGGTTTATAGTTAAGACATATTATATATAATATTGTTTGTAAAAGGACTATAATCTTTTCTGAATATCCTAGGAAAAGAAAAACTAAAACAAGGTGGATCATTAAGGCGTCTGAATGCATTGGGTCTCCTTTATGATGGCCTTCATGATTTGCAAGGATTATTGGCTTTGGCTACACCCTCAACTCTCAGGAACTCTCCACACCCAATGTTTCTCTTCATCAGTACTACTGTCTGCTATTCATTGATTCAGCTTCCCACTAAAGCCCCCCCCCCCCCCCCCCCCCCCCCCCCCCCCCCATACACGTCTAGATTTTCTGTTCAATTAACTTAAAAAGATAATTTTTGGGGGTCAGGGAAATTGGTCATTGATTGTATGTTTGCCAACTGTAGTAACAGATATTTGATCAACTTTTTGGGGATCGACTGAAAGTGTAATCAATTTCAATACAACCAATTAAACTTTTCCAGCATGTCCAATCATTTTTCAATAATTTTTTTTCCCCAATTTTAATTGTTTTAGGTTGATCTAACCACGTGGGCTGCCAGAGATTTTCAATCAATCAACCCAAAAAATGTATTGAATTAAGTTGATTGGATGAAAAATCTGGACGTGTATGGGGGCCTTTAGCCCCTCTATTGTAAATCACTGCTCTTCATTATGGGACTAATTTCTAAAAATTATAAAAGGAAGTTTATATTGTTTATATCAATAAGCCCCATTCCATATGTAAAACAGTATGGAATGGGGCTTATTGATATAAACACATTATATCAACTGTTTTCTATGGGGAAAACAAACTTTTCTGTACTTTTTATTTAAACCTGTTTCCTACTGCACATACACATGACTGTTTGCATTACCTTCTGACTTTTGCATTAATAAGGTCCATCACATAATGAATTTGTAGACCTCCATATGACACAAAAGATTTATTTGTTAGAAACACTTACATTATTTTTTATTTTTTTATTAGCTATATACAAGTTAAGTCCTTCAAACATTTTAGATTGCTCTAATTCCAATGCTTTTTTTATGTTTTTATTAACATTGCTGTCATTTATTGAATCTGCAGTCATTTTATGTAATTATTTGTATAGCTTTCTTTCAGCTTTAGATTGTCAGTAATTGTTGCCCCAAAGGTGACACCCACTTTGCTGGGACAATTAAATATTTAATGAATAATGCCAGATTAGATTATGTCAGTTCCTGTGACTCTTATTACTTAATGAAACAGGACACTTATGTATTTATTGGGGTTGTCTGTATTGTGGGTGTGTCGCACATCAATGAATTTCTATCCCAATAGAGTGAATTCTGTAATATGCAATGCTTGCAGGGAAACTAACAACAATGTCTTTGTTAATAAATTATTCTGGTTTGACTGAAACAGTAAACCAACATTTACATTAATAGTAAAAAGAGGTGATCCTATATAGAAAATATTCAGGAAGTCAAGGAATGTATGGCTAAAGTTCAACAGTAGTCCTTAAGCATATGTAAATCATCTACAAAGGAAGTATTGCTTTGGTGTTAAACCATTTGGTGACTTGATAATAAGCTCTACAGCTTTCCAACTGTTTGCTTAGGCTGGAAGTGCTTTAGACTAAAAAGTTTGTCACACAGAATAATTAAACTGTGCATAGAATTGTAAACCTCATTGTAACGAGTTCTCCGGTCCCTTTTATCGCTTTGTAGCAAGAAGTCTGTTCTTGCCTTGCGTCGTCAAGGTAAAATGCTTTAAGGGTGGATGCAGCATGGACAGGCTCAAGCTAAGGATTACCAGTTGTGGGTAGTGAGGGGTCAGAATGCCCACATACATTAATACATGCAGTCACCATACAGTTCTTCCCTACATTGTTTGGCCTTGCTCTACCTTCACATGAGAACATTCTTATTTATTGGGCTACAGATGCATTACACATTGTAGAATGTTTACATGGGAAACCTGTTTTGCTATTCACACTTGTGTGCATTGCGTTATGGATTTTCATGCAACACAGAGCATTTATGCATACCACCCTGCTGCACGCATGCTAATACCACAGCTTGATCCTTTCCCATACAGTATTATAAGAAGTGATAAGTGCATGCAGCAATTCTTTATTATACCACCAAAGTGCAATGTGGCGTGTACCTGCAAATTGGAACACATGTAGTGTAAAGCCCCCTATACACACAATAGATCCCAGCACGATCGTTGAGCCATCATGCTGTGGCAGATTGTTCAGAGAATCAAAGCCCACAATTTGCCGGCCGATACTTCAGATGGGGATTAAAAGAACCTAAAAGTCGGTTTGCCATTTGACTGACTTGTGGTGCGATCCGGGTCGATTGCTTTAGGTGGGCACTTACGTTTTTTGGACAATGAATTGCCGGGCAATCCCTGCAAATGCGTACACCATCGTCCGCGGATTTTTGTGTGTATGGGGGGCTTAAAAGGCCACTTAGTGTGTTACATAGTCCTACTGTCTCTGAGGCAAATGAACCTTGCCCACAGTAACTAATTTACGGTTTGCTTTTATTGTCTGTTTTTCAATATAAAAGTTTTATTTAATTTGTTACTGGAAGGGATACCTCCTGCTTTTTATCATTTTAAAATAAAAAAAAAAGACTGAAACCCTAAACCTTATGATAAATGTTTGAAACTGTCTTGGTCAAAAAAGTAGTATATAAAAATTGCATACTTTGCAAAATGTGGTCTCTGTAAAGAACCTTAGAAGGGTCCGTGGAGAGGGAAGTTGGGTGTGTATATAGCATATCTGATGAACGTAGAATGCTGGGAATTTCAGGAAAGCATCCAGCTCTGCTCTAGGAATCCCATGGGAGAATTGTCAACCAGATCCAGATGTCGACAGGGATGACTTAAGCACGTGGAAGGCTAGTTCTCCAACTGTTGTGTCCCTGAAAATCTCTTCTGTATACTTCTCAATCATTTTAACTCCTCTAATTCCAGGCCAAAGCCAAGGCGTATCTATACTATCAGTTACTGTAACTCATTGGATAATACTTACTAAAGGTCGACCATGCATGTTACACTTGGATTGAACATTTTCTAACTTTTTTTACCTGTTTTTATCCAGCTTACACAAATTAATTGTAGCCCTGAAATCTTGTGGTATATATTGGCACTTAGTTTTGCACTCCTCCGAGGATATAAAATATTTTTTAAATGCTATAGCTATATTTGCAGGAGTATTTGTTATTTTATGCCAATGATGTAGGGTAAAATATTGAAAAAAAAATATTGACCTGACTGCTGTAGAACCTAGCAGCACATGATTCAATTTGCAGTTAACCTTGCAGTTAAAAAAAAACAAAAAAAAACCACACAAAATAAAACAGGATGTTAATCTTGGATGAGGCTCTTAGGCAGTGGTCAAATGTAAAATACATTCAGTTGCAAAGCCTGTTCTTAGGGACATCTTGACATAGAAGCTTATAAGGTCTGTTGCAGTCCATTATTGAGTGCATTTCAGCTGTAGTCAATGCCCATCAAACATGTAGTTATTGTCCTCCTTAGCTGTATTAAACTTCTTTTATTGATTTAAATTGGGGTAAAGCTAGCCACACATGGTTAAATTTTGGTTCAATCGATGCTCGATTAGATCGAGGAATTCAATCGTCTAATCGAAAATCGATCTTAATCGCATCAACATACACCCCACATTGAGTTTGCGATTGTGGTGAGATTTCGATTCCAAAATATTACTAAAATCGTCAATTTTGGTATTGAAACGTTTGAATTCCAGATTGAAGTGGTCTATGTTATTATATGTAATCTAATCGATCCAGGAGAAACACCACAAACATTGACGATTATAAAACGATTTTGGCACAATCGACGATGATTTTCCAACATGTCCGATCAAAATTCGATTAGATTTTCTGCCTTCATCGAACAATTATCGTCGATCGTACCATGTGGGCATTCCTCGATTTTTGTTCAATCGATGAAAAAATTCATCTAATCGAGCATCGATTGAACCAAAATCGAACCGTGTGTGGCTAGCTTAAGAGCAGTTGTGACATGAAAACAAGGCATGCACAAAGAAGGCATTATCAGACAAATTATCTTGTTCTGAAATGCAAACCTCCTGTCAGTTACACAATATAATTCTGCTCAGTTTATGTAGAGCTGGCCAAGGACAGCCGTTTTTATGAAGAGGTTTAGTCATGTCTACTATATCATCAGAAGCAAATATATTGGCAGCATGTAGAAACAAATCACCTAGCATCTAGCAAACTATTCCCTGGAAATTGGGGGAAAGCCTGGCCAGATCATAATCATTCCAGATGTCTCGCTGGCCAATGGTTTTTAGTAAGATAGTTATGCCCCCCATACACAGATTTTAGCATCCGACAGACTAAAAACGATCAATTTTTTTCAATCGTACAATTGGAGATTGATTGATGGAAAATAGAATATACTCCACATGGAGTAACCAATTTTTGATCGATTTTTTTTTTTTGTTTTTGATTTTTTTTGGAATCGTAATTTGTACTCAATTTGTACTCAACCGATCAAAATGTTCTGACATGTCCGATCATGTTTTGATCGATTTTTTTTTTTTCACAATTACGATCAAATTTAACTGATCGGACCATGTGGGTATGCACCAATTTTCAGTCGACCGATCTAAAAATTGATCGTTTTTAATCTGTCGGCCGCTAATATCTGTGCATGTATGGGGGCCATAAGTGTCCATGACTTCCCTTATACTGCCCTCTGACATGAAATACATTTTCTGCTGTTATACTCAATGTCTTCTTTTTAACATATCAGAACAAGAGAGTGCTGTTCCATACTGTCTGGAATAGTTTTTAAGGTTCAGCTTTTCGGGATTTGCATTACTTAATTGGTAATATAGATTTGTGGTAATAAATATATTTCTTATATAATATGCTTCACAAACGGAACAGGCATATAACATGACCTGCGTATAGTATAGTATAGTATAGGATTTGTTCTGTAATGTTGCAATCACTCTGTACAATATCCTTTAGATCTACCTATAACTATGTAGTGCCGGGTCCTGCCTGATAGAATACATAGTTATTGGAAGGTTTAGAAAGGTCCTCATATTACATGGTTTTGGTAGAACAAAGATTGATTGTACAGAAATTGTATGGTAAGATTGTAATGTGTATGGGGTCCTTTAGTTGTTGGAGAAAGAGGGGTTTGTTGTTGGAGAATGTAGGGTTAAGCTGGGCATTGCAAAGTACTGCACATTGATTCCCATTCGATTAATCCACAATTGAACGCAGAGTGGTGAGGTCACCACCCTGTGATGTTTTTTGCGGGTCCTTTGCCCGGGAATCTATCTGTGTATGCCCAGCTTTAGTTTTTTCTTTTTACTATGCTCTTACAATGTTCTCAGTTACTGGACTTTTTTGCACATCTCACAGATCCATTAGGTATCAATAGCTGATCTGTTACATGTCTGCAAATTACAGTTAAAGTACTCCGTGAAGACCACGTATCATAAAGAAAAGTATTTACCCCCTAGAAGCCAGTCAGATTTTCTTGTCCATTCTATGTAGAAACTCATCGTTCCTCTTCCTGCACCTGTCTTAAGCTGGCCATACACGTGTCGGATTCCATGGCCAATTGATCACTCACCCAAATGATTCCGGCGATCTCAGCGGGAATGGGAGCTGCAATCAATCAGCCAATTAAGAGGATCCGATCGCTGCATACCACCTTGTCCGAGTGATCGTGTCCAATTGATCAGGGGCTCAGAATTGGATCAGACAGAGAACCAATATTTTGTGTTACCTGTGTGCAATAACCATCAGAGCTGTAGTAAATGTTTAGCCAGGCATTGCTGTTAAGAGGATAACCTCTGATTAGCAGTGTTGCTATCTTCATAAAACCTCCCATAATTGATCTGTGTTGTCTTGTCCCACACTTGGAATGCAAGAAATGATTAGATACAAATGCAGTATCCACAGCAGCTGGAACCATGAAGGTTATGGTGAGAAGGGATTAAAGCCGACCATAGACATGCCAATTCCTGGCAGTAGCTGCAGGCGATCGACCGGCGTGTGCGCTCATGCCAAACACATGGTGGTCTGTTGCTGCAACTACAGGGGTGCCCACCTTGCAGTTTTGACACAAAAAGTACTTTTAGTGGCTGATCCTGTTGTAGCCCCCCACCAAGTTAATTGGCTACAATCTGCCAGGAATCCCTGTTAGTGAAGCACACAGGATTCCTGTCAGTTCTGTTGCCAACTCCTCACAGTGTGGTGACGTCAACATGCTATAATGAGTCTGCTACAAGCCAGATCGAGATGTCTATGACCGGTTTAAAGGAATCAAGCTCTCAACTCGGTTAGTGCTTAGTATACTAGTTTATTGTGTAATAGTGTGTGTGTATGTGTGTGTGTGTATATATATGTGTGTGTATATATATATATTAATTAATTACACATATATACACACACTAGAAAAATCAGCAAGCTTTCAGATTGGACAGACTCTCTATGAAGTGGATCAGACTGTTATGGCCAAATAATCTATTACTCAATACTGAAATTTATCCTTAAGGCTACATTCACTGAAGCACCTGAAAATGTAAAGGGGCTTAGGAAAAAATGGGAGCCTATAAGGGTTTAAAAAAAATCCCAAACTGTGCAGTTGTTTATCAAGCTCTGCACTTTCTGATGACTTTTTGAATGCCAAACTGCTAATTTCTATAGAGGTACATCTCCCCAGAGCTCATTCCCTGAAAGCATTGTGTGGGCAGACTGTTTCAAGTAAATCAGATGGGAAAGGAATGGATGTATGCATGTGTGAAGGGGAAGAAACCAGTGGGGATTTGATGAACTGTGCAGTTTAGCAGGCAAAGACAATAAAGTTTATGTTGACCTATGGAAAATTATGATTTTATGAAGTCATGGGGATGTCATTGCATGAAGGACCCAGGATAAAAATGATGTATTAGTAGTATGGGGACACCCAAAGAAAAAGTAGTGATTAATATTAGTACTATTGATTTAGCAGATCACCAAATGCCAATAGTAGTGGTATACATCCTATACACTTCTTTTGTGATCATTACCACTATGCTCCAAGTGGCGATCCAAGGCAGAGTAGGAATCTGGGTGTTTGCTTAAAAACTACCTCTATTGTCGCAACTGCTATCTTCTGAACTAATAATTGGTAAATGTAAAATGTAAAGTAGTTTGCATCGTTAAGAAGTGATCAATTATGTTGGCTACCTAAAACTATTATTTTTGTTAAAAAAACCTACGTTTGACAGGCATAAAAATATTCCTCTTAGACATTAGTCGTTTTGGGATGACCGAATTCTGATATATTTGTGTGCCATGTATTCAAATATTTGAACAAAAACCCGACACTATGCATTTAGGTCTAGACTCTGAATAGGGCAAACAAAGCGAGTTTAATTTAAAGGCATAATGCTGCTAAAAAGTGGGACTTAACTGCCCTCTAGTGTCCACTTTAAAGAATGCATTTATCTGCCACAAAGCACACAAAAATCAGTTGACTTTTACAAGACTGATCTTCGATTGGATTGTGTTTTGCAATTTAACGAATGTGCCAGTCTAACATCGATCGTTCCATCACACTGTGATGTATTTAAACTTGATCGATTTATGAGCGTATTATGGAGCGCATGCATAATGCGATTGTAAATGCCATCGTAATTATGATAAAAAATTCATTTACTATCGTAATTTTAATCCACACCATCAAAATTTTGATTAAAAATGCAATTGTTATTCTGATCGTAAGCATTTCGATCGAAATACCTAGAAAAACCTGAATATAAAAACCTTTCTCTCTCTTTTAGTAATAACTTTAGTTTATTTTTTATGTAGCAGTGTTTGTGACCATGTTACAGTATTTGTGTTACTATATTCTTATCATTCTCATCATTATTCATTAGTGATTCCTTGTAAACTTGGTTAGTTAGTTCTATATCCATTCTTTTAACACATGTAACACAACAAATTATAAATGCAGAAGGCATTTCAATCTTTTGAATAATCGCTAAAAGGAAGACAATTTGTGAATAATGAAGTTTTTTTTTTATTTCTATTATAAACATGAATTGTATATTATGCATTAAATATCATTTACATTTGTTTCATAATGCATATTTACTTTTTTAAACTAGATGACCTATGAATGCACAAAAATGAAAGAATAAATACTAATCTCCTTTCTTTTTCCATTTGCAGTTGAGCAGACCGAGCCTCCAAGAGTGACTTTGAATGGGGAACAGGAAGAAAATATAGAGGTCACACCTAGTGATGCTGCTTCGAAAGAGAACACAAAAGAAGATGGCCAGGACGAGGCACCAGAAATCAATGATACATCCCCAGTTTGTGAAGAAAAAGTAGAGTCTCCAGAGCAATCAAATGAAAGCCAATCCAATGAAGTAGGATTCAAAAAAGTGTTTAAGTTTGTTGGCTTTAAATTCACAGTCAAAAAAGACAAGACTGAAAAATCAGAACCTGTACAACTCTTAACAGTGAAAAAAGAAGAAGCTGAAGTAAATGGGACAACCAGTCAAGAAGAGCATATTGATGCTGCAGATGAAGATAAGACAATAACCAAGCAAGAAACAAAAGATGATGTTCAGCCACCAGAAAGTCCAGATGGGGCTCCACAGGTTGTAGAAAGTCCAGTTGAAGTACCAGAGGAGGCACAAAAGAATGATGAATCACCAGAGACACAAAAACAAGAAGAATCTGAAGTTGATAAAGATAAAAAGTCTCCAGAGTCCCCAACAAACACAGTTGTTACAGATACCTCTTCACCATTTAAACGATTTTTCACACAAGGATGGGCAGGGCTGAGGAAAAAGACAAGTTTCAAGAAATCAAAGGAAGAAGACCCTCAGGAAGTAGAGAAACATATCAAAGGAGAAGAACAAGAAAAGACTGATGGACCAGAAGCTGTAAAAGAGGAGAATGAATCTACAAAAGAAACAGTTGAAGAGCAGCCAATTCCAGAGGAAACCATTGAACCTGCTAGTGAAGAAGCAAAGTCTTCTAATGTGGAAGATTCTCAGTTATCTCCAGAAGAAATCAAAGCAGAGATAGCACCATCTGATCAAGCAGATGACCAAAAGCCAGAAGAGAATGTAAAAGAAACTGAAACTATAGTGGTGGTATCAGAAGAAAAAGAAAATGTACCTGAAACATCTGTATTAACTGTCTCAAGTGAGGTGAAGACTGAAACTGATACCTTGGAAATTAAACCTGAAAACACAACAGATGTGGTCAGTCCAACATCTGTTGAGGTAGCACATGAAGCACAGGTAGAGGAAGCACCACAAACTGAAATACCTGTGATTGAGCAGGCTGTGCTGCAGTCCAGTACTGAAAGTGGTGATCTGGAAAAAGGTCAAGAAGTTCTCACAACAGAAGTTGAACTGCTATCTTCTCAGGAAAAAGTTAAAGCTCAAGGCAGTCCTTTGAAAAAGCTTTTCAGCAGCTCTGGACTAAGGAAGCTGTCGGGAAAGAAAAGTAAAGGAAAGAAAGATGATGATGCCAAGGCAGACGTGACAACAGACCAGGCACTTACTTCATCTGAGTCACCAGAGGCTGCCGAAGTAGATGGTAGTGACAGCTCACCCTCTTCTCCTGATGAGTCAGCCGAGACTTCACCAACAGAAAAACCAGCTGCAGAAGAAGAATCACAAGCAGCAGATGTTGAAGGTGAAGGAGCAACATCTGATGGTGAAAGGAAAAAAGATGGCATTACACCATGGGCCTCTTTTAAAAAGCTTGTCACACCAAAGCGTCGTCCAAAGAGACCATCTGAAAGTGATAAGGAGGATGAGGGTGAAAAAGTAAAAACCTCAACTATGTCTTCTACTGACAGTGGTGGTTCAGTGGAAAATCAGGAAGAAACCAAAGAAACCAATGAAGAACCAAAACTTGAAAAAAGCACAGAAGAAAATAAAAAGAAAGC
Source organism: Ptychadena robeensis (assembly GCA_036250615.1). NCBI lineage: Eukaryota > Metazoa > Chordata > Amphibia > Anura > Ptychadenidae > Ptychadena > Ptychadena robeensis. The sequence goes on along the minus strand of CM070035.1, from coordinate 119,834,977 downwards.
TGACAGTTCAGTTTCATGGGATGCTTTAATATGTGTTGGATCTTCTAAAAAACGAGCCAGAAAGACTTCCGATTCCGATGAAGAGGAAATTCAGAAGTCTCAGGAGGAAGGCAAGAAAAATGAGGTTGAACCAGTGCAGGCTAATGAGCCTGAATCTGAAAGTCCAATCACAAGTTCACAAGAACAGCAGGTCCAAGAAAGTCCATCACCAGATCAGGCTAGCAGCCCTACAGAAGGGGATGGAGTGTCTACCTGGCAATCTTTTAAAAGACTAGTGACACCAAGAAGAAAATCAAAAACTAAAGTGGAAGAAAAAGCAGAAGAAACAGCTGTAGCATCCAATCCAGAGCAGTCTACCTCAGAGGGTGAAGGTGGCAAAGAAGAATCTTGGGTATCATTTAAAAAGCTGATTCCTGGGAGAAGGAAAAAAAGATCAGATGCCAAACAGGAACAAGCGCCTCTCAGTGCTGATCAACAAATACAAGAAAGTACAGAAGAGGACTCAGATGAACCTGCTGTAGTTCCTTTGGCAGAGTTTGATGCAGCTGAGCTAGAAAAACTGAATGCCCAGAAGTCTGTTTCTACTGATCTTTCAGGTGAGCTAAAAGAGTCGCTGGAAAACCCCAGTGATGAACTTGTTCATGCAGTTACAGTGACTTTAATAGAAGGAGAAAGGGCAGTCACTAGTCTTGAAGAAAGGGCTCCATCATGGATTAGTGCGAAGGTTAATGAGACTATTGAGCATGCAAAAGAAGTTGAAGAAACCACTGAAAAGATTAAAAATGAAATCACAGTTGAAGAAACAGTGGTTTTAAGCACCGTTTCACAAGTTATGGCAGAAACACAAAGTACTTTAATTAATGAACTTGATTTGACCTCAGAAGCCTTAACTGCTCTGGAAGAGGCGATAGAAACCTCATGCGCAGAAGAGACTACTGAAATGCTGTCTGCAGTTTCACAATTAGGTGAATCTCTTATGTCTACCGAGCAAGCTACACCTGTGGCAGAAGATGATGCAAGCCTGCAAACTTTACAAGAACAAAAGCAGCTCACTGAGAATATATTACATGCTGTTGCAGAAAGTACAAAATTCTCCTCAGACATCTTAAAGCCAGAAAATGTTTTACAGGATGCAAATGAGGAACAGTCTGCTACTACTGAACTTCAGGAGGAGCAAAAGCTTGTTTCTAATGTAGTGGAAGAACATATTAAGGAGGACTCCGCTTTATTAAATGAAACTATGCAAGTTGAATCTGAAGTCAAAGTTAGTGAGCCTTCTGTTGATGAGAATGAAAAGCCCAGTGAAAGTGTTGATGTTCCTGCCTATAATCATGATACAGATGGTTCCTCCATATCAGCTGAAGAGAAAATTGAAAAAACTATTTCATATGATGCAACTGAGAAATCGGGTGAAGATTCTGCTAAAGTCCAAGTAAAAGAAACCTTAGAGAGTGGTGAGATTAACATTGAGGTTAAAGAGCAAACTACAGAACTCAAGACTACCTACACTGAGCTGTCTTCTCAAGAAATAATAGATCCTTTGAAAGAGCAACACACTAAAGAAGTTGAATCTAAAGTTTGTGGTCCAGATGCAATAAACTCTGTTGTAGATATTGACATTTCATTGACCCAGGTGCAGGCTGAAACAAGCATCCCAGTTTTAACTGAAATAGAAGCTAAAGAAAGTATTATTGTGTCACCTGAGTTGCCTGCTTCCGATGTGAAGGATGTTGAAGAACCTGCACCTGTATCAGCTGAGCTGCAAGATAAAGATATTTATGTCAAGTCACTTAGGTCAGATGTAAAAGATGAAGTTTCTGTGACTGCTGAGGTGAAAGCTGCAGAAAGTATCCCTGTAGCAGATCAAGTGGAAACTGTAAAAAGTGAAATACAATCTGAAGAAAGTAATCTTGTGCGATCTGAAGCACAAGCTAAAGAAGAAGTTGATCAGGTGCCACCTGAGGTGCAGGTTGACAAAAATACTTTTGTTGCAGATGACCTGAAGAATGAAGAAAGTGATGCTGTGCCATGTGTGGCAAAGGCTGAAGAAAGTGCTCTTGTGTCACATGAGGTGAAAGTTGAAGAAAGTTCCTTTGTGCCACATGAGCTACAAGAGAAAGAAGGTGCCCCAGTGCTAGCTGATGTGGAGGCCAAAGAAAGTGTTGCCAAGCTATGTAAGGCACAAGCTGAAGAAAGTGTTTCTGCAATAGCTGAGGTGGAGGCCAAAGAAAGTGATGTTGTACTATGTGAGGCACAAGCTGAAGAGGGTATCTCTGTGCTAGATGAGGAGAAGGCTGAAGAAACCATTGCTGCTCCATGTGAGGTTCAAGTTGAAGAAGCTTCTCCTGTGCAATCAGAGGTGGAGATTAAAGAAGATGATTCTGTGCCATCCGAAGTGCAGGTTGACGAATCTACCACCTTGCTATCTGAGGTGCAAGATAACGAAACCGCTCCTTTGCCATCTGAGACAGAATGTGCTTCTGCGATAGCTGAGGCGGAGGCAAAAGAAAGTGATGTTGTACTATGTGAGGTACAAGCTGAAGAGGGTGTTTCTGTGCTAGCTGAGGAGAAGGCTGAAGAAACCATTGCTGCTCCATATGAGGCTCAAGTTGAAGAAGCTTCTCCTGTGCAATCAGAGGTGGAGATTAAAGAAGATGATTCTGTACCATCTGAGGTGCAGGTTGAAGAATCAACCACCTTGCTATCTGAGGTGCAAGATGAAGAGACAGCTCCTTTGCCATCTGAGACAGAAAGTGCTTCTATACCATCTAAAGTGCAAGAAGGTGTTTCAGTGGAACCTATGTTGGAGGTTGATGCTGGTGCTGTGCCATCTGATGTCCAGGAAGAGGAAGCTTCTTCAGTGCCATCTGAGACCCAAGTTACAAAAGCTGGCCTAGCATCATCTGAGTTGCATGCTGAGGAACCGGAGTCTGTGCTTTCTGAGGAGCAGACTGAAGATGTTGTATCTGTGCCATCTGAAGTACTAGCTGAAGATGTTTCTGTTCTAGATGTGAAGGCTGAAGAAGCCGCACCTGTTGTAGCTAAGGTGGAGACTGAAGAATCTGTTGCTGTGCTTCCTGACATGCAAGTTGAAGAAATTTGCGATCACACTGCTGGAGATGATACTGTCACAGTTTATGTGCAAACAGAAGATGTGTTAACTCAAGAGATTCAAGGTGAGGAGAGTGCCCTTGTGTTGAGTGAACCTAATGCGGAAGGCCTTTCTATGCCATTTGAAGTTCAGGCTAATGAAGCTACTTCTGTTCTGACTACCTTACAAGCCAATGATGGTAATTCTATGAAAACTGGGGAACAGGTTGCAGAAGATGCCAAGGTGGCAGAGGTTCTCACTGAAGAAGGTTCACCTATATTAACTGAGGCACAAGCTGAAAACGATGAAACCGTGGCTACCAAGGTTTTCGCTGAGGAATGTGTTCTTGTGTCAACTGAAGCAGATGTACCTATTGCTAGTGAGGTCAAGGCTGAAGAAGATGTTCCTGTGTCAGCAGAGATGGTTGCTGAAGATGTACCTGTATCAGCTGAGTGTAAAGCCCAAGAAAGTGTACTTGTTTCTAAGGAGGAACCAGAATTGATTGATGAAAAGCTTGAAGTTGCTGTTACTGCTTTGCCTGAGAAACAGGATGAAAAGCATATTGCTGTATCTACAGAGCTGAATGTTGAAAAAGGTATCACTGAATGTGTTGATGGTCATGTTCAAAAAACTATTTCTTTGCCAGATAAAATTGACATTGAAGTTAATACTTCTGAATTAGTTAAAGAACTGTCTGAAGATGCTGGAATAGAGGAGGAGCAGGCTGAAAAAGAACAGTTGGCTGAAGAAAATGTACCAGTTGAGGAAAAGGATGACAAAGATGTTCCTGTTTTAGCTGATGAACAGGGGAAAGAAGATGTCTTAGCTGAGGTGCAAACAGAAGTGTTACCCCAAAAGCAGGCTGAGGAAGGTGTTATTACATCAGCTGAAGAGAATGGTGAGCCAGCTGCAGAATCCATTCTACAAAGTGTTGTAAAAGATCAATTAAAAAGTACTGGTCCTACATGTGAATCTCTCGTTGAAGAACTAAAAGAACCAGAAGAATGTAAAATTGAAGAACATGAGGATAGAGGTGATTCTGGGTCCCTAAATAATATAGTTAATCAGCTATCACTTCAAGATGTTGCAGAGGTAGTGGAGGAAACAATAGCAACTGACATTCCAGAATTTGAGACCTCCGAGGCTAACAAAGCATCTGAACCAGTAACCGCTGCTTCAGTAGAGGAAAATATGTTAACAGAGACTGTTCAACCTTTTGAAACAACATCAGATTGCATACAGCTTACTGAAGAACCTAACCAGTCAGAAGAGCAAACAGAAAAGCCAGAGAAGCTTCAAACCTTAGTAGCATCTGTCTCTCAAAAGGCAGCAGCTATTGTTGATGCTGCCATTGAAGCAGCCACAAATTCTTTTGTGGTGGATGCAAGCAGCCAGTGTGATACAACTGAAGATACCACTTTAAATGATGAAAAACACCAAACAGAAGAATCAGTTGTAGAAACCAACAGCACTAAATTTAAAAGTACCACAACTGTACACATTACAATTGAGACAACAGTGGAAAAAGTTTCAGAAGTAGGTAATGATAAAGAATGTGTTAGCCCCAAAAGAGAGAATCTGGAAGAAGAAATTGTTTCCAAAGCTCAAGAACATGTGCCTGCACATGAACTAACCGGTGTCCTAAGTACATCAGTACAAACCAAAGAAAATGAAACCTCTGATGAAGATAAACCCTCAACCCAAGACTGTTCACTGATTGCATCTACTGATTTGGTGGACCAAGAGTCAACAGAAATCACACTTCATGTGGTAGAAGAAAGTAAGCCCATCAACATTCAGGAAGATATTCACATAACCTCTGTCCAGACAGATTCATCTACTACAGATACCCAAGAAAAGGCACAACCAGTGGAATCCTGAAATTGAAAGTAAGTTAAGACCTAAAGAATTTTTTTTTCTGCAAATCTTCTTCAAACTTCTGGAAGATCTGTAGAAGCATGTATGATGCCTTTTCTGATCTTCTTAGAAAACTTTATGCCATTGGCTTTAATACTTTGTGAGTTACTAGCCAAAAACAAGCATAATCAATTCAAAGGGGCGTTAGATCTTCTAAATTAGGCAGCAACCCTGCAAATACAATTGTGTCACTTTGGGACGTAGTTGAAAATATGTTCATGGAAGGCTGCTACTAATGACTCGTTTAATCATTAGATGGCCACATTTCTGTTGTATAAGCTAGGTATTGAGCAATTTCCTGTGTTTTAATAAAATAATGTTTGGAGTTCAAGTGATACCCTTTATTGGCTTACTGAAGTCATTAGAGAAGCAGGAATTCGGGATGTCGCAGATTCCTTCAGGCTATAATACAATTCTGGTTTTTGAGATTTATACACAAAATAACAAGGTCATAAATATTTGAACAAAAATAATTGTTTCTTGACACACTTTCTTTTGTTATTTTGTGTATAAATGGGAGTCTCAAAAACCAGAATTGTATTAGCCTGATGAAGGGATCTGCGACATCCCGAAAGCTTGCTTCTCTAATGACTTCAGTTAGCCAAAAAAGGGTATCACTTAAACTACAATCTTTCTGCATTCATTGATAGGTAACACGGTACAACACTACTATTAAAATAAAGTAAAACCTAGTGGTGAGAGTTCAGTAAAGCCACAATAGAGAATCTATCACAGCTATTTAACAAAAAAGAAATTTTTAAATAGATATATATTAGATTGTAAGTACAGTATTACATCCTTTTTAACAATGGTGTGCATACATTCCATTTTTCAGTACTAATACTAAACTTTCCTTTTTGTTACTCAGGTTTTTATGAAGCAATGCAAAGAGACAAGAATGTGAAAACTTTAATGTGAAAAAGCTGATATGGAAGAATGGAGCACATCAGCCCTCACTACGTATATGCGACAATCCTGAGGTTTCACCGGGAGCTTTATTCAGAATTTGTCCCCCAGTTTCAGTCTCATCAATGTTCTCCTCAAGGCTTAGCTGTATTCTTATCTAAAAGACTGAACACAGTGAGCTGTATTTCCAGCAGCCTTTCATGGGTACCTGACTCGAAAGCCCTGCTTTACCTTCGATGGAGAGCAAATTTCTGAACGAATACTAGCCGTGTTCTAGATTCCTGCAGACAGGTCCAGAAATGATGGGGGGACACCTTGTGTATTTGTTTATATCGTTAAACCTGTTTCTCACATATTGTATATTTCTTTTTTTCAAGTATATATGTATTTAAGAAGAATTAAAACGGCAAACTAACCAAGCATATGATGCCTGCTACCCAAACATAACTGCATGTGAACAAATACAATATAGCTGCAGCTTTCCTTTAAAAAAGGACAATTTCCTTAACCAAAGCCTGACATTTACTCTAAAAAGCAGGACTTGGTTTGCTGTTTTCTAGTCTTCTTGAGAAAGTTACAGGTTTAAGATGAGAATCTGTAGAAGTTATTGTTTATGATGACATTTAAATTATTACTCAGAGTTATTATAAATAATACATACCTATATATTAAGTGCACTATACATTTTATTAAGACACATTTTGAGCCTTCAGCCTTAAGCTTTAGCTTCCTTCCTATAGGTCACATATATGATCTGTGTAAGTGCAAGTTGCACCTAAGATATTAGTGACAAACGTGACTGCCGTAAAAAGTACTTTTGCATTTTCTATTTACGTTGAGGTTATATTTTCTTTGAATGTATTTTTGTTTTGTTTTGTTTTGTTTAGTTGTTGTT
>CM070035.1:119794266-119812784 GCA_036250615.1 Ptychadena robeensis | reverse complement strand
CCGGTCTTCCTCAGGGGACGCCACAGCGTTGAAATCGCCACCAACAATCAGGGATGAGTTTGGATGGTGAGTGGAGATATGAGCCGTAAGGTCCTGAAAGCAGGTGGAGGTCGACGAATTCGGTCCATAGCAGGAGAACAAGGTAAGTGGGCGCGGTGAAGCATCTATAGTAACAAAGGCCCAACGGCCCTCCTTTTCGTCAGCGCCCTGAGCCAGGATGCGGTCCGTGAGTGACTTGTGAATCAAGATAAGCACTCCTGCCTTGCGTCCTCCTGCAGAAGCGCCTATCACATGACCCACCCATAACTGTGCCATCAACGAGTATTCCCCCTGATGAAGGTGAGTCTCTTGTAAGAGGGCAACATCACTGTGAAGCTTTTTAAGGTGTCTGAGGATCTTAGTACGTTTGGCTGGCGTTCTGAGACCCTTGACATTCCACGTGGTGACTATGAGTTGACCATCAACCCTTGGGGTAGTCATGGGACATCAGGTGACATAGCGATAATACGATGGTGTCGGACGGTGTCGGTGACGGTGTCCCAACAGAGCTCCACCCCGTCTTCATAGTGGCGGGTGGGGAAAAGAGGAGCTGGGACGACAGCAGCCTGCTGTGGCGAAAAAGTGGGCAACCAGTCAAAATCAACAAGCAATAAAAAACTAACAGTCCATAACACCACCCGTGGGGGGGAAGCCAGCCGCCACCCCACCGACGATGTGACAGTCTGTAACTCTGACTTCCTTTTTTCCGTCAGTGAGACCCCTAAGGGTAAGGGGAAACCAGCAACCGAGCGGTCCATCCGCTCAACGAGAGTGCAGAAACATAAACTTGCATAAGAGTGCTCCGTAAACATGTAAAGGCTTGAAGGGGGGGACTATGTCCCCTGGTGAGATTCACTGTTCAGCCCTGCTCCACGGGCAGTACAGAGGGGGCCTCCAGGGGGGCAGGTGGCCCGGCCGAAGGAGATAAAGCCGGGGGAGGAGAGGCCCGTAATCGGGGAGATGAGATGCGGTCGAGGTACCGCGCTGCCTCCTCAGGGGTGTGATACAGGACTGTTTTCCCCTCCGGAGTGGTAATGCGCAGAGGTACTGCAGGACAAAACGAATGCGGTGTTTCACCAGCTTGCCACATACCTCGGCATAGGCCCGCCACTTCTTGGACACCTCAGCAGAGTAATCAGCAAAGAGTTATAGACGGTGGCCTTCCGCGACCATGTTCCTCTGGGCTCTGTACGCTCGCAGTATGGACACCTTGTCATTAAAATCCAGATATCGCACGATGACAGGGCGGGGTGAGGTGCGTTTAGGTTGTAAGGGGCCAGCCAGTGAGCCCGTTCCACACGGAAAGTACCCGTCAGTCAAAGGGCCTGAGGCAACGTTGTTTGACAAAAGGTAGCGAGCTCCTGGGGGCGATACGATTCCGGAAGGCCCACCACCCGGAGATTATTGCGGCGGATCCTATTCTCCATGTCATCCACTTTGGCTGCGGCTGCAACCTGTGAGTCCTTGAGAGCAGCGTTATGCGCGCGCAGGGAGGTAATGGCATCCTCCGCCGCGCTGACCCTTTCCTCCAGCGTGTTAATGCGGGTACTATGGTCCTGCACCTCCCCCTGTATGTCCTGAAGGGATTGGGATAGGTAGGTATGTAGTTTCGTCAGGATGGCCTCTTGGAGTTTGCCAGCCACTGCCCCAGCCAGTTTTTCATAGTCAAGGTGCAGCTCAGGGGGGTTGGTGTCACAGTCAGTGTCCCCATCCTCGCTAGAAGCCGCAGCAGAAGTGATGGTGGCGGCGGCCATCTTAGATAGGCCGCGCTTGTGATGGCGCACTTTGCCCTTGGCGCGATCCGACAGCGCCGATTTTGCCAGGTACTGGTCCATGGTTGTTGCGCCGGGTGTGACAGCGGTCCGGTGCGGCGGTACGTGGGCCCGGGAGCCAGGGAGGAGCAGAGTAGCAGAGGATGGGACGGAGCAGCTCAGCTCAGCCACTGCTCACATCAGGCACCGGAAGTCATGAGTTCAATTTTAAGAGGGAAGCAATGTTGGGCACGAAAGGACCAGGCGTCAGAGAATTTAAAGTTTAGTAGATTGGATCAGCTCATTCCTCTTCTGAGTCGACGAGCGTGACCCACCCACCCCCCTAATTTTTGCGTTTTCATTTGTTAAATGGGAATGTTGTATTTACTTGATTATGTTGTTCACTAATTTGCTGTTATTATTGACCTTTCATTGTCAAAGCAGCTAGCGGATCCCTGGCAGTGCCCATAAAGACAAAACTATAAATCAAGACAATTTGATGACGTGCTGGTGGAGGGGCAACTGTGAGCTCTTAAGAGGGTCAATGACCCAGTTGGTCTGTTTAATGTTGGAAAATAGGAGTAGTTATACGGCAGTACCCACCAAGCTGCGAAAGCTTTTGAGGCTGGTGTCTGGTACTGGTTTTGGGGGTATTCAAGTTTTACTAGAAAAATTGGGTGGACACTGTCAGGGTCATTACTTTGTACAATATGTTTTTCTCATTAAAATCTGTGCCCAATGTTATATTACACTTTTTATTAAATTTGTTGTCACATGTTTTTATTCACTTAATGTTAAGAGAATTTTAGGGGGTTATGGGGTTTTCTTTCACCGTACATATCAGCCCTACCCAGGTCAAACCTGTGCCAAGAAAAGAGCCCATCTAGATGGTTGATGAGCTCAGTGGGTTGTTTCTTTCTGTACTCAGTAGGGTATTATTGTACGAAAGTAACGTTGGTGACTGCAGATTGCATTATGACAAAGTGAAAGAGCCCTAGAAACCATTGGGGTAGGGTGTCATTGTTTTAGGTTTTGGTGGGCAATATCTTACACACTGCAGCAAAATTCCAAAAAGGCCACTATTGTTCTTTAAATAATTGGTTTAGTACAGAGTGAGGATACACTTTTGTGATATTTGCAGTCATTTGCCTAGGTTTAGAAATAAAATGTGTATTGATAAGGCCATTAGTTTGGAAAATATTTTTCAACCTTAAAGAACTAATGCAGAACTCCAGAGTACCTTCATCCTTAGCCTACCTTAGAAACTACAGAAACCAATCAGCCTCCGGCTAGCTCATTTGTCCCTTCAAATGGATGTGTCTTTGAACTGTGTCTGTGTCTTTCTTGTACTGTCACAAGTAAACACATATTTATTAGCCTATCTCAGCAAGTTTGGTGATACTATGTTCAGGTGCTTTGCAATTAACTTGAAATCATCGAAATGGTTGAATTTTAGAAAGAAAATTTGACCATCTCTAGTAATAATAACCCATCATCCCCCTTGCCTTAATAAATTTCCAACCCACCATCCTTCCCAACCAACCATACTATGCAATAGAAATGAACCACAGCAGACTTGTGCATAGAGGCACGAGTAACGCAGCCAAGACATGAACAGTATCTGCAGGATTATCAGGTAAACATAAAAAAAAGAAAATGAATGCAGATACAAAATTTTTGTACTGATAAGGGGGATGATGGGTTATTACTAGATATGGTCGATTTTTTTTCTAAAATTCGAACATTTCGATGATTTCGAGTTAATTGCAAAGCACCTGAACATAGTATCATCACCAAACTTGCTGAGATGTAGAGAAGGTTGGGGGTATACTCTAAAAAAACAAGCATGACCCTACCACAAATAGTTTTTGCACAAATTAGGTTCAAAGCCAAGTAAAAATTTAGTAAATTGGAATTGCGACTTTTTTTAAACTTAATTTATGCAAAAACTACATGTGCTAGAGCCAGGGGCTTTGCAATCAGCTCACAAAATCAGCAAGTCGAAAGATCCGACCATCTCTAGTTATTATGTTTTGTTTATTGATTTAGTTCTTAAATACTATTGGTATAAGGGTGCCAGGGTAAATAAATGTTAAAAGTGCTTAGTTTGTTTCTCTTTCTTTTGTGTAAATAGCTCAATTTTCTTAGTACACTTGCATGTAACCATTTATGGCAGCACACAGCAATGAGTATTCTTGAATTACCACTGTGCTTAAAATGACATTGGTCAGGAAGATGCCATGCATTGCCCTAATAATATATTCATTAGCCGCAGGGGTTAGAGGTAACCTGGATAGAAGGTACATTACATTTTTGCCATGATAACATGTAGGAGACAAAAATGGTGAGACTTTTGTGTCTTTTATATTGCATGGTGCTATTTGTGCTTGTAGATACACATTCCTTGGCTACCACAACAGAATATCTCTGATAAGATCACATTTTCTGTTTCTACAGATCCCATCCTGACTTATTGTAATGCCAACTAAAAAATAACCCCTGATAAGACTACGGATAATGGAAACAATATATAGCTCATGACATAAAATATAAAACAAAAACACCCCTGCATCGGCCTATTATGCTAATAGTAAACCCAGCCCTGTCTGCTGTAGACCTTTTCTTAACTCTACATTCAATCATCACTTACACTACCCTCAGTGTCGTTTAACACACAGCACAATGCTATAATAATACAATTTATCACTTTTTTATCCCACATTTATAGTTATGATTAATGTTCCAGACACCTATCATTATAGACGCCCAGCTCCACAGTGGGACATCCTTAGAATCATTCATTTCTTTAGCTTCAGGAGACAAGTTATGGACACACACTTAGATACATATGTATTGTATTTTTACATGCAATACTTTTAAGAAGCAGAAATAATTTTTAAATGAGGACCCTTAAAAATGTCAACAGGCCTTTTACTGAACTGAGACAATGCTATAGAAATTCATGAAATTTGCACATTGTTGAGGGCAATCAGCATCCAGTAACCACACATACAATGCCATAGCTTTAACATCTGTTCATCAATACCAGGCATAACCAGTTCTCTCCAAATGTTACTTGGAAAAAAAACAACTCTGCTATTCAAAAAAACAATTTACAGTTGAGCAGTACCACAACCAATAGGGAAGAAATCAACTCCAAATTGTAAGACCCCAAATTAGTAAACTCCAAATTAATAGAACATTTTAATCAGAAAAAGCAGTTGACCGGCCAAGATTACACGATCCACCAGGTATGCCCAAGCATACTGTCATTCACACGGCTGTATACAGGAATACAATGTCCACGCAGGATGGTTAGGAGAATAACTTTTACTAAGAGGGATATTTACAGTCACAAATCTACGTTACAGTTCAACTAACCAGCTGCTGAAAGGTTCAGGCTCTTACCCAGTGGCACAAGAGAGGCAGACAGTCTGCTGGATCCTTTAGTTCATCATCTCATGTGATGAGGGAGAGGTCACCCTTGTACAGACACCTCAATCATACATCATGGGTGTGTAGTCACCCCTCGGGTAAAGCAGTGGACAGAGGCGGGGGACCCAGAGAGAAGGGAGCTCAGAGCTCCAAGCTGAGAAGTGGCAAAAAGCCAGCCAAAAGAGCTATACAATCATATTTATAACCTCTGCCCAGAGGTGGATACTATGGTAGTAGTTGCAGGGCAGATTAGAAAAGCAACACAACAGGTGTAAGAGCAAAGCTTCTAGACTCTTCCAGCCGCTTCTACAGTATGTCATCTTATTTAAAGAGACAATGCACAAGAATGCATACAATAGTGCAGTGGTTCCCAAACTTTCCCTGCAGGGCCCCCCTTTTCCATTTAGGAACATTCTCAGGACCCCCTCCTTATACCAAGACAGGCTAAGAATGAAGGTCCGCGCCCCCCTGGAATACCTTTGTGCCCCCAGTTTGGGACTGCTATAGTGTAATTGCAGCTATACAGTCAATATATACACAGTTTATGTAAATTTTTGTTACACTAAAGCAGTATGAACAAATTGAAAAAACAACCCTGGTTGGTGGGTGATAAGTCACACCCTGGTCCTTCTAGAGCAGGACCAACTAGAGCTGGCAATTGCAGGCATTAATTAAGTGAATATTCATTAAAATTCGGTCTTTATTTAAGACAATATGGACCAACTGTTATACAAGTTAAAAGATATCAACAATTATTGGCACCACACACGGTCCAAGTCAATTGTCGACATTCGTAAAAACATACATGCTTAGGAATCATATCAACAATATAGCTCAAAAGCAACTCAGTTTTACAGTGATCACTCAGCAGTCCGTGTCCTTCGACGCGTTTCGCCTGGAGAGGCTTCTTCAGGGAGGTGGTTTAAGACTTATGATCTGAATCTAACAGATAACACATGTAAGTAAATGCGTATTTATATTATCACATGTTCGTATGATTATTAGTCTGAGTTTAGCTAACAACATATTTACATATAATCATCATCACCTGGTCATATAATGATTAATACTCTAAGATTCACATATATAATCACACATAATCAACATTACATAATCAAATGGCTAGTACTCCAAAATCAATAGCCAGCACATACAGACTAATATATATAGGCAGCACATATACACTAATAAATATTTGAATTGTTGTGTGACCGTATGGCCATATGGTGTGTGGCACCAGTTTATAAATAATCAATAACCACAATATATAATCATTGTTAAACACATTGAATCATATATTACATATTACAGTGTGCCTTGTATATCGGACAAACATAATAGACCACAGAGCTGAGGTTAAAAGATTTAGTAGAGATTGGCTTGTAATAGTTGTAGGTACTCACTGTTCACTCCTGTTATCACATATATGGCTATATAAGTATGTCAGCTTTGTAGGTGATCGATGGTAGGTAAGTGCACTGGAACAGTCCTGGAACCCCCTTGCCCCTTGATTGAACTATGAATGCCTGTGACATACTGAAGCAGAGCATACTCACTTTTGAGAGAAACTGTACATTTGAGAAATGCCATTTAAAAATAAAGACCATAGTCTCAAAACATAATGTATACTGAAAAATGACTAAAGCAGAGGGAAAGACAAAACTAGAAACAGAGGTCCTGCTGTACCACTAGAACATGACTGCAAAATGAAAGACCTTTATTTCCCTTTTTTACACTGCTTAAAATGTATCATCTTTTCTACACATGGGTCTAAATGGATAAACTTATAGATTATAGGACTATAAGATGCACCCAGTTTTTAGAGCAGGAAATCAGAAAAAAAAATATTTCATGTATTTAAATGAATTAGGGAAAATCCCATGCAGTACCCTATTTATTTATATAGCGCCAACATATTACGCATCACTAGAGAACACACATAACAGCATCTCCTCTTCCTCACACATGGGAAAGGGAGGGGGCTGGCGGGGACTCCCTTTCCCCTCTGTGGCGGTGTGTGAGGAATAGTGATGGCCGAACTGTCCGCCTTGGATGTCCTCACTCCTTCTAGCCGGCGAGCAGTACCGTTGTTCGACCCGCCCTATTGGCCGGCAAGAAGGAGCTCACTATTCTTCCTCCTGCAGGATCAGGAGCAGTAAGATCCCGCAGGAGGAAGAATCTTTTCACTATAAGACCGGGTAGAGAAGCCGGTCTTCTAGTAAAAAGCTGGCTCCAAAAACAGAAAGTGATGTCAATGACGTCACATCCGGCTATCGTAACCAGGAACTATGCGTTCCAGGTACCGGACGTCACTTCCGGTTTTACCGATTAAAATTCCCCGGCAAACAGGCAGACGTCAGACTTCTTTAAAAGTCCAATCCCCCCGTTCGCAGGCGGACCTTCGTCCATCACTAGTGAGGAAACTGCCAGCGAGTGCAGCTTCCCCCACACACACACTGCATTGGTTATATCTGCTGGCCTCTGCAAATATAGCCAATACAGTTCAGATGGGAGATCAGGCTGTATGCAGATCTCCCATCTTCTGGAGAGCTGGCGGGGAGCCAAGTTTCGATCACCCACGGCCATTTCACAGATTGAATCCACCTATTAAGCCATGGAAACCTATTACATGAAACTCTCTACACACATAAGCTAATGTAACAGCCATATAAAGTTTGGAGGACTGTAGCTCTTGTCTTCACAAAGATAGTGACTCCTTCATAAAGGGCTTCTCCATATGCTTTATGGAAATTTTAGCAGTAAGGAAATTTCATGAGAAGATTTATTGCACTGCTGCCATCTTATCCTGGTACCACTTTGAAATCCACTAAGCTAGTAATCCACTAAGCTAGTAGTAAGAGTGACACATTCTTTCACAAACATTTGTAGAGCATTCCTAGGTGATTGATAATATACACTTGTGGCCATGGAATTGATTGGAATACCCGAATACATTTATATAGAGCGCTATCCCATTACTTTCGTCAATATAGTTATATAGTGTGTGTGTGTATATATATATATATATATATATATATATATATATATTTTTTTTTTTTTTTTTAAGTTTATAAATTTAAAAAAAAGTTTAATCATAGCTGCCTTTAAGCCTTTATGGTATTAATTGTCACATTGCCCTCTTTCCTATAATCACATAATTTCAAGAGTAACACCTTTTTGCAGTTAACTGTTGGTTTATTGGCTATTTATTTTTGTCTAAAATACTGAAGGCAATTTGGTGCAAATTAGCTGCAAACTGCATAGCGATTAGTGGATCATGAAAAATAATATACGGAGCTTCACAGCTGTTAGGCAACTAGGAGCCAAAGATATGATTGGCCTCGGGACCTGTGCTCCCAGGTGTTTCTATAAAACCAAAAATGCAAAGAATTATGATATTTTCATTCCTCCTATTCATTGTCTGTAAAGCCTTAGTGATGAGCAATACTCTTTAAGTCTAGCTATTGGCTTGTGATAGGAATATGACAGATGTTAGAGGAGCCCTGAGGCCAGCAATAGTTAGGTTGAGACATAAAAGATTTTAGGAAAATCTGCTAGTTGCAGTTTAAATTTTTTATGAAAAGGTCCTTTATTTCTTTACTTCTATATGACATTTACTTTGAAAAAGAAAATATAAGACACAGCACCATGTTTACATTAGCAGAACTATTAACGTCTTTTGGCTTCTGACGCAAATGTGTTGCTAAGTTCAATTTTTCAAGAAAAACTTTTGTCAAACCATCCATCATCACTTTTTTGTTTATTTTAAATAATATGGTAATGGACTTGAATTGTGCTGATCTCCCTTTACCTGTTTTGAGAGTGTGATGAATAGTTGAGATTTATTCATGGAGAGATACTAGTAACTTTTTCTGACTGATGGATTCAGAGATAAATGCAACAACTATTTAGCCAGTGCTTATCCATGGAGGCCCAGGAACCAGAGGACCCAAAAGGAACAAAACACGAAAGCCAAGCAATAACAATATAGGTATCATGTATAATGGCCCTCAAATGGAGTTTACAAGGTACCTGTACTTGACAAGCAATCCAACATGCATTGGAGGCCCTTTCACACTATTTGATGTGTTGTGTACTGGCAAAGCATGCCTAAAGGTAGCCATACATGCTAAGATCCCTGCCCGATTCTCTAGCAGTCGATCAGAGGTTTGGAGCACACCCATAGTGTACCGGTCATTTCTTTGGATGGGGACACTGGTCCCTATCCAAAGTAATGTGATTGGACAGGAATTTATCAACAAGATGGATCATCCTGCAGCTCCAGGTGGGCACATCCAATTTGTGGCCAAGTGACCACCAAGCGATCAGTGGATACGCGCATAGAGGCCACGTAATGTAGCGTGTATGGCAACCTTTAGTATTAACGCTTCCATAGCACAGTACACTCTGCATGTTTGTGGATCGTTACCCACAAATACATTTCTTCTTTAACATAGTGGTTACAGATGTTTGGATCTATACAGTTCCTCAGCTAATAGCTAAAGTCGTGTCTTACAAGTCAACATGTTTCGTCATAAGGCTTCTTCAGGACCCCACCATGTAATTTGTTAAAAGATACAACCATCATTGAAGCCCCCCACCTATGTTTAGAAATGCTGCTGATCTCCTGGCAGATTGACCGCACATAATTACATCATCCTGTTTGGCCGGTGGCGCCGAGAATCGGCTGGGCGCCCTTTGTGTGCCACTGCTTACTTTGGATGGGGGCGCTGTAATGAAATGAAAAGTAATGAAATCGTTCTAAGAATTATGGACATGTGCTTAGCTCCATTTCGGGCTGAATTACAAGTTTAAGCATTCATTTTGCACCCGATTTCGCTGCAGATTGACCGCCATGAGCATGCATGGTGGTCAATCGGCCAATAAATCAGGTGCAAATCGAAGTGTGTATGGGGGGGCTTTAGACATCAACACATATAACAACTGTAGCAGGGTGGTATTGGGTTGTGTAAATAGAGAACCCTGCCAATCTGGGAGTTAAAGAGCTAATGTTTATCATGTGTGTGCCCAGCCCCTGTGGAAGTTATCTACCACAGTTATTAAAAGAGGGTTTTAAGTGTTGAACCGCAGTCTATTGCCTATTGTTTGGGGGCCAGTTCCTTGACCAGCTGTGGGAAGCAGGTAGCTGATTTAATAGTGTACTGGACTGACAATATCATAACACTTATAATTTTTCCCCAAAGGTAAGTGAAATAATACCTATAGATGCTCCCTAGCATGTCTGATTTGATTACATAATTTTTCATCTGATCATGGAGTATTTCTCCCCAATAAGTCACTGCACCTAATATACTGCTATAACCCTCGTTTTAACTGGGCAGAGAGGGCATTGGAGGTATGTGATCATACTTGGACTACTGAACGGTAGGTTGATGACTAATTGGCAACAGCGGTAGTAGTGCAATATGGTCATCATTAGTGAGCTTCAGGAAACTGTATGAAGAATGCCTTTTTTGGTTCTTCTGGAAGAGATGGGATCCCAAGCTGCAGGCAATTTGAAGGCTCCATTCATCTGTGCACCTGGCAATAGATGTAGAATAAGTGATCGAGAGCTTGAGAATAATCCGGAACATCTGCATCATTTAAAGTGACATAAATCCTGAACATGCAACAAGCAGAGGTGGTAAAAGGTAACTGTCCCATTAAGTCTTACATGCTCCTTCCTATTTCTTGCTCCAGTTAACTTTTTAAGAAAGTGACTGAAATTGCCTGTTCATATTGTACTGGAAACTAGTAAGGGCTAAAGCATGTGAATAACATGTAATAAAATTGTAAGTGTTTAAACACTGGGGGCATAGTTTTAATTTTTCACATATCTCAACAGGGTTTGCATAAGTACAGAAAAAACTAAGACAGATAGGATATCAGCCTAAAACATGGTATATCCTAAATATTGTTGACACTGAACAGCATAAAGGCAAGACTCACCAATCCATACATTGTCCCAAACAGAATAATGTTTTTTTACAATATTACCAGTTTGTTATTCAATTTGATGATGATTATCAACCAGGTCAATACTACTGCTGTGACTCCTGCTGTGACTCCATTCAATTCAATCCTCTTGTGCATTTTAGATGTTGGGGGTCCAATCCAATATTGATTGGCTGTACCGCAGCATAGTGTAATAAATGCAAAAGTCCTTAAATGTGTTAATTCCTTTCTGGTTATCAAGATAAAGGCCTGTGCGCATGCTCCAACATTTGATCTGATCAAATCAGTTAAAATACCTAATATCTAATACTTATAAAATTGGATACATTTTTCCAACCTAACTGAGGGCTTGTTTCCATTCATTTGCCCACCGGTGGCACGATTGCCGCCGCTAAGATTCGCCGCTGCTAAAAACCGCATCTCATGTGGTTTTAAGCTGCGGCCATTCACCTCTATGGCCACGGTCAGAGGTGGGCGGAAGAGTGCGGACCGCGGTCAAAAACTCGGTCAACCGCGGCAGGGGACTAGCCCATTAAACAACATGGGCACAGTTTTATCCGCCCTGTAGGCAACCGCGGGCTTCCGCATTAGTGAAAACAAGCCCTGATGGTGGTTAAGATTTTATGCTTGATCATCATCTGTTGATTATTTGAAGTCAGAAAAAAGGAATTGACTTTTAACTAGCACTTGGATAACCATTCCCAGAATCTTCAGGTATTTTTTATAGTTGAGTTTTTTTTGTATAGTTGTTTACATTTCTTCTCAGTAGCTGGTATCAGCATTTTGCTTTCAATGGCTCTTGTTTCCTACTTTTGGTAAACAGATTTTCTTTACACTAAGAAAGGGAGGCACCAAGATACATGTAGACTGGAACATGTCAGTTCAACTTTTGTCTCTCTGCTGCACCTGTGTTTGCCTTCGGCATACTGATGATTAAACTTATATCAAGTGCTCACGGCAGAAATATTAGATGTGAAAATACTTTATCAGTAACCCTGTATTCACTGATTAATGGGGTTGGAGCATGGATTACTTATTTTTAAATTCATTCCTTAGATATCCTGTATGATCACTGTAGCACCTATTGCCAAATAATCATTCTTATATTTTGCTATTTTTTTTTTCAAATTTATTAAAACATTTATTTCCAAAGGTAGTGCAGAAAATAGCAGTTAAATATATATGAAAGCTAGGCTTTTGACGCAAGCAAAAAGAAAGTATTGCTTTAACACTTGTAGTTTTTCCATAATGTTTTAGTTGAATTTCTCACTTGCAGCGAAATCGGCTGCAAATTTGAATCGAACGATAAATCGGCCCATGAAGTAATCGGCCAAAGAACAGACATGTCTGTATTTTCTGGGCTGATCTCAAAATTTTTTCCCATCCAAAGTATATGGCAGCACACATAGTGTGCCCAGCCGATTCTCGGAGCGACCGACATCAACATCTAATGCCTTACATAATCATGAGAGGAGGGATATGGAATATTCTAGATCAGGAGTCTCAAACTCATTTACTCAGAGGGCCAAAATTAAAGACTTGGAGAACCTTCCAAGATTGGTTCATTTATTGATTGAAAAAAATGTCTAAAATTGTGAGAGTTTTTCCTTCTCATCAGGTATAACGTTGAACAGAGCAACTCTATGAATGTTCGTGGGACGTGGTATAGGTCCATCAACAAACAGATTGCCATGATTTATGAATACTGTTTTGAGCCGATTTTTGTGTTGCTTTTATTGCATTAGCAATAAAATGGTACATAATCGTATGTTTCAATCTTTTATTATAGTCATGATGTCTACCAAACCCTTGTTTGGACATTATTCCGTAATGCCTGCCATACACCCACAGACGGGTGCCGTGACGTCATCACGCTGCATTCCCGGGCTGACTTAAATGGGCGTGCACCCTTTGTGTGCCGGCCATTACCTTCAATGAAGACGCCGGTAGTGATCCTGTGATCATTGAGGCAATATCAATATACTGATGGGCACCCACCCCCACCTACATGTTTGCTATTTAAATAATTGCATGTTATTGATTCATGATCGATTCATTAAATGTTTTTATAATAAGAATAGCATGATTATTAGCACTGGGATTTAAAAAACTTGAGGAATGAAGATGAATTGATGGAAGAAATAGAAGAACAGTCTAAAAAATCTGCCCTTTTCCTATTTCTTTATATATTCAACATATATAAATCCTTTCATGTAGGGTATTTATTTGCTAAATAACATAATTTCAGTTCTAATTTTGTAGTGAACAGAGCACAGCTATGTTGAGATTATATAATATCATCTGTAGAAAAGCTTGCCAGAGTGCCTGGATGAGGATTCAGTTGAACTAGAAAATAGTGTTTTTGTGTGAAGGTTTTGCAGTCTGTGACATAACGATGCCTCTGTTAGAATATTCACGTAATGAAATAATGTCTGTGATGACGATGATATTATACACCACATGGATGAATTGCCTGATTTTAAAAAACAGTTCTGTTGGAAGGCACATAAAGCACAGAGTGCCTGCCTTATTTAAATCCAAACCTCAGTTTGCTTTCCCAGGAGCTACATTTCTGCAGATGTCCCATAGATTTGGAAGAAAAAGCAACTTTGTTGGTCCAAAAACATCATTTACGCTAACTTTCCAGTATGTTGATATTTAGTCAGAATGGTCGATCTGGTTTTAAGCACAGAACTCTATGCAAATTAACAGCAAAGGATCTAGGTCTATTTAAAATATGTGGAAAAGTACTGCCAGTCACACAACTAGCACATTCAAGGTGTAAAGCATGTAAAAATAAAAGCTGAAATAAGAATTAGGTAATAAAAACTTACAAATCATGTCTGCAATTCTGATTCTTAGTAAGTCGTGTTAGAAAGAATTCTGATTCTTTCTAGCATGACTTATTAATATGGTGTTCTGCTGAACCTGATTGCATTGAACTTAACTCATCGATATCTGTGCAATTTAAAGTGAACTTATAAGAAAAGAAAGCATTACTAAAAGGTTACTTTGCAGGTAACCAGGGCCATTTCTAGCAAATTTGGAGCCCTAAGCATATTTTCTTGGTGGTGCCACCCCCCTTGCACCAACATTTATACACTTAATTTTCCATTGGGGCATAGAAAATTTTAATAGAATGATATAACTTAATAAACTTACATTTAATAAATTATTTACATTAATTTAACAACATATTAACTTTAGGTACACATATATTCTGTGATATGGTGCTTGTGTGCATTGACAATTTGCCAGCTAACCTTCTGGTTCTGAGGAATCTGGTGATGATGGCTGGCTGCCTGCCTGGGAGGAACTCAGGGAATCTTGCCGGGGACTCCACATCTCTCTCTGTAATGGTGGTCACACTGAGAACTTGTGCGCAGGCAGAGCAGAGGAGCCAGGCTAATTACATCATCAGCATTATCCCATTCCCATCCTCCTTAGCGCGGCTGGTGCTTTAGTGACACAGTGTCACTCACAGGAGTCAATGGGCGGGGCGGAGCGGAGCCAAAGTACCACTCGGGTGCAGGAGGCGGCGCCAGTGCTGACGTCACTTGTTGTTGTTCTCAGCCTGGCAGCACGCAGGAGACATTCACAGCACCGGGCCAGTCACCACTGTCAGAGAAGTCAATGGGCAGAGCGGAGCCAAAGTACCGCTCGGGACTGGGTGCAGTAGGCGGTGCCAGCGCTGACATCATTTGTTGTTCTCAGCCTGGCAGCATGCAGGAGACATGTACGCAGCGCCAGCGCTGGCCCGGCCATCACTCTCAGTGCCAGGTGGGCGGCTTGGTAGGTGTAGGTAGTGACGTGGAGCTGAATTATAATATAATAAAAAATTATAATAAAAACAAATCAGAGGATGGAAAAAAATTATAATTTATATATATATATATATATATATATATATATATATATATATATATATGTTGTATAGTTCAGGGGATGTTTCAATAAACAAAACTGAGGGTTATTTCACCCAAAAGAGAAAAGAAAAACTAATCTTGCAGCAAATTATTATTTATTATTATTATAATTTATTATATAGCGCCAACATATTACGCAGCGCTGTACAATACATTAAAGTGGACATACAATAACACACAGGTACAGGTATGACATAGGAGGAGTAGAGGACCCTGCCCGGACGGGCTTACAATCTAATAGATAAATACATTTTGTATGCAGCACACCAAACAAACATTTACCAGTTTTAGTCCTTGCTGCTCTCCAACTCTGCTTGCTTTGCCAGTATGTTCAAAACTTCCCAAGCCCCCCTAGGCTTTCCATGTGAGAACACTTTTTCCCTCCAGAGAGAGTTGTAGTCCATACAGGTTAAACACCTGACCACAGCACCTACTGTCTACACCTTCTCTGACTACCTGAGTTTTTTCAGTTCTTGTCTGGTTGAAAGGCATAATTAAATTCTGCAGTAATACTATGTGGAATGGGAAGGCCCACCCAGTTCCTTTCTTCCCACTCTAGAGTCCGGGACCTCCTTACCCGGAATACACCTGGGACAAAAACTCATAACATGGGGACATATACTGCCCATCCAGGATCCATCCTTTGAGTCTTCTACAATATATACATTCTTAGTATTAATATTAAAATGGCATTGTATATGGATAAACGGTGGTGTTGAAGGTCTTTAATCCAGTTTAGGAGGCTTGTTCTGTTTTGTAGATGTTCTCTTTCATTACGTTTGCAAGACAGTTATCCATTTTGTCATCCAAGTCCTCATATGGTTGATGTTTTACATGTGTAGCACCAAGGCAACTGCGAATACAAACAATGGTCAACTTACTGTAGAAGGGACCTAAAAGCCCATCAAATATTGGAATTCTGAAACCACATAAAATCTGAAGAACAAAATAGAAAACTAAAAATAGAGACAACCCACTCTGAACAGAGGGGGTAGAAGGTAGTGTAATTAGTTTTACACTTGATCACTAAACAGATTTAAAAGAAACACAACAGGCCTCTTGTATTTAGCTTATCAGTTCAGTTCAGTTTTAAAACTGTCAATAATGAAAGCTTCTTTTTTAGATGTTCAGAAGAAAGCAGCCTTCCAGCTAGTGCAAATTCCAGTGCATGAGTGACATATGTTGAGTCCTTACCCAGAAACCACTTTTGCTGGTATGCTGGGGATCTTTGTATCTCTGGGCAATGCATCATGCGTTTTAATTAATGCTAGGACAGAATCTTTAGAATATAGTAAAAATAAAAATTTATATTGTTATTCAGTAACAATCTTTTATCAAAAATATAAAAAGTCACACATAAACTTGAAACAACACTACACTTTCACAATTGTTGTGACTCCAGCATCCCAAACATGACAGAAAAGAAAACACCAGGAAAGTAGGGAGAACCCACCAACACAGGTAAGATTTTCCCTGAGGGACCAGGGGCGTAGGGACTTTTAAGGCTTTGGTTGTAGGTTTAGGTAGAGAAAATATTAGTAGTAAAAGTTCACAAGTTTAATCACAGCAATTAAATGCACGTAAGACATAGTGTTGAGCTCGAATATTCGAATGCCGAATATTTTTCGCGAATATCGGCAATTCAAGAATTCGCCAATATCTCGAATATCTCGGCGGATATTCGCAATTCCGAATATTCGCAATATGGCCATGTATTGCGAAAATAATATTCGCATTGCGAAAATAAACATAGCATGTGACCATTCATTTTAAAGATTTTAGCGATGCGAATATGATTTTCGCAATTGCGCATATTATTTTCGCAATCCATGGTATTACCGCGAATATTCGAATTTCCGAATATAGAATCGAATATTAGTAGAATTATTCGCGAAATATCACGAATTCGAATATTGCCTATGCTGCTCATCACTAGTAAGACATAACACCTTATATCTGCATAAACTATCCCAACCATATATCTACATATATATAGGATATAAGGTAACAAATGATAAAAAAAAACAACCAAACGAAAACCACAGTGGTTCGACAATCCCTTGGGGACCAGAGAGCTCATCAACATAGACCAGACTGGCCACAACAATATGGCAATCATCTGTCCAGGAGTTTAGAGGGTGAGTTCTTACAATTGTAATCCTAGTAATGATAAGTAGTCAATCCTTACAACAGTCTTAGCGAGCTAACCATCTCTTGCATCTATGCTAGCCAGCTGTACACCCTACAATGTGTAGCTGGTTGATGAGCTCTCCGCCATTGCGCCATTGGTAAAAATACATGACTCATTGTTTCTGTGAAAATACATGACTCATTGTATCTCTAAAAATACATGACTCATTGTTTCTCTGAAAATTCATTCTATCTATGGATGAGAAATTTAGCCACCTGTTGAATAGCAGCAACCTGTCAACCTGTGTAGAGGATAGTATTAGATGGACTAATGGATAAGTTCAGCTGTATCATGGGGGGACAACCTGGGGGCAATTGTTGGCTGATTGACAGCAACTTGTCAAGCACCTTTACATATTTGGGACTGCTCAGTTGACATTAGTTTTTTGGTTTGGTAAAAGATTATACAACTTTGCTGGCAGGATCACTAGGTAATACACCTGTTAAGGGAGGACAACAAAAAACAAAACTTCTGTGTTAATACCAGAGACAGACTGAATCATATATGTCATTTTTATTCTTTATAATTGTGTTAAAACAGCCTTTCATGAATGCTACTAAGCGGGGCATTGATACATATTACAGATAATGCAGCTGCAAATCAGTAACTGGCAATAGAATTCATTTAATTTCATAAAAATATTTCCAGCCTGCTAAGTCAATTCAGTCATTGTTTGTGTGTGTTCTGTTTTATGAGACATACTTTGGTGTCCCTGCTGTGATCTGAACTTTTGTATCATGGTATGACATCCTGGCAGTCTCCCATGTTAGCGGTAGTAGATGAACATTGTTCAAAGAGGGTTGGATAAGTAATTTCTTTTTTGTGGACTCTGAAACACTTACAACAAGAGTTTACAAATACTTTCCAGAACACAAACAACAAATATAATGACCAATGTAAGGATGGTTGGAAAATCTGTTTTCAATTGCTCTGTTGTGCTGAAGTGCTCAGAAGTCTACTCTCACTATTTGTCCTGGTGACCACTGTAAAATTATATATCAGGAAACTATATTTTGGTCAGATCTCCAATCTGGAAACATACATACTCAAGAGCTTTTGCTTTGTTTTGTCAAATACCAGTCATTTTTTAATAGTACCAAGGTATGTTGAAAAGGTTAGTAGAGATAAGGATGGAACCAGCTCTGGGAAAAATGCTAGAACTACCCATTTCAGCAACAAAATAATATATATATATATATATATATATATATATATATATAT
>CM070035.1:119759011-119781765 GCA_036250615.1 Ptychadena robeensis | reverse complement strand
CCAGTTCGGGTGTATCGATAGGTGCAGTGTGCCTTTGCCCGAACTGGGTTCGGGCATATCTCTAGGGAGGTTAAAGTATATAATATGGATAACTTACTGTCAGGATAAAATAGTCTTATTTTTTACAAAAATGTAAAAGGTTAATATACATGAGTTGTAGATAGATGTATAGATAGGGTATATATATGTAGTCTTGGTCTACATGATACATTAAACAAACATTATTTAATGTTTGCCTCTTCAGCATCCAACACTCCTGACCTCTCTCAATCGCTCTATGCAGTGGACAGGCCCTGTTGTCCTCGCATGCAGGAAGCTTGTAGGAATGAGGGAACTTTTAGACGTGCTGCTGACAGTTGGCAGCAGGCTGAAAATCAACGCACCACATGGACATCACCTCCGGTATGAGGAGGTTTGCCTCCCCTCCCTCCTATTAGCTATCATTAAAAATTGTGCAAAAAGCCTGTAACGCCCAGGGGATTAAGAATGCATTATAGATATTTTCATAATCTATTTACTTACAACCAACTTTGGTCTTTAGTCAGATTCAGGCAAATATTTTTAAATGATTACAACTTTTAAATGATTACAAATTACAATTTAAAAAAATTTAAGAATCTCACAACATATTACACATTGTATTACATAAAATATTGTGATTTTTGTGAAAGTGATTTTTTTTAGAATAGATCACAATGGAAGCTTGCATTTATGAACCAATGACCCATGTTTGGCCAAGGATATTGCCCTGGAGGACCTATTGTAACAATACATCAAGATGCTTGCTAATATGTTATAAAGGTCTTTGTTAACCTGATTTTACCCTCATTAATCTATGTCTGAATGCATGCTTTTTCTGAAAAGGCCCTGTCAGAAACGAGGAAGAAATGTAGGCACATGAAAAGTGATGTAATCCAGGACTACAATTCTCTCCATGTTTAGCAATGTCAGGACGTTCTTCATGAGTTATAGTGGCAGATGGTTAGTCCTAGCTACTACTTGGTTATAAATTCTCAGAATGCTAAAGGTTCACAGCTTATCACCTGCCTGTTACCAAACATCGATGTAGTACACAATACTACTGCTATTTACATAGAAGGAAAAGTCTAGATGTCCTCATCATCAAAAGTGATATGTATCTCAATATTGCTTCTGGCCAGTAGAAGTCTGAACAGATCTAGTTTCAGCAAGGTCAAAATTTAAAAGTTTGACAATACACCTCTGATGTTTCTCTTTAGTTCTAGAGATTCAATGAACTTTCAAGTTTAGGTTTTAATTGATGTGGAAGCTCTTTTGAAGCATAAAAGCACAAATTTAACCATATGGACCAGGCTATTATCAAAGGACTTAAAAATTCTGGTTTCATACAAAACCTTAAGCCTGCCATAGAGGTGTCAATTCCAGAAGGACATTGAAACGACCATCTTTTTGTGCATTAACACGTTGGGGATTGAGGATCCTTGAAATGCTTTCTGCGAGTCTATGCAGTCCACCAACGTATCTCAACTTGTAGCAAATTATTGCCCCTGCTGATCGAAGGCAAAATAATGAATCCAATCAACAAGGAGGGCACAAGGCAAGTGCCGGCCGAGATATATATATATGTATATGTATATATATATATATATATATTGTGGGGGTTCAGCTCAAATGGGTGCTCTCACAGTATCAATCCAGACACATGGTATCATTATAGGGTTCCTGCCTATGTTTATTTGAGCACACAGTCCAAAACATAACTTACCCTCTTAGGGGTTAATAGCAATTCAAACACAAAATGTCCCTTGAAAATGCTAAGCCTCCTAGCTTCAAACGTCCAACATAAATTGTCCTGGGCTCAGCTTCCCAGCAGGAACAGATTTGGGCCTCACGCTCTCTGTGAGCAACCTGTTTCCACCACTCTAGTAGCCTCCAATATCTCCTGGTACTGAAGAGAATTCATGGTACCTTGCACACGCTGAAGCTTCCCTGTACCTGCAGAAGTGAAACAGCCCCAAAGCATGATTGACCCCCCGCCATGCTTCACAGTAGGCAAGGTGTTCTTTTCTTCATAGGCCTTGTTTTTCCTCCTTCAAACATAGCTGTATCCAAAGAATAAGAAGAGTCGACTGCAGTATGCCAAAAGTCATGTGGACAAGTCACAAATGTTTTGGGATAGTGTTCTGTGGACTGATGAAACAAAATTAGAACTGTTTGGGCCCACGGATCAACGCTTTGTTTGGAGGAGGAAGAACAAGGCCTATGAAGAAAAGAACACCTTGCAAGGTACCATGAATTCTCTTCAGTACTAGGAGATATTGGATGGAAATGTGATGCAGTCTGTCACAAACCTGAGGCTTGGGAGATGTTGGACCTTTCAACAGGACAATAATCCCAAGCATACCTCTAAGTCCACTAGAGCATGGTTGCAGATTAAAGGCTGGAACATTTTGGAGTGGCCATTTCAGTCACCAGACTTAAAACCGATTGAGAACCTCAGGTGGGACTTGAAGAAAGCAGTTGCAGTTGCACAAGCCTAAGAATGTGACTGAACTGGAGGCTTTTGCCCATGAAGAATAGGCTAAGATACCCGTAGATCGCTGCAAGACACTTGTGTCAAGCTATGCTTCACGTTTAAAAGCTGTTAAAACTTGGAAAGGATGTTGTACTAAGTACTAAGAATGAATGTCACTTGGGGGTTGAATAAAACTGACGTGAGCGCAGAAAAGACATTTGTGGTTATTTCATTATTAATGTTATGTTATTTTTGTCTGACTTACAAGTGCCTCTTTGATTTAATTGTAAACAAGATGACTGAAATGATCAAAATCAATGTCAAAATGTCCAAAACACTCAATTTCAGTGAGGGTTGAATAATTTTGAACACAACTGTATGTAGTATAGTGGCCTCCCTGATAGAATACACATTTATTGCAAAGTTTAGAAAGGTCCTTTTAAATTGTGTAATAAGATTGTAAGGTGTATGACCTAATGTGTAAAAAAGAGAAATGTCTGCATCCAGAGGGTAATGATGTTCATTCACTTGAAGGAATTAAAAAAAAAAGAATCTCTCAAGAGTGAACAGTGAAAGATATAATCATTGTAACTTGAGCTTCAATGCTCTATGTCACATTTAACATTTGGACAAATTTGAAGCACTGCTTCAAACACTGACATGCTAGAAATATCATTTTAATGATATATGAGTCTGCTTCAACATGAAACAATTGTGACGCCGTTGGGTTAAAAGGTTTGAAATACATCCAAAATATCTCTTCAACTTTGCAAATTTTAATGCAGTAAAGGGATTAGTGAAACCTAACACTGTTTAAAAGAAAAATGTTTATACTGCTGGTAAATTTTAATTTACAGATGTTTTGTGTATTTTTTGTCACATCTATATTTTACAAAAATTTTTTTTTTCAGATTACATTATAGTCTGCAAGAGATTTAACAGATGTGTACATATATATAAAGCATGTCTCATGAAAAAAAATGGTGGCTTGTACTTCAGAAGTACCTACTAATATGTGATATGGTAAAAAAAACATAAGTGATATCAAGACCCCATTCATTACTATGCCTAGGTGTGTTGGCCAGGACATTTGTGGGTACTGTGCATGCTGAATATCCGTTAACCACTTTGGTTTGTAGTACATTTTCCCTGCAAAAAAGCCACACTGAGGCTAGCTAACCTGTTAACTGAGATCCCACGGCATCCTCCTGATGCCGGCCAGGGATCACATCTTCTTTGGGACTGTGTGAGAGATGACACCAGGGACATGGGCGGGCTGTCCACGCCAATGCCTGTGTTATCAAATAGGCATAGGCATTTTTTCTCCACACAGTGGGGGCAAAGTGGGCATAAAAAATTTAAACAGATCACTTGGTATATTTCTATATAATATTTTTTGTACCACTTTCAGCACCATCTACCTGTTGAATGGGACTACCAGAAAGGATAATGTCAAAAGAAACAAGCAAACATATAGGAAAATGTAAAGCAGGCTGGCACAGGGACTTTAAATTGCATCATGTTTGAAAAGGTGCCAGTGTGAAAGAGTCCTATTGAGTTATGTTGTGTAAGGAGAAGCCAGCAATGTCCCATTTAAGTTTCTGGAGCAGTAAGCTCCACCTGATTATCACCTGATCAGGGAAAACCAACCAACCTGATGACACAAGAGTAGCTAGGCTAAAGACCTGTAGCCAGGCCTTGTACTCTCAAACATTCACACAGGCCTGCAGGTGGCCTAATAACATGCAACTACCTAAAAAGACCCAGTTACTGAACAGTAGTGATCCCCTGCCACTATCCGGGAAACAACATTCCAGTGGGGTGTCACTTCCCGCCAATTCCACAGACACAATTTAACTTACATAACATTTTGTTTTCAATTTTTTTAATGCTTTCACATTATGAAGACATATATTTACTTACTACTTCACTAAAATGTGTAAATAAGAGTAGCATAGTAAAGTAGTGAGAGTAGAGGGTGACAGTAGCTGCATATGCCAGAGAGATTGTGTGTATGACTTTGACAAGAGAGCTTTTAGCATGGTTCATACTGAAAGGAAGCATGTTTACAATGTATACATGAACCTTCCAAAAATACCTAATAATAACAACCATTACAAGTAAACTAAATTATCAAATCTGCCTAATAAAATCTACAGCAAGTTACCAGCACCGAGATGCCATCACAAGTCTCAACAAAGTCTTAAGCAAGAATTTTAAGTAAACATTTTAATGAACAGCTCCCTAGATGTTCCCCATATTAGAAAAAAATCATTACATTTTTCTCATCCCTCACAATTAAAAACTACATTACCGGGGTAGGCTGATTTTAAGACTATGTTTTGTTCTCAATCAAGTTTTAAGTAAGAATCAATTTAAAGCCAATATCTGGGCAAAGATACAGATCTTACATTCCCACTCAAAATTCACCCACCAGGGGATTTTTTTTTACCCTGTTTAGAATAGAATATTATTGCAAATGCCAGGTCCTTGTCCCTTCACAGGTGTGAGAGGGAGGGAGGAAAACTGTATAAGAAGCAATATTTACTTAGATGATTCATTTTGCAGGAGTCCTGCAGCAGTGAATTTAGAAGATTGTTAGGGGGTATATACAGAATTATGCTAATTAAATAGTATTAAAATCTGTCAAGCGGTTACATCTGTTCAGATGAAAAATCACACTTTTCTCTTTGACAGACAACACTGTCAGTAGTAATATTAAAATATAAATGTATTCAAAAAGTAAGAGCATAGTCAGCATGGAAGGTATGTGCAGGGGAAATGTACCTCTAACTAGAATTTAAGGAAGCAAATGAACAACATACCTTGCGACAATGCGGGAGCCCAGAAGCAAACAACACTACTACCACAATAGGTGGCAGACAGGGAAGGCATACTATTTTTACAAGGGTTCCCATGTGTTACATATCTTAGGTTGGGCTTCTACTAGAGCTATATGCCTCTTTCTCTGGACATTATTCACTTGCATGGAAAATTGGAAGGAAAAGGTTTTCTTTATGTCATGTGTTTGCTTTTATAGCTTTAAACTGTCACATCCTGTGAATTGTTACTGAGACCCAAAGAATGTATCACCCCCACTTAAAAAATAGGGGATGTTTACTGTCTGACCTAGTTACATATCATATATTTACAATATTATAAATGTATTTCATAATGGATGTAACGGCAGCTGCTGTATGCCACCGTCGCCTCCTTACTTACCGTTGCAGATCTAGGTGTCCTGTTCAGCGGTGATTCTGATATTTCTACACACTTCCTTAAACACCAGCGTGTGTCATTTCCTGGGATTCAAGGTATTTGTCATGTGACCTGGCTGACCAAACCCTTTCAGCCTTGCCTCAGTATTAAGGTCTCTGTGTTGTGCTAAGCACTGTCTGCCATTGCTGTTCCTGTGAGATAGAGACTGCCTGTGTTCTGAGACTGATACCTGTTGACCCTTACCTGCCTGCTGCACTCTCCTGCTACCTGCGCTGCCCTGCCCTGTCACACTGTCTGGCTGACGACACCTGTGTCCCTGGAGTGTTCCCTGCTGTCCCCTGGACCAGCTGCCTTGTGTTCCTACATTCCCTCAAGAGGTAGCAGCCTGGTGATCCCCTCGGGAAAGTCTATCTCCACCATCAGGAGTATTGTGAAGAACAAGTGGGTTCACTTAGACAATGCCCTTAGAGGAGGTAGGACACGTGGCACAGTGGGTCCACACCTGCTGCTCCGTGACAATGGATATAGAAACTATTTTGAAAACATCTTTTGGCAGAAATATGTGGCAATTTCTATACATTATATATGTTTATGGTATTTCCATTCTAGTTTTTATTCTTTCTATTAACTTTAATTGCAAATCCCTTGCACATTGCATCATATGGTATCCCTGTGGTTGTTGGAGATAATGGAGATGTAGGAAAGGGTTGTAAGAAGCACATGTAGTTATTAAGTTATAATTGAAGTTCAGCTTCAGCTGCTTGCATGATAGATTCTGCTGGAGATGGACCTCCATGTTCTTGATTGAGCCTCCCATTAGCTGCCTCCATCCACAGGTCACCAGCTGGCTTTGGGTCAAATGTAACTCTCACAGTACAACACCGTTTGAACCCCCAGATCTCATACCTCAGTAGTGCAACCCCAAAATTTTCTGGGATAGTTAGTAACCCCTGAGACAACCTGCAGCACACATGTTTCAGTCAGTCATATTCCAACTGTGCTATTCTCTTTCTCTGACATTTTACCCTTACATATGACTACTGTGACTTCAACCCCCAGATATCCAACACCCTTAGAAGTCAAATCTTTTTTTTATAAGTAATTTACAACTGAGAGTTCCTACCCTCCCAGTTTCAAACCCCTAACTGCAACCTTTCATAGTTATATTAATGTTTCCTTGCTGTTTTTCAACTGGCATAATTTGTGTACATTTAACAATAAAAATTTAAAGAATTCTGGTAATGTAAAAATGTTACTTTTATAGTAGTGTATACATGATAAAAAGAAGTTGTTTGTACATCTATTTAATGTATTCAAGCTTAAATCTCAATAAAAAAATCCTCTGCAATACTGTCTTCAGTCAGAAGATGCCCCCAGTGAACACTGGCGCGGACTAACACTACTGCAGCTATGCATATGTAGTTTTTGTTTTGCATGTATAGCTGTGTACCACTTATGTGCAGCCCTGGTCAAATAGTCAAATTATGTGTACTGGCAGCAGATACAAATTGCAGGAACTAAATAACAGGACACAATCTATCTTCTTGGATAACCTGCTTTTAGGGTGTGCTATTCCTGAACATCTACATTATACTGTTAAGATGCTATGGTTCTTTGTCTGTTATCCATTTTGTTTTACTCTTGACATTTTTATCAGATTTTTTAGAATACAGAAAAAAAGAAGGAATAGGGGAAAAAACACATACAAGATAAACCCTGAAGGAAAGCGCATCCATCATAGTGGAAGCAAACATCACACATAATCATTATTTATAAGCATTACCTAAACACTTCATCTCAGGGGGGATTATAATGTATAAACACTTAATTAACATACATACAGTATAAAAAAAGAGGAAAAACAAAACTGTTATCCTTTTCAACATGTTGAGAACCTAAAAAATTCCAATTTGTATGACACAAATGATACAAATATGCAGCTACTAATAGTGAAGTATCTATTTGACCTCTGTCAGTTTCATACTGACAAAAAAAACCCAGGTAATTATGTCTCTGACCCCAGTTAAACATTAAACTGTATGTATTATATAGATAGATTTAAGTTACATGACAGATCATATAACATGTTCAGTATAAAATTGAAAATGATTTTTAACAGGTTAAAAACAGATGCTGGTCACAACAAGGTTTTGTCAAAATCATTTTCTAAATGTGTTTATCCATAATACAAGCTTGAACAAATATAACAGAAAACACATACTTTATATAACTACATGCTTGTTGTAGGGTAATCACTAGTGATGGCGCGAACCTGGATTTTGCCGTTCGTGAACGGCGAACGCAAACCGGCGAACCGTCATTGACTTCAATGGGAGGCAAATTTTAAAAAACAAAGGGACCCCTTTCTGGCCACAGGAAGTTGTTTTCACAAGGGTCTACACCTGACAATGACATGACAGAGGGGATCCTATGGAAAACTCCCAAAAATTTTTTTTTTTTCAACCCCATAAATCCGCACCAAGATATTCTACAATGTATCAATGGGAAAATAAAGTGCAATAGTGTATTACCCCTTAGACACCGTGTTTTGATTGGAGTTGATCTCCTTGTATGAACCCCTGCCACAAACCTGGACTTTGCATCTGTCCACTGTTTCTTTAAACTCACTCCCTAGAGGGGGTCTTGGAGGATTTCATTCACGCTCAGTTCTCAGGGAGGTACCTTGTGCGTTAAGTCCCTGGGGGCAACCGTATCGGGTATCCAAAAAAAAATTTTTTTCATACGACAAATTATTCAAACCGTCGCTTTTGGTCTGATCACTATTAGCAATCGCCTTCTCATCGCTGGGGTGTGCCAACATGGCCACCACACTCATTGAGGTGATCACTTCATCGTGATACGCAGCCCCTTCACCACGACAAGGTAGCGATCAACGAGGGGAAGTGGCACATGTATGTGCCTTTTTTAATGCAGCCACAGCCAGAGGCCAGAAAAATTAGGCAAGTACACTTGCCATAAAATTTGTCATGTACATTTGACAGAAAAATTAGGTATGTAGCATCCGCTGTTGTAGCAGCGGCCCGAAAAATTTATGTTTTCCAGGCAGAATGGAAAATGAAACATTGCGGCTTGAACCCTAGTTTTGTGGCGGAGGATTCATGAAAGTCATCCGTATGCAGCGTGGGGACCATTTTTAGGCCAAGGCATGTATCAGGCCTTTTGCTAGGCAACTAGATCCCCCACTGTCATTCCCTTCGGAATCCATCCTCGTTCATTTTAATGAAGGTGAGGTAATCCACTCCTTTTTTTGACCCGAGGCGACTTTCGCTTCTTCTTCCACTATGCCGCCCTGCAGCACTGAAGGTCCTTTCTGACAGGACCACTAGAAGCAGGACGTGCCTAAGTTCAAGAGCAAACTGGGATGCTCTGGCCACAGGTCAAGTCTCTGCACACCCAGTAGTCAAGGGGTTCAATCGCTTCTCAGAGTGTCAATATCCGCAGTTAAGGCGAGGTAATCCTGCGTCTGTCGGTCGAGTCGTTCCTCCTCATGGTTGATCCCGAAGCGCTTTGTTGCTTGCGTAGGACTTACAAAAGCTCCGCATGTCCTCCATTCAACAGCACGTCTGTGAAGCGCCTGTCCCTTGCCGCGCTGTCTTGGTAATCAGGAGGATTTAGTGTCACCTCTTCCTTCCTAGTAGAGCCACGTTGTGCTGTGACAATCGCCCTTAAAAGCGTGTATAGCATGATTTTTTACGCTAGCTCTCAACTGCTGCTCATCCTCATAACCTCACGTTAAGCCGGTAACATTTCCACTACTTTCTGCTTATAGCGGGGTCCTAGTAGATGTGACCTAACCAGTACAAAAA
Organism: Ptychadena robeensis; assembly: GCA_036250615.1. Classification (NCBI taxonomy): domain Eukaryota; kingdom Metazoa; phylum Chordata; class Amphibia; order Anura; family Ptychadenidae; genus Ptychadena; species Ptychadena robeensis. The sequence continues at coordinate 119,772,225 of CM070035.1, read as the reverse complement.
GCTCTTTCTCCTTCCTTCCTTCATCCTTGTTATACAGGGTCCCCTAACAGGTCACAACAGAATAAAGCCCCATTTGCACACAAGGATGGATGCCGAGCTAACTCATATACTGTTCCTTCTTCCTTCTCTTACTGATGTCATTGAGGGTCTGTTCCTCCTCCCCAGCCCTAACAACACCACGGGTCCCAATATGTGACCACAGGCCACCGTGGGATGTAGCTGAGGTTGGTCGAAAAGCCACATTCCCCTCCTCCTCTGATCCTCATACTCCTCTTCCCTCATTTTCCACCCAGGTCCGCAAGCGAGGCTTGCTAAAGGCTGTTCTGGTGGTGATGGTGACCATAACTTTCCTCTTCACGCTGAATCTACAGCCTGAATCCACTTTACTCTTCGCAGGGCACGCTCCCAGGAAGAAGGCAATGGGATAAGAGTTATGCTGATTGTGCCTTTCTCTGCGACTTACAATTTGTCACCCATCTTCAAGGACGCATTAGACCTACATGCATTGCGCATGACCTTCCATAAATGGCCAAAAAAATAACCCAGCTCCGCAGAGGCTGTCTAGCACCCCGTCATACAAATACTCATTGACAAGCTTTTTATTGTTGGAGCAGTCGGTTGAACTATGGAGTATTGAATTCCATCGCGTCGGCCTGTCCGCAAATCACGCCTCAACACTGCAATTTGTTTTCATCAACAATCATCAATCATTTTTCATCGTCAACATTCCCTACAATCACTTTCACACATCATCAAACACATCACCGCTGACTTTCTTTCTGAAAACTGTGCCATAGCCTTGTAGGAACCCTGAAATGGGCCACACCTTCCTGCCTGCTTGTGACCTCCTTTAAGCCCTGGTACTTTGCCCCAAAGCGTTGCACAATATAATTTAACACATGTTCCATTGCTACTTTCACATGTGACAACCATTTGCCCAAATTCAATGCCGCCAACATATTCTTCCAGTTGTCCACAACACCCTTTGCCAATCTCCATTTGGTTGCGGGTCAGCCCCACTGACCACTGTTGTTTAATGGCGGACAAAAGGAGTGTCTGGTCCGGTATAGCTCTCTTGCTTTCAGGCAAGTCATCCAAAACTCGTGACACTTGTCCCGTATCCGGGATGTGAAATAGCCCCGGATAGAGTTGCAGGGATGCAGAGGATGTGGAGCCAGAACGCACTCAAGAGAAGAGGACTCAGCCGAGGAGGAGTGGAGTAGGAGGTAGTAGAAGAGGTGGCAGAGCCTGCCTGCAAGTCTTGGCCGGTTTCACCAACTCGCTGCAGAGCCACGATTCCATGCCTTGCAGCTGTCAGCATATTTACCCAATGCCCAGTGTACGTGATGTACCTGCCCTGACCATGTCTTGCAGACCAGGTATCATTGTCAGATGACCCTTGCCCAACACTGTATGCCAGAGATGCCAGGACTCTTTTTCATCCACAGGGAATAAAGATTGGGGATTGCCGTTTGGGAAAAAATTTTCGACCGGGAACCTTCCACCCTTTGCGGTGTCCCAATAGCCACAATTTTTTGAAGGCCTAGACTCCACCAGCTTGGTAGTGTAAAAGCTGGCGGGCTAAGAGCTCTGTCAAGCCAGCTGTAGACGCGGGCATGGGGTTGAATCTGTGACATTGTTTTTTTTATTTTCGCCTCCAAACATGTCTTCACTGACACCTGCCGCTAGGCCAGATGAGCTGGATCTGCTCAAAGCAGAGGCCGAAGTGGCTGCTGGTTAGAGAGGGGGACAAGGAGGAAAGCATGGTTGAGTTGGCTGAAGATTTCTTTTTTGCTGGAACAGGAGGAGTAGGGTGGCTTCGAGCTGTGTGTGTTGCCTTTGTACATGTGTTGATCCCATAGGCTGTTTTTGTGATGCGACATCATGTCGACTTCTCAAACAGTTTGTACCGTAGGTTGGTTTTGACTTCCCACGACTCATATTCTTCTTGCTTACATGTTGCAAATTGGCATCGCCCCCCAGCTATCAGCGGCAGACACACAAAAAAAAATGCCACATGACGGCATACTTGGGTGTGGCAAACAGCATGCGTTGATTGGAGTGCTGTCCTGGCTGACCCCCAGGTGCCTGATACATGCTGCCTGACTGTGCCACTAGCTCCTTGCGATGACCTCCCTCTGCTTACAACCTCGTCTCCCCTCCTCCTCCTCTCTGTCTCTCCATCTGAACTTTCCCCTGTTTCTTCTTCTTTTTGGTGTGGGCACCACGTGACATCCACGGTACACATCGTCATCATCATCAACCGCTTCACTTCTATCGACACTCAGCAAAGGAAGCCGCAGCGGGTACAACAATCACCGTCATCAACCGCACCTCCATGTGTGTAATGCTACACTGTCAGAGGCAATGTCCATGCATCTACATGCTCTGGCAATAATGGTTGCGCATCACTCATCTCCTCTTCAAAAGGATGTGAAAACAACTCCCTGATGGGTCAAATGTACGGCTGTGGTGCTAGTAATTGGTGGCGGGCAGGTGAGTGCAACTGAGAGCTGTCAGCAGCCCAAGCAGCATGCGGAGGATGGTGGTGTCCAGGGTCAGAGTGGTGGATGTCGAAGATATGGTTGGCCTCCCTGTGTAAACCCAGTCAACTAAGTCCCCAGCCATTATTGTGTTGAGCTGTAAGTGGCTTCTGAACACGGCCATTATTCTAGGGCCAAAGTAAATTTCACCACCACGACCACGCCTGTCATGTATTGTTTTGACGTACAAGGCCCTGTGGTAGCAGATAACTTCGGGTGGGCACTGGACAGTGGCACAAGGGCGTAATGGATGGAAAGCCGTGCACTTTTAGTATACTACCCTTTTAATAATAGGGGTGAAAAAAAATTGCTTGGTATTAACCCTTCCACCAATAACTGTGGCCTGGGCACTGGGCACAGACAGTTGGCACAAGGCTTGTAATGGATGGAAAGCCGTGCACTTTTTAGTAATACCCTTTATGCATAGGGTTCAAAAAAATGGCTGGGTATTACCCTTCCCAATATAACTGTGGCTGGGCACTGGGCAGTGTTGGGCGCCACACACAGTGGCACAGGCTTTAATGGACGGAAAGCCCGCAATATTATTAATACCCCTACATGGGGAAAAAAATCCCCTGGGGTTTACAAAGTGCCCCAATAAGTATGGTGGGCACTGGGCAGTGTGGCGCACACACAGTTGGCACAAGGCTTAAGGGACGGAAAGCCCTGCAATATTTATTAATACCCTACAATAGGGTGAAAAAAAATCCCCTGGGTTACAAAGTGCCACCAGATAAGTTGGGTGGGCACTGGGCAGTGGGAGCGCACACACAGTGGGCAAAGGCTTTAATGGACGGAAAGCCCTCCAATATTTATTAATACCCTACAATAGGGTGAAAAAAAATCCCCTGGGGTTACAAAGTGCCACCGATAAGTATGGGTGGGCCACTGCAGTGTGGGCGCCACACAGTTGGCACAAGGCTGTAAGGGAGGAAAAGCCGTGCAATAGTACTAATACCCTAAAAATTGGGGTGAAAAAATCCCCTGGCCTAGTAACAAAGTGCCACCGATAAGTATGGGTGGGCACTGGCAGTGTGGGCACACACACAGTTGGCACAAGGCTGTAGGGTGAAAAAATCCCCTGTGAGAACTAAGTGCCACCAGATATGAGCACTGGCAGTAGGCACCTGTGTAATATGTGCTTGAAAAATCACTGGTAGCAGCCTGGCATGCCAGACAGCAGGCAACAGGGTAGCAACAAAAATTGCCCTAAAAATGGCTTTTGGGGTCTTTTCAGGACTCTGAGTAACAGCAATGAGGAAGAGTACACTGTAGAAGAACACAGGCAGCTAATAGTTCCCTATGCAGCAGCGGCTCTGTTCTAACTCTCTCCACTCTCTCAATCAGCATGTGAAATGGCGTCTCTCCTTGCTATGCTATAGAGGGTGGGATGGTCCGTGAGGTGGGGGGTGCTGATTGGCTGGATTATGTCTGCTGACTGTGACTCACAGGGTCAAAGTTTCTTCAATGCAAAAAGATAGGGGGCCGGTCGAACTCGCCATATGTTCGCGAAATAGCGCGAACGCGAACATGCGATGTTCGCCGCGGATAGTTCGCCGGCGAACAGTTCGGTCCATCACTAGTAATCACATCAAATCTCAACTTCTGTCAAATCATGTTTTCAGATAGCTGGAGGAATGCTTAGAATCTAAGTCAGGTTTTTAATTATCTCTCTCTATACATTATATGATCTTTCTCCCTAATAATGTTGGGCCCTCAATGTCCAAGGATCCATCAAAACCTTTTGCAACTAATATCTACTTTTACGTTTAAGCATGCAGAAATATAGCAATGAATTGTTTTTTTTATACCATTTAAATACATATAGGGTTTTAGTTCAGAGACCCCAAAACATTGGTCTAAATTTTAGATTGCCATGCCTTCCCAGAAAATGTATTTAGAAGAGTGCAGATGACTTTTCATATTTATTGTTTATGTTTACATGTGTTGGCTCCCCTCCCCCCCCCCCATTCTCTGTTCGAAAGGCATATCTATGTCTCTTTTTTAAATGTACTTTGTGTTAATAATAATAATAGTGTAGTATCTATTCGACCTATGTCAGTCTCATATTGAAAAAAACTATACAATGTTACTGCCTGGAGGGTGGCTGACAGAAGGGTCGGAAATTAAAAACTTTCAATTGTTCTTGCAACTTTAGCTGATACGATAGATACTTGTAATCCGTTGCTGTTTCCTTTCAGCACCTTTTACTGTCAGGGTTAGGTATGTTCTTATTGCAATAAATGACACTGCTGGGATAACCTCTGAATCTACAAATTTACCTGTGTTTTGTTAACTAACCTGAGAAGTAATCTCCTTTATTTCAAAAACGTCAATCATTATATTGAGACATTCCCATACTGATGGAGTTGTCATTCTTCTCCAATATCTGGAGTGATTGCAGGATATTTTTAGAATAAAATTTGGTCACAAGGCGCCAGCTTTCCGTGCAGAGTTCACTGACTATTTCTACTCATCCTTTACTCTGCAATTCTGTACTGGTTACTAGTACCCAAACCTATGGATTTGCATATGACAGTTATTTGGGCTAGTTAGTATTGTGGACGGAATAGACGGCTATTCACATGTGTGCTTGGTGCAGCAATTTACATATCTTATCTCAATGACATAATTATAAAACATAGCTATGCAAAAAACCAAAATTAATCACAAAACGATTGAAAACTTTCTTAAAGTCAGCTTTGCTTTGACTACATTTTTTTGGGATTTCAAATTTAAATATTGTTTTTGTCTATTGACTTGGATTGGCCAGTTGATGTATCAATTTTCACCATTTCTTTTACCAACCTGTCCCATGTTCTTGGGCACAATTTGTCATTTGCACCATTCAGGACTTACTTTTGGATGGGCAACTACACTCCTTCAGTGCCACAGCGAGTGACGCCAGAGCAGGGGTTACACGCCTGCTAACAGTCATCATATAAAGGAGTGGACCCACTACACTACCTGCACAGTTGGCAAAGGTGCAATCCAAGGAGCAGAATCTAAGGGGTGATGGACTTTGCTGCAGTCCTCAAGGGATGAGACAAGGACAATCCGTAGAACAAGCCATGAGTCAGAAGCCAGGGAATCAGAGAGTAGGAATAACAAGGAAAGGAGATAAAGACATAGGAGACCTTCTATCTGCTTCCCCATCCTTGTCCTTTGCTTGGAAATATTATGTAGAGCCAACCCTTAATTGAAGCTCACAACAATATATACACCTTTATACCAACAAGGGAATTCAGACATCCCAAATCTTGCTTTTTTTATTACCCATTTACCCATTAGATCAAGAGTATCTCTTGAATTTCTGTAATCAAAATGTTGTAATTCATTCTTTTCCTCTTTCCCATCTGTAAGCCAAATGGAGATCTGATACACCTGATCTACATGCCAACACCTGGAATGATGTATGAGTCTCCTTTGGTTCTCCGATATCTATACAGACAGATTTGTTCAGTTCAAGATTTTCATCTTCAATAACCTATATAACCACTTCTATATTTTCTTGACGTGCAACTTAAATCTTTGCATGCCACCTGTACAGACAGTGTGGTTGATCTATGCTAAATAGAGTTGGTCTTGAAAAAAGAAAAACAGATAACCTAACATGCAAGACAATACAGGCAGCGATCAAGACCCTAAAATCCTTTGGTGCACAGACAGACAAAAAGAAAAAGAACCAGGAAGCTTGGCAATTTCATTCTGCATGCCCAAAAATTTATTTTATCTCTATATATAGTAAGTGAAAGAAGAATTTGATCCCATGCTGATTCTGTACACTTGATAAATAAATGACCAGTCTATAATAGGGGTTTATTAAAGCTATGACAGATTAACAACAAAAATCCCTTACAAAAGACAAAGATTGATGTTTATTGCAATAAGGGAAATCCATAAGGTAAGTAATTTCTTGTAGTTGGCCAACAGTTTGTATACATCTCAGAAGGGATTTCGTCCCACTCTTTGCAGATATTTTTCAAGTCAGTGAGGTTGTGAGGCTGTTGTTTGGCAACTCCAACACTCAGCTCTCTCCACAGATTTTTTATGGTTTTAGAGTCTGGAGACTGGCTAGGCCACTAAAAGACCTGAATGTGCTTCTTCATGGGCCATTTTTGTTTCACTTCGACCATGTGTTTTTTACTTTGTTTTGCTGAAAAATCCATCCAGTAGTGATCCCTATGATGCAGTGAAGATGTTCTGCCCTCTCAGCAGATAAACAGCCCCAAAGCATAATGTGTTCACCTCCATGTTTGATGGTGAGGTTGGCATTCTTGAAATCATAGGTAGCATTCCTTTTCCTCAAAACATGTTGAATTGAGTAAATGGCAAAGAGTTTAATTTTGGTATCATCTGACCACAACATTTTCACCTGGTTATCCTGTGGATCATCATGGTGTAGTGTGTCCCATCTCCCCAATGATCATTGCCACTGCACAAAGTAAGATCTTTTATGCAGCCCCAGACCAAGGGAATTTTCAAAGTTATTTGGTGTAGCTTTCATTTATCAATTATCACACTAACTATTGCCACCTTCTCAGCATGCTGCTTGGCTGGAATCTTGTAGCCAAGTTCTACCCTAGCTCTTTGGGCTTGGTCATGTTGCCTAATTTGAAATCTGATTTTATACAGGTACTGTAATAACAAGCTGAGATTAGAACTCCCTTACAGGGATTAAGCCAGCTACCAGATTAAAATGAAGAAAAAAAATCTAGCTTGTTGATAAGGTATCATATATTTATTTCACTAATTGCAATGCACATCAATATATGACTTTTGTGAAATGCGTTTGTTTGTGTTTTGCATGTGTGTTTTTTTTGTTGTTGTTCTGTCTCAAATACAATAAATCTTCCATTACAATAACAGACTAGTAATGTCTTTATCAGCAAACTACAAAAGCAGCAGGAGATCAAATACTTATTTCTTTCACTGTACACTTTAAGGCTCCAATAACATCTTTGTACTGCATTCACATATTGTCTTAAGGATTGCTAATGCACCTACCACCCATGTAGTGTGATAATATTCATACTGAATGGCACCCAATGTACCATTGACTATTCATTCCAGTAGATACCATCACATGGTACATTGGGTGCTTTTTGGAAAAAATAGGTCCTTGCACCATTTTCGATTCTATGAATCACAATAAATAATGTAAATCCTGGAAAACAAAAGGTTATTCCATTTTCATGTGTGTTCAAGTTCTCTTAAACCACCAATGTATTTTTTTCTGTTCTTGGTACTGTATACATAAAACAAAGGATATATCTTATTCCTCTGACTTTAGAAAGTTTCATAGCTAAACATGAATATTTTGTTAAGTTTTGTTTCCCCGCAGGGCTTAGAAAACAGTAATAGAGGAGCTATTTACTTAAGTATCACTGAAAAAATTTCCCCTGGAGCTCAGCACTTTCAGCTAGTAAAACAACCCCACAACATGTGTTTGTCCTTTTCTACTAAGAGGGGTAATTTTACTGTGCATTCATAATTATACATTTACGCTTCATAATTGTGGTGGAGAGCAATACAACAGGCTTTTAAAGGGTAAGGAAAATAAGCACTTTGGTATGCCTGGTATTTAAAAAAAATTGTACTGTAGTAATTTAAGCACCTATAAAACCCCAATACTTTTAACTTATACTGCGCTTGTGACATAAATAGATATTTTTAAATATCATATAAGATACATAGACTCACATTAGGGGTAATTCAATAAATATTGTTTTTTTTTAAATATATATCCTTGTTAAATTCAGTAGGGCAGTTAGGAAAGACATTAGAACCATTAGTATGCCCATCTATGCATGTTAGAAGAGACATAGCCATACAACTTGTAATGTACATTGTCGTAACTACAGTGTTCTTAATTTATATTCATGCTTAGCACGAAGTGTGTAGCCAAAGGACACACACCAGCCATGCTCCTAGTTCTGCAGTTCAGGAAAATATTGTAATTCTTGAGACTCTTAATTCAGCATTACACAAAGACAAAAAACTGATTCTGCCTCATGCAGTGATGACGCGATTACGCACATCGTTGGCGACAGCGCGAGCGCGAGCTCCACCGCGCCAGCATACATCTGATGAGAGACGCCTGGGAGACATGTTGAGGGGAAGGGAATATACCCTCAGTTTGAGGCGCTTAGCATCTGCCCACTTAAGGGCGATCAAACTTAACAAATGGGGTGAATTTGAGGCTGTAGGCTAGGAGGCTTATAAAAATCTCCCAGCAAAACGTACAATCTAGCTGTGGCCCCACAGAGAGGAGACTCATGGAGGTAGCCGAATAAGGTAAGAGAAGTGTGTTGAACAATTGGAGATTGTTGGAGATAAGGAGGGCTGGAGGGGACTTGTACATATATGGTATTTATGGAACAGGTGCACTGGGAAGTTACTCGAGTACAATTCATATCGAAGTGGCTGTTGATGACAAACAATTTGGAATTAGGAGAAATGGATGACACCAGACAGGTACCTAAGAGCAATATAACACTGCAACATAGACCAATACCGGGTGAGGACTATCTGCTGTTTTTTGTGAGTGACTATCTGCTGTTGTTGGTGCTGTAAGGTTCCCTAATTATCAACGGAGGCGCATCCCAGGATCCCTACAAAGCTGGTAAGACTTAATGAGTACATATCTTCTCTGATATACTTTTGAGGTGACTAACAACATGAGACAAATTATCCAGAGTATTAAACACAAAATGATGTAAATGGTGGTAGACCACCTATTTCATCAAGGCCGCAGTAATTGATATGTTTTCTATCTAGAGTTGAATGTACTATGGCCCCATTACTCTCTGGCCCCAAAAATGTACTGATGGTCCCCCAGACCCTGAAGAAGTCCAGAATTTGGATGAAACACATTGTAAAGGACCTGAAAGAATGTTCTTGCTTTGGACTGTTACTGACATCAGGCCAGGAGTGCGCTACCTTTAAATATATCTTGGTGTTCAATGGATTGTAAAGCGCTACTGTAACTTTTTTTTTATCTCATTCTTGGTTTGGAACACATTCTTTCCCAATTGTCAGTAAAGTCCCAGAGACTGCCTGTCTGACATAGGGCTGTTTCCCCTATTTTCCATCTTGATTCATCATGTTTAAAAATCATTGCAGGTTATGATAACTGAAGGCGGAATCTATTGAAACATCTTTGAGCCTAGATTTACATCTTCCATTGAAATCCGTGGAACATCCATAAAATCATGCTGTATGCCGCATAATCAAATGTAACTACATTAGTAAGCGTTACAATCTCACTGGATACTGGATGTGCTGACATGCACCATAACCAAGTGTTGACATGCATGATATTATTGTATGAGTTGAGATGTGTTTTGATTAATTTCTTTTGATTTTCCTCTTTGGGACATGAAGTATATAAGGGAGGGCTCTGCCCTGAGGAGAGGAAGTTACTCAGTGAGAGTTTGGTATATTTTGTCTAGTCCAGTGTGCAGCTGGGGAGCACAATAGCACCCAATCCAACCTATGAGGAGTCTTGTCTTTCCAGCCGCATACCTGTGCAGGTTTTCAGTGGGGTGGTGTGTAACCCATACAGTGTGGAGCAGACCTGATGACTACTGGGTGTCCTGTTGGTGTATAGAGACTGCCATCCAGCACCCTCTCCATCCTGCATACCGTATTTCTCGTGGCCTCATTTAGGCATTGTGGTTTAATCAGTTTTGAGCCTCGGTTAAAGCAGAATTACTTTGTTTCTCTCCACTGTTCTCTTATTTATCTTATGTTTTTAAGTGAGACCCATTGGGACTTGTTAAGAATTAGGCTGTTTAATTATCAAGCAGTCTATTGTCATTGGTTGATTCTCAAACCTCTACACATACACCCTTGGCATAGGAAATGAACTTGAGCCTGGCCCTAACTAAGGAATTCAAATTGTCTGCCCCTATATCACATCATATACCTAATGTTAAAGCACATTAGTAAGATGATAGTCTTCGTACATTGGCCTGTTGTTGATGCCTTACTTTGAAGTTGAAAATTCTATTTTTTACCTTTGTGACAGAAAAAAGTAGTACCTGTCTAAGTGGTTGGTGTAAGCAGGTCAGATTTATTTCCAGCAGAGTGAATATTTTAGTGCACATTTATTTCTAATGAGGAGCAAATGGAATCTGTTACCAGCCTAATGTTCATCTTTGACTTACACCTTAATTAGATCCCTCCTAATAATTGCTTGCTGGTAGATGTCACCTATATGCAGTGTAAAAACAGCCTTTACAAGATTGGTTCTACTGCATATGTTTTTTCTGTACATATGAATGTATGTTTAATGGAAATTGCTCTATTTGAGAAAACATTTTTTTTCACAAGGAAAATCTGCCATTTCTATGAAACAGTTTTATTCATTCAAGAGGAAATTGGCATGATGACCCATTTTCCTCCAGCAGTCTAAAGCCAAATAATTACTTAATGACATCCACAAATACTGGATATGAAGCTGTCATGAATTTAAGAAAAATGAACCTTTTTCCTTCATTGGCAACTTGGAGTCACACATATCCTAAGGTAAAGCTAGCTGAATGTGATTTCATTGCATACAAACATCATTCTGCTTAGAAAGCAAAGTTTCTTGATTTATTTTTGCTTGTTTGACTTTTTCACTCTTCTGTGAAATCCTTTTTTTAAACTAAACACTCATTCTAGCAAGGAAAACAAACTTGCAATAGGGCAATCTCAGACTTGTCTTACAATATAACAGTTTATATGTTACATCATGCATCTGTCTCGTAATATAAATTTTTTCACAGCGTACATTGATCTTTTAGAATGAGGTGTCATCTACCCACATACTGTATGTGAGATGCATGTTTCATGAGATCCTTAGGCTTTGTACACATAGTCCATCAGGAACCCTTCCAATACTCATTGACAGTAAACCCATTCAGATAGTCAGGGGTGCTGGTCAGCTGACCCCCTGGACCATGTTATCAGCTGCGGATCAATACACTTAAGGAATTACTTCAGGGTGGGATCTTGTCTGTCAGGTTTTAGGGTAGCAAATTACCAAGAGTCTGTTAGAGTCTTCATGCACTGGCCCAGTGTGAGGTGTTCTATTGATAATGTCAAGCACTTTTCAAGCGTTGTGGTGTAGTTAGCAACAGCTTTTCCGAATGACTCTTTCCAGTGAGATGGTCGAAATGATGTAAATTCGTGTAAATGATGTAAATTAAATTTTCCCAATTGAATTTCCATTCTATTGCAATATTATGATTTTTCATGCAAATTTTCAACTGCGAAAGTCTAACTTAAAAGTCGAAATTTTGATTTCGAATTTAAAAATTTTAACATCAATTTTGAAATTAGCCTTGAGTTTTCATGTGATAGCATTGATAGCAAAAATATTGCAAATATCTTTTTATTGTGAAAATCTTGAACATAGTGCTAAATCTTCATAAAAGAGGATATTTGAGATTCTGGGGAAAGTACCATGCATTGGGTTTGAAATACGCACATGTACAAGTGCTGATATTCGCAATATGCGCGATCAACACTATACAACATATTTTTAAGGTCAAAATTTTGATTTTGTTGAATTTTTGGGTTTATTCTCTGCTTTTTCTTCAAAAAGTTAATATGGCCCTGTCATTTTTTTTGAATATGTCAAAATTGCAGCGAAAAGTCACATTTTTACTTTGCATCTCAAAATTCCTAGACGTAAGTCCTCTGTGGGTTGTACAATGTTTGTTGTCTACATGTGTAACAAGTGAACAACTTTAATATAGGCCAATATACAGTCAGTGCAGGGAGTGCCCAGGGGGCCATGACTGGCCATGGGATGGAGTTGTGGAGCTGGACTGAGGGTTTAGCTGTGGTGTACAGCTCAACCCTCAGTCCAGCTCCACAACTCCTTCCCAATCCCACTTCTGTGTACCTTCTGTATGCCATGTCCAGATTCCATCCCTTCAGTCAGTCACAGGAACACTTCAGTGATAACAGGCCTAACATTATTTACATATATTAGTCCACACAGTTTCATAAATGAAGAAAAGGAGTTTACTGAACATGTAGAACTCAGGATACAGTCAATATACGGTACACCAGCTTAAAATGTTGCAAATAGTTATGAACATCCTTAACACTACAGGGCTTCTTCGTTCAGATGGCCATTACTACCAAAGATACCACTACCTTTTTCTTTTCTCTCACAATAACAATAGCAACACCTGGAGGAGTACAGCAATGTGCCTGCACTCCCCCAGGATGGGGTTCGTTATGTAGCAGAGGCTCACATAGAAAGTCCAAGTCTGTCCAGGAGCCAAATAAAAAGGTTTTTTACCTCATGAATCCAGGAAGACAAATTCCTAAAATGGCTGCCCAAATCTCGTGAGATTATGGTCTCTCAGGGGCACACTGTACCCTAAATTATGGATTCCTTCTAATGGCCAATTTAGGAAATTGCAGGGAACTACATAAAAATATATAGTAGCCATCAGCATCCTAGACTGTAAGAGGCAGATGCACCTAATCTCTGTCACACTCTCTATTCCAGCATTATGGGACATTTGTCTAAACCCCTCTTACACATGCTACCAACATAACTCATGTGCCGGTGAAATTACTCCAAGTGAACATGAATGCAGATGGTAATGTTGCGGGTTTGAATATTAATAATAATCTATTTTATATATATTAATAGAGATATAT
>CM070035.1:119738584-119750112 GCA_036250615.1 Ptychadena robeensis | reverse complement strand
AGCTCTTATTTAAGTGATTTCTTGATTGAAACAGGTGTGGCAGTAATCAGGCCTGGGCGTGACTACAGAAATTTAACTCAGGTGTGATAAATAGGGATGGACGAACTGTTCGCCGGAGAACAGTTCGGCGGCAAACGAGCATGTTCGCCCATCCTCTCGCCGGCGGACAGTACGGGTGTTCGGGGAATTTGAATGTGTCCGCGAACAGGGCGGACGGCGGACTTATTTAAAAGTCCGACCCGCCCGTTCGCGGACAGTAAATGGCGATGTTCGCCCATCTCTAGTGATAAAGCACAATTAAGTTATTTTTTCACAAGGGGGGCAATCACTTTTTCACACAGGGCCATGTAGATTTGGAAACCTGCATTTTGTGTTCAATTATGTTATCTTTGACTAATAGTTAACGGTTTTTGATGAGCTGAAACATTTAAGTGTGACAAACATGCAAAAGAATAAGAAATCAGGAAGGGGGCAAATAGTTTTGCACACCACTGTATACTGTACTATAATACATATACTGGATACAAATATAATTTTGCATACTCTTTATCCTATTTGTTATATTCGATATCCTAGGAAATCACTGTTTCTAACTGAAACAATATATGTATGTTTTTATAAATTGCACAAATTAAGACTTGCAATATCTATAAATGTATGTGTTTATAGTATATTTATAGATATTCCACCAAAACTACCCTGAAGAAGTGGCTAGAGAGCCAAGAAATGCATTAAAATGTGTTTAAATTGTCAGGTTCAGTAAAACTCACTTATTTTACGTCTTATTCTAACCACAGTTCCCGAATAGCTGCCCAGAGGAGAAGAGGGTCAATCACAGAGGCTTCTCTGATGTCACAATCAGACCCATGATTATATTACTGGGGACCCATGACAAGAGTGGCTGTAATCTATTGTATTAGGCAACTGCCCCTAAGGACCTGGTCTATGGGAGCCAGTAATGTGACCTTAATAAACAAAAATAAAAAGATTACTAACTTGCTCAGCATCAATTTTAATATGAATATTCTATATTTTATTAAAATCCACTACCACATTACATGCAGTTTTTTTTTTGCGTGTAGATACCCTTTAAAGTAATTAAGTTTAGAAGTCATAGAGAGGTCCATAATGGCTTATGTTGAGCATGATATTAAAAAAAGGAAATTACAGGAAAACCCCCCATACTTTTAATGTCACTGTTTTATATACAGATCTCAATATTGAGCTAAAAAAACATTTTCTCTTTACAGGATTTACAGCAATTTACAGCAATTTACATTAATCTTAAAACAAGAAAGTACTAATAAATCCGGCTATACTGAGGTTTCACTTCTTTTATTTGCATTTGGTGCGAATGTCATCCAATTTCCCATGGGCTAATCACCTCTTCCCTGAAAGGAAATCGTGTGTTTACCTTAAAGCATAAACAAACTTAACATATGAATTTCATGACTGTAGTGAATAACTATTAAAAAAATTTTATATATCTGCATCCATGTAGCATGTCTGATTGAAAGAGAACAGTCATTCATTAGAAAAACTAAAAAAAACAACTAACAACTGGCAATATTCCAAGTAACAACCTATTGCATTTATAAACACTGCTGCCTTCAAAACATGGTAAAGAGACATAAAAGAAAACCTGCAACTTCATTCTGAGATCAAATAAAAACACTTAAAAACTATAGACAAACGTTTTTGAACTCCTGATGTTCACACCTTTGTGAGCATGTTGGATATCCCAATGCAAAGCCATGAGCAAAAAGCTGGCCCATTCTTTCATATCATAACATCTGGCAAGGATTTTCATGAGATTTTGTAGTGTGTGTTTGTGAGGCCCTGGTCCTATACCAATGCAGCCCAGACATCAATCCCCCCATCTTCAATGCACGTTTTGCCTATAAACAAGCCATGCAAGGCTAGATGTGCCGCCCCAGAACTCAGTTGCCCCCCAGCTCTTATGTGCACAAATAATGACTGATGAATGGCTGCACAAACACAGTACTACATACAATGAGGCTAGAGTGTAGTCAGGAAAAAGCTAAGTCAGGTCCAAGCAGTGTTTGGGCAGGTAGCAGAGAGAGAATAGTCTCGAACAAAGCAGAGGTCAGATACAAATAACCAGCCAAACTGTCAAAAGGTTGGAATTGGAAGTTGAAACATTTATATATGCAGCACTAACTGCAAATTACTGCAAATAATTATTTGGTGGGTGTTTGCAGACTTTCGGACAGATATTGTATAGTTTATAGATGTCTCATACTGATTTATTTCTTATAGGAGTTTGGATTTTATATTGAATGTAAAGGGGGTGGGCAAACTAAGGTCCGGGGGCCGGATCCAGCCCTCCAGCTTTCTTTTCTGGCCCTTTGTCACCTGATTAAAAAGATGCTCCCCTCGTCTTGCTCTCTGTGAGCACATAATGACTAAAGGTGTCTAAATGTTGCCTTGGGAACAATGCAGTGGCGTGACCATGACACTGTAGGTGCATCTTTATGGTGACAAGAGGCAGTCTCTAAGAATTCTGCAATGAATGAGCATTTTTTTAGTGCAGGAAATTTAAAAGGATAACAATGTCCCTGTCACACATCATCTGTTACAGATCACTGCCATCATAAGTGATGCATGGAATTGTCACACCTATGGTGGTCCGGCCCCTTTATCAAATCTAAGAAGCCAATGTGACCCAAGAGTCAACCAATTCTGAAAAATGTATCTCAAGGTTTATACCTAACTTTTTGCTCCTGAATATTCTGTGATTGTATGATCAAGTGCTTGTGAGAGTTGTCTTCTGATCTTCAACAACCACTATTCCAGGACTACTATTTTGTGGCTACATTGCCATTGTGTGCCTATTGTGCAATTAGCACACAGTGCACTCTGTAATAGGGACACACATTTTTTTCTACATATACATTTTCCAACTTTCAGGAAAGTTGCTAGCAGAGGAGGTAGTAGAGGTCCTGCGTGGTGGCCCTTCCTCTGCCAGTCCTCATCAGTGGCCTGAAAAACAGAAGCATGTACCAAGAACATTTAGATAATAGTTTGTACTGGGTGGTGGCGAATAGCTGTGGGTCTAATAAAGTCGCCACCTACGAGAGTCCCCCAACCCTGCCCTTTCTGGATGGTCCTATCAGTCATCATGTTCCATAAAAGTGATGTATGGTATGAGGTCACTGATGGGGCTTTGACTGCTACTGAACAATTTTTAATTTATTTTACAGGACACAGAAGCCTGCACTGACGGTCATGTACCATTCCTGACCAGTTGGAAGACCACATGTCTGTGATCAGAAAAAGATGCATCTCTCTCAGCTTGCCATTAAAAATGCTGCATTCTCAAAAGTACCGTATGTATAGTATGATGTCAATGATGCTGCCTTGGCTGCGACTGAACATTTTTTTCTAATTGCTTTTACAGGACCCAGAAGCCCACGGAAGACCACGTTGGAAGACCACATGTCTGTGGTCACATGGTCCTTCACCCCAACACTGTGTGCGAGAGATGCGGTGACCTGGCTCTCCACATGAGGGTACAAGTCTGGGATGTCCTTCTGTGTCAAAAAATTCCTTCTGAGTATATCTCCATGGCTTATATTACCAAGATCATAATTGAAAAAATAATTTTAAAGGTGGGGTTACCCCACAGCACACCAGACCCCCTTTTAGCAAGCCAGGAATGACAAGAAGGAGGGGAGAAACGCCCGTCCCACCAGGCCATATGTCATACCACAACTGCGAAACCCTTTGTTAAGGTAAGGGGTCTCTTCTCCACAACAATGGCCAGGCAATGGGAGGGGCACAGGTAGAGGCTAATTCAGTATCCGGTGTTCCCCTTTAACAAAATGACCCCTGGATCCCGCTCCTTACCCGATTTAAAAAAGTACAGAGGTCCCAAGGACCGCTTACCCATTCAGAGGGAGTTTGAAAGAGCCCACAGTTAACTCTTAAGGGGCATTTTTGGTGCTGTGTGTTGGGGTCTAAGGCTCTGCAACATTCCCAAACCTTGTAGACAAGTCTCTGCATGGTATGGCAAGGATGCCAAGGACTTGTCAAAACTTCATGGAATTGCTAGAAGAAAGGACAGAGCCAGGATCCAAGGATTCTATAACTAAATATGTTTTCTGTGCCCCATAAATATAACTGAGCAATTGACCCTTGCATTATATTATCCAGTTAAACAGTTTCTTTGAGTTCAAGTTTAATTTAATCAGATGTAGAACTAACACCCGTGGGTGCGGCTGAGTGTATGTATTTTTGGGTCTTCTTCTTTGGCACCTTCAGGCTACTCACCTCCCCTGAACCCCAGCCCGACACACCGAGGACAGATGGTTGAAATAATAACAATGGTTTATTGATTATGAAAGGGCGCCACGCAGTGGTCGTCCTAATATTAGCCCTGTAAACGCGGGCGAATATAGGCACAATACACAAAAATGGAGGTAAACAACTTAGACAGTGCAGGTGATACGCATGCAATTCAATGCCCTCTATTACTAACTGCAATAACGGACTGGCTGACTACCAACTGGGTGGGTGTATCAGAATGGTACTCTGGTGGAGACAAGTACAGTGAGAATTCCCCCTTAGCTGGCCAGCTAGTATTTTTACTATAGAGTCCGGTACCAACGTTGGGGCCCTTAAAGTAAGCAATAGAGAGCGCACTGGCTCTATTTGTAATCCAAGGAGGGAGGCAAGAGTATTTAGCTGTCTGATGACTGTGCGCAGGATCCGTTGCGATAGATGGCGATAATCCGACCGCGATAATCCAGCCTCAACCGATTAGGGTCCAAGATCCTCACGGCAGAGCAGCAATCCAGTCCCTAGGACCATCTCCACCCGAGTCTCGGCTCCTCCACTCGTCCGGTTGTCACTGTCACAGCACACGAATGCTCACCACGCTCCTCACTCGTCTCCCCTCACACGAGGCTGGCCGGAACTTTCTTCACTTCCTTCTTCCTGTCCTCTCTCAGCTCACATCCTGCAGCTTTGTCTCCTCTGCAACAGTTCCTCTGCTGCCACCCAGTGTCCAAAATATAGAGCACATCCCCACATATAACTCACAGCTACTCACATTACTAGCAGGGGCTACACCCTTCTCCTTCCCAAAATCTTTGGGGCCCTCCAAACACATAACTCCCCCCCTCTGTCACATATACATACTTCTTTTAACGAGAGGCTATGCTGATTCTATGACGGGAAAGAGAGAATAGAGAGGGCAAAGGAAACTTCCACCACGGTGTGTCAGTACTAGGGCCAGGATCAGAGGTCTTTCGTCTAGTAGAACACCCCACCTGCCGATGAGCTGTATTAACGGACTCTTCTGTGCTACAGCCGGGTGAATCATAGGTCAGTCTCTTAGGTGCCCGGACAGTTCGCTTCTCCCTAGGTTCCACAGTATCTGTATCACCCAAGGAAGGTGGTCCTTCTGTGGGGTGGTGAGGAGGCTCAGGTTCCTCTGGGGTAGGAATAGGCTCTGGTGGACCGCTTTCAGTCAAATTAACAATATTCTCTGATTTTACCACCGGCTCAATAATTTGGGGCACAAACTCGGGAGCTTCCACTCTCAGGGGATTTGGGTTAGACTCGAAGGTAGAAAAGTCTAACCTTGGGAGCATTGGAACCCACATTCCGTCCAATTCAAATTCGTCGTCAGAATCTTCTCCTTCTAGTCTGGCTTCGGTGGAATCCGCTTCCTCAACAGCTGTGTGAGAGCGGGTCCCTGGGGCCTTCCTCTGTGGTTTGGGCTCCTCAGGAGGAGGTACCCTAACCGCTTCTCCAAGGGGTAAAAGGTGGTTCCGATGCCAAGTCTTTAGGGGGCCTGTTCTGCCCTTAGGGCGAATCTGATAAACAGGTAGTCGGGAATTATAATACCTACAGGGTAATTTGTTTATACCAAATACTTTAATTCTTTTTCACAATAGAGAATCCACACCCTATATAATTAATTATAAAGCAGAATTGAATCCTTGCTCTTCAACACCAGCCATTTAGCTTGGTGGGGAAGAGCAAAAGAGACAGATGGGTACCCTCATCCCGAAGGGTGTTATGGATCTCTAAGAAATTTACATGAATGGATACTGCCCCAACACTAATGTATACAAGATTAAAATAACATGATTTTAGCATAATTTAGACAGACATAATTTGCCACATCAATATTAAAAACATGTACATTTAATCGACAGACATCAATATCACAGGGGGGTATAAAGGGGGAATCCAATACACACTAATAGTGATGATTTAGATGTACAACGCGTTTCGCCCTTACAACATCACGGGCTTCATCAGGTAAGTATAATCACAATAGGTGCGTGATGGTACAGTCAGATGAAAAAGATACATTCTGGTGGTCAGATGGGAACGATGTAGTACATGCCCTCAGAAGGGGGTCCTGAATACTAAAATAGAGAATTCACATCAGTAATATGGCCACAAATGGGTTACCTCTAAAATGTCTCAATAGTTATAATTACCTTATTCAAGTCTATTTGGTGACTAGCAAACGGGTAGCCTAGCCTCCTCCTATGGGGGAGGGTCGGTATTACAACAAAGACACTGTAAGTGATGCAGTCCTGGAGATAAAGAACTCCTAAAGAAAAACAAACGGCTAGGGATTTTATGTGGCATCTCATCTTTGGACAGATTCATATATTTAGCATACCTGAGGACATCAGTAAGTAACAAAAAGTGTATAGGTGCCTACCTCTATGGAGCTAGATAATTGCCTCCATCCGTCTTAAGATCGTCCAAGTCAGTCTTCTAAGTCAAGTCAAAGTATTGTATAGACACAACCGTCAGAGTTTTCAATCCTGTAACTAGATTGTGCAGATAGTATAACTTATAGTCTCTTATATTTAGGTATACTGCCCTTCTCAGAAGTAGAGGTCTTAATCACCTACCGTAGGTATGTGTGTCAGTCTGTCGTCCCAGAGTGCTGTCACTCATGTGGATTTGGTGTCCGTCAGTTCGTCCGTCTGTGTCCGTTTAAAATCCCAAAGCAAATGAACTAGTCAGTCCTGTCAAGTGTCCTTTTTGTTGCCGTTTGGGGCGGTCCAATGACGTACAACTGCCGCCAGTATCCTGTCTGCAAACCACCGCCACGAGCATGGGACTGCGCATGTCCGTGACGAAGATGCGACCCAGGCTCAAGGCAGGAAGGACGTCACTGGTGCCGACCTGTGGGTGGAGACCATGGATGGAATGGAGCGCAGAGCAAGCCAGATGGCGCCTGCGCAGAATTCCATCACGGACTGTCAGATTGGGAGACATGCGAGTACGCCGAGATCATAGGAGATCTCATATTGGTCCCTCGTACTCGCTGTCTGTGAGGCGATGCCTGCTTGTTATATTCTGAGGGGTTAGACTTCCCAGATGAAGCTACGTCTGGTAGTTGAGAGCAGACAACGTAGGGCTGGGACCTCCAACGATCAGCCAATTTTTGTGGTCCCCTTTGACCCAAATTCCTCAAAAGCACCCAGTCTCCTGGCTTTAAATCCTTTGGGAACCCCGAGTTTCCGCTGCGGCTTGAGCTTTATCGAATGCAACCTTGAGGTCTTTGCGGAGTCTATTTACGTAATTGTGATGAGTGTTGGCTGAAGTTCCATCAGATGAGAGACCAAAGGCCAGATCCACCGGCAACCTGGCTTCCCTTCCAAACATCAACCGGTATGGAGAATAACCGGTAGAATCATGTTTGGTGGTGTTATAAGCGTGGACAAGAGCAGCAACAAATCGACTCCAGTGTTGCTTATCTTCACCGGTGAGGGTCCCTAGCATGTCTAGTAAGGTGCAGTTGAACTTCTCCGGCTGTGGATCCCCCTGGGGGTGGTAAGGGGTGGTTCTCGACTTTTTGACCCCAAGCATCTTGACCAACTCCCCAATCAACTTCCCTTCGAAGTCTCTCCCTTGATCGGAGTGAATCCGCTGGGGTAGGCCATAATGGACGAAATACTTTTCCACCAACACCTTGGCAACTGTTGAAGCCTTCTGATCTTTAGTAGGGAAAGCTGGGCGTAACGGGTGAAATGATCGGTGACTACTAGTATATTCCCCTGACCGCTTGTGTCTGACTCCAAGCACAGAAAATCCATGCACACCAGTTCCAAGGGGCTTTGACTTTGTAGTTGGCCCATCGGGGCAGCTCTTGAAGGCAGGGTCTTCCTCTGGATGCATCTCAAACAGGAGTGACAGTAACTTTCCACTTCATTTCGCATACATGGCCAATAGAAACGGTCACGGACCAACTGGAGGGTCTTATCCACGCCCAAGTGACCATGGTCGTCATGCAAGGCAGACAAGATGGTATGGCGATGCTTCTTAGGAAGGAATAATTGTAACTTGTCTTGGGAGTCTTCCGAGGGGGTTTTTCGATAGATCAGTCCCTCACTCAACAGTAACTTGGACCATTCGCGATGTACAGTCTTTGCCTGACTCACCCGGTCTGTCCAGAGCACTTGTGGATCACCGACCTCAAGAGCTTTCAGGGTCAACTGGCAAAGGGGGTCTTCCTGCTGATCTTTCTTTAAATCTCTCCGACTAAGAGCAGGTAGGTTTTCTTTTCTTAACTGCACAAGGTTACAATACATCTCAGGTACCCATGCAGCCATAATGCCTGCCACTTGAGCCCCAGCAGTGCCCTTGGTTTGTCGTTCAATTCCCCTCTGTATGGCTTGTACTCCATTCGGGTCTACCTGTACCCATCCATCAGAGTCACGATAGGGCCTGCGAGATAGGGCATCGGCACCCCGATTGGCCGCCCCCGGACGGTACTACGGTACTGAAATTGAATTCTGACAGCCGCTAGCCATCGATGACCGGTCGCCGTGGTCAAGATATAGGTGAGGGGATTGTTGTCCGTCTTCACCTCGAATGTAGCTCCATAAAGGTAGTCCCTTACCTTGTCCACGACTGCCCACTTACGAGCAAGGTACTCCAGTTTGTGAGTGGGGTAATTCTTCTCTGAGGGGGACAGGCTTCTACTCACATAGGCGACAGGCCTCAACTTTCCTTCGAACTTCAGATATAAAACGCCTCCAATTCCTTCTCGACAAGCATCCACATGCAACTCATAGGGCTGAGTGGGATCAGCATAGGCCAGTACCGGGGCATGGGTGAGATTTTGTTTAAGTTGACGGAAAGCTCTCTCAGCAGCATCTGTCCATTCGCCTTGAATGTCCTCCTTAGACTTGCGGGGCCCTTTCTCCTGGCACCTCACAACGTCAGGGGGGGAGTTCTCCTTCCTCCGTCTCAATCTTCAACATCTCATTCAAAGGTCGGGCTATCTTTGCAAATCCTTCTACAAACCGACTGTAGTAGGAGCAGAAGCCCAGGAACGATCTGAGCTCAGCCACAGTTCTCGGCCTTGGCCAGGTAGTCACAGCTTCCAGTTTCTTAGGGTCAGTGGCTACTCCCTCTGCAGAAACTATGTGACCTAAGTAAGAGACAGAGGACATGCAGAACTGGCATTTCTCCAGAGATAACTTCAATCCTTCTCCTTGAAGTCTGTCCAGAACCTTCTCAAGGCGTTGGTGGTGCTCCTCCAGTGTCTTTCCGAACACAATCAGGTTGTCTAGATACACAAGCACTTCCACCAGGTGCATGTCACCGACAGTCTTCTCCATGAGTCTCTGGAAAGTGGCTGGGGCTCCCGTTAGGCCTTGAGGCATCCGATTAAATTCATAGAATCCCAGCGGGCAGATGAATGCAGTCTTTTCCCTGTCCTCCGGATGCATGGGTATCTGATGATATCCGCTCCTGAGATTCAGCACGCTGAACCATTTGGCCCCAGTCAGGCAGTGGAGGGCGTCTTCAATTCTGGGGGTGGTCTATTGGTCAGGAATGGTCCTTCTGTTCAAAGTGCGATAATCAATACACAGCCTGACGGATCCATTCTTCTTCCTAACCACCACGATAGGTGAAGCATAGGGGCTTTTTGACTCACGGATTACCCCTGTCCTTTTCAATTCAGCAATCTGTTCCCGCAGGTCTTCCAGATCCCCAAATGGCACTCGACGTGATCTCTCTCGGAAAGGTTTGTCTTCCTGGAGGCGGATGCAATGCTGGGCGCTCTTGGTACACCCCACATCAAATTTGTTTTCTGAGAACAGCTGTTTCCTTTTTAACAACAGGGACTGAAGGTCCTTCTTCTGCTGAGTTGAGATGGGAGAGGTTTCTGGGTAGAATCGCTCGGCTGGGAGCCCATCGGTTGCTCCCTCCGTTTAAACAGACTCTGAAACAAGAGAAGCTGAATTCACTTGTCCTAGTAACATCTTGGCCCGAAGCTTCACGGGGGAACTGGTGACATTCTGCACACGCACAGGGACTTTACTTCGGGTCCTTGACAACACTTTAGTGGGCACCACCTCGGGGACCATTTCAATTCTGGATTCTAGGCAACCCTGGGACTTCTCAAGCAAGAGGTAGGGGCCAGGTTCCGCCCAGTGGAGTCTTACTTCGGCTCTCAGGTGCGCTACTTCTCCCGGGTACAGGATATTCTCTCCTCCTTCCAGAAGCCATAACCGCCTTACACCTTCAGCTGGAGCTTTTTCTTCCTGTTTCATTCGGTGATACACAGGCCGCAATAGAGGATGCACCTTTTCGGCCACTAGGTCCGGGCAAGATATCCCTGGGGCTAACATCCTTCTCACCAGACTGGTATTTGTCCCAATTATCAGAGAGGTTCTTTCAGACCCCGGGGGTCGTGGACACACGATGGCAAGGGCGTCAAAGGTCCCAGGTTGTCCGGAAATGGAGGGATCAACTGTCAGCTTTATCTGAACGTAACCGTCATAAGGCAGGGTCTGATTTCCTACTCCCCAGATCTCCAGATTGTCCAACTTCTGCAAGGGCAGATGTTTCAAGTGTTTTTCATAGAAGTCCCGGTATAACAGAGTCACTTGAGCACCAGAATCTAGGAGAGCTCGAGTGTAAACACCTTCCACCTGCAAGGGCACGATTGGGGAAGGTCGGATTAAGTCCCTAGGAATCTTCTCGTGGAGACGTGGACCGGGGGACTCCGTTGACTGGACATGGGTTTTCCGCTTGCTCAACTTCGGTGGTGATAATGGAGACGGGGGTACATTTTGCTCCCGAGCAACAGGGCCAGACGCTGAACGGCCAGGGAGTTGTCTCTGTGGGATTTTCTTCCTCTTTTCCGGAGGGGAAAGTTTGGAGCAGACTGGGGCTGACGGACACTCGGCTGGCTCCCTTACCGAGGTCCTTGAGAGTTTTCCGCCGGCTTAAATCCAGGGACCCTCTTTTGTAATATTCTCAAGATCTCTTCAATGAGTTCAGAGGAGACCCTGCTCTCTCGACATTGGGCCTGCAGATGACCGGTCTTTCTACAGCGGAAACACTGTCGCCTTTCAGGATACTGACTCGAAGGGGGTTGTGCCTCTGTTGTTTCCCGTTCCCAGGCCAAAGAAACCACCGCCTTCTGAATGTCCATGATGGATTGTTTCAGACCCTCTTGGGCTTCCACCACTCGAGTCACTGTCTTCATGATAAGTTCTGGCGAAGGGGTT
>CM070035.1:119727438-119738484 GCA_036250615.1 Ptychadena robeensis | reverse complement strand
TAATTCATCGCCGTGCAACCAGGTTTATCTCTCTTTAGGTTCCGGATGATGTCTGAGGCAAGTGACCTCAGGTTTTCTACAATGCGCTGTCGCTTGATAGGGTCACCAACGTCCCATTCCCCCAGAGCTTGCAGGGCCTGATCCACCCAGGTCTCAAACCTTTCTTCTCCACTGGGCACTGGCAAGTGTCCACTAAAGAAACGTAGTTTCCGATAACCATAGCTGGAGGATGAGGAGGAACTTTTCACTAGAGTCTCTACTAATTTTCCCATATCTAAGAAAAAGGAAGGTGGAGGACACGCTGTAGCTGAGGTATCTGAGGCTGTGGGAGGGTCATCTAGGTCTGGTTCTGACTGGGCAGACTCTTCCTCTGGGGAATCAACTGGGCACAAGTGCACCACTCTGGCTTCTACATCAGGGATCAGCATAACGGCTGGGCCCTGGAATGTAGCAGGAACATCTCTTCTCCATTCAACCAGGGCATACGCGTGAGAGCCGTCCTGGTCTACCCGAATGTCATGGATAAAAGCTAGTTGGTCAGGCACTAATGTTGAGAGAGCGTGCCGTAGCCTGTCATCTGACCATTCTAATTGTGGAACATCAATCACCACACTGCGGGCCGGTTCACCATTCTGTTCGCGACACCACTGTTTGGCATTGGCTGGGCCCATGACCTCGCCCTGGCTGGCATTCCCAGGTGATGACATCGCTCAGGACAGCTGCAAACAAGGAGAATATTCCGGACGAGCCCCCAAATGTAGCACTAACACCTGTGGGTGCGGCTGAGTGTATGTATTTTCGGGTCTTCTTCCCTGGCACCTTCAGGCGACTCAACTCCCCTGAACCCCAGCCGACACACCGAGGACAGATGGTTGAAATAATAACAATGGTTTATTGTAAATGAAAGAGCGCCACGCAGTGGTCGTCCTAATATTAGCCCTGTAAACGCGGACGAATATAGGCACAATACACAAAAATGGAGGTAAACAACTTAGACAGTGCAGGTGATACGCATGCAATTCAATGCCCTCTATTACTAACTGCAATAACACACTGGCTGACTACCAACTGGGTGGGTGTATCAGAATGGTACTCTGGTGGAGACAAGTACAGTGAGAATTCCCCCTTAGCTGGCCAGCTAGTTTTTTTACTATAGAGTCCAGTACCAACGTTGGGGCCCTTAAAGAAAGCAATAGAGAGCGCACTGGCTCTATTTGTAATCCAAGGAGGGAGGCAAGAGTACTTAGCTGTCTGATGACTGCGCGCAGGATTTGCTGCGATAGATGGCGATAATCCGGCCGCGATAATCCAGCCTCAACCGATCAGGGTCCAAGATCCTCACGGCAGAGCAGCAATCCAGTCCCTAGGACCATCTCCACCCGAGTTTAGGCTCCTCCATTCGTCCAGTTGTCACTGTCACAGCACACAAATGCTCACCACGCTCCTCACTCGTCTCCCCTCACACGAGGCTGGCCGGAACTTTCTTCACTTCCTTCTTCCTGTCCTCTCTCAGCTCACATCCTGCAGCTTTGTCTCCTCTGCAACAGTTCTTCTGCTGCCACCCAGTGTCCAAAATATAGAGCACATCCCCACATATAACTCACAGCTACTCACATTACTAGCAGGGGCTACACAGAGAAATCTCAATATTCGTTATATACTGAAAAAAAGTCTAGGTTTATAACTAAAGACTCTTTTTGTATTTTGCAAAAAAGAAAAACCAAACATATTCAAGTTCAATGAGCCAAATACATTTTTGTGGCTTTCCATGTTAGGGACCAAAGCCAACACATGCCCAGAAGTGTTTGCATTTCTATCTAAATAGTGCTAATGGAATGTTGACACACCACAGGAACCATGTAGCACACAGATCTTCCAATACACCTGGCCTTTTGGCATCTACCTGATGTGGTAGTGGCTAGTGAATATGGAAAAATCTGTAAGGAAAATGTAACAGAAAATTCATGCATAGATGACTCTCTTTGAATGGTCTAATCCCATATTAACAGTCTCACAGTCTCTTGGTCAGTAGGTTTAGAGAATGGGTACAAAGGCACATTCTAAAGTTACACTCTTGTACACTGCTGGAACTAAGCTCTGTCTCCTGGCACTGGCCTTTTAACTTAGCTAAAGGAATATGTTAGCACTATATAAATAAATGATAATATTAATAATAATAATAATATATAGTGAATACTGCATGCTCCAGCCTCACCCAAAATAGCTATATTATCTGGTAATCCTGCCAGTAGGTGCATTCATTTTCATTGTCATAGGGTGACAGAGTAGTCTAAGTGATTCATTCTGTTTATTTTCTTTTTATTGGATCTGCCCTTCTTTTTCCTTTTAATTTAACTTTTTTGCTTCCTTCTATCTTTCCCCAATCATACTTCCATCCTTTCTATTTCCTTCCTCCCTGCCTACCATTCTCCCCTTGGGCTCCTTTTTACAATAACTATCTTTTTTGCTCGCTAAGCTCTCTTTCACTCTGGTATGTATTACGCAAGGTGGTAGACATTTATCACCATAAATTGTGAATACTGGATGAGTGAGTCATGCATAAAACATGAAAATTTAATTCTGTATATGTTTTTGTATATCTTAAGCTTTAAAGAACGAGAACAAAGAAAGAGGCAGTATATATATATAGTAGATACACTCACTCAGAACACTCACATCTGTCTCACAACTTGACATATGTGACACAGAAGATGACAGAAAACACCATGTGAACATGGAAATAATATTGACAAACACATGTTCACCTGCTCATGAAGTCAGGTGTGAACTCATATGAATAGTTGATGGTCTCTGGGAAGCATTTCATTCCTTTTTTTTTGGGGGGGGGGAGCATTTCCTTTCATACTGTTAGCCAGGAATGCATTGCAGACAATACAAATACTCATAACTGTTTATTCAACTACAACCACACAGCATATTTTCACATGCACACATTAAGGTAATACTTTCCTTTTTGTATGAACCCATGTAAAGTTTCCATATGAAAGGTGATATTTTCTTAATATGATATTTGTCCACTTCCACTATCTTTGCGGAAAATATACCTCACCTAGTATACTCCTAGGAATAATATCCTGAAACTAGAGTTCTGCCATTAGTGATTACTAGAGATGCTCAATAAAAAAACAAAATTTGAAATTAGCCTGCTAATGCATGTAAGGCTAATGCATGTAAGGCTAACTTTTTCCAGCTCGAGAACAGTCAGCGGGCTCCCGCAGCCGTGGGAGAAACGACTCACTGTGATCGGCTGCAAAACAGTGCAGGCGATTACAGGGCGTCTAATTAAGGACCCCATAGAGGCCTATGGCACGGCAGCCCGAAAACTGACCGGCCGACGCCTAATGTGGCATCCGCCGGTCGGTCACGTTAAAGGTTCATTTACCTGGCGGTAAAAAACCCCCAGTGTAAATATACCCTAAGTGTTATGTAATCTGAAACTGAGCAAATCAAGCATGGCAGTTTTTGTACTCAATTGGCTTGGTTTAAGTCTGCGTTAAAGTTTGCATACTAGAGATGACATACTGCTACATTTATAAGCCATTGCATCAGTTACAATGAATACAAATATGAACAGAAATGAAAAAAGAATGTTCAATGAAAGAACTGGATTTTCACCAGATGCACAAGATATACCAACTACCACAACTACCTTGGGAAGGTTAAGATTTCTTTTATTTATATTTTCATTTAAAATGTAATTGAGGTTCCAATTACAATATTTCTATTATTAAAACTCTATGTTACAAAAACAATGTTCCACAAAAATATTACATCAATCATACCACCACCACATCTTTAGTTTGTTGCTCCAACTACTTTGTTTCGCTTGATGCGTTTTGCCCCTGGAGCGGGCTTCATCAGGAGATTTGAAGTATTACAACTAGAGATGGTCGAAATGAATAAAATTTGATTCTACTTAAATTCGAGTTTCCCAATCAAATTTAGATTCGACTGTGATTCGATTTGCATAAAACACTCAACAATTCGCATAAAGCCTAAAATTCGCATAAGGTCAAAAATTCACATAAGGTCAAAAATTCACATAAGGGCTTGTTTCCATTGATGCGGTTTGCCGCGGTTGTGTCCGCGCGGCTGCCGCCCCGCCAACCGCATCCATAGGGAAAGCATCAGCCAGGCTCCATTGGTGCGGCTGAGTGTGGATGCGGTGTGGTTCCGAACGCTAGCTTCAGCATTCTGGTGTGGAAACCGCAACCGACCGCATCCTTTTACATGGGGGCTGCCCAGAGTTTTCATCTCTACAACTCCCCATGTTCAGGGGCTTTGCAATAAGCTGACAAAGTTAGCTAGCACCATGCAAATTTTCGCCAATGCGAATTTTCCAATCACTCCTGCATGCAAAAATTTTAAATAAAATGCCGATATTCGCACGCGAAATAGCGGCACGACAAATCAAAAGCAAAGTTATTTTTTAAGTTGAAATTACAGTCAAAATATTAGGCTGATTTTCGACTTTTTCGGCGAAAAGTCGAAATAACCCCATCAAAAATCGACTATGCGAATTTTCGACGAAAAAGTCGAAATTTCTACTTTAAAATTTGCACTGCAAATTTTTCGACCATCCCTAATTACAACCAAGAGCATAGTCTATAAATTCAAAACAACAATTAGTGAAGAGTAACAGTGTCATGTTTTCATGCAAGACCCATTTGTCTGTGGTATTTACCTTATATCTACCACATCCATTCCCTTCTAACTCTAGAGGTCTATTAAAATCAATATACAATCCCCTTTATGTACAGGGTGGATTATCCCCTAAGAGATCCTCTTCAGGGGTATTAATCCTGGAAACTGTTCCTTGACAATCAGCTGGCCATGGTTGTGTGTTAGCAAAGACAATCCTACTTCTTTCCATATATATCTAAAATGAGACACCACAACACACAAACTGGTTAGCGTATAGTGTGCATTTATGTCAATCTGTCCCAACTGCTCCAACTAAAGTGTAGCATTGCAGTCTCCGGCACATAAATTAAAACTGGCCTTCCAAATTTAGCCATCTAACTTTCCTTCTCTTTACATCTGTCTTTTTATCTGTCCAGGGTCATCTAGTGGTTTCACACCATCCGGCACAACACCTCGCCATCTGGAGGACGTTGACCTCACTTCCGGGTGCACCTCCAAACCCAGCCATTCGACACTGGCTCTTCCCCCGGACAGCGGGGGAGATAGATAGGAGATAGATCACCTACGTCACTAGTTCTTAAAACCCCTAAAACGACCTATGTTGGCAGGGGTCACTGGACACCAGCGGTTTAACGTAGATCCCAACCACCTACCTGTGCAGCCACTCAGACCTCCCCACTGGGGTACATCAAAAAGATGTCCCACCAAAGACATGGGAGATCCCCCGCCTCAATGCAATACAATAATGAATATAAATATTGATAATGGACAAACTAACCCAGAATCAGTTTGCAGTGTTTAAAAGGTTTTTAAAGTTTGCTTAACCCATTTTAAAAGAACCCTGTTGAGCAAAGCTAAGAAAAAGCTCCAGTAGGAGCCTGTTGCTAAAGTCAATAGTGGGGAGCATCACAACTGGTTGGTTGGTACTGCATTTAACAAGCTGCATAATTCTTAAGGCTTGTAAAAAAGAGATAACTTAATAACACTAGATGATCCGATAGTCCTTGGCGAAAATTCCAATTACTGTTATAAATAATGATAAGGAGGTTTGCCCCAAAGTGCACCATTTATAGATAAGGGTTTATACTTTTATCTTTATATTATTTGGACTTTCCTCTTGTGGAAGCATAAACCTGCACCAGGTTGAGGCTTTATCTTCAAATCTTCCAAAATGGCTATAGTCCACTCCTGGAAATCTCCAGCCCTTTCTCTTGTTAAGGCACAATTAAATGTATTTACTATCAATTAAAACATGTGTGATATGCACAATATTTTTCTACTCATAAGATGTACTTTTCCCCCAACATTGGGGAAACATGATTTGGCCATGGGTGGTCACACATTCTACATGCCCTCTGCCTAGTACTGAGCAGAGATAGTGAAGCTCTCCATACTATCAGCCACCCACTGAAGTGGACAGAAATCCATCCAGCCAGCAAGCATTATTCCCTCTGAATTCTACACACAACTTCCCATAATGACAACGTGAAAAAAGCTAACTTCAGATTTTGCAAACTTATAAAAATAAAAACATTTAGAAAGTACTTGTACATAAGTATTAAATGCCTTAGCCATGAAGCTCAATATTGAGCTTAGGTGCCTCCTGTTTTCCCTGATCATCTTTGAGAAGTTTCTGCAGCTTAATTGGAGTCCACCTGTGGCAAATGCAGATGATTGGACATGGTTTGGAAGAGCACACACCTGTCTATATAAGGTCCCAAATCAGAGAAAGGTTACAGAAATCTTTCTGCTGAAGGTCCCAATGAGCATGATGGCCTTCCTCATCCCTAAGTGAGTGATAAGTAGGTCAAAGGCCCCAGGACTTTAGACCAGCCATCTAAACTGAGCGATTGGGGGAGAAGGGCCACAGTCAGGGAGGTGACCAGTGCTCCAGAGGTTCTCTGTGGAAAGAGGAGATCCTTCCAGAAGGACAATCATCTCTGCAGCAATCAGCCATTCAGGCCTGTATGGTAAAATTCTCAGACAAATGCCATTCCTAAGTAAAAAGCACATGGCAGCCTAACTAGAGTTTACCAAAAGGCACCTGGTGGACTCTCAGACCATGGCAAACAGATTATCTGGTCTGATGAGACAAAGACTGAACTCTTTGGTGTGACTTTTCGAGGAAAGCAAGCACTGCTCGTCATGGCCAATACCATCCCAACAGCGAAGCATGGTGGTGGCAACATTATGCTGTGGGGCTGTTTTTCTGTGGCAGGGACTGGGAGACTAGTCAGGATAAAGGGAAATATGGCTGCATTGTACAGACGAAAACTTGCTCATGAGCACTCTTGTACACAGACTGGTGTGATGGTTGATCTTTCAGCTGGACAACGTCCCAGCTTCCAGAAAGTATTCACATCACTTTTTCCACATTTTCTTATGTTACAGCTTTATTCCAAAATGGATTAAATAAATTTTTTCATCAGAATTATATACACAACACACCAAAATGACAATGTAAATAAAAGTTACTCAAGATTTTGGTAAGTTTATTTAAAAAAAAGTATAAATGAGAAACCACATAAGTATTCACAGCCTATATGTTAGAAGGGTTTGTGTGAGTTATAAGATAAGTAAGCTATGATGAGCCTCAAGAAAAAAGGTCATTATGGTCATGACCTTCACTTATACAATCATTTTAAGCTTGTCACCCTAGGGTGCAGCTATCACAACTTCTGCCAGATCAAAATTGATATTAATTGAGTATCTAAGGAGGCACAAATATTACAATTAAGATGTACATTTTTATATCTTTTCAAATACTAGGTTTCTATTTTTACATAATACACATTTGTAGGGTGTGTATTAACAAAAACCATGGCAAATACAAAACTGACCAGTCAATTTGCCTTTCAAAAGGGATAAACAGGAGGATGCCAAAGGTCATACAAAGCAATGTTCTTGTAAAAATTTAGCAAACACCGTGTCATTTGTCTCCTTCATATACATAAACAGGTAGTACAAATGTTCCCAGGTGTGTATTGTGCCTCAGAGCAGTACAAGAATGGTTAACTAAGTATTGAAAACTGAATGACGTTTGAATGACGTGGTGAAATATGCAACAATTACTTGATATTTGTCAGCAGAACTGTTGAGAACAAAAAGGGTCATTTTACATTGCCTTTTCAGAAATTCATTATAATTTTTAGTTACCGTATTTTTCTGACTTTTTCACCCCCAAATTTAACCGGGGGGGGGGGGAGTGCCTACGTCTTATGGTCCAAATGTGTGACCAGATCGCAACTTGGCTCCCCGCCAGCTCTACCGGCAGATGGGAGATCCGTACACAGCCGATCTCCCATCTGAACTGTATTGGCTATATTTGCCCCCCAGATATAGCCAATACAGAGTGTGTGTGGGGAAAGCTGCAGTTGCTGGCAGATTACTCACACGCGCAGCGTACAGGGGTCAAGGAGACGTAAGTGCAGATTCCCCTTTCCTGTATATGAGGTAGAAGAGACCCCGAAGTGTGCTTTCTAGTGACCCCATTTTGTGGCTAAAATTGGGTACTGCGTGGTATTTTTTCCTAAATCATTAAACACATGAAATATTTTTCTGATTTACTGCTCTAAAAAATATGGTATTCTAATAACAGAAGTGTTACATCAATAATTCACAGTTTTCTCTGTTATTTTTGTTAATCTTCCCAGAGATTATTAAAAGGGCAAAAACAAAAAAGGTTATACCATTTACATGTATGGTGAGCTTTTCCACTACAAGTTCTTTATTACACATAAATGGGTTATAAGATCTTTCACCCATTATTCTCCAATAGATTGTAATTCCTAAACAGGTTCTTTTCTTCGAGCACAATCAAGAGGCGTGCGCACTCACAGTGCCTGTTTTTTTGCTCTTATCTATTTGAGCCATCCAGGCTTCCTTTGGTTTATCCCGCTCGAAGAAGCTCGGCTGGACAGGTTTTCAACATGTTGGAAAACCTTGTTTGATTTCCAGCAGTGCTGCATCTCGATATAGATGAAGCTCGAGTGCAGCGCGGTGACAGCTGGGCATCGGTTGCACAGGGATCTACCCATGTATGCCCAGCATTAGTTCACATCTGCTCCAAAAATCATTGTTACTGCTAACAACAGATTGCTGTTTATTCAACAGATGAAATCTAAATAATGAGACTGTTGCTCTCATTTGTATTCATTAACATTTGAACTAAAACCCAAATATTTTCACCTCTATTTGCTGTAGTCATTTTGATAAATTATTGAAAATATATACTGTATGTACTCAAATATAAGCTGAATTTGTCATCTCCTGAAATGTGCTAAAAAAATTAAATTCGGCTTACCTGGGCTTATATTCAGGTTGGCTTATACAGTACTTTAATATTACAAAGTATCTCTATTACCGTATATGGAGCATTTTTCCAATGAAATGAAAAACTATAACCATAAAATGATGTGAGTGCTCTACAATTTATATATATATATATATATATATACATATACAATTACCTGCTGTTCTTTCCAGCTATATCAGTTACCATCTCTTCTCTTGAAAAAAAAATTTTCTTCCACCAGTCCACCAGTTTTCCTCTATAAGTGTAACTGCAGTAAAGCATATGCTCACTAAATGATGCTGAATAATTTCTTTTATTTCTAAAAACGGATCTCTTGAGACTTGCCCCTAGAGAGTCATTATGGCAGTGATGTCATCCCCCAGGTCCCATGTTTTACTGCTGCTAGTAGGCCAGGATCTGCCACTGCCACAGCACCACATCATCAAAGAGGAGGAGCGGCTGGGCACAACTAGTAATTACTAATTCCAGTAAAGGTTTTTTAACATCAGATTAGAATTCTAGAGATAATAAAAAAAAAGCATAAAGGAAAATAAATACAAAGAAGCACCGGATATAAGTTGCAGCAACTAAACAAAGCAAAAACAAGCAAGTAGGTGATGTTTATATTCTTCAAAGGTTTTCCAATTCTTCACGATGACCCTATGCCACAGGGCAAAATCTCTGTCAATGTGACTTGTCTGCAAACCCAGGCCTGGTCATGGCTTTGCCATATATCAACTATAAGATATTCAACAAGTACTTGAATTCCTTATTCACCTTTGTAGCCCTAAGCTTACTCTTTAACGTCATCATGCTAATGATAATGAAAACATTGCTTAGGGGCTGTAAAGCAACAAGGTAACAGGAAGCAACACCCAGACACAATCTCTGCCAGTAATCTGTACTTTAAAAAAAAACCAAAAAACTTTGTTTATGACTTAGTTGGGAATATATCTAATCAGTCAATTCTATCTTAACCCATGAACCAAAGTTTGTATATTGCAGTTTACCAACTCTTTTCTGCATTACATTTCCTATGTACCTATCATAGAAGAAATGAAGACACCATTGGAGCAGCATTGTCATCCTGTAGCGAGGGTAGTGTGAGAAGAACTTATACATTTAGATACAGGGGGGGGGGTCCTAGCCTGGCTGGCTCTCTGAGTGATCATCCCTTCTTCCCCGCTGGTGGACCAGGGGGGTGGTAGTAGTGTCTGAAGGGGGGGGGGGTTGGTGGCTTGTATGAGGTGTTGGACAAAACCCCACCCCTTTTCGGTCACCACCCTCCAAACTTAGCTCCTCTTCACCGCTGGAGGATGTTGGGGCAGCAATTTTATTTTTCACGATACCCATGATGCCGCCCCCACTACATGTAGCCATAAGCCATAATTTGTTTTTTTGTCAATTGACTCACTCTAATTGTTATTAAAATAGGATGAATATAATGAGTAACTAAATATTTGTTTTGGCTGATCTGGGCTTCCATAGCAGCAGTGAGACGATAATTTAGCCACAATAACATTTGTCATAATAGCCTGAGAGACGAGAGATACTAGAGATCTAAAGATACGAAGAGTCTGGGACAGGCGTTGGTAAGTAGGACTTCAGTGAAACAAAATTAATCAGTATTAAAGTTGATTAGAGCCAGAGGATGATCTAAGTAAAGGTCATATCTGCATATTGACTAGAAAAGAATCAATTTGGTATCTTAAGTCGGACATATACGCAGCGATCCCTGCCGATCCTTGAATGGCCGGTCATTCAGAGAATCAG
Organism: Ptychadena robeensis; assembly: GCA_036250615.1. NCBI lineage: Eukaryota > Metazoa > Chordata > Amphibia > Anura > Ptychadenidae > Ptychadena > Ptychadena robeensis. Next base: position 119,727,752 of record CM070035.1, on the reverse strand, counting down.
AGCGCACCTTTTGTGTGCCTGCCTATATTTGGCTGTATAGTAATAAGATTGGCCCAAGAAAAAACTGACATGTCCGTTCTCCCTTGAACATGGTATTATCACAAACTTGCTGCAGATGAAGAGAAGGTTTGGGGGTATACTACAAATAATAGTCTCTAACACAAATTGTTTTTGCACATATTTAGTTCAAAGTCAAGTCAAAGTTTCGGCTCAGCATGGCTAGTGTGAAATGGCCTTCAAACTTTATATGGCTGACAGTGAAATTCTTACATAGAGGGCGACATGTTCCAACTTGGCTGCCACCCTAGCTGTGC
>CM070035.1:119707771-119727428 GCA_036250615.1 Ptychadena robeensis | reverse complement strand
CCCCCCCCCCCAGAATACCTCTGCGCCCCCAATTTTGGAAAGGGCTGGTTAAGGTTTGCTCTAAAGCCACTATGGAGTGACCTTGGAGGATAGCCTAATTATTCTTACTTCATAAGGTAGTGTCATTTGGCCAGCTCCATAAGTACACTGTTTGGGTGTCACCTTTGACTCCAGATCCTAGAGTCTTAGATCCTGACACTTCCATCTGCAAAATATCTCAAAGATACACCCACATAACTCTCACATCAGTTTATTATGAGTGCTCCTGTTAGACTTATTTACTCCTCTAACTGCTCTTCATCTGCTGCTCTTCTCTCTCTCTTTCAGTAGCCAAGAAAATCAAATGAAACGTTTTGTGATTTGCTTGAAACCTCCTGAATGTTTGCATTGAGTGTAGCTCCAGGTAAGTTTGCTGACCCTGCAAAATCATCCTGAGCTACACTCAGGAATACTCACCTATCCCCAGCCAGCCCGCGGCAATGAAAAGTATCGTCAGCCCCTCTGATCTCATCCAGATTGCCCTTTTCAGCGCTATTGATGAAACAGGGGGATTTGGCCACGCCAGCTTTTTTCAACACACATGTAGAGGGATCACGATAAAAAAAAAAAAAACGCACAACGGGCATAATGCTCAGGAGGTTGAATCAATACACACCTTCTGCCACACTTATATCTCTAACCATAAACATACTCTTCATAATGTACAGTGTTACATAATTAGTTGGTGCTTTAAAAATAAAAGTTAATAAAAATATAAATTAAAATAATTATGGACAGTGCTTGTTAGGGCTTGTTAGGGCCTGCCTTAATACCCATTTAAATTTAGCTTTTGAAAAAATCTACAAAAGTAACTCACAGAAAAATGTCAAATTATTTTTATGTGGTCTGCTGTATCTCATTTGTGTTTATTTCGCTTAGCATAATGTATATTTAAATTACAAAGTAATTTTTAGTAAATAATGTTTTCTGCTCAATCACATATAAGGTAAAGAAATGCAAAAAAAATAATTTATCAAGCTCATTGAACATTCATTTAACAAAATGAACAGACTGAGATTTTTTTAAATCATCAACCATGAAGTGTTTTCCTTATAGGAAAATTTACCTAATTATGCTAACAAGGGCAGTTTTTCCATTGGACAATATATTCATGGAGGCTCCTGAATTTTGTGATTAATGTTCCAGGTTTTATATATAAATAAACTAGAGCTCCATCAAAAGGTTTATGTGCTATTTTGACATTTTACAAGCGTAAGCTGTTTATTCACACACACACACATATATATATATATAACATTTGTACTGCCTCTAGGACTTCTGGGAGGTGTTTTTAGGACACAAATAAAAGAGTAAGATCACACCAAAAAAGTTAATATTGCTTATTGGAACCAGTTTTCCAATTTTAAGTCTTCCACTGTATTCCTTTCACACAAACAACTTGATTTTACCTGACAGAGCGTTAAAGTCACCACAAGAAATATAAATAGTATTTAACCAGTAGGCACATGGAAAATAATAACAAACCTAACCTGGGTTCTGAAGTTTTCCCACTCACCCAATGAAAATTGTGTTGCAGCGAAAAAAAATGTGACCATTTTGACGATTTTGAGTTAATTGCAAAGCCCCCGAACATGGTATCATCACCAAACTTGCTGGAAATGTAGAAAAGGGTTGGGGGTATACTAAAAAGAAAAGCGTATGTCAAATGTCGTAACACAAATAGTTTTTGCACAAATCAAGTTCAAAGTCAAGTAAAAATTTCAAAAATCGGAATTTAGACTTTTTTTTTGAAGTTAATTTATGCAAAAACTACACGTGCTAGAGCTAAACTTTTTTTTTTTTTCAAATGTTCCGACAACCCTTTTCTACATCTTCAGAAATATTGGTGTTGATAACCATTTTCAGAGGCTTTGCAATCAGCTCACAAAGTTAGCAAGTCGAAAAATTCGACCATCTCTAGTTGCATAAACTTGAAGTTTCTACTTAATTCAGCTATAAGCGTATAAAAACAGTGTTTTTGAAATTACATAGAGATACATGGGTTTCATTGTGAGTAAATTTAGTCACAGAAAGGAAATGCAGTAAAAGAAATTCAAAATATGAAATTGAGATGGCAATGTTGATCAGGTGATGGAGATAAGTATGTTTGTATGCAGATTTAGACATAGGAGTCAGGAGGAAAAGTAGAAACCAAGGGTTACAAAGAGTTAAACTCCCCATACACACACAGATCCGTGGGTGATTTTGTGGACAATCAATTGCCATGCACATTTGGGGTGATTGCTAGAGATGGTCGAAATAAATAAAATTCGATTCTACTTAAATTTCGAATTTCCCAATCGAATTTCGATTCTTGTTTCTTTTTTCGAGTCGAAATTTCTAAAGTCGAAAATTTGCATAAAACACTCAAAAATTCGCATAAAGCCTAAAATTCACATAAGGTCAAAAATTCACATAAGGTGGAAAATTTGGATTTGCTGTATGAGCTTGAGCTATAATAGAAGAATCAGTGTACATAGTAGCTTTACAATCAGAGCTGAGATTTAAACCCAATTTATACACAAACTTGACATGTTAGAGCAAAACTTATTGTTTTCAAATATTTCCCCAACCCTTCTTTACAACTTCAGCAATTTTTGTGAGGATACCATTTTCAGGGGCAATAAGCTGACAAAGTTAGCTAGCACCATGCGAATTGTCGCCAATGCGAATTTTCCAATCACTCCCGCATGCGAAAATTTTAAATAAAATGGTGATATTCGCACGCTAAATATCAGCACGGCAAATCAAAAGCAAAGTTCTTTTTTAAGTTGAAATTTCGATTTCAGTCGAAATATCAGGCTGATTTTCGACTTTTTCGGCGAAAAGTCGAAATGACCCCATCAAAATTAGACTATGCGAAATTTCAACTTAAAAATTCGCACTGCAAATTTTTCGACCATCCCTAGTGATTGCCCAGCAATGGATTGTCCCCAAAAGTCCACCCACCTGGAGAGATCGACCAGTATTCTTTGCTTATATTTTACATTTAGATTTCAATATTCAATGTTGATTTAAATGGTCTGGTACTACATGTATTATAACATTTAGAACATTCTTGTTCTTCTGTTACAGTTCCATAATAAGTTACAGAAAATTACAGTATCTTACAGTTGTTGCTATGAAACCATGCTGGTTCAAAGTTCAGGCATGCTAAGAAATGTTTATTATAAATTAAAATATAAATCCCCATTTTTATTCATGTGATCCAGCCAGCTTAACCCCTAATGGGATTAGTTTTTTCCAGGAATCTGCGGTACTAGCAGTAATAATCATGCAAATGGAATTTGCTGCAAGTTTTCTTCAAAATAATGGCTTTGTTCTTCAGTTGAAATGTACCTTCAATGTATTGTATTAAAGCTTTAAACAAAGTTTACAGCACAAAAACACAAAGCCCCACGTTAAGTAGGTTGGATCTAGATCCTGGTTCATAAGGGCACAGAAGCCAGTCAGTCTCCAGCACAGACCGTTAATAGTGGCACACACTATTGAGATGTCCAAATATAGTGCACAATTACTGCTTAGAGATTCACAAAGAATGACCAGGGTAGAGTATAATGTAACACACACATTTTAGGTGCCCTTAAACAGCTATACATCTAACATGAGAAAAAACATACTCACCATTGGGTAGGAAAGTAGTGTGCTAATTAGTCTGCTCTAAAATAGTCTTATCATAATAAGCAGAGTTTGGGCCAAAAATGCAATGGAATGGACGACAATCTGTGACTTTGTCACTTTGAAAAGTTTCATTTACGCACATTGTCATTTAAACAAATAAATTGTTTAATCACAGTACATCAAAATAAAAAAAAGCAAAGTGGAGTAGGGGAGCTGCTGGCCCTATCAATAGATTCTAAGAATATCTAAGGAGAAAGAATTGGATAGGAATGCAGGCATGAAAGATGAACATCTAAAGGACGAAGGTCATTGTGCAGCACAATACAGCATTACCATATGGCAATTGTCCAGCCAGACCCTGCACAGAGAGGAGACCTGATCTACCTCAATTACCTCAACCAAAAACGGTTGCCTTCCAGCAGCTTCTTCATACCTGGGACTTATCTACCTGCCAGTGATCCTACTGGACAATCTTCTGGCTGACCGCCTGGTATCCCTGGAAGGCCCCCCGTTCCTGGACTTAAGGACCGGTCCCCATTAAAATCTCATCTATAGGCACCTCGGCCTACTTGGCTTATGCTGACTTTGTGACGAACTATCACTGAACACCCCTGATGAAGTTTCTTGAAAATGAAACGCGCGTCGGGTTGGGAATACTACCATTCTACAAAAATTTTTTGAACTTTATCTGTGATTTGTTGAACAATATGCTTGTGCAATTTTAATCAGATGGTGTACTATTTGCTGTTTTTTTGGGCCTCTGGCCTACCTTTTACCATTAAAATCGTGATTGATTGTTACCATGTATGACCCACTCTACTCCCCGAGCCTTTTAATTCCCCCAGCCCCTGACTCTCTCAGGGGGAATCCTCTGGTATATGGATTGATGGTACCTTGTTGCTCATTATCCATTGCTAAGTCTCTTTGTACTAGTATTTTTGGGATGCTGGCTCAACTGCTTATAGAATAGTAGCCCCCTTTTTGATATCTACTAATGAATAGGAATCAAAATTTTTGAGGGCTATTTTCTAAGCAATAGTACCTGTATCCTAATTTGATACCAGAATAAAGAAGAAAAACCTAAAGGGGACTTGAGACCTTTCTCCTCCTTTTCCTCTTTGAGAATTTTCTTTAATTTACTGTAGGTAGGCATTAGCTTAATAATTTGAGCATGAACTTTGTCTATGAAAGGCAGAGAAAGGTTCACAGTATTGCCCAATTCAAAGTCCAAATCCTGGGTTTACCGCTACTTTGGTAAATAAAAGGGTAAATTATGTAGGCAAGTCACACAAATGTTGGCATCAGGATATAGGATTCTTAGCATATTCTTCTTTCTACCGAAATAGTTATTTTCTTAAACCAAGTACAGAAAATATAAATATTTGCTCTTAATATACCATTTGTCATTATTGTATTCATTCTTCAGGACAGAATTTGCCATAATGTATACAATAGAGACACAACTAATCCTGGTCCTAACTATGCAGTATGAAATATGTACTGTGTAAAGAGTTGTCAGCATATATCACAACTGTTTAAAATATTCTAAAGTTTATGCTTAATTGCTTTTTTATGGCAGCAGTAATATTTTTTCTCATAAAATCCTTGGGAAACACAAGATGCTGTGAATAGAATGAGGGTTCACTTTACTTCTATGGGTTTTCAAAGTTAGTGTTCCAAGCAGGATTTAATTAACCCTTTGCAAATTGAACCTGGGCCTATTGACTCATCTCTTGACGTAGGGATAAGTGTCTACTGTGGGCTGACAACACACATGTTTTATGTTGGGTGATATCTAGAGATGGCTAATTGCAAAGCCACTGAATATGATATCAACTCCAATTGCTGCACATGTACAGAAAGGTTGTGGGAACACTACAAAAAGGAAAGTAGCTATTGTTCTCAACAGTGTTAATATTGATGTCCACAGTATACATGTATAGACCACTTATAGTTGGAAAAGGTGGTTAATTAGTTAATAATCATATATCATAAATAAGTTAATTAATTGTAATTAAACTCCCTAATGGTCAGCCCTACTACTCTGTACTCTGCTACAATCGCCTGAACCACACCATTAAAAACTTCATAGTACGGGCGATCATACTCTGCTTGAATTTCCCGCCCAGCCCCCGGCAATATATCGGGTTTAACTTATCCATATATATATATAAACGGTTAAGACTAACCCAAACTCTGGACAAACTGGGTTCGTCTCTACCACTAGGGAGGTTGATGAATATACAATATGCATGAAACACATATTGAATAGTGGACTCAGGAAACACACCAAGGAACTTTTAACAATTGGTTTACTAAAGGAAAATTCATTACAGCATAACTATTGAACAAATGTAGAACTAAGATTACAATTATTTACATTACCAATATAAAGTCTCTGAATAGTCTCAGTGAGGGAATTCCCGCTGAGTTAGTTATTACTAAATAGTAAAAATGAAAAAAAAATTGTAAATGGTTAATTGATATCGCTACAGTTTCACCTCATTTACTTAGTTGGATGGGGATAACTGCCTACAAAGAAAACATGCTTTCATTTAGTAAATCATGAATGGTTACAACTTTGTTAAGTTTGCTACTTGGGCCATCTCTGAACATCTCTTAAAATATGTGCTTGAATCTGTTGAGAAGCAGAAAGATGGGTTTAGACAAATAACAGAATTCCTAGAGAACATCAACATGTAAAATCGATGGAGCTTCTGTAAAGTGTCATTTTTATTGGATTGTACATTAGCAGCATGGCAGGTAGAAATAGAAATGTATCCTGTTAGTTAGGTGAGTATAGAAAAACTAAATGATATGACAAAAGTTATGGAAGAATGGGCCCAGTGCAGTTCACCTGCCTATTCTGTGTAGGCAGGTGTAAGGAGACATATTTTCCTAGAGCCACCTATTACATACGGTGTTCAATGACAGTTGCTGATGTATTTATAGAGTGGATTAAGAGAATAAGGAGGGGGAAGAGGGTCAAACGTTTACCCAGCTCTCTGTCGCTTGAGAAGATTTTCATTCCTAATTTGTTAATCTTGCAGAATGCAGAAGACATTGGCTAAATACTGGACATCTAAACATTTACTCTATTCATGTCTCAAGAAAACTACATTTTTACTTTGCTAAGAACTTGTTAAACAATATTTGATAATGTCTATACAGCTTCCGCGTCCTTTACCATGGAGGAACAACAGCATGACTCTACCGCACAAAGAGAATCCATTGTCAGAGCAAGGAGAAACCATCATAGGCATCTATCTGCTATGCTTGGGTATGTATTGACTTTTAATAATAACTGGTTTAGATTGAACTACAGAAATAGTTACACTGTTTAAAAAAAATCTACTGCTTAGAAAAGATGAAATAAACTACAATAAAAAATTTAAAACTAAAAATAAACTCTGCAGCTCTTAAATTGGATTTAATTTGTTGCCGTTGCTAATGCTAATGTTGAATATATTGACTATTATTAAACATCTCTGCTGTTTAGTTTTCTTTTCTTTTTTAATGGGGTTTAATTTTATGTTAGAAAAGATTTTATTCATATGTATCATTATAATTATTATTGAATTCAATAGCTGATCCTAGTGAGAGATTAATATTGTGGTCCATTAATGAGAATAATAGCTATTCACATAACATTCGAAAAGGTGAGGGCATTTATTTATTTATTTTACTAAGATATAAGCCCATAACTGTCATGCTATGTCAAAAGGACTGAACAGCAGCTTGTGGTTATGTCCCTTTGATTACATAAAGGGTGTCAGTGAAACGCATAGCTCATGGCTTATCTTGACTTACATAACCATTCTAATTAAACACTCGTAGAGCCTCTGAGCCTATTACTGTTCATGAATTGCAGATTGTTTTACTACTGGAAAATGGTCATTTTAACTTCTGTAATTCTAATAAAATTACTACACTTCACCACCAAGAGATGAAGGCAGAAAGTTTTAGAAGTAAATTTTGTATTTTAAATATAAGGCCTAGAAGTTAATTTATCTACCTAAGATTTGAGAGCGGATACGAGGACAGTGGACTTTTTTTCCTAAGGAGTATGTAATTTTCCAGAAAAGTTGTATTGTAGCCTATAAAATAACAAACAGATGTATGTATTACCCTAATCTTGTATATCCATTACATGGTTAACTGTGTCTGCTTGGAAATGTTTTGCCACTGGCCATAAATAGTCCCCTTTTAAAGCTACATGTGTATGCAGGCACATATTTTGTAGACAAACCCCTAAACAGTTAACTACCAATACAGTATTAATAAAAGAAAAGGGACATAGGATTCAATGATTAACTTTATATATGCTTAATACATTTTTATTATAGGAGTAGCTATCCTTAAAAATAACTATTTGGGGTAGCCATATTTGTCTTGTTGTGGTCATTCAGAATTAACCACCCTAGCGGTCAGGACGGCAGCATCTCGTCCAGCGCTGCTAGTGCTTCTATAGCACTGGACGAGATGGGGCCGTCCAGTGAACATCGGGGCTCGAGGCAGCGCATGCTCACAGTTCTGCACTGTCCCAGTGTCCCCAATGTGACAAGGCTGCCAGCATGCCTCCAATTCCCCCCCGTGATGACGTCACATCGGGGGGGGGGGGCGGCGGGAAATTTTAAAGTACAGTGCATGAAAGTAGTTTTCTATGTAGAAAAATGATTGCAAAGTGCATCTATGTACTAAATATCGCCCAAATAAAGTTTCTGGTGCCCCAGATGTGCCCATTTGCAGTAACCCTTTCTTCCCTGGTGTGATTTTATCACATCCATCACACCAGGTTAGAGAGGTTTAACTGCAAATTGGCACATCTGGGGCACCAGAGACTTTGTTTGGGCGAGATTTAGTACATAGCAGCATAGCTTTCTCATTAAATTTATTTAAAAAAAAATTATTTTACATAATTGTTTGTTTCAAACATTATTATATTCAGGATGTCTATTAGACCCTTGTACGGACATATTTTGGGAAGTTACATGCCTACAACATAAAGAAAATTTACCATTGAAGTCTATGGTGCGCTTTTGGTACAGAAATCTGGACCTCAGCAGTGCGCTAGGGAGGTTAATCATCACTAAACTACTATATGTGTACATGTACAAATCTCTCTTTTTGTCTATAATTCGTCCATTAATGTATATAACAAACTTTATTGTTATGTGTTGTCAACAAAAGCAAACTACACAACCAGAGATACTTTTGGATCTATTGAAAAAAAATTGTAAATCATTGTACTTTCCAAATACCAACCAAAAGATGATACTGCAGTTTAAAAGAAGACATAGGTAATTTATTAGCTTTTAGGATTCAGGACTCAAAAGTGTCTGGGGCATCTGTTTTATAACCTTTGAAGTTTATGTAAATACTTTCCCTGCAGTCATCTGAATGCTAAACACCCAACAGATGAAGTGCAATATGTATAATTATTATACAAGCAGAAGTGTTTCTGCCCTGCCCTACTCCAAGCTCAGAGTCAACTAAGGACAAACAAGAATAAGTGTTCAATTGAATGTGGAGATCCAGATGGTTTCCAGTTGAGTAGATAATCCATAGTGTCATTTGTAGAACAGGAGGTATTTATTGAAAGCAGTTAACATCATTACTTTAGAAAAAAGGGATTGGTGGGCCATTAGCTCAACCTGAAGGAACACATTTGTGTTAAAATCAAAACAATTCTTTGTTTTTGTTGTGTAAAAAATATTAAGAATAAATTTTTGTTTTATTGCACAGCTAGCAAATAGGATAAGGTTTTAGTTAAATTGAAGTCAACATTTCTTTTTGTTTTTTTATTGCACAGTTAAGAAATAGGACAAGGTTATAGTCAAATTAAAGTATGAGGTCAACTAATCACCAACAGCTCTCATTGACATGCCAGATTCTCTATGTCTAGATCAGTATGGGAAGAGACAAATGATAAAGTTGCCTTTATACAAAATGCTGGCTGATATTTTTGCTTAATAAAATTAGGTTGGTATATGGCATAGCAGTTAACACTATGCAATTATAGCACTCACATACAGATGTCTTTAATGTGCTCCTTTAAAGTGGACCTACCACCAAATATCTATGTTTTTATGAATGGCACTAGAAGTGTCAATAAAAGGGAGAAATGCAGTAAAAAAACTCAAAAACTTACCTGTAATGACCATTTTAACACGATTACCACATGGCTCTCCTCACTTCCTGGTTCGCTGAAGGCCACTGGGGGGTGTTCAGTGATCTTCTATGGGAATTTTCAAAGCAGATCACTGCTTCCTGTGACATGCTGCCTATTTCTGCCTACAATGAACCAGGAAGTGAGAAGAGCTTCTTAAATTGCTTATTACAGGTTAGTTTTTTGGGGTTTTTTTCACTGCATTCCACCCTATTATCGGCACTTCTAGTGCCATTCATGAAAACATAGGCTCCTGGTGGTAGGCCCGCTTTAAGCAAAATAAGCTCAAAGTACTGTACTCTTAAGAAATGCAAGATGATTGGATTTTCATTCTGCACTTATATCCTCAATACTTTCTGACTCATTGACCGACGACAAGTAGGTAAATTGGGTGAATTGGAGGCCTGTACACATTTCATTCTAGAAGTGAGTGGCCATGCCTCCTCCATTTAAATGTATGGTGAGGAAATAGGTTAAGCATGAAACTTTTAGGGTATCATTCACTTATACTGGCATCGCAAAAGTAAGTGGATCAGCAGTGTCGTGTCAAAATGTGATGTGCATTTCAGGTGGCAATGAACATTTTTATAAAAGAGCTATAATTCATGTTAAGCAAGCAAAAAACATGTCTGCACTCACTGCTCACACACAGACTTTCCAACTCACTTTGAGATTGGTTTGCTTAATTTAGATGGTTGGTCCAGAGATGCCCTTTTTGCTTTTCCCAACAGACCGTAGAGTTTAACCTTGTAACCTACCATATGAATCAAGGTTGAGACAGAAGTCAGAAGTCTTTCTTTATAATTGTTCTGATTCAGTCAGTCAAACTACAGAAACATGAGGGATAGCATTTCCATCTATAAACCCATGTTTGTAGAAAAAAATTACACAAATGATTACATATAAAAATGACAAAGAATAAGTATAGAGGTACCCGGGACTACTGGAAAAGAATAAGTATAGAAGTATCCTGGACCGCTTAACCATTTCTAAAGGCTTAAATAAAAAAACTGTTGGGCATACACAGTAGCAGGGAAACTTTTTCCAATACTACTGCGCATGCCCAACAGGTGACTTGAAGGCATAATGATATATACACAGGCAGGTACCTGGGCAGTACTCAGCGCAAGTGCCTCTGCTCAGCCCTGGCCCAGGACTTGTACTCCATTTATCATGGACTTCAGTACAGAATGGATTACAGTGGGGGACATTGTCAGTAGGATTTTTATTATATTCACTTGATTTTAAAATTTTTACATTTTGTAAAAAAAATGTTTTACTATGCAAACTAGCTTAGATAGATAAGAAAACCTGACCATCATTACTGTAAATTTAGGGATGATGGACAATGATGTACTAGGAGGAAATGAAAGTTCTTCACAGGTGGTTGGGGAAATTTAGCCTTTCCATTAGGAAGTGGTAGAAAACACTGATACTGAAGATTAGCTACATATAGAAAAGTATTTGAGATACCTTATACTTAGTGAGGCCGAACTGCCCGCAAGGCGGACATTTCGGCCGCGAACAAGCATGTTCGCCCTCCTTCTCGCCAGCGGACAGTACTAGTGTTCGACCCGCCCTGTTTGCCGGCAAGAAGGAAACCTCTATTCTTCCTCCGGTGGGATCATAAGCAGCGAGATCAGGAGAGCAGGAAGAATGTTTTCATTGAAGACCGGGTAGAGAACCCGGTCTTTCAGTGAAAAACCGGCTCGCAAACCTGGTTTGCACACCCAGGAACTATGCGTTCCAGGTGTCGGATGAGGCCTCACTGACTTCACATCCGGGTTTTCCGATTAAAATTCCCCGCCTAGAGTCAGGGGATTTGAATCTGTCCACGAACGGGACAGGACGATCCGCCTTTTCGCGGACGGACGTGGCCGAAGTTCGGCCATCACTACTTTTACTATACTAAGATATATACACATGCCATTCCTACCTGGCAATGTAGGGAAGAATGAGCATAAAATTAAAAAAAAAAATGTTTGGGTATGATAAAGAATCTACATAATTGTATTTACTTACTGCTTTTCCTTATGTCTGATTACATGTCTTGCTCCTTATTTTGCAGGATGGATGTCTTGGTTTGGAAACAGCATTGTAATGTTTATATTGTACAAGCAGAGAGCCAACTTGCTGCCCACAGATTATCTTACATTTAACCTAGCGGTATCTGATGCCAGTGTATCTGTATTTGGCTACTCTAGAGGAATCATAGAGATCTTCAATGTCTTTAGAGATGATGGGTTCCTTATTACCTCAATATGGACATGCCAGGTATGAATAAATAACAGTATTTACAATTAATCAATTTAGTATTTGTTAAAAATTGGTGGGAAAAAGTGCCTGCGTCTTATAATCCGAATGTGCGACCATCCGGCCGCCGGTGATCGTAACTTGGCTCCCCGACAGCTCTCCCGGCAGATAGATCAGCTGTGTGCAGAGGGAGAGGAGATCAACTGTGTGATCTCAATCGGCACACCTCCTGTGTGCCGAGATATCACACAGCTGATGGGCTATGTCAGCTGTGTGATCTGCATCTGCCGGGAGAGCTGTGTGGAGCTGAACTGTATTGGCTATTGCAGATTCCCCCTTCCTCCCCCTTCCTTCCCCTCCCTCCCCTGTCTGAGCTCTGTGTGAGGAAGAAGAGACGCTGAAGTCTGCTCTCTAGTGGCACCATTTTAGTGGCTGAATAGGGGTACTGCATGAGATTTTTTCACATTCATTTAAACAAATTAAATTTTTTTTTTCTGATTTCCTGCTCTAAAAAGTGGGTGCGTCTTATAGTCCGAAAAATACGGTATTTATCTTGATTTTTTAAGAACTGTATCTAGGGCTTATTTTTGTAGTATTCTGTATAGTATATAGTTTTGAAGTACATTTCCAGCATCATCCTAGGATGCTATCATATACCCTACAACCTGAGGCAACGATTCTACCTTCACTCGTATACGGTTTTAAAGTGAATATAAAGCTAAGCATGATATTTTTATACTTATGTAACTACCCAGCTGTGTTGTTTAGCCATACATTCATTAAAACTAATATGATGACTGTATGAGTGGAAGGTGCCATCCTGTGTGTTGTAGATCTAGATCCCCTTTCTCCCAGCCCAACAGGATGGACCTTCCAATCAATGACTTGATCTTTCATTAGCACTTTGTCATTGGATGTCGATGACCAGAGGGCAGGACTAGATGCCATATTTTACTGAATAAACGGAAGCTTTTCCATTAGAATTTTTTTAACTTTACCCCATGAGCTAGATGATCTCAAGTTACTGGTGTGAGTTACGCACTTCTTTCAATGTTATTAAAAAACAGCTAAATAAAGTATGTGTTTTAATAGTGAATCTATATTAAACTGTTTAAAATGCAGCTCGATATCTGGGAATATTCTGATGTAATAAAAGAAAAATACAGGGGTTGTTGTTTATGCTGGCAAAAGGGTAGCTTTATTCCCTTTCCTTTACATGCTTATCTCCAGGGGAAACATTCATTAACAATCACAGTTTCCATCAACCTCACTGCAAGAGTTAAATGTGATCTAGTAACCTAATGACTTAATTTTAAATTTTTACCATGCAAAGCCATGCGTCTGCATTGTGGGTGATGATATATCTGCCTAATTGAAAGAGGTAATGATCGGACGGTCAGTAATCGGTCGTAGTTCCCATCCCCAAAAATCATAGAAACAAGAAAAACACCCTCATGGGACTTTAACTGGAACACCGACTCCCTTGTTGATATAGAATATAGTCATAATCTTAAAAATATTAAATTTATTAAGTTGCATAAGCAATGTCACAGTAGATGCTATACAAAAAGCACATACAAATCCAAATACAGACGATATGGTCTAATCCACATATTACAACATCAAATAAACTGTGCACACATGCTCTATTTGCAATCTATAAAAGCATCCACACTGTGGGGTGCATATGGCAGCTACATGTTTCGTTCTTGTTTCCATATATCTGCCTAAGAACACCACTTATGAGGTTCGGGCTGGTCTAGTAAAGGAGAAGTTACAAATGAAACTCAGGTTCAGGTAAGTAAGGTTCTTCACCTCCTCCTGAACTCCTTTGACCTAAATGGGCATGTATGTCTTACAGTGGAAAGCAGTGGAAATTTCTCTGGAGTTCAGCTTTAGGCTACCCATAAATAAGAGATGACATCCATCTGTCGAGCAAATGTCATGCCTATAGGATGTGCGCATAAGTGCTGGTCAACCTTTTCCATCTCTTGTTGCTGACAGTGATGTCTAATACTCATGGACACATTTAGACTTGCCCAACCAACTATCAAAAAAGGCAGAATGAAAAGTGTTTGAAAAACTATACACTGGGCTGTATATGTAAAATGACCATCTAGACATATGTTTACACACAAGAAACTTATTTCTTTCTTTACCAAGAACAGTATGGAACTCTCGAAAACTTCCTCCTAAACATTCTAGCTCCCAGGCAGAAGTTGATTTAATTAATTGTTTAGATGTATTACAAATCACCATCCAAGAGCAAGTGTGCTGATCAGTTCAAAAAGTTAGCATCTTTAACCAATTATGTGCTTGCAAGTATCCTTATTTTAAGAAGAAGGCCAGCAATGGCAGCCCTGTATTTCTTTCCCTTAACTTTGAATTCTCTTTGTACTTCTTCTATTTCTTTTAATCAAAATATACATTACACTATGCCAAATCAATATTTTTATGATTAAGTTTCGAGGAAATTAAAGAACAGGTAGAAATTATATTGTTTTGGTTTGATAGGTCATTATTTGGACAACTTGAACAAAAATGTCTTTGATTACTGAGAAATACCATGTGCGCGTTTCACATAGTTTGAAAATTAAACTCAGCAAAAAACCAACCGACAAAAAAATCGGATGTGGTTTATGTGACTTGTGCAGCAGCTTTATTAGCAGATAATGGAAGGATTAGATCTGCAGACTAAATTGACACACAATAGCTACTCTGCAATCTGTTTTCAATCCATCCTAACTCTGTTAAAAAGGGATTAGGGGAAAAAATGTTGGTAATGTTTTAAGAGACAGCTGGCACTCCATAGATAAACAACTATTGAAAGAGAGACATCTCATTATAAAACAGGAAGTCTTTTCATTTACAGGTGATGTGATAGTATTTTCAGTAACTTTATTCTTTTTTTTATGTGAATGAGATTATTGTTTCTTTTTTTGTGAAGCACTATACAATACAGCATTTACATGCAATGGATTGAATGTATTTATGACCTGGAGCAATTGCATTATAATCTGCTGCAATTCTCATAATAAGTTATGGGTTGGTACAGTAATCTTCTGTCAAGTGATGGAAAATAAGCATAGCCCTCTCATTGTTAATACTAACAATGAGACAGGATTCTTCGCAATGTCATCAACAACATTTTACAAATTTTTTAAACAAACATTTTCTTGTTATCTCTTGAACAGACATTATATATTTGTTGGTGGGAACAGTCATTTGTATTGGTTCCCAGGTAAAAGAAAAGCTGGGAGGAGGGAACAGAGAGGATAAAAAGGTGCCACCCCACTGCATCCTTCTTCATAGGAAAGAGAGGGGTCAGGCAGGTTAATCATTTAAGGTCCCCACACAGTGGGGAGCGACAGATGAGCTGTAGAGAGCAATGTGATGACGCCATCACGCAGCTCTCCATTGCTCAGAGTATTGGCGGGCACCCTTTGTGTGCCAGCTGTTAGTTTGAACAGGGACACTGTTCACTATTCAAACCAATGACATCAGCCAGAGATTTACGGAGAGATTTGCAGCAAGCACGCATGCACATTGGTCGGCGGCAAAGTCGGCCACGGCTCATTATGTGTGTGAGGACCCTAAGTCATCTGTCCTGCCAGATCACCAACTAACTGGAGGAGATTATTTGATAAGGAGGAGATATTTTGCTCACTAGATGGATCCTCTAACAGGATGGATCTCCTGCAAGTAAAGGATCTCCTCCTTGGCAGATAATCTCCTCCAGAAGATTTATTTCTCTACCACCTTGTTTAAATTTTTTTCCTACCACCTCATCTGTTTTTTTTCCTACCTCATCTGTTTTTTTTTCTACCATTAATAAGGTACCAGTACCTTATTCATTTTTTATAACCACATGACCCTTAGGGGGCTCCGTATCTTCCTTATTACGTTTTGTAAAAGCTTTTGCACCTCTTGTAGCCTATATAGTACCATGTATCAAACATCAAAAATAATAAAGCCAAGTCAGTATGGCTTGATAAATTTTTCACATCATCCTGGAGTTCTAGCACATTCATCTTTACAACATTGCTACAGTTCATTGAGCTTTGCAGGCACTTGTTTGTGTACTACTCTCTTGAGGCCCCCATACACGGGTCCGTTTCCCAGCGGATTCCGGGACGATCGATTCCGGGCGCGTGCACGCGAAACGATCGTCCTGGAATCGCGTGAAGCCCACCTTGTCCGTCCGATCACGTCCGATCGTTCGGGGGCCCAGAATCGGATCGGACAGAGAACCAACATGTTGGTCTTTCTGATCCGATTCAGCACACATCAGGGGGAGTTGCCATTTGGGAAGTAAGTGATCGGACACGGAATCGTCCAGGAATCCGTGGGACAAGGTGGTATGTAGCGATCGGACACTCTTAATTTGCCGATCGATCGGACCTCCGATTCCCGCTGACATCGCCGGAATCGATCGGATAGGTGACCGATCGGCCATGGAATCCGACAATGTATGGCTAGCTTTAAAGTCTACCCTGCTGCATGATCCAATTTTAGCCAAGTCATGTCAACTCAATAACTGCAAGGCTGCCAAGTTCTATGGCTGCAAGCCCAAATTTGAATCTTTCCACCATTTATTGACAGATAGTATGAAGGGTTTTTGCTAACATGCTGAATTTGGTTCTCACCAAAGTGCAATTGTGCATTATGGCCAAACATCTCCACTGTTTATTAACCGCCCTAGCAGTCGGGACGGCACCCTCTCGTCCAGCGCTGCTACTGCTACTATAGCACTGGACGAGGTGGTGCCGTCCAGTACACATCCAGTACATATCCAGTACAATACACATGGGCTGCGGCATCTATGTACTAAATATGTGCGTGCATCTATGTACTAAATATCACCCAAATAAAAAGTCTCTGTTGCCCCAGATGTGTCCATATGCTTTCTTCCCTGGTGTGATTTTACCACATCCATCACATCAGGTTAGAGAGGGATAACTGCAAATCCGCACATCTGGGGCACCAGAGACTTTTTATTTTGGCGAGATTTAGTACATAGCTTTGTGCCCTGATTTTTGTGTTTTCTCATTAAATTTATTAAAAAAATATATTTTTTATTTTACATAATTGTTTGTTTCAAACATTATTATATTCAGGATGTCTATTAGACCCTTGTATGGACATATTTTGGTACAGAAATCTGGACCTCAGCAGTGCGCTAGGGAGGGTAAAGCACATTGTGGCAGAGGTCAGAGGTAACTGAAACTTTGCAGTAGCAAGCCTATTGTCATGGGGTTTTTTTTTCATAATGATTTAGCAGAATCTGCCTTTATAGGGTGTCATCCTAACTTTCAGTACATACCATTTAGGTTGAGGTGGTGCCTGGCTGTCCACCTGTGATGCAATATAAATGTCCTAAGTTGTCCAATTTTACCAGTTCTAGAGATTTGAAAAAATTTCAACAACGGAAGAAGAGTAAACCATTGAAAATGTATTCCATCTCTGATTTTTCATAATGTTGGTATTAGTTTTACTCTCTGCATTGGATTTTTTACAGTAAAAATCTATGCAATATGGGTTACTCCTGGTTGAGTTGACCTTTTTTTTTGCTTTTTGTCTAATTGAATAAATCATGTATGTGTTAATTTTAACCCAGAATAGCTTTGGGGCATTAACTCTTTAGCTATGAGGCAATTAATCAATATTTTTCACATAAAGTGTTACGATTGTCCTGCTCGAGGCTCTGGTGTTACAGTATTTGAACAGTGACTGGAAAAGAAAGATATGTTACTAATCTTTTGGGATAGTTTATGATTGATTTACTGATTCATCTGATAATTACTTAGACATGATGTCACCTTCCCTCCGGCATGGTGATGCATACATTGCAATACTACATAAAGGTAACAACAAAGTAGCTAGGAATCTCCTAGCCCAATATATATTTTTTTCACTCATCATAGCATCCTGATTCATAGTAATTATAATAATTAGAATTAATAATAATGCAATAAAGTGCATTTGGAATAGAAGTGTGCCAATAAGTATTATATTTTTCTGCCACCATATTCCAAGTCCTGAACTGCTTGCATATTTTGTTTTTCTCTCTGACTTCACATGCGGGACTAAGAGCAAAGGTAACACCATCAGGAGGACCTGGAAAACATTGGCAAGACTGTGAGGAAGAATAGGGGTGATGAAATATTCTACTAATCTACTAATACTGAGGGTCTAGTTTCACAAAGATGCAGACATAACCATTTGTTTAAAATGGGGCCCCACATTGTAATTGCAGCAATACTGAGGGATGCTGTCAATAACCAATGTTGCATCTATTGATAGACATCAGGTGCGGTTTTTCTGTTTCAAATTAATGGGGCAAATTACCACCAATGAGGTACATTGTCATAATTAAAAAATGGAGATTATCAATCCTCATATATGATTAATCCATTAGTTTCTTTACATAAAACATAAGAACACCTATGGATCCTACAAGAAATATAGTGTCTATGTAGCTTCTTGATCTGGATTCAATCTCATACATAGTTAACAGCCCTCATGGGGCGAGGGGTGGTAATATTATTTTAAATTTAAAGGCTTGTCCCCACAGTAAAATTTGGCCGCACGGTGACGCGGTTTTGAGCCACGAGCGGCATCCGTCTCCATTGTTTTTAATGGGGCTGTCCACACTTGCGTGTCTGCCCACGGTCGTGGGTCGCGATATGAAACACGGGCACCTGCGTTTTGGCTGCGAGCCACGACCAGCCGCTTGCGGCTCTATTAACATGTAGTTAGCCGCTAGTGGCGGCCGTGACCGCTAGTGATCTTTGAGACTATAACTTAGTCATAGAGTTAAAATATGTAAGAGGAAAGAGGGCCCCTAGGGAGTGGGTATTTCAAGCTGTTTTGATGTTTGATTTTTGGTGTTGTGATGTCTGATGTTTGGATTTTTCAAATAAAAAGCTTTTGGAATTTATGCCCGTGTGCCGATTGCTTCATATATGCATAGACTGTGCGGACTTTGGAAACTAACCATGGCAACTCCAGCACCGGTGCAATCCATCTCAATCTAATCAGGAGTCCGAGAGAAGGTCTGTGTGGGTCTTGGAGGGTTAGAGAAGGAGTGTGGATCTTTTCTGTGTGATTATGAATTATTATTTGTAGCAATGCCCAGCTTTTCGTGCCTGATTTTTAAATTTTCTAGGATGGTGGCAAAAATCCTTAGCAATATATATAGTGTCTGATTAAGTATTGATCCAACTACATTTTACATTTTGGTTTTGTATTTAATTTACAGGTTGATGGTTTTCTTACACTGCTGTTTGGTCTGGCCAGTATAAACACGCTTACTCTTATTAGTGTAACTCGCTATATTAAAGGATGTCATCCTCAAAGAGGTAAGACAGAGAGTATATAACAAATATAATAAATATTCTCTTTATTTTTTATATATTCCTGTTAAATGTTTTCAACTCATACTTCAAGTAGTTAGATTTTATGCTTACAACAAATCCCAACATTAATATGCGGATGCCTTATTTATTTATTTTATTAACCTCCCTAGCAGTTGTGACGAGTCCAGCTTGTCCAGTGCTGACATGCTGAAAGTGC
>CM070035.1:119693202-119707671 GCA_036250615.1 Ptychadena robeensis | reverse complement strand
TTTACATTTAAATAATTTTTTTATTATATACATCAAACAAAATTAAAATGATACTTGAAAGAACTTTTTTTTTTTTATGTAAATTTTTTTTTTACTAAAAAATAAAATTTACATTAAAGTCTATGGTGCGCTTTTGGTACAGAAATCTGTACCTATGCAGTGCGCTAGGGAGGTTAATCACATGACACATTCAATGGACTAAACTAAAGAGCAAACACATATGTATTTTTTACATCTCTGTAAGACACTTACACCATTTATATAGTTTTTGCCGTTATCAAAGTAAAATTTCAAATGGCCCCTTCTATTTTGCTTACTCTTATATTGTATATGAAATTATAACATACACTTGTAAAAGAAGTATTAAATACTATGGCTTTTGACATATGAAAAATTATAGATATTAATACTTATGTTTGTCCCTCCCCCATGCTTAGGCTGTCATAAGAACCATGAAAATGGCAGGCCATGCATGATAACAGCAAGAGTTTTTGGGATTTGTAGTCCCATGAATGGATAACTTTAGCCATTTGTAGCCATATGTTTAAAAACTGCAGTCCGGGCGCTGATAGGCTGCACGCAGGGGTGGGGGGGATCTGGGGTTTCAGTGATGGATGATATATTTCTCTGCTAGCATCCCACCAGCCCCCCCCCCCCCCCCCCCCCCCCCCCCAGTCAACAAGTCCTGCAATGGGGCCCGGACATTTTTGCTCTACCGAGCCCCATGATTTCTGACGTCTGCCCTTAGTGAAAAATAAATAATTATCTCTCACAAGGGTATTTAGTATTCCTGGAGTTAGGATTGTGGCATAAAGTTATCCTATGTAAACCCTCAAATTTTCAAAATCTTCTCTGCTCTACCAGTTCCTCTTATATTATACCTTATACAATATGTATAATATATGTTTCCATGTTTTACAGCCAACTGCATCAGCAAAAACAGCATAACTGTGTCCATGGTGCTTTTATGGATTGCAGCTTTGTTTTGGTCAGCTGCTCCTCTTCTAGGCTGGGGAAGCTATAGAGGTAAGGCATGCAATAAAATAGTGATTAGCATTGTTTCTGTCCTGTACTGTGAATAATTCACACTTCAGTAGTGTGTGGTTGTATGAAATACCAAATATTTTTACTTATTCAAATTAATAATTGTTAACTATTGATAGTAGAAATTTTAAGTAACTTTCAAAGATGCGTGAAAGTGGGCCAGTGTCACATTTAGGTTATTTTATGTCATATTACCTACCCCACACAGTGATGATGGAAAGAGGCAGTATTTGCCCCTAGAGAGAGATGTGATGAAATAGAATGTTGTGATGTAAAAAAGTGAAGGCCTTTCTCCCAGGGAGCAGAACCACTACCTATGACAGAAAAAAGATGTTTTAAAGTGTATTGAATTTGTTTGTAACAGTTGAAAGAACCTTTAATTCATGTTGGAAGTTCAAAATGTTTGTTGGATGGAATCGTGGTAAAGGCAACTATTTGTTTTATAAATATACTGTACGTAGTGTGCTGTGCTTCTGTATAGGGAGTAGTGCGAAGCTGGACTGTATGCAACTCCAGGGTAATTGGAACCAACAGGGTTCCTTCTGTGCCAGTTCAGTGGGCAGATGGGCAAAATGTGATTTGACACTAAGGGTCACCATACACTTTACAATCTCACTGTACATTCTTAGTATCAGCCAAATTGGTTTTACAAAAACTATGTCACATGAGGGCCTTCTCAAACTATGCAATAAAAGAGCACCCAGTCATGGTGGCCCCTGAATTACATAGTTGTTGGTAGAAATAAAAGATAGACAGATTGAAAGGTGTGTGGTGAGCTGTAAAAGGTGTAGTGCCTCACTGTAGTTTCTTCCAGGTGGACCTCATGCCTGAACATGAGTCTCCTTGAAGCTGATCGTGACCATGGTTGGTCCTTTTATACAATTTTGTTTCTTCAGTGTGTCCATTTTTTTAGTTTCTTATAAAAAAAATTAGTTGACTACTTAAAATACAGTTTGGGTTATAAGCCTATCCATCTCACTTTTATGATCCAGCTGATTTTATAGCAACATTAACACATATATTAGAAAGAGCAGAGTGGACTCCACAAGCAATCATAGGAGTCTTGGGATCGCCATAAGGATAAACAAGACAGATATTTAATACAAAATTTCACCCGGCGGGAGATTTGTATTTCTATACAATAATAATAATCTATAAGAAAACTGCTTTCAATGTGCACCTATGTACTAAACATCGCCCAAATAAAGTCACTGATGCCCCAGATTTGCCCATTTGCAGTAACCCTCTCTTCCCTGGTGTGTTAGAGAGGGTTAACTGCAAATAGGCACATCTGGGGCACCAGTGACTTTATTTGGGCGATGTTTAGTGCATAGCACCAAAAGCTTTGTGCCCTGATTTTTGTGTTTTTTCATTTTTCAATTTTATTTAAAAAAAATGAATTTTTTTTATTTTACATAATTGTTTGTTTCAAACATTATTAAATTCAGGATGCCTAGTAGACCCTTGTACCGACAGATTTTGGGAAGTAACAGACCTACAACATAAAGAAAAATTTACCATTGAAGTCTATGGTGCACTTTTGGTACAGAAATCTGGACCTCAGCAGTGCGCTAGGGAGGTTAAAAAGCAATTGAAAAAAGTTAGTCAATGGCTAGCCAGCCAATTATAGGTCTGATGACCCCATCATGAATCAAATCATGTCCATAGCATCATTGGTCAAAGGCAAAATGTCCAAAGTCAAATATCAATTGGTAAACTCTTAGCTTTTCGCCGCATCCATGTGCGTTGTCCGCCACTCTAAGCGTTTCGGTCCCTGCGGCCTCCTCAGGAGGGGGATATATGGTCTTGAATAGGTATCAACTGGGTGGACAAGAACGTAACCCTAAGTGGGTCTTTACCTAAATAAAAAAGAGGTATCAAAGATTCCAACTTAGTTGTAATAATTCACGTCATGTGTAATATAGGTCATATTCGGCTTGCTGGCCTTAGTAAAAGTATTCATATATCCAGAAAAATATGGATCTGTCTATTATGATTGGCATACTCCATTCACATTGATGTTAGAAGGACTAATCCTTCTCAAATAGTACATAGAAAAAACATAGTAAATTGCTTTTACGTACCGCGTGCCCAGTGGAGCATCAGACCAGAACGAATGTCCTTAGCTAAATATATGACAGGTATATTGTGGAGTGAGGCGGTCCAAAGGTTATGGGCTAAATAAAATGATGAGGTACAAGGACACATCAGCATTTCAACGATTAGCTGATACCACAAACCGTGTAAGTCAAACCCATGCCCTGAGGTGAAAAGTTGTGGATGCGAGCAGTGGCTTACTGTTGTCCCCAAGAGTGCGCTTCCCCTCTTCCAGGATTCTAAATCAGTCTAAATCAGAATAGCTGAAGTAGCCTTTCCTTTCATCACAACTAGGAAAACATCCAATGCAATAGTACTTCCATTATTTTTGGAATGTTGTGGGTGATTTACTGTAAACTGTAGACTAATGTACAGTGCAGTCATAGTCTGCAGTCAAAAGTCCCAAAAATGATGCTTATGTTCTGACAACAGAACTCACGTTCTGCTCCCAGAGCAAGAACAGCAGTGTGTGTATAGGTGAGATCATTGAAATCCTATGAGCTGGTGGGTTAATGCATGAGTATGAATATGCAAAAATACAAATATATTCAGTGCAGTACATTCCACCCATATTTACCAAGACTTGTGATACCAGTAGTATATGTTTAACTAAAACATGAAATGAATGAATGTTAACAACAGTTGGATAGATGCAAATATATCACAGCAATATAATTTTGTTAGTGAATGGCATGGCTTACTGGAATTGTTAGTAAATGGTATATAGTTGTGCTTTAATATGTTTACAACAGCATGACATATATATTTTCAATATTTTTTTCCCTTATTTTAAATACTACAATTATTATCTTTTTCTTTTAAATACTACAATTATTATCTTTTTCTTTTTAGATCGTTTATATGGAACTTGTGAAATAGACTGGACCAAAGCCAGTTTTTCCACTATATACAAGTCTTATATCATATCGATATTTATTTGCTGTTTCTTCCTGCCTGTAATAGTTATGGTCTTTTGTTATGTCTCTATAATAAATACTGTCAAATCAAGTCGTGCTTTAACTACTGAAGGAGGTTTATCAGACAGACAAAGGAAGGTAGAACGGGATGTAACCAGGGTATGTATCTTTGTGTTAAAAAAAATTACGTTATTGGATTTACAATATTATTACCAACTTGTTTGTAGTGTAAAGCCAACATAACTGTTTTAAAATGTTAAAATATTTTTTAAATGGTTTAAAATAAAATTATCATTTTATGACGCTAAGACATTTCAAAACTATTTTAACTTTGCATTTGCATATTTGCTTAATTTTGGGTCATAACATTGACAGGTGGTCCAGACTTAAAAAAAAGAAAAAAAAAAGTTTGGAAAAAAAACCTTGCAACTGGGATTGATAACATGTCTGTGATTGCTAGCAACCTCCTGTAATGGACAGTACATGGGCAGTACATTGGTTTTGAACTCATGTATACTTATTTAAAAGTATTCCTTTTTTCTTTTATAGGTTTCCATTGTCATTTGCACAGCCTTTTTAATTGCTTGGTCTCCTTACGCTGTGATATCTATGTGGTCAGCATGTGGATATTATGTCCCAAGTTTAACTAGCATACTAGCAGCTCTTTTTGCAAAATCTGCTAGTTTCTACAATCCTCTGATCTACTTTGGGATGAGCTCTAAGTTCCGGAAGGATCTCGGCATCTTGCTTCCATGCACAAAGCCAAGCGGGAAAGATACTGTCAAACTAAAACGTTTCAAACGTCTAAAGCATAAACAAGAGCCAGGTGCTAATTTCAGAGAACAGAAGCCCACTGAGCATCCAGAAGCAGCACAGGCAGCACCAAGTCAAGACTCTGGGGTGGGAAGTCCCAGCAATTCCCCACCATTAGAAATTAAGGATGTCTACACCTGCCGCTTAAATATAGAACCTGAAAATCCAAGTTATCAGTGTGATAGACTGTAA
This sequence comes from Ptychadena robeensis, assembly GCA_036250615.1. Lineage (NCBI taxonomy): Eukaryota > Metazoa > Chordata > Amphibia > Anura > Ptychadenidae > Ptychadena > Ptychadena robeensis. The sequence goes on along the minus strand of CM070035.1, from coordinate 119,702,608 downwards.
ATTGTGTGATCACCTATGTTACATTTTAATGAGGGCCAAGACAAAATTTAGGATTTTTCATGTATGTTCTCTTTTTATGCATCACTTGATCTGTAACCTTATGCATGATTTGAAGCAGTAAATATACACACCTGCCTTATAGGTAACACTGTTTTGCCTTCATGACTGAGAGAGTCCCTGGTGACTTTGTCCACCCCCAACTTATCCATAATGAACAAAAATGCAACACCACTTCTTTGGAAATGTGTCTTTATATATTTCATGAAAATGGCCACAGCTTCATAGTAAAAACCATTAAATAAAAACAAATAAATAACCATAACATCTTTACAGATATGGGTCCCCCCAACAGTGCCACCGGCTTCAAACCCAATACTACCACCAGCACTTGCATAAACTAGCTTGGTGGATGCTTTATCAACTTTAAACACATTACCATAGTAACAAAATCTGGGTGGGGCTTAAAACCCTGCAATAACAAATCCCCCTCCTCTTCTTCCCAAACTTCCTAAGCTCTACCAATCCAAGCTCCCTGTTGCCACCAGTCCCCCCAATCAAGACACCCTACCACCAAGCCTCTGTCTCAGTCCTGGGCTGTGAAAGAGGTGGAGCTGATTATGCACAAACAGTACCATCAAACTGAAAGTTAAAAAGCCTTTCTTCTTTCATCACATTCGTAGTGTAACTGAGCTAAAAAAACGTTACTAATGACAAAAGTCTTAACAAATTAGTAATCTAACAACGAGTAAAAGGAATTTTGCCAGGGGGAAGACCACCTGGGCAACCGGCAACCCACATTTAAATAACTGCCTAAAGCAAAACAGCAACTTTGAATGGCAACTATTCTTCATTCTTCAGAAACAGAATAACATATTCTACTCTATTAAATTAAATAATTTAATTACTTCAATATTTCTAATGTATGTGCAAATCATCCAACGTATATGCTTATAACCAATGTACAGCCTGAATCCTGAATAATAAAGAACACTTGACTTTGGAGATCATTTAACATATCTTTACATAACACCATACCTCTTTCCATAAGTAATGAGACAACTTAATGTTAACTCATGGTGTCCTTGCCTATGTATATGCTACAATGTATTCAGAACTTTCTGTACTGACATTGGCACAACATTTGTTGTTTCATGTTGTGATTTGTGTATTGTGCCACATGAGCTCAAATATTACATTCTGAATAACATCTGGCTACTTACAGATAATATAGTGTTCATTCACAACGAAGAGATTGATTAGTTCAGTGGTTCCCAAACTTTCCCTGCAGGGCCCTCCTTTTCTAGATAGGAACATTATTGATGATTGTATCCAATTGTATCCAATGTCATTTCCTCCAATCATTGTCATTTACATTCTATATTGTAGCCAATTTACCCAACTGTAATTTCTTCTAATCCTTGCCATCTCCATTCTACATTGGAGGAAATGACAGTTGGGTACATTGGATACAATGTAGATTGGAAATGGCAATGATTGGTGGAAATGACAGTTGGGTACATTGCATGCAATATAGAATGGAGATTACAATGATTGGAGGAAATTACAGTTGGGTACATTGGATACAATATAGAATGGAGATTACAATGATTGTATCCAATATACCCAACTTTAATTTTCTCTAATCACTGCCATCTCCATTCTACATTGTATCTAATGTACCCAACTGTAATTTCCTCCAGTCATTGTCATCTCTATTATATATTGTATCTAATGTAGCTAACTGTTATTTCTTCCAGTCACTGCCATCTCCATGTACCCAACTGTCATTTTCTCCAATCAGTGACATCTCCAATCTACATTGTATCCAATGTACCCAACTGTGCTCTCCTTCAATGACTGCCATATCCATTCTATATTGTATCTAATGTAGCCAACTGTAATTTCCTCCAATCACTGCCATGTCCATTCTATATTGTATCTAATGTACACAACTGTAATTTCCTCCAATTGTTGCCATCTCCATTCTATCTTATATATAATGTACCCAACTGTCATTTCCTCCAATCACGGCCATCTCCATTCTATATTGTATCTAATTTACCCACCTATTCTCTCCTCCAATCACTGTCATCTCCATTCTTTTTTGTATCTAATGTACCCAACTGTCCTTTCCTCCAATCCCTGCCATCTCCAATCTATATTGTATTTAATGTACCCAAATGGCATTTCTTTCAATGATTGCCATCTCCATTCTTTATTGCAATGGTTCCCAAAATTTCCATGCAGGCCCCCTTTTGTAGATTGGAACATTATCCAGCCCCCCCCCCCATCCAACTTTTTTTTTTTTTTTTTTACACCAATCATACTTAGATATGCAGTTACGCCCATTGAATGGTAAAGTTAAGGTTAGTGCATGTAAAAAATTTTTTACCAAATTTGAGTTTCTGCGCATTCCAACAACCGTTGGGAAAGGTGGATAAACTGTGCACAAAACCAACTCCATATGAATATGATTTGGTAAGTTTGTTGTGAAGGCCATTGACCAATCATGCTTAGATATGCATCATACATACACACCCCAATCACACAGAAACATTCATCATTCATATAGAGCCACATACACTACATTCATGCAGATGATGCACATGAATCACTCACATAGAGACAAACACATGCAGAGACACACACATTATATGCACTCCATGCTTTGATTCCCTCCCTCAGCCCCCTAGCTGCTATATAATATATAATTATTGTTATTATAATAATAATTATATAATATAACTTATCTTATTTACTAAGGGGTAACATTGACTTTGCTAAAGTCAACCCATAATGACTTCTGAAATGTGATTAAATAGTGAGAGCAGCATTCCTTATTTAATTTAAACTAATATTAAATTCAAACTTACTACAAAATAGCTACAGATGATAAGTTAAAAGCAAGGTTGTGTAAGCATTTGCTGGGTGGCCATAGAACTACAGTAAACAAATGTACCCAAATATGTCAATAAGAAATTCATAGTTGCCCAAAGCAAACTTTGACCACCACCCTTAGGGCTTGTTTCCATTGTACGCCGGGACCCGTACGCTAAGCGTATACGCTAGCAGGGGTCCCGACGTATCTCCGACGTATCTCACAGACCTTTGCCTGCCGGCGGATGGTCTGTTTACACATCCGCCGGTGTAAAGGCTGAACGTACTCGACTACGTTCAGCCTGACACCGGCGGATGAGCTCAGCGCAATGAAGACAGACCGTCCGCCGGCAGGCAAAGGTCTGTGAGATACGTCGGAGATACGTCAGGACCCCTGCTAGCGTATACGCTTAGCGTACGGGTCCCGGCGTACAATGGAAACAAAGCCTTAGAGGTAGATTAAAATGTATTTTGTACCAGTGGACGATGCCATGGTGCTTAATAGGGAACCAACAATTTAGTGTATAATGGTGCCACTGTAGATAGCAGGTGTCAGCAGTGGAGTCATAAAGACATTAACCCTTCACTGTAGAGCCAGGGAGGACTTTTACAAGTTCAAAAAATTACTTTCACTGGTGTAGAGAAGTAAAAAAAAAAACAGCTTCACTGTGCACTCTATCTTTACATAAAAAGCATTAGAAATTAAAGTTGTTGCCTTAGGCCTGCCTGATGGACTAATAGCATCATCTAGTCCTCATCTCTAGGTGTGGTGTCCATGGCTCTTCCGTTTCAGCTATTTCCTCTTCCTTCTTTTGGTCATCCAGTCTCTAATCACAGAGTCCCTACACATTCATATTTTTTTCCTTCTTATGTGTCTCACTTTCTGCCCAGGACCAAGAAGAGGATATGAAAACTATAGGTGTCATACCTATGAAAATTCATCATTATCAGAAAATTCACACAATGAACTTTCTCAGCCGACCAGAACAATATCCATGACTTTAGGCAAAATATTTACCTTTATATACATATATATTTTTGCTACTCCATTCTTTTTTGTCAAGGTGTCTGATCTATTTCCCGACAGGCAGATTAAAGCTTTCCAAAGACTTGAAAAGGCTTTCATTCATGTATGGATGATCTACCTAACCTCTGGGCACCTGTCTACAGAAGGATGCTTTGTAAGTTGATTCATAAGCTGGCCGGACTTGGGGCTTCCCATAGACATTAAACTGTCACTTGACACAGCTGAGAATGAACAGGTCTGGTGCATTTCTTTCCATATTAATGACAGGCCTTAACATAGGTGACTATAAATCTTCCACCAGCAAGATCAGCTAGCTACCATTGTGTATATGAGTATTGTCAGTGTTTCATTTCCAATTTTGGCTGTAACCAAATAATTTTAAGCTTGTAAAAGTGATTAAAAGCATTATTTCCAGGGTGTGGGATGCTTTGGTTCTCTTATTTGCTTTTAAGATAGGAAACAGAGTGTAAAATAGATGGAAATGTCTGCGATGTTTGTTGATATCCAGCCAACATCTTCCCAGTGGAAACAGCTTGCTATTAGTGGCCATTACTCATTCAACAATGCATCAATAGACTCTGTTCATTAAGGATAACAGAACTGCTTTTATTTGTGATTTGCTAGAGCCAAGTGCAGGGTGTTTACCAAGTGCCAAACACCAAAGTACTGTTAGTGTAAGTGCAAAATCTGATACAGAAAGCTGACAACAACTTGCTAATCAAGTGGTTGAATTAAAGCTGAGGATGGTGTGGTTGAATTAAAGCTGAGAATGACAAAGTCAAAAGTTTATTATCATAATTAATGTAATTATAATGTATAAATTATAAAAACGGAAAATAACATTATTTGGCTACAATCAGTAAACAAAAAAAATACGTAAATTACATACACAAAGGTTTGTGCACACCATTGCAGATTATCCAGATCAGTTATGCCCATTGAATGGTAAAGTTAAGGTTAGTGCATGTTAACAATGTTTTACCAAATTTGAGTTGCTGCGCATTCCAACAACCGTTTGGGAAAGGTGGACAAACTGTGCACAACCCAACTCCATATAAATATGATGTGGTGAGTTTGTGTGTCATTGACTTGCACTCTACCTTAACGAAAAATTTCAAGACACCAATATCAAGCCTGGTCTTCTCGCCAAAGATTGGTACTGGACCTCAGAAATGTTAATTTGCCTGGTCACATATACCCACGATACACTCAATAGGTGAGTGAGTGAGTGGAGGCTGTTACTAACTAAAGGTAGTACCATAGCTAACTTCATCATATTACATATGGTGCTACCTAGTGGGGTGGTTAAGCCCCAGGAACTTTAACCGCCCTAGCGTTAGGGACGGCACCATTTCGTCCAGCGCTGCTACTCCCACATCAGGTCACCGACAGCGGATTCTTACTTTTTTGTGCTGTCCCGGTGTCCCTGGTGCGACATGGCTGCTGTATCCTCCGACCCATCCCCCCCCCTCCGAGTGATGTGATGACGTCGCATCAGGGAGGCGGCAGGAAATTTGAAAGTGAATTGCACGAAAGCAATTTTCTATGTAGAAAACTGCTTTCAATGTGCATCTATGTAAGAAATATTGCCAAAATAAAGTCTCTGGTGCCCCAGATGAGGACAAATTGCTGTAATCCTCTCTTCCCTGGTAGGCTCACCTGAGTCTGAGGACACTGAGGCTGGAGAGTGGAGTGAAGCCCAGTGGCAAGGACCGCAGGATGCAACAAATAAAGATAGATAGAGAACGATAGAGCAAAGGCGTAGTCAGGTAACAGGCAGTAGGTCAGGGCAGGCAGCAATAAGCGTAGTCAGGCAATCTGAGTAGAGGAGGTGTAGCACGATCAAGACTCAGAGGCAACAATAATCAGCAAAGGAGGGTTGGGCTTTATAGTGGAAGTAGCAGGTGTCAATGACCTTGGTAATTAGCTTGGCTGGCAGGAAAAGGAAGTTCAGGAAGATTCAAGGATGAGCAGTCCAGGGAGGACGGTAGCCTAGTAAGCAGAGCCACCACCTAAGGTCCAGCCGGTCATGGGTTCAAATCCCAACACTTTGTTTGGGCGAAATTAAGTACATAGCAGCATAGCTTTGTGCCCTGATTTTAGTGTTTTCTCATTAATTTTATTTAAAAAATTATTTTATTTTACATAATTGTTTGTTTCAAACATTATTATATTCAGGATGTCTACTAGACCCTTGTACGGACATATTTTGGGAAGTTACAGGCCTACAACATAAAGAAAAATTTACCATTAAAGTCTTTGGTGCACTTTTGGTACAGAAATCTGGACCTCAGCAGTGCGCTAGGGAGGTTAAATAGGCCTACAACGTAAGTACAGATACCAAAGGTGATAACAATACAGTTTTAATTAACTGTAATTTATTGTGCTATATATTTTACATTAGGTCTTGTTCTATTCCCCCCTGATGAAACCCAGGAATCGGAGAAATGCATCGGGGGATACCTGCTGAAGGAGGATCGGCCAGCCCTCTGTGATAGTGTATACTGCTATGGACTACTAAGACCGCATTGAGTTCCCATATATACACAGGTGTTGATGCATCCATCCGAGCCCTTTGGGCAGGTCTTTTGGTTGGCCTATATGTATATAAATGTAAATATGTAATTTTATCACCTGGTATCTGTACTCATGTTGTAGGCCTATTTAAAGTCCCTGGGGCAGGCCTGTTTAGTGTGGCCTGATGCAATTTTGGCACTGTAAAGAGCTCCTTAGAATATCTGAGTGTGGGATCGCTTGGCATGCCTCCACATGGTGGGAGGAAGGATGATTCAGAGGGAGGTTTTGGTGGACCAGGCTCTTGGCTACTGAGAGTAGACCTGATGGAAAAGAGGGTGATGCTTAAACGACTTGAACCATTAACTTTAGCCATCCAACCGACCAACTGTTTGTCCAACTTGGACAATGTTGTCCTGCGCCGCCCAGATAACTTGGACATGGAGCTGGGGAAGATGTTTTTTTTTCAGCAGGCCCAGTTACCTTGCGCCCGGGGCCATGGCTTCTGCGTACACCAGCGACATCACACCCACCCCCTGTCCTTTATTGTTCACCTACTTCATATTGAATAACAGACAAAAACACACAGGCAAAAAAGTGAACCAGGACAGTGGACCCAACGTGCCACCAGACAAGTATAAACCATGGGAATAAGTCTAAGAAGCTTTTCGGTGTTCGCCAGAGCCCCCCCCCTGCAAGGAGTGATGGGTTTTGCTGCGGGGAACCCCCAGGTTGCGCCCCTAGCTACACTTACTGCGCCCCCCCCCCCAGAGTGAGTGACGCAATGATTACAGGAGATTCAAAAGTTAATCGCACGAAAACAGTTTTCTATGGAGAAAATGGTTTTCAGTGCAATTCCCCAGATGTGCCCCTTTGCAGTTAACCCTTTCTCCCCTGGTGTGTGCATTGGGGCAGCACGTGCTTCAGGTGGTTAGCACTCTGCCCATGCAGCACTAGAGTCCTAGGTTCAAATCCTGGCTTGGGCACTATCTGCAAGGAGCTTGTATGTTCTCTCCGTGTCTGCGTGGGGAGCTCCGGTTTCCTCCCACATTTCAAAGACATGCAATAGGTTAATTGGCTTCCCAAAAAAAAAGATTCTCCTATGTTAGTTACATGTGACCTATGACTGTGTCAGGGACATTAGATTGTGAGCGCCTCTGAGAGACAGTTAGTGATAGACTGTATATGCTCTATTAAGCGCTGCGTTATATATCGGTGCTATGTAATTACAAGATAATAATAGGATAACTGAATCCAATACAATTCAAAGAAAAAAAAACACAAAATACATTTCCAATGGAAAAAAAATATTTTATAAACAAAATATAAATATAAATGCATACTGTTTAGAAATCTTTAATACAAAATAAGTATTTTTGAGATTTTATAATTCAAATGATACCTTTTATTTATTAATTTTGTTTTTTAAATGTATTTTACAAAATGTAATTTATTACATAATTGTGTGTTAGAAATATTATTATATTCAGGATGTCTACTAGACCCTTGTACAGACAAATTTTGGGAAGTTACAGGCCTACAACAGAAAAAGTTTCATTTAAGTGCACTTTTAGTACAGAAATGTGGACCTCAGCAGTGCGCCTAGGAGGATAAATAATGTGTGCAAGTATGAGTAGGGGAGTATTGTTGTATATAGCATGATTTTAAAAGTTTTGCTCTTGACATAAAAGCAACTCATGTGTAGTTACAGTTATCAGTAAAATGTACATCATTTTATTTACCAGTAGAGCTTAGCAATCTGAGGATTCCGGTAAGAAGTTTGTTAATGTGAGAAACTTGTGACCTTGTGTAAGAAGCTTCATCTAGCCAAGCCTTGGGCACTGAAAGTGTTGATGACTACAAGGCACAGAATCAAGTTTCTTTCTGAACAATGAAAAAGTGCCAGTAAAACAAGCACTCTATCAGCAGTACCTTACATGTAATATTGTTCATGGGAATGTAAACTTTTTAAGATGTCCAACAAAGAACAAAAGCTGTTTAGAAACTAGTGAGACCTTCAGACAAAAGAAAAATAGGAGTTTACAAAGGATTTGTCAACCATGATGAGGTATATAACTTCTAGTTCTATATAATGATTAAGTGATGGGTTGTTTTGTGCCAGGCTACCTGTATGGCTAGAGGGGCAGATGGATTTACTGTTGCATCAAGATTTATTCTTACTTTTTTCTACCTTAAAAACAGAAAGTGCCAAGTTCACTTTGCAGAGTGCATGTATCCAAACATCATATATGGCTGCTGTTGGCTTAAAATATTGTTATTTTTACATTAATCTATGTATAAAACATTAGGGAATTCCATTGAAATACAGATTCCTAATAATAGATTGAAAAAGATTGTGAATGAGTATGGAGGAAGTATAAATATCCCTCATTTTAGCATATTTAAAGTGTATATTATTTACAGTTAGCACTTATATTCTAGTTTTACAGTAATGAACACACAAGTCACATCTCTAGTAAATCTATAGTGTTACATAACTTCTCTGATTTTCATGTTTATACTGTACATCAACAGTGTTTTATTTAATCTCTATAGTGTACCAAGTGTGGGGGATTAGCTGTAGAGCGGCAAGGGCGGTACCCCCTGGATGGGTCCCCAGCAGGCGAAGGAGGCACAGCAACAAGATTTTCAGGTGAAACACACAAGTGATTTATTGTGCAAAGTCCTATATACAATATTTACAAGCAAGGCAGTAGAATCCACAGGAAAAAGTAATCCATAGCAAGCAGAGTCTTTGTAGCTCAAACCTTGGTTACCACACAGGTACACAGCTCCCCAGCCACACACAGTGCTCGTTCCAGAAAGGAGAGCCTCTGACTGAGCAGGTGAGGGGATTTTATACAGCTCAAACCACCTCTAATGAGCTGACAGCACACAGCTGGTCCTACTCTGCACCAGGCCAGCAATTCCAGCTCCCTCTGCTGGTCAGATGGCAAAGTACTCGGCATATTGCCGGTACCTAGGACA
>CM070035.1:119671203-119681437 GCA_036250615.1 Ptychadena robeensis | reverse complement strand
CGAATATTCGAGCTCAACACTAATGAATAATATTAATAGGCACAAATAAGCGTGATTCCTCAGGGTGCTCCTAAAAAGGGGAGACACCCTGACGGGTTTCAGCCTGTCATCCGGCCTTATCAGGGGTTTGACCTGTGTTTCAGGTCAAACATCTATATGTGGTACCTTTAGGATGTTACTCTAAATATTGATAGACAATATCAACATTTTAAATTAAATATTTATTGAAAGGATTTGGTTTCCACTCAGTTTTGCCTATAGTAATGGATTCATAATATCCAGAAAGAGAGATTTAAAATGAACATAATACATAAAATGTGGTTGTAAGCATAATCTTAATTACTGTTTAATATTTCATTCCCATTAATTTTGGTTTTAGCAACACTCTTTTTTGTTAAAATAGATAAAAATAAATTGATATGTAAGCAGTTAAAAATTGTGTCTGCTTTTTGGAAAACCAATTAGTCATCTATGATGTTATTAAAATTACGAAAAAGTAAAGTATCAGATATCAAATGATATCAAGGAGGTGAGCTTTATATTTACACATTCCCACATTGTTTCTTTAAAATGTTTTTTTCTTTTTTGTTCTCTGTGTTCTGTCCTACTGTAGTAAAAATACAGTATATAGGAATTTGATGCTTTCGGAAGTGTCCGATGCCTGCCTGGGCCAGGTCAAACTTGCTAGCCCCAGCTGTGCATTGTATATAGACACAAGTTTGGCAATGGTTTTATTTCTGATTTCATATTACTGTTATATACCACAATTACAATATACAAAACTATTTATCATATGTATTTGAGCCAAAATGTGCCAGAAAAAAGAATTTTCTAGTTAGGAAAAAAAAAATCTGGAAATTACGCTGGCAGATTTTGTGAGTTGATTGCAAAGCCTCTGAACAAGGTTACTAACATTTTGAATATATAGGAAAGCGTTGCAGCAACATTGAGAAAAAGTTATTGCTCTAGCATATGTAGTTTTTGCATAAATTGAAAGTCAAGTAAAAGTAATTTTTAATTTAATTTATGCTAAATGTGGTAGAGGATTCTCTTCTTTTTTAACCGACCTAGCGGTCGGGATGGCACCATCTCATCCAGCGCTGCTACTGCTACTATAGTACTGGACGAGATGGTGCCGTCCAGTACACAGGGCTCCGGCAGCGTGTACTTACAGTTTTGCGCTGTCCCGGTGTCCCCGATGTGACATGCTGCCAGCTCCTCCGTCTCTTCTCCCCACCCCCCCCACCCCTCCGAGTGACGTGTGACGGGGAGGCGGCGGGAAATTTGAAAGTAAATTGCATGAAATCAATATGCTTCTATTTACAAAATCTCGCCATATTAAAAAGTCTCTGGTGCCCCAGATGTGCCTATTTGCAGTAACCCTCTCTTCCTGGTGTGATTTCACCACATCCATCAGACCAGGTTAGAGAGGGTTAACTGCAAATGGGCACATCTGGGGCACCAGAGACTTTATCTGGGCAAGATTTAGTACATAGCAGCATAGCTTTGTGGCCCGATTTTTGTGTTTTCTCATTAATTTTATAAAAAAAAATTATTTTTATTTTACATAATTGTTTGTTTCAAACATTATTATATTCAGGATGTCTATTAGACCCTAGTACAGACATAGTTTGGGAATTTAAGGAAAGTTTATGGTGCACTTTTGGTACAGAAATCTGGACGATAAAAAAACTATATATATATATATATATATATATATATATATATATATATATATATATATATATATATATATATAGTATATCTCCCCATATTATATGATTATTATTATTATAATTATTATTAAATGTTATGGTCCCATGTGTATTCTGGGTAAGGAGTCTGGGTATAGATAAGGGCAACCTTGGTTGCTATTTGTTTAGTTTGTACAGGGCCCCATACTCTGGAGAGGCAGGGAAGGAACTGAATGGTCAAAGAGAGTGTGGACTGTATGAACTGTATCCAGGTGGCTTACCTGGATGAAGTTAATCTCTGCTTATGTAGGACCACACATGCCCATACATGCTTTGATATTTCCTTTAGATTGCCTAAAAACGAATGATTTTTAGGTCAATGGAATGGAAATCGATGGCACATAACCTGGAGCCATCGATCAAAAGTGATCTTATTCGAACATGAAATCAGTAAATTTTGATCAATTCTCAGAAGTGTTTTAAATTTGTAAGATTAAATTAATTTGCGTGGAAATATTTCCTGAAGCATGGCAAATATTTTTTGATCTAAATACATTTTCGATCGGGTGAATGTCGAACACCCAATGTGGTATAGCTTTTTGTTTTATTGCGATCGAAAACTATTGGTCAAATCTATGGTTGATCATCCAAAAATCTACACATGAATGGCCATCGTTACTCCTGAAATAGTTTCAAATAAACTGGAGAGTTTCTGCAAAGTCTACCAACCACTAGCAAAGTCTACCAACCACTAGTAAAACCTAGCCATTTCCTTACTGGTACATACGTAGTTAAAGTGGGACACAATTAGAAATTAGGATGTCTAAGTGCAACCTAACAACTAACAATAATGCTGGACAATTTGCTAAATTACAGGGTTTTAACTTGTAAGGCTATTAAATGCACAATTGTTCAAAATTATTAGCAAAAAGACTCATAATCTATAAGGACGAGGCAGAAGAACAACCATTGTTGCTTGAGAAAAATATGGCGCATATCATAGGTCAAAATATGTCTAACATAGAGTATAGGCAAAAATTACTGCAGTATATGACTAAACAAGGAAAAATAAGATGCTAAATGTGAACCGGAGCCAGGTATGTAGTCATTAAACAATAATCTAAGCCTGGGGATGGGAATCCCAACTCTCACATGTTGCATGATGGTACTTGTAGTTCACACTGACAGATACATGGCTCCCCCTTGGACTCCTCACAGGTGAACAAAAACCTCCAGCCTCTCCTGTCTAGGTCTTAGCACCACATTTGTCCTGGGCAATATTTATACAATTACAGGGGTAATGTTTATTGAATTTTGCACCTCACTTCAGGACAACCTCAGAGAACAATTGGGACAGCACAGTGGTTAGCAGTCTGGCCATGCAGCCCTAGAGTCTTGGGTACTATACGCAAGGAGTTTGCATGTTCTCACTGTGTCTGTGTGGGTTTCCTCCGGGTACTCCAGTTTCCTCCCACACTCCAAAAACATGCTGATTCACCATCAAAGGCCATCATCAGGCCACCTTCAAAAAAGCTCTAAAACCTCACCACTTCAGCCTCTCCTGCCCATCTTCTCATTCCTAACATCCCCACCATGCCAGTCCCATCCCCCCACCTATTGTACACCTTGTTCCCCAACCTTTTAGATTGTAAGCCCGACCAGGCAGGGTCCTCTATTCCTCCTGTGTCATTACCTGTATCTGTGTGTTATATTGTGTTGCATCTCAACTCTAATGTATTGTACAGTGCTGCGTAATATGCTGGCGCTACATAAATAAATAATAATAAATAATAATAGGTTAATTGCATTCCCCTATGTTATTTACAAATGACTAAGGGTCCCCATACACCTTTAGATTTCTCTGTCAGATAAATTTTTGATCTACTTTTGTTTTACCAAAACCATGTAATATGTTGTTTGCAGATCTAAAGGATATCTGACAGAGAGATAAGGTGTATGGCCAGCTTTAGACTGTGGCATTTGACTGTGTTAAGGCCCCCATACACCTTACAATCTTACCATACACTTTCTGTACAATCCACTTTTGTTCTATCAAAACCATGTAATATAATGACCTTCTAAACGTTCCAATCACTATATATTCTATCAGGGAGGCCACTACATTACAGAGCTGTTGGTAGATCTAATGGATATTGTATGGAGTGATCTAAAGGTGTATGGGGGGCTTAAGTTAGAGTACAGGAACAGTTAACAATATGATCATATTGATCAGTAAAGCACTGCGTAATATGTCGGCGCTATATAACTACAAGATAATAATAACACTTGCCCTTGTGTCCCTCCTTGGCAGCCAAGCTCAAAAAATGATCAGGTACCTTGCTATGAATAAAACAAAAGAGTAAATGTGGCAACAATTGAAAGTTATAAGAACTTGAGCAATTTCTAAAAAATAAAACTTTATGTTTAGAAGCATAACGTTACAGCAAAGCACATACATAACCGTTTGGATTATATTTTTCTCACTCTGTATCTACAGCCAGGACAAGATCCTAAAGCAAACACATGAATGATCTATAACTAAAGCTTATTGTTCTGCAGGTTGACTTTACCCTTTGTAAGAGTTTGCTCTCTCGTGCCTTGCTGTGTCTTTCTTCTACATTTATTCAATATTTGCTAACTTACTGTGCTTAGGGAACTCTGCTTTAATTGTCAAAGGCTTATAAAGAAATCCTGACAAGGGAAAGGGTAGAAAGTGGGAGGGAGTGAAAAATTTTTAAGAGGACTGCCTTGTACAGCAGCCTAAATCAAAGTGAGGAACTGAGAGTGTGTCAGGGCAGTCTGCCTTCTACTGTGGGGGAGATCAATGGACATGTTTAATTAGCCCGTGTAAGGAGCAGCAAGGGACTTTAAAGTTTGCTAACACTGAAGTACTATCAAACATATTACTAGCTGATTTTGGACACATTAAGGACTGTTTTAACTGTGCTGGATATTGCAAACAAGAAAGAAACATCCTCTTAGCTCTTCTTATTTAAAGGTAAGAGAGATGACTTATTTAAAGGCATACCTATATGCACAAACGTTTCTGAAGATTTGCTGTACCTACAGACAGCCTGTAATACATTGCTGCAGCAATCAGTATAATTATTTCAATATCCAGAAAATGTTGTAATGAAGCATTACTTAGGGAGAACTGGTTAGTTATTTGTGCTTGCTGTCAAACTGCTGTGGGAACTGACATTCCCAGGGACTGGTTTTACTCTAATCTCATTTCATCCTTTTTTTACCCATTAAGCAGACTCTTGTGATCTACAAAGCAGTTTGACTCATACAGCACTTAGGGCAGCAAGGCTTAGTAAAACTGTATATAATATATGTTGTGTTCATGGATTTGTATGGCATAAACTGTATACAGGTGGCAGTGGTGCACAAAATACAAAATTTGACTCTTCCACTACCAATAAATCTGGTTCAAAGTTACCGGTATGGTAGATAGATAGATAGATAGATAGATAGATAGATAGATAGATAGATAGATAGATAGATAGATAGATAGATAGATAGATAGATAGATAGATAGATAGATAGATAGATAGATAGATAGATAGATAGATAGATAGATAGATAGATAGATAGATAGATAGATAGATAGATAGATAGTACATTTTTCAATATTCATGATATCACTTTATTAACAGCTCGCTGGTGTAGAAAACAAATACATATTCTTGGACAGTTTAAATGAATGTATTGGCAGGCAATATACAGTTATGCCTGTTTGTATTTGAGCAAATATAACATATTATAATATGTCAGAGAAAAACATAGCATTTCATAAACACAGATAATGAAATATTTAGACACGTATGTTGTATAAATTGTGCATTGTGCATATTAATATATAGTATACTCGTCAGTATTTCATAGACTTTATTGCCTCAGCTGAGAATGCAGGAGAAGGAAATAATGAATCTATCACAGCTGCTCATCATTCCACCACCAGATTAGATTTATGAAGGATTTTGAAAATTTGACAAGTTTTTAACTTGTACAGACATGAAGCGAATGCCTGTAGCAAGTAGTTTGAAGTTGGAGAGTTTGGAACAGTAAGAAAGGATCTACAGCTGAATGCTCTGACAAGCTGTACAAAGAAGAAACAATTACAACTGAGCAACAGCAGTGTATTAAAAAGATTCTCATCTTAAGTACCACTTGTTCAGAACATTAGATGAGTACTCTGTGCCTACTTGTCTGTAATAGTTGCTACATTTTTAGACATTCAAAATAAGCTTTATTCTGGGGGGGTGATTATGTGTATTGTAAATCACCCAAGTGTGCAAGGTATACATAACTTTGGTTTACAAGTAAGTTAACTAGGTAATGGGACTATCCTAAAAGCAAAATGTCTGTTTAAGTATGTTTTAAAAATATCTACAACTTTATAAAATTCTAGTCATTAATGCCTCTGTATTCATACTCATAACATCCAAAATATCATATAATACAAATTCATGAAGGTTTTCATCTAGAAAATACATCTCTTCCATCCAAATGGCTTCGTCATTTTGAATTGAGAATGCCAGATGACTGGTGAACCATCTTCAAGAACACTCTGGCAAGCCTAGGTTCATTGGCTTACTACTGTAGATGTGATATTATAAAGTGTGGCATCAATGTAGGCATGAACTATTAATAGGTCAGAAGACTACAAGCCAGCTTTAAAGAGGTGTTCACACACAATGTTGACCGTACAGTGGCTTCTTTACACCTTGGTAGCAGGTCAATTAACATGGAGCTTTTATTCTTAACATGGCTTTTGAAACTAAGAACTGATACTAAGAAATCACTTTTCTATCCCCCAAGTAATTTGATACAGCAATTCACATTTAATAAAAATATTTTTTATGAATATATTTTCTGTTGCTTGTTAATATGTTGACAAAACTAAGAGCTTATTTTGTAATTCTTTTCAGCAAGTCTAGGCATTCCTTTTATTCTTTATGGGCAAGTTCTTGACATCAACTACAGTAGGAGCAAAGCTTGGTCAAGAAAATGCCATAAACCCACTTAATGGATAATGCAAGGAAAGCACCACTTGTGCATTTATCCTGCAGGGCTGACCATCATTCTTCCAATCTAGTGTTTTAGTATACTTTTGGTGTGCAAAAAAGCAAAAAAGAAGTGCAGTTATGTACATGCTCTTGTATTTAAACATTGCTCTGTTAAAACAATATACCTCTGTAGTAATTGGCAGCTGCTACTCAATACACTTGATCACTAAAGTGAAGGAGAGTGTTACATGATATTGGTAGTAGGCAGTTGTCACCCAATTGCAGTAGTTCCAGCAGATGTTCCTGTCAGGTCCAGCATCCTCGGATGCTCCTGCACCATCTAGCAGTCAATTGTCTATTAAAACCTACTGCCAGAACAAACCTATTGCCTGTCATCTACTTGTCACTACTATGTACAAACTCACAAAACTCTTAAAGGCAGCTGGATTTACATGCGGTCCTTCAGTGGTTACTGCACCACTTCACAACTATCTATGAACACTAGCTCTAAGTTCCTCCTGTGCTGTTGACTGTGGAAAATAGTTTTATTATCTTTTACCAGATAGGAAAACTATAGGAAAAGAGACTAAAAAATCAATGGAGGTTCTCGTATACCCTACCAATCTCAAAAGAAACTTTATTAATACCATTCTGTTATTACTTCTTTTTGTAGGCACGTACACTGTATAATATGTATTGGTAACTTGGACACCGGCTCTGACACCGTTCATTAATGCCCACAGTAGCAACTAAGCAGCAATTTCCCACCTGTGTTTCTTTGATTTTCCTTCCTTCCACTTCTTTCAAGCAGAACTATTGTCTTGCTTGTCATTTGACCCCCAACCCTCAATTGCTATTCAAATAATCCGGGAGAGCAAAGCAAAGAGCCATTCAGTGTGTGTTTTTCAAAAGATACAGGTTTACTTAAAGGAAGACCTCCAAGACTGCCCATTTGCTATATTTTTGGAAACTTCAATCCTAATTGTACAGTGGTATTACTGGTGCTTGATGGACTGTAATGGTTCACTAAGTTTGTTTTAGACAAATGACTACATAATTTAGCAAAATAACAAAATAAATATCCTAACAAGAATCCAAAACAGTGTGAATATATCTCAATTGGAGTGATGTCACTATCTACAACATTTATGGGCAGACTCTTGTTGTTCATTGTAATTATGTTACATCAAGAAGTAGCAATGCTTAAATCATTACAGCTAAACAGGAGGTTTTAAAAATGTAAAACTCTACGTGAGCATGCACCAAACAGGGGCAAAAAAAGGGCAAACAAATAATAAAAAATGCACATATTGTTATATTTGTAGCCCATTCATTGGACATTTTATTTGTTTAATAGTTTTGTAGTTTTAAGATATGCACCCCTGGATATTCCACGGGAATAGCAACAAAGATGTACATGTAGTACAAATATTGGTTTTAATTTATAGATCTGGGCTATGCTGTTCGTCTATTGACCCAGCAAAAATTAGATCACCAGTCATCACAGGTACAAGTCAGGCTGATGACTGGTTCTTTGCCCTTTGGAACAGCTTTCACCATATGTATTCTCAAGTGTCATGCAACTATTATACAAGACTGTAAAGTGGTTAAGCTTTATGGTACAATTAAAATACCAGTACGTGTTTGAATGCATAAAATATACACAATTACCATCTCTAGCCTGTAGCCATGTTCATGTGTCATAATTGTTAGTGGTGTAGCTATCATCATAACAAACTATAGGATGTCTGGTCATTGTGCCTGGAATGTGAAAACCTTCCACACTTGTTTGCACTGGTGCGTTTGCTAGCGTTTTTGCGCGTTTGTAACCGTGTGGCCGCAAGTGCAGTCAATCGCATCCATTGGAAATATCAATATAGTTTCCACTGGTGCGTTTGTGCGCGTTCGAATGCGTTTTAGGGTGCGGTTGTGAACGCTAGCTACAGCATTTTGAAACGTATCCGCGTCCCAACCGCATCCTTAACATGGGGGCTGCCCAGAGTCTGCATCTGAACGCACGGACGTCTGCGTGCATCCACAGACTAAAAGGCTTACAAGCCCTTATAGTTGGAAATAGTCAATTTTCCCCCATTACTTCAAATTGATGTGATTGGCTGTAAGAATGACAGATTTATTAATCCACCTACTGGAGTCTCCTTAGGTGAGTAGGAAAGAATAACTATGCTAGCCTAATTGCCAAGTAGAAGCTTGACAGCTGTATCTGTATTTTGGAAGCAGAATGTACCTTTTCAATAATATGAACATATCAAACCCTATACTATACAAAAGAATGCAGTACCCTTTGAACATACTTTTGTTTTGACTTGCAGTTAATTTAGTGGCAGCATCTGTAACAGAAGTCGCTGTTATGACCATATTTCAATCATTTTGTACAGGGAGTGCAGAATTATTAGGCAAGTGGTATTTTTGAGGAATAATTTTATTATTGAACAACAACCATGTTCTCAATGAACCCACAAAAACTCATTAATATCAAAGCTGAATATTTTTGGAAGTAGTTTTTAGTGTTGAGCTCGAATATTCGATTTTCGAATATTTAGCTTGAATATCGATATTTCGCCATTTCACGAATATTCTCGAATATATCATCGGATATCCGACACGATCGCGATTTTTCACGATTTATTGCGCTTCTATAATCGCGATCCATTGCAATGAATGGGATCGCGATTATATAATCGCAATGCGATTTTTTTAAACGGAAATGACGGATATTCTCCCAGTCGATATATTTGGTCGCATTGTGCTTTCTCGGATAATCGCAATTTCGGATTCCGCCATTCTCTATTGACTTCAATGTATTGCGCATATTTGGTCGCATTGCGCTTTCTCGGATAATCACAATTTCGGATTTCGTCATTCTCCATTGACTTCAATGTATTGCGCATATGTGGTCGCATTGCGCTTTCTCGGATAATGGCGATTTCGAATTCCGCCATTCTCCATTGACTTGCATGCATTGCGCATATTGGGTAGATCGTTAGATTGTTAGATCGCAATTCATGTCGTAAGTGCGGATATTCAAGATTACGAATATGGAATAGAATATTATGGTGGATATTCGCGAAATTACGCGAATTTGAATATTGCCTAGTCGCTCATCACTAGTAGTTTTTAGTTTGTTTTTAGTTTTAGATATTTTAGGGGGATATCTGTGTGTGCAGGTGACTATTACTGTGCATAATTATTAGTCAACTTAACAAAAAACAAATTTATACCAATTTCAATTATTTATTTTGAGTTGAGCTTGACTCCATCCTCAACCCGAAAAGGCCCCACAAGCTCACCTTTGATGATACCAGCCCAAACCAGTACTCCACCTCCACCTTGCTGGCATCTGAGTCGGACTGGAGCTCTCTGCCCTTTACCAATCCAGCCATGTGCCCATCCATCTGGCCCATCAAGACTCACTCTTCATCAGTCCATAAAACCTTAGAAAAATCAGTTTTGAGATATTTCTTGCCACAGTCTTGACGTTTCAGCTTGTGTGTCTTGTTCAGTGGTGGT
>CM070035.1:119642996-119671103 GCA_036250615.1 Ptychadena robeensis | reverse complement strand
AGAGGATGATGTGGTCAAAATACTCATTTGCCTAATAATTCTGCACTCCCTGTAAATGTTAAATGGTATATTGTGTAATTCCAATTGCAAACTCGAAGATGAAAGCGCTTTCCAGCGGTATCTTCTATGAAAACATACAACAAACATACAGCCAGTATGATGATTAGTAGGGATTATGCTTTTCAGGATGCAAACCACAAAACCGTACTCTGGGAATTAAAACAGCCCGAGGGCTCTTCCTGTAACTGCCTGGTGAATGGTAAAATTCACTTTGTTTGCATTCCTAATCAATCACAACACTCTGTTATGGAATTGTGTACAACAAAGGATTTAATATGCCAATGTTCCTGATGGGTATTGTGCCACTGAGATTTTTTTTTTAATTCAAAGGCATAATAAAAAAACATATGTCTTAACTGCTTACCAACATACAGTAAGATCAAACACTAACCTATGGTGCTAAACAAAACTTCAGCTGGACAGTTTTTAAAAAAACATTTAGTATTGTTTCTATACCTAAAATGTAGCAGTTTTTATTCGCTTCATTTTAAGCTTTTTTCCAACTTCTGGGCTAACAATATATATATAAACACATAATGCGACTATGGAGAAGCATTGTTGTCACAATAAGACACCCTTTTCTTTACTTCCTCATGTCCGAACCTACAAAGAAAATAGTGAGTAGTGCAGTAGTGACATCACCAAATTTTATCAAATCTTATTCCATATCAAACCGGCCTCGCAACCACACCAGCCCAGGACCTCCACATCCAGTATGTTCACCTCCATGATTGTCTTAGACCAGCCACCCGGACCGCTGCAGCAACAATCGGTTTACATAACCAAAGAATTTCTGTAGAAACTGTCAGAAACCATCTCCGTGGATCGCGTGGCCCATGGTGGAGGTGTGGTTATGATATGGGCAGGTATACGTTATGGACAGAAAACAGGTAAAATTTTTATGTCATTTTAAATGCACAGATGCACAGATACCATCACGAGATCCTGAGGCACATTGTTGTGCCGTTCATCCAGGACCATCACCTTACCTTACGATGCAGCATGATAATGCAAGGCCCCATATAACAAGTATCTGTACACAATTCCTTAAAGCTGAAAATTTCCCAGTTTTTGCATGGCCAGCATACTCACCTGACACGTCACCAATTAAGCATGTTTGAGATGCTCTGGACCAGTGTATACAACATCTTGTTCCAGTACCTGCCAATATTCAGCAACTTTGCACAGCTATTTAAGAGGAGTGAACCAACAACATAGGCCACAATTAACAACTTATTTACTCTATGCAACTGAGATGTGTTGCACTGCATGAGGCAAATGATGCCCCACCAGATACTTAGCCCTTCCCCAGTAAGGCAAAACATTACATTTCAGAGTGGCCTTTTATTGTGGACAGTCTAAGGCACACCCGTGCAATATGCTGTCTAATTAGCACCTTGATATTCCACATCTGTGAGGTGGGATTTAAACAGATTTGTGAACAATATTTGAGATTAATGGGTCTTTCATGTAAGTAGAAAATGTTTCAGATCTTTGAGTTCAGCTTATGCAATATAGGAGCAAAACTGAACGTGTTGCGTTTATATTTTTCTCACTGTATATATGACCACCACCAAAAAATCTCAAAATGCAGAACACCAAAAAAGGTTATTACAGAGAAATTAAGAGGTTATATTTTGATTAGTAAGTGTAGTGTAGTGTAAAGTCCCACAAACTTTTTTCAACACAACTAACTAATATCTAGAAAACTCTTATATGGTAATTTCTTATCTTAGATATCTTACATATCTTCAGTCAAACCAATAACTATTTTCCACTGTTCCTTACCAAACTAAAAATTCTAAAAGATAGATAGGACCTATAGTCTATACCTTCTTTTTTCAACACAACTAACTAATATCTAGAACACTCTTATATGGTAATTTCTTATCTTAGATATCTTACATATCTTCAGTCAAACCAATAACTATTTTCCACTGTTCCTTACCAAACTAAAAATTCTAAAAGATAGATAGGACCTATAGTCTATACCTTCTTACATACCCCTCAATCCTTTTTCAGAACCATGGTGCACTACAACGCACAAGGTTTCACAGATTGCTGTCACAGAACTCAAATCTCCTTAGCACATTTCTATGAGCTTACCGCAACATACATCCTGCCACTTCATGCCAATTCTCACACACTTTTACATACTTTACAACTAGGAACATTTCTATATTTGCCACACTTTGCCTTCATTCATTTTATTTTTTGTCACCTTCCCGCTCTTCAATTACTCAACTCAAGACAACCATTTAAAATTAAAAACAGCATTTAATTTTTTTCTTTTAAAGACTGTCAGTGGCTCGAAAAACATGATGTAGATAGAGCTTAATGGACAAATTCACTGCTATAATAATGAAGGCCTTCCCTTATGGTTTAACCTCATTAGAGACCAAAAATACATTTTCTTATGAGCTTTTCTGCTTCATTCCAAATCTCCCTTCCATAAAACTCATCATTAAAAAAACTCATCACCTCCCAACACTTTAACACTCGAATACCATTTTCCTTCATACACCCTCATACTTTCATTTACCAAAGCATTTACATTGTAGACCAAAAACTTTACATATTCAAACCAGCCAAATTTGCTGAACAGAAAACAGTTAACACTTTCACTTTTTTTTACCAAGCAGAAAAATATACTGCATCCATATAATGACATGGCCCCAAGCCACTTCCTTATTTAAGGCTATTATGTTATCATGGAAAACATGATACACATAACAATACCCTTATCCTTGAGGTGCTGGCCTGGACACGTAAAAGTAAAACCTCATCATAAAGGTAAAAACATAGAAGCAATAATAACTTAATGGTGGATGTTTAATCCCTTGTTATTGCTGCTATATTTTTGGTATAAAGATTTGGATATCTGAATTCCAAATAACATTCTCTAATATTTTCTTCATGACACACCCTACCTTTTAGTCCAGGAAATGGTGACCATGAAGACAATTAAGATCCCCATCCACATCCCAACTGGCACTACAAAGATGACCGTTTGAGCGCCCACACTGCACTCAGACGGTTTGTTGGTCCCCATCCAATGGAATTACTTTCTAGCAGGATTTACAGAGCATGTCCGTAACCTGCTTGGCAGACCTGTCCTCCACGGCATAATTTGTTTATAGATTAGAGTACAATCAATGTTGCAAAAATTGAGCTGTGGAAGGAAACCTTAAGTCTTATTCAGTGATAAGAGCGACCCAAGAATTATAAAAGGTATTACCTGGGTAGTTTTTAAAAATATAAAATGTCAGCTTTATACAAAAAATACATTATGTACACTGCTTTTTAAATATGCTGTACATTAAAATGAAAATTAAGCCTGTTCATAAGCCGGAGGTAAAACAGTTACATTAATTTTTTTTATTAAAAGTTGTTTTGTTCCCCTCCTATTCTTTCTATGCTTCTTCTATGTGTTTTTAATTTGACATTTTTTTTCACATGTGTTATACTTGATGTTGAAGCAAAACGAAGTTTGTTTTCATATGAAAAGATTAATCAATCTTGCTGATAGGAAGGAAAAACCTTCTTAGTTGTAGACATTTTATCAATAAATATGAAGGTTGTTTGTGACTTTGTAAAAGTTTGTCATTTTAGCCCACTCTGCCATACAGGAACCATGTCCATTTTATTTACGAATGCATGGGTCAGTTTGGTAAAAATAAATATACCTATAAATAAAAGAAAACCTCTTAGGCCACTGCTTTCTCCCTGCGATGAAAAAAAAAGATACCCAATGCGGCTATAACTTACCATTACAAACATGCAGGAAATCCGCACCTGCTGCTGTTCAAAGCCTTTCCTTGCTTTAAAGAATATAAAATCATAACCCATTTCATACAGGATTTGGAATTTTTGTTGATGCAACTGTAATGACCTTAGTTTAGGACATTGGCTTCCTTTGAGCATATATTTGACAAATAAAATAGTATATATATATATATATATATATATATATATATATATATATATATTTAACCTCCCTTGCAGTACGTTCATTGCTCAATTTCTGTTTAAAAAGTGGTAGGTAAATATAAACAAATGACAATATAATCCATTCATATTTCCCACCTGGTCTCCCCGCTCTGCCCCCCACCTCTCCACCATCACTGACATCGGGGAGGTGAAACCAGGAATAAGATATAAGATCACCATTGCTGGAGGACAGTGTGAGCTCACTAAGAGCAGTTAAGCTACCCAGGGTTTCCGATATTCGTAAATTAATCTACCCTGAGGTACACTCGGGCATAACACTAAGAAGGTTAATGAAGTTATGCATATTATACAAAAGATAGGAGGCATTTTACATGTACATTTTGTATTGGTTTTATAAATCAATGTAACATAAGTCATTTAGATTTTCTTTGACAATTATAGACCTATACATACAACATTATAGAACTTACTAGCCACATGAATTCCCACAAACTTTTTATAGTCTTTTTCTCACCCCACCATAAGGGATGCTTTCAGTGTGCATGCATTGTTTATAGATAGAGAATACATGTTCTAACTCAATAAGAATGCATTCCTTGAAATTTGGAGTAGCATAAATCAGGATAACATTTTTACCAAAAAATGAACCTGGCAGCATGCCCTTGGCCAACAGACAAAACACTTACGTTAGGTAAGGCCATTCAAGACATACAATTAGTAACTAATATAACATTCTCTAAGGTATTGCTTTGTGTATTCAGGCATTCAAGCATTGCAAAAAGTTATCATAATTGACAGGTTCTTAAATTTGTGATGTTATTGTTAAATCTTTGCTACAAATGTTAATTGGTTGTTAAGCCTGCTGGAGTAGCACAGGGAGCCCACTAATGTGTTTTGAATTCTGTACAAATTTTATTGGTTTTGATAACTTGTCAGGCTTAATGAAATAATCCTTTTTTTATAACACTTTATGACAAGTGGTTGGCATTTTGTCAATGAGTCACTAAATCATCCTAAAATATTCATACTTGCTTACATAAAATACATTTTGTGGTTTAGACAAACTGGGGTAACTATGTTAAGCCCCCCATACACCTTACAATCTTTCCATACAATTTCTGTACAATCAACTTTTGTTCTACCAAAACAATTGTAATATTAGGAGCTTTCTAATCCTTCCAATCACTATGTATTCTATCAGAGAGGCTACTATACTACACAGTTGTTTGTAGATCTAATGGAAATTGTATTAATCGATCTGAAAGTGTATGGGGGGCTTTAGACAGTTTAACAAATAGGGAGTCATTAACTAATACTATAGCTACATGTTTTTTTTTTACA
The DNA here is from genome assembly GCA_036250615.1 of Ptychadena robeensis. Classification (NCBI taxonomy): domain Eukaryota; kingdom Metazoa; phylum Chordata; class Amphibia; order Anura; family Ptychadenidae; genus Ptychadena; species Ptychadena robeensis. Next base: position 119,665,751 of record CM070035.1, on the reverse strand, counting down.
AAATTCAGTCCAGTAACGATGTCTAGCATTTTTAAAAATGAGTATTAATAAAGTTGACTATTCATACAAAACTATTAAGCAGATTAGCATAAATGTCTTTGAAGGTTCTTATTTATCCGGGTCAAGGTATAGCTAGTAGTATTTAGCCATATTCAACAGGACATGAATCCCAAGAGTTTTCTCTAAACTCAGCCCACACCTAGAGCCAGGGTGACATTTAGAAAACATTTCTTACAAGCCCATTACTGTTGCTGTCATGGGCTACTGAGGCCCCTTGGGCAATGCTGGTTGCATTCTGTCCCTGCATGTATGTAGACATCATACATTTTTTACTTCTGCTTTGGTGAGTTTTAGCCTCAGATGCATGTTTAGATATGTCTCAAGCCCATCTTGGTTGGCATGAGTAACCTGGCAGGCGAGAGCTACCCAGAACATTGGATTTACACCAAACTATATGTAGTCCAACATCTATGGCACCCATGAGCCTTGACCTCTCACAGACACATCCAGTTCAATCCATCTGCTGGTGTTTTTTACACCCAGAAACCTGGTGAGAGGATGACAACAGTTGGTGCGATAATTTGCAAATGGAAGAAACAAATAAATATAGTGTCAATATCCCTCAGTCTGTGGCTTTATGGAAGATCTTACCATATAGAGTTGCAATGAACATGAGAATGGTGACAATGCTGTGAAGGACAAATCTTGCAGTACAGTCTTGCCTGCTTAAAGCCTGGCATACACACGCCTATTAGCGATTTTGACGCGGCAAAATTGGCTGCCAATCGGCGTGTGCCCACATGGGGCGACAGATCCCTATCGCCCCACAGATTGGCCGGCCAGAGAACGGACATGTCCGATGTTCTCTGGCCGATGCTGGCAGATGCCATTAACTTCAATGAAGACCGGCGTCTTCATTCAAGGTAATGGCCGGCACACAAAGGGTGCCCGGCTGATGAAGTCAGCCCGGGAATGCAGCGTGATGATGTCATCACGCTGCATTCCAGAGCTCATCGGAGCTCGTCTGTCAGCACCCGTCTGTGGGTGTATGGCAGGCTTAATACAGCACATTTACAGACCCATCTACAGACTCCCACTGAACATTTGAATCATTCAGATGAGTACTAGGTGAAAGTGGGTGACAGATGAGACCAACATCATGCTGTTTGGCATCAACTGAACTCATGATGTTTAAAGGAGTAGAAATGCTGCCTAAAGGTAGCCATACACAGATCGTTCGATTGTTCAGGGTGATCAAAACCCGATTGACTGCCGATCGATTGCCGATCGAAATCGTGAACGTGCGCAGTGATGGATCTGCCAAAAATCGAGTGGAAAATCGACCTGTATATGGCTACCTTAAGACTTCAAGAACACTATCCCCACCGTCAAACATATAATATGCATAAGATGCGTTTTTCTGAGCACAGGACACCTTTACAACATAAGATACGATGGACCATATACTGAGTGAGAACATACTGGAGGTTCTGGACCTTAATCCCATAGAAAATCTGTAGAGGGAGCTGAGGTCTGAGTTGCCAAACATCAGCCTCAAAACCTTACTGAAACATCTGACCTGATTGCCAACAAAGGTTTTGCCAAAAGTCATCTTTAGTGAAGGGATCAAATACGTATTTCCTTCATTGCAATGGACATCAATCTCTGACTTTTGAGCACTGTGTGTGCACAGGTGTTTTTGTTGTTATTCTGTCTCTTACAGCTACAATAAACCTGCCTTAACAATAATAGTTTCTTTGTCAGAGGGCAAATGTACAAAATCAGCAGGGTATCAAATACTTATTCCCTCACTGAGTATACATAAACTACATACCTTACTTGACGCTACTTTACACTGGTCACTGCTTGGGTCCAATCAGATTATATTGCAGTATGTTTTCTTACTGTTATGATTGCTATTTATACTGCTGAGCTCTGACAAATATTACATTTTAAAGTTGACATGAGAGCAAGAGATGGGGGATAAAATGTTCTGGTGAAGGGAAATTTTACAACAGCATACAAGTTGCAAAAAAGTACCAGGTAGGGGTTTAAACCCCTCTGAAATATATCTTAAATAATGTTTGGCATTCTGTTCACTAAGTAAAGCAAATTTTATAGAAAAGACTTACAGTAGGTGGCCCTTTTGAAAGTAGCAGGATCTTGAAATCATGGCTGGAATGCACTTTACTGATTTGTAATTTAGCAGCATATACCTGTAGAAGCAAATGTATATGATTATTATAATGCATTGCTTGATATACCCTTAGCCATTGGCTTTGAAATCCTGTATATTAAGATTAAAGGTGGGTTTACACGTGTAGATTTTTTGTTTGACCAAGTGGCGGTTCAATTTTTTTAATCAATTTTGATTTTTGTCGAACATCGTTCGTCCATTTATCGAATGTAATATTAGATTTTTTGTTCATTCATCCCGATATCGAATAAAAATACATTCAGAATTACTACGGCCGATAAAAATTTACCAACATGTTCAATGACCTTTTGAAAGATTTTTTTGATCGAGATCGAACAAAATTTATACATTGAACAAATTGGCCATTCTAGATTTTGTTCAATCAACTAAAAAATCGTTCGTTCTTCATTGATTGGACGAAAAAATCTACAGGTGTAAAACCACCTTAAGATGTATAATAGAAAACAGAATAAAAAGTTATTTATCCCTTTCTGCTAATTAATCCTAAAAATGTAAAACCTATATTCATTTTTCTTTTCTAGTAGTGTACTGTAGCTATTAGGGTTGATTCTCTTCTGTCTGTTTTGGTGCATTTATCACAAGTTAGGCTCATTCCACTCTGTTTTAAACTTGTTTACATGCACTGTGGTTGCAAATCTGCAAACGAACCCATCGGATATTATGAGATAAGCTAATGTTTATAGCTCATTATTAGTTAAAAAAATATTGTTTACTCAAAAAGGCATAGTTAATTTAAATTTATCACATTGCACATTAAGCTCACTGTTCTTGGATTTTGTAACCAAAGGAACAACTCTTACTCTGTTGGCACATGGTAAACAGGGTTTTTATATTAGGGTTTGTGTACATAGATGTTTATGTCAAAAGACTGGCCTTTACAATTGAACTAATTGCAACCCATTCAGAAACAAAAGCCTTAATTTGACTTTTTTTTGTCTGCAATTCAAATAAATCATTCAAAAGGGGAAGCAACCCAATGTCAGGCAGGTCAAGGGCAATATTAGAACCATCATCCACTGTATATTGAAGCAAATGTGACCAATGTTTGCATTTGAAGGAAATGTGAGCAATGTTTGCACTTTGTATGTACTCACGTACATAAGCTCTACATGCAGCTACTCATTTTGGTGCAAATTATAAGTTCCATATCAGTAATCAACATCTCAACAACATCATTCTTTGGTAAAACATATTTTGGAAATGGTAATAATTTTTTTCCTTTTCCTGAAGACACCAACAGCCCAAATAGTTTGAATCTCTTTTGACAGGTAAGTTATGCAGCAATATATAAGTTCATGCTGCCAAGAAATTGACCAGGACATTTTTTTATTGTTTTTTTTTAGATCAAGGTCATGTTTGGAATTATATTAAAGTGTAGAATCCAAGTATAAAGTGTAGTACCCAAATATCATTATAAATTATCTCAATGTGTGTCAGAGGTGATCAGTGTATTCGGTAAGTCAGGAGGCTGCTAGTTTAGATTGCAGTAAACTTTCAAGAGTCATCTAAAGGTCTCTCGAGCCACTTCATGAGATTCACAGAGTTTTCCATTAACCACTTATTTTCTGTCTTTGCGGATTGCTTTGTGTGTTTGTCATGCTGGAAGGTGATCTTTTGACCATGTATGAGGTCCTTAGCACTATCAAACACTATCAAACATCCCACAACCTTTACCAGTTTCCCAATTCCTTCTTAAAAACACCGGACCGGACCCCCACAGCATGATACTGCCACTGCCATTCTTCACTGTTGGGGTGGTATTTGGCAAGTCAATAATGGTACTTGGTTCCCTGTAGACATTACATTTAGAACCAAGGCCAACAGTACATTCTTGGTTTCATCAGACCAAGGAGTCTTGTTTCTTACGGTCTGAGCTTTTTTGCAATTCTTTTTTTTATCATGTGTTTTACATTAATAAGAGGCTTCTGTTTAGCTCCAGTCCTCTGCCATATTGCCCAAATTGGTGGAGGGTTGCATTCATGTCCTTCTGAAACCTTGTGTATATCTGTGAGTATGTATCCAAACTGGACCGAAATGATTTTCTGTTTGATAATTGCTGTGGTCACGGAAGAACAACAGATTTGAACACCCTCACTCTTTCTCAAGTTCAGGAGAATACATATTTATGCATTGACTTAAGCAGCGTTTTTACTCTGGTCAAGACATGACTGTCTACCGTCTTTTGATGAAAGATCAGTTTATGTTCTCCCTCTGTTTACACTTGTAAGTGGGTAGAAAAAACTATTATTTCATAAGTAGGATGTAATGTCTGTGAACTCCCACCAGAAATACTGAAGTGAGTTGATGGACCGTGGAACACATAAAAACACTGTCTGTAAAGCTTTAACATCTTTCAAAGCATCACTGATATTCAATGACACACTGAAGTCATGCTTGTTTTGTAACAATAACTGAGCTAGTTCATCTTTTCAACGACTCTCATAAACACAGGGAACTATAAAAATACACTTATAATTTACTATCTTAGTTAATATTGTGCAAAATGTCTTGGTAATCTGTTTAAATTTCTGGTACCATTGGTACAACTTGAAACAGAATTCGAGTGTCATTCAATTCACAGAAACTAAAAGTAATGGAGTGGAGTCAACAAGCACTGAGGATGTCCTATAGCATGTTATAAAATTCAAATTAAGAAAGGGCCGCCTTTTATTTAAATGTCTTTTTAATAAATACATTTCATTGATTTATTTTACTTTTATATCAGTTAGAGAATAGAACTCCATAAGCAGCTTAAAATGTAAGAAAACCCCTATGACTAGACGCTCTGCAGGTGTCCATCTAAACAGGAATAAAGCCCCGCAGATAATAGTTATTATAAGAGTTGGCCCCTGTACAAAATACTCCTGTGTTGCAATGTAGCAGAAACTGTTTCATAGTAAAATGGTTGTCGAAATTGTGATGAATTAGGCCAACCACCTGCAAGATTTATAGTGGCAAATTAGATCAGACAAGTTCATAGATGTTACCTAATATTGCATAGCTATGTAGAATGCTGTTATGGTATCTAAAGTTAATGGATGGTCAAAGTATCTTGAATGCACAAAGATTAGAATGTTAGCTTTATACTGAAGATAGAGAAATTCTACTTACCTTCCAGGTTTTGTTTTAGCTTTCAAAAAGTGGCTTGAATAGCCTACAACTTAAACATTAATACATATATATTACTATAGAAGTACAAAAATGCTTTTAATAGCTGGTGGTGGGTAGAGATGATCAATTAGATGCAAAAAGTTCAGGCTGAAATTAACCAATATAGTGTAACAGCTCTTAACACTTGCATGCTAATGCCAAAATGTTGGCATAACATTGACCATGTCTAGTGGTGGGGGTCAACTGTGTAAGCAAGATTTTTCATCAGTTCTAAGGAAACAGTGTTCTCTGTAATTTAATCCCTCAAGCGATTGAGATGAACCCAGCTCTGAGCCCAGATATATGAGCATACACAGTACCTACACAGGGTTGTAAGAATGGGCCCCATAGGTGTCCAGAAACATGCCTCTACGCCCAGATATACTGTAGGAGCATATACAGTACTGTACATGCATCGAGTTGTAAGCAAGGACAGATGTCTGGGAATTTGCATCTGAGCATGAAGTAGAAAGTACAATATTGTGGACAATTAGTACATAATCAGTGCATAGTTAGTGCATATTGGCCCCAAAATAGGTAAGAAAGATGAGATAAGGGGTAAATTATCATTTAGCAGAAAAAAAGAAATGTCAGCTTGAATGGTACAGTCTTAAATTGTTGTTTCTAGTAAACTAAGAACATATTGTAACTTTATTACTATAAAAGTAGAAATATTATGGGTGTTTCTTGTATATTTCTCATATTTTTCAACCTTTTGTATTATGAAAGGTTAGGTTACTAGTAATTTGAGAGGTCCAGATTGGATAACTGCCATTTCCATAATTTCTTATGGGAAAAATGGTTTTGACTTACAACCAACTGGACTTACACCTAACCCTCGGGACGAAATAAGTTTGTAATTTGAAGGTTGGCTTTTTAGCTCACATAAACTTGACAAGCTTTCAGCATTTTTAGCAAAATTTATTTTGTGGGATTTTTTTCTGTATTTACTGAGAAAGTATTGTTCTAGAAAACCAGTACTGCTATCATGCCATAAAAAATTCTTTTTCAATAGCTGTAGTGTAGAGAAGCATTTTACAGACTTCTAGAACCAGAAACAAAGAGATTACTGTGAGATATGTATGTCTTTCTTTTCTGATGAGTGCCAGTAACCCAGACCTGGAGCAATGTTGCTCATCTGTGATCCCATATGTGGCAAGTTCATAAATCACACACATAACAACATGTACAATATTCATTTTGCTCCAGGCTACAAGAAGAACATCAGCTACATTTCCTTTAGATTTACAGTAGTCCTAGCTACAAGATTCTGTTTCATTTTACCCTTTTTTCTTTTGACCAATAATTCACTGTCAACAAGTACCTGGTTTTTGTCTGCTGAACTAAACTTTGTTCTTTAAGCCATAGGTTTCCTTAGCAACTCCACGAATAATTCCAGACCTTAAAGTCCTTAAAAACATAGTCCATAAAAACATTCAATTTAACTGATAAGCTAAATCCTTATCATTACAAAGGGTTCTTTTTTAATGTGTTGCATAGATCCCCGTTTCCATTAATTGTGGTAAAAATGACCAGGGGCTACAGAACCATCTTCAATTGTAGTATTATGTTATCAAAAATGTTAAGTTATATTGCAGCATTTTGTAAACATTTTATGAAAATAAATGTCTCAATCTGCTCATCTTTTAACCGCCCTAGCGGTCGGGACGGCGCCATCTCATCCAGCGCTGCTACTGCTATTATAGCACTGGACGAGATGGTGCCATCCAGTACACATAGGGGCCCGGGGACCGCATACTTACAGTGTTGCGCTGTCCCGGTGTCCCCGATGTGACATGCTGGCAGCTGGATCCTCTGTCTCTTCTCCCCCCCACCCCCCTCCGAGTGAGGTGATGAAGTCACATCGGGGAGGCGACGGTAAATTTGAAAGTAAATGGCATGAAATCAGTTTTTCCTACGTACTAAATATCGCCAGAATAAATGCAGTAAACTCTTTCTTTAGGTTGACACAGGTATTTGTCCAGAGTGAAAATTTGCTGCAAAAACACCTATACAAGGTGTCAAAGCTGTTTTTTTTTGTGGCCACATCCCCACAATGTGATCTGTTGTTGATCAGAACTCAATAAAAAGCAAATGCTCCCACACTGTAATTGTCTGATGATAGGCCAATATTTCCACAGGTAGGTCCCACCCACAAATGAGTGGCTAGGGGCTGTACAAGTATATAATCACCTGTTTCCATGCTGACTTTTATCTTAAACATTATCCAATTTTGGACTGCAATGCCTATATTTAGCAAAATTTATATAATGTATAAAGCAAACAGATCTCCATTCTACACAGTATGGATTAGTTGCAGATTGTTTAAAGCCCCTGAACAAAATGATGTCCTCATAGGATGACTGAAAAGTATAGCAGAATTGCAGATGAATTTCCCAACCTTTTGCTACTGGGAATAATTTTCATACCTTCTAATTAATATCCTGATAACTGAGAAGTTGCCAGCACATTCCTTGAAAATTCCACTTACAAGTTAATCAAGGTTTTGGCTTCATCTCGTCATAGCAGATCAAACAATTGCAATAATAACCACTTTATCTTAACTTGGCAAAGAGGGCAAATTGGTAAAACAATTAAAGTGTATGTAAAGCCAAACTTTTTTTTCATTTAGTGTGAGGCAGGGAAAACTTGAGCATGTTTCTTGCCATATATTGTTGGAAAGATGTACATGGTAAAAGAACAATTCTTTGGAGGGATATCCCCTCCAAAAAAAGTTTCTGAACTGAAGACAATATTTACTAGAACAATAAAATGTGACCCTCTTCAGCAATAAATAGAGGAGCTAATAAACCTGAAAATATGTATGCTCCTGTCATCATTATTACAAGACAAGACACATATTTAAAAAGTTTGGTCTTTATTCACACTAAGTGTGCAGTAATTTAGTTCAATGTACAGTTCTGCTTAATATATTGGATATGTTTTGTAAATAAAAGTTGTTAACATCTTTCTTGTAAATGTTAGCACTTTCCAAATTATCACACATTTTTCAACTAGTATTCGGAATGAAAATTCACAATGACTATATTTGCAATCAACATGATAACATATATTTAAGTAAAAATTTTGATTTTAGTCAAGTTATGAAGTAGGTGGGTGAGTGTCAGAAATGTGGATAGAGAACTGTTTGGTTGAACCATAGTGGCAAAAGGAAAATGTTAAAGAGCAACAGTGCACAGTGAGTACTATTGCCTGAAAAACAGTAGATAGAGAGTGCTACAAATAAAAGTGCCTGTTGTGGTCGGAGGAAAAACAGTTGTGCCCATCAAGGGATGAGGGGGAAAGAATTTGCAGCAATGAGAGTAAGGGAAAGCAATAGTGCCCAGTGGGTAGTGAGTGCAAACAATAGGGCCCGAAGAAGATGAGGGAGTACATTAGCGGCCAGTGGAAAGGAAGTTAGGGAAAACAATAGTGCCAAGAGGTAGATGGGGTAAATCCTAATGATCAGGGGGGTTGGGTAACAACAATAGTGCCCAGTGACAGGTTGGAAAGAAAAATAGTATTAAGTAATTACTGTTGGTTGTGGAGAAACCTAGAGCCCAGTAGTTAAAAAGTAACAATAGTGACCAGTAAGTGTAATCATTGGGGTCAGTGCAAGCAAATACCTTGCTCTGCAGGTTGTGGACAAGATTGCTGCTCTCTTTCCTTCCACTGCCAGAACTACCCAGACTCGGGCAGGTGGATTTAAAGGACCCATTAAAAAATAAGATGGTGATACAATTAGAGTTTTACCATCAATAGATCTTATTGTACATATATAGGGTAAGTGGTTAGGAGTGGGTTGAGTACAAATCAATATTCACAGGAATTATTTTATTATTAAAATTAGTTTATAGAAATGACTATATATTTTGCCCTAATATGCAAAACTGATAAACATTCAGACTGGCTATGAGGCTTTAAGAACTTTATAGAGAATCTTTAGTCCAGGATCTAACATGGGAGAATCTTATAATGGTTTCTTTATTCAATTTTTTTAGTTGGTAATCCTGCAAGTAACATACTTTGTGTTCTAGGGTGCCAACTCTTCAAGAACTCTTAAAGAAGTCCGATGTCTGCCTGTTCGCAGGCAGATTCAAATTCCCCGCCTCTCGGAATTTGAATCAGAAAAAACGCAAGTGACGTCACATCTGGTACCTGGAACGCAAAGTTCCTGGTTTCGATACCGGTTTTCTAGTGAAAAGATTCTTCCTCTGGGGGGATCTCGCTGCTTCTGATCCTGCCGGAGGAAGAATAGTCAGCTCCTTCTGGCCGGCGAACTGGGCGGGTCGAACACCTGTACTGCTTGCCAGCTAAGAGTGCGAACATCCTAGACATCCTAGTCACCTAAGCATTGAATCAAAAAATAAGCAGTACACGAAAGTTATAGAAAACAAAGATGTCTTCATGAGCACATTTGCATATTTTGCAATTATTTTGCAAAAATTCAAGCTGAGATAAAATGCAAATTCCGAAGGGTTGGTGAATAATGTCAATCTTTTTCATGACAGGTTTCCTTTTAAAAAAAAATACAACCTTTAATAACAAACTCAAGGTAACAAATGAAAGAGGTAGCTTGTGCATATTTACTTTAAGAGAGATTCATATTGCTTCAGGAGTGAACTGATCCTTTTTTTTTTTTTTTTTTTTTTTTTAAAAGGTGTTTTTCAAGATTTGTGTAGACATGCACACTGCATTGAAAAAATGCACAAATGCATCCCCCAGGTAATGTTAAGTGTCTGTGCAGAGCAAGAGACTGGGATGTGAATTCTTTTCCCCCCACATACAAAACATACCTGGAGGCTGCTAAAGTCTGCACAATGAGTTGTATGTTATGCGTCACCCCCATACAACAGAATCATAAACATCATCTTGTCAAGACTGGCTCCTTAGAACTGTAATTAAAGAAAGACAGAATAAAAATGAATTAGAGACATGTTCTTGGATGTATTAACTCTGCACATTAACAACTGATAATGAATGTCAAAGGGATTCTGTAAGCAAGTATTTCTGTATGACTGAAAACCAATCTCCAGATACAACCAGGGTGTGCTGGCTGCTTAAGCTTTCTTTTTTCATGTTTTTTTCTTGTATTTGTACTATAAACTTGCTGAAAATGTTTACGTTCATCACATTTATAACAATGAACCTTTTCATATGGAAAAAAATATGTTTTACTTAAATATTAAATCTGGAACAGGCAAAGTTTAATACTATAACACATGTGATTTTAAATTTAAAATAATTAGCAAATCTGTGACATAATTTTTTTTAAATAAAATATAAATGTAATTACACTGAGAACCATATTTGGCCCTTGGGCCCGATTTTGACAACCCTTAGCTAAGGACCGATAAACTTTAATATATGAAGTATCGAGTGTTAAGCTGGCCATACATGGGTGGATTTTCGTTCAATTCCCGAATTATCGACAGCAAGCCACATTTGCGGTGATTGATCATTTAAGAATCTATGGCTTTTCACCTTCCACTCTCAGTTTTTGAGAGATTGAGGGGAAAATCCATAAATATAATTCATCTCACTTTCTTCTACATCAAGTTAACAGAAAGAAAAGGAAATTCCCTAACAGGACTCAACAAAAACAAATATTACATATACAACTTAGGAGGGGGAATAACGCCCCCTTCCTCCTAAGGAAATATCCAGGATTTATTGAAATCGGAATTTGGCAGGGAAGGTCACATAAAAAAAGGTGACTTTCCCTACCAAAATGGGAGACTTGACAGGTATGGAATACAACTAAAGTATAATTTGGCATTCTGTCTCACTGTAAAGGTCCCCATACACGGGTCCGATTCCCAACGGATTCCAGGACGATCGATTCCGGGCACGTGCACGCTAATCGCGTGAAGCCCACCTTGACCGATCGATCACTTCCGATCGATCGGGGGCCCAGAATCGGATCTGCCAGAGAACCAACATGCTGGTCTTTCTGATCCGATTCAGCACACATCAAGGGGAGTTGCCATTTGTGAAGTGATCGATCAGGCACGGAATCGTCCAGGAATCGGTGGCCCAAGGTGGTAGGGACAGGCTTAATTGGGCGATCGATTGGACATCCGATTCCCTGCGGCATCGCCGGAATCGATCGGATGGGTGATCGATCGTCCATGGAATCGCAACATGTATGGCTAGCTTTATAGTTGATAACAAAAAGCATACCACTTAGCTAGGGACTGTTAGGGAGTGCCCTGATTGTTAATTGTTTAAAATCACAAACAAAACCATCTGCAAAAAAAAAGGAAAAATATATTTTTTTAAAGGAAAAGTCGACAATAAGGTGAAAAATGGGAAATTGCTTACTTTAGTAAAAAAAAAAAAAAAACTACAAAAAGTTATACCTATTCACTTTCTGAACCATGCACTTAAGCACTTAATGTAGTAGCTGGTCTCATAAGCATATAATAAGTAGTGATGAGCAGAATAGGCAATATTCGAATTTGCAAATAATTCTACTAATATTGGATTCGTTATTCGTAAACGCACATATGGCCATTCATTGCAATACTATCATTACCATTATAATCGCAATTATCTTCAAAATTAATAAGGTCACATGAGGTACTTATTATCCCAATGCAGGGCCATAAGCCTGCCAGTGCATAATATATTGACTATTCAAATTCTGCCAATTCGAATTCTGAATATTCGGCTGCCATAGTTGCGAATTATCCAATATTCCTAAAAAATATTCACTATTCGAATATTCACGCTCAACATTAACAATAAGTAGGGATGGCATCATTCTACTCCAAGAGAACTCATGGATAACCCCATGATCTATGTGATCAATTATTCATTCTCTGAACAAGGCTTGAATAAGGAAAAGTATAAAACAGTATAATACAGTACTACAACTACTACAGAAAATGGCAATATTTGTAAAACACTGACTTTGTGAGTTAAGTGCAAAGTCCCTGAGCCCCTGGTATCACCACCAAAACTGCTGGAGATGTAGAGAAATAGATTGTGAGAACAATCCAAAAAAATATTGCTCTAGTGCATTTTTAACTTCTGGGCATAATGCCCAAAGCCAGTATGGGCGCACTTTGATCTTGGTCGGGATTAGGCACAATTGCCAGCTCTCTATGAGCCTGCAGTGTCTCTGCTTCCCTGTAGGCTCACAGAGTTCTTCCGGTGTCTTTGGCACCATAGACCTCCATTTTAATGTCGCTTTTCCCTGCACACACTGCTGGCATCTAATTATACCGGCAGTGTGTAGAGAGCCAGGGAGAGAGCGGGTAATCACGTCGGAGTAGTGCCATACAAAATGTTGCAAAAAGCCTGTAATGCCAGGGAGGTTACAAGTTCAAAAATCTCCATAAAAATAAAATAAAAATGTTAACTTTTCAAGTACAACTTGATTTTGAACTCAATTCGCAAAGACTACATATGCTAGAACAATAATTTTGGTGATAATACTATTTTCAGAGGCTTTGCAATTTCACTCACAATTCTGTTGTGGCTGCATCGTTAAAGCTGAACTGACACTAAAGGTACCCATACATGGATCGATTTTTGTTTGATTCCCGAATGATCAATCGCAGTGCGTGTTTGCAATGATCACTGCAGCAATCCTTCTGCCCACCTTAAGTGTTTAATCTAGCTGGAAAGAAATGTCGTCAAACAGGGATCCGACATGTTGGGAAATCCCTGTGCGATTGCCATTCAAAGTCTCGGGCAGGGATCTAACACTCAAAGTGGTGCGTATCGATTCGCGGAATGCATGAAGAACAATTGTTTGTGCATCACCGCATCTCACATGAATCGAGTCTGTACAACCTGCCTGACAACTATTAAAATCTTTTTCTGCTCCTGGTGTTCAAACATCAGACAGTGCTATTTAGAATGCACATACCCAAGTATAATCACTGTTCAAATAGAATTATTTTTACATTCCATGTGTTTTATGCTTTATTGACCAAAGAGCACAGATTTATACCATTTACTAGAAGTAATTGTTGTGATAAGTCATATAGGTGTGATATAGTTCCTGATGTAAAATGCCTATATCATATGGCAGCCATCACATTTATAAAATCATTATATGTGTAATATTACCTCTAGGAGACCAGCCTTATTTTACAAGATTACATTGGCTTATTTACACCTGATATGCATATCAAGCTATCTGAGATATTTTTGTTGGCTAACTAAAAAACTTCATATTTGAACTTAATTAGTGCAAATCCTACATATGCTAGAGAAGGCGTGCCCAACAGGTAGATACCGGTAGATTTCAAAGACAAAGGTTGTAGAATGTGAAGCCCTACCTTTTTTCTTTTATTAACACACAGTAAGGTAATGTAAAGCATTGTTTTGTGCCATAGATGTTCATACTGTTATGCAAGTTAAACAATATATGTGTAAAGCTGGGCATAGATGGGTCATTTTCACGTCGACTGCCGAGCCGACCTAGCAGGCGTGATGGAGTCATCACACATGGCCGCTAGTGCAGAGAATTGGCCGGGCACCCTTTGTGGGATGGGATCTTAAATTACCGTCATGTCGGATCACTGTGCGATCTGACATGCGTCAGATTATTGGTCAATATGACCAGTTGGCGCACCCGATTCCCTGCTGGCCTGACCGCCGATCGATTGCGGGAACGCACTCGCGGCCGATCGGCTGTTGAATCGGACAGAAATCGGCCTGTCTTATGCCCAGCTTTAATAATGAAGTATACTCGGCATACACAGGGCTGTTTCTCCCGATGTGGAGTAGGGGGGTTGGGGATGCACCGCTAGCACCACCTCCTACCGCTCAACAACTTGGCCATCAAGGGGGCCCCATGCTATAACTTTGCATAGGGCCCCCAAAAGGCTAGAAACGGACCTGGGCATACATATAAACATATATGTTTATCTTTTTTATTGTTGGTAGTTTTTTTTTACCATGTCATTATAAAAGTATCTTGCAAGCTAAAGAAAAGTGTGGGCACCCCTGTGCTAGAGTAATATTGTTTTTGATGTTCCCACAATGCTTCTCTACATCCATCAAACCATGGTACCATGTCCAGGGGCTTTGCAATGTATCCACAGCATTTCATGGATGAATTAAAATTAACACGTCCCCCATTCTGAGATCGATCGGCGTGCATGTATGTGGCCAAATGATCGTTCGGAAATTCAATGCAACCACCTTGAGCGATCGACCCCAAAAGTTTAAAATTAAACAAAAAACTTATTGAACAGGGATCTGACAAGTCGGTATTTTCCTGATCGATCCCTATTACTTTGATTGGGGACCCTCAGTCCCCATCCAAACTATCCGCCAGGGATCGTTTCCCTCAAGGAGGTGTGCATCGATTCCCCACACAAACGGTGAATGGATTAACTGAGTGACGTAACCACATTATGATCGATCGTTCAATGATCGAGGGGGAATCTATACATGTATGGCTAGCTTTAGGCAGTGGATGTTATTAAACCAAACATTCATTGGTAGCAAATTTATTACTGGCAATTAAAACACCCATACCTGTAATAATTAATGCGCAGTGAATGTTTGGTAGATGCCAGATTCACTTCTTTATAATCAGGGGTGCACATAACTGGTACTCTGGTACTCAAAAGGGGCCAAAAACTAGCTATGCGTACCTGCATTACTGTTACAAGGCTCATTTGGGTACTTACAACTTGGAGGCCACAGCTAAATGTTAAATGTATATAGGGGTGTGAAACTGGGAATGTAAATTAATAATCCAAAAAAAGATTGGTCTTCTAAGGGTGTTGAAGATTTGGAGGTTGAATGTCACAGTAGGCTAAAATCTGGCAAGAGAAAAGCACTGTTTGACAGCTGGAATATGACTATGAAAGGTTGGCATTTGGAATGCAGGTAGTCTTAGGGGTTAGTTACTAAGGCAGAAAATTTCAGGGTTGTACTGCTGAGGTATAGGATCTGGGGGTTCAAATGATGTTGTACTGTGAGAGTTACATTTGATCCAAAGCAAGCTTGTGACCTGTGGATGGAGACAGCTAATCGGAAGCTCAATCAAGAACAGGAAGGTCCACCTGCAGCAGAACCTACCAGGCAGGAAGCTGACACAGAGGACAGTGAGGGAGACAGTGAGGAAGACCATCTTACATATGGGGTGAGTACCAAACACCATCTCCTGGTACTCATCTGAGGAGCTCTCTTAAAAAGTTATGTGCATCCCTGTTTATAATTATATCATTAGATTAAGCTAGGGTTTTATATATATATATATATATATATATATATTGTTACCATATCATCACGATGTACATTCATGTAAATAGAATTGACTATATGGAATTTCATGATATATCTGGTTCCATTAATGTCCCCTTATCCCACATCAAATAACTGGGGGTAGAAGACTTAGACATGCTTCATAAGTACTTTTGGATTTTGTTTTTCAGGATGTTGTGGTTTTGCCTGGTTTGCAGAGGGACAAAATACCGTTAGCAGATTGTTCGGTCCAGGATGTTGACATTTTATTTCATAAACCCATCCCTGCTGCTAAGCTATTCCTGCTAATCAATGTTAGATATAAACTGAAGATCTTGCCAGCTTTCTAAATACAACTAAAAACCATGAAATCTTGGTCGAAATTAGCATAAGAGGTGAAAACAATCACTCATGGTTCTTGTAAAACGATCAGT
The DNA here is from genome assembly GCA_036250615.1 of Ptychadena robeensis. Taxonomy (NCBI): domain Eukaryota; kingdom Metazoa; phylum Chordata; class Amphibia; order Anura; family Ptychadenidae; genus Ptychadena; species Ptychadena robeensis. The sequence goes on along the minus strand of CM070035.1, from coordinate 119,649,734 downwards.
TTGTAGTAAAAAGAGACATTAGCAGGCTTCAGTTCCAAACCACCATGACAGATTACGAGCCCTTGTTAAGAGGTCTCTGTCATGGCATTTCACTATTTGCTATTCATCGTGTAGAATTTGTTGCAGAAGACTCTGACAAGTGGTGTTTTTCAGTGAACTGAACCGACCACTATGTTCCTTCAATTAAAGATGTTGAAAGTTGTGAGAGACGGAAATAAAAAGGAGTCACGCTTGATCATTCCTCAATACGCTCAAAGAAAGGTTTATACAGACTGAATGGCATATATTAGGAAAATTAATGATGTGACAGAATAGAGCTTGGCGCCCTAAGTAGCTCTCACATCCCAAGAAAATTGTTTAGTGATTAATAGGCGTTGCTAAGTATGTTGGCATATTGGAGGAAAAGACCAAATCTAAGATGGAAGAGTGAGAGACTTGGAGAAGTTGGATTCCAAAAAGCCGTCCTTTGTTATTGAAAGAAGAAACTAACATGGATTAATGGGGATGTACACAAAATAGACCTGTTTTCATCTTTTATCACTTTGAGTATTCTACAGCACTCATTATGTTTTTGTCATTTAATACAATTCTTGATTTTGTTTTTTGTAATTTATTGGAAACACTTTAATGTAAATTTGCCACTTTCCATGTACATTTATCTTTTTTTCTATGGCTTTGTGTAGTTAATTCTCAAAAGTGTTGGTACATGAATTTAATTATTTACATAAACTCGAAGGACTCTCCCAGGCCTGCATGGTGGTTTTATAAATAGTGATCCTGGGAAAAGGGCATAGTTTAGGCTTCCAATAGTTTAGATAAAGCAGAAAACAACATTCACCAGTGTCAGTGGCTAACCTTGATTAATCTTCGTGTTTAAAAAGCCATAAAGAACGTGTTTGCATTTCTGTCAACAGATTCAACTACTGTCTTTTTCCTGAAACACACACATTGCTGTGTCACTTTGCGTTTAATGGCAGAACTTGTATTTGTTTAATAAATGTTGACCCTGAACTGTCAATTCTTAAGCCAACTGAATGGACTGTTTAACATGATGTATCTGACATTGTGTCTATTTGCAGTGCAATTGCCATATTGTAGAGTGCAATGTGGTAGTACAACTGCCAGAAAATGCAGGGTCTACTCAATTGAGAAAATGTGAGAAAAACACCCAAATCCTTGAAACTGTCTCACCATATATCAAATAGTACCACCACCATTGAAAGCCTAAAGATATTGTAGGGTTTTCGCCACCCTGGTGCTGGGATACAGTTCTGGCTAACTTACTGTGTGTTGTTGTTGATGTGTTTAACACAGCACCGTCCAGGTAAATTTCCTGCCAACCAGCTGGAAGAGATTTACCAGCTATTGTTTTCCAGTCCTATAATGCCAGATGGCACAATGTGCTGGGGCAATCTACCTATTTAATGAAGCTCTATCTTGCACACCATTGCCCGTTATAGCCTTTATGTAGGCACCTCCCCTTGACCCCATTAGGGTGTATCAGTATCACCTCCCTGGGAACTATGGGGTGAGTCTGCAATCAAAGCCCTGATATAGGATCTTCCAAACATGCTAGAGGGAGTCCTGTTTTTTTCCCTTGTGTTTCATGGCAATACTAATTCCTCTCATCTAATAGTGTCTACACTTGACCTCATCTTTCCAAGATCTAGTAGGTTGTTCTACTTTTTCAAGGACCTGTGTCTGTGTTACAACAATTATTCATAATACATCAAAGTCTATCTATAGCCAGAAACACAGTTAAAATTACTGCTTACCAGTCCATGGGGTGGCCCCATAAATCTTTTGCTATAAGGCCTATTTTTCCATGGTATTACTGAGAATAACATACTGTATCTGTAAAGGAATCATGGTTGTCAAACAAGGGTGGTTTAGACTATTGTCAGCCCTCTATGCCGACTGGGGGGAACGCGGCACCCTCGGGGTCCCCCGTGTGGGGTCCCGGGTGTCTCAGCTTCCCCCAGGAGGTGACTGACCTGAATGTGTTGGGGGTACCCCCGCCGTGGGGTACCCCAGTTTGTTGCAGAGCTCTGCACGCAGTCAGCGTGCAGAGCAATGGCGCCTTCCGATAGCGCAACTGCGCATGCGCGGATTGGCGCTCCTAGACGGGCGCGCGCACCTAGTGCACATATTTAAAGGAATACACCCCTCCTTTCTGCAGGCACTTCCTGCAGAGGGGAGGGGTGGCTAATCAATTAAGGGTCCATAAAAGGTTCAGCACAGCAGCTAGCAGGTTGCTGTTGAATTGCAGTTAGTGAGTTGTACTGATGCTATATCCGTATTCCCTACCCCATCTATTTTACTTCCCGTGTATCGACCTCTGGCTTTTCCTACCCGATTACCCGACCTCCGGAACCCCCGACTATTGCGTGTTTATTTGGTTTATCTCTTGATTGCTGCCGGCCCTGACCCTTCGCAATGTCCACGACTATTCTTGATTTCTCCAGCCCTTGTGACCACGTTTTGGACCTGACGATTCTCAAACCATTGCCAGCTTCCCAGATCGGGGCAGATACACCCATCTCACCACCGACTACTTGGGCCGCGACCACTGGGGGAGACCTGTCCTACCTGCAGCGGAACCACCACCGGTGCCCCCTCCTGGGACATCGGCCCATCTCCCAATAGGGGGGCTCTGGGTAGAAGACCAGTTCAACGGATTAATTCCTCCCCCTTGTGGTCGTTATCCGTAATCCATCTAAGTCCCAGGACTGACGGTGACAACTATAAACACATTGCTCTTGTTCAATATTACATAAGTGGTTGGGAAACATGTACCGGTAATTGAATGCTTGGAAGGAAGATAACATTGTAAATTCAGAGCATGTTACAATGACACTGACATTTTGACAAAATTGACAGTTATTTTCTCTACTCAACATTTTGTAAGGACTTGTATGCTGTATTGCATTTTGCTCAAGGTTTAGACATGTTGTACTCGAACATTTAACACAGGCCCATTGTGTTAAAGTATTTCCTTATGGTTTTGCTTCATTTATTCTCATCCTGTAATTCAGCCAATACCACACCAAACACTTCATGGTGAATTTAGTTTTGGACCTCAGCATTATCAACCAATGGGGAAAATGGTATTAGAAGAATTCTTTAAGGAATAATATTGATGTTTTAAAGTAAAGCAGTGACCAATCTACAGTCCTGGCCAAAAGTTTTGAGAATGACACAAATATTAGTTTTCACAAAGTTTGCTGCTAAACTGCTTTTAGATCTTTATTGCAGTTGTTTCTGTGATGTACTAAAATATAATTATAAGCACTTCATACATTTCAAAGGCTTTTATTGACAATAACATGAGATTTAAGCAAAGAGTCAGTATTTGCAGTGTGGGCCCTTCTTTTTCAGGACCTCTGCAATTCGACTGGGCATGCTCATTTTGGGCCAAATCCTGACTGATAGCAACCCATTCTTTCATAATCACTTCTTTGAGTTTGTCAGAATTAGTTGGTTTTTGTTTGTCCACCGCCTCTTGAGGAATGACCACAAGTTCTCAATGGGATTAAGATCTGGGGAGTTTCCAGGCACTGGACCCAAAAATTAAACGTTTTGGTCACCGAGCCACTTAGTTATCACTTTTGCCTTATGGCACGGTGCTCCGTTGTGCTGGAAAGGGCATTGTTCTTCACCAAACTGTTGTTGGATTGTTGGAAGAAGTTGCTGTTGGAGGGTGTTTTGGTACCATTCTTTATTCATGGCTGTGTTATTGAGCAAAATTGTGAGTGAGCCCACTCCCTTGGATGAGAAGCAACCTCACATAAATGGTCTCAGGATGCTTTACTGTTGGCATGACACAGGACGGATGGTAGGGCTCACCTTTTCTTCTCCGGACAAGCCCTTTTCCAAATGCCCCAAACAGTCGGAAAGGGGCTTCATCGGAGAATATGACTTTGCCCCAGTCCTCAGCAGTCCATTCACCATACTTTCTGCAGAAGATCAATCTGTCCCTGATTTTTTTGGGAGAGAAGTGGCACCAGGCCATATTCCAAAAGTCTTCCCCTCACTGTGCATGCAGATGCATTCACACCTGCCTGCTGCCATTCCTGAGCGACCTCTGCACTGGTGGCACTCCGATCCCACAGCTAAATCCTCTTTAGAAGACGATCCTGGCGCTTGCTGGACTTTCTTGGACGCCATGAAGCCTTCTTTACAAGAATTGAACCTCTTTCCTTAAAGTTCTCGATGATCCTATAAATTGTGGATTTAGGTGCAATCTTAGTAGCCACAATATACTTGCCTGTGAAGCCATTTTTATGCAACGCAATGATGGCTGCACGCTTTTCTTTGCAGGTCACCATGGTTAACAAAGGAGGAAAAATGATTTCAAGCTTCACCCTCCTTTTAACATGTCAAGTCTGCCATTCTAACCCAATCAGCCTGACATAATAAACTCCAGCCTTGTGCTCGCCAACATTCTCACTAGTGATGAGCAGCATAGGCAATATTCAAATTCGCGATATTTCGCAAATAATTCTACTAATATTCGATTCTATACTCGCGAATATAGAATGCGTGCAATTGCGAATCTAGATATTTAACTAGTAATTACCTTTAAAATGAATGGTCACATTTGCTATTTATTTTCACATTGTGAATATATATTCGCAATCCATGCCCATAAGCATCCCAATGTGAATATTCAAAATTGCGAATATCCACCCCCATATTTGCGAAATTTGCGAATTCTCAAATAGCCAATATTCGTCGAATATATTCTAAATTCGAGCTCAGCACTAATTCTCACCTGAGTTAACAAGACGATTATTGAAATGATCTCAGCAGGTTCTTTAATGACAGCAATGAAATGCAGTGGAAAGTTTTTTTGGGGATTTTGTTCATTTTCATGGGAAAGGAGGATTATGCAATTCATCTGAACACTCTTCATAACATTCTGGAGTATATGCAAATTGCTATTATAAAAACTTAAGTAGCAACTTTTTAAAATTCGAATTCAAATATTTGTGTCATTCTCAAAACTTTTGGCCAGGACTGTAAAGTTATTTTACTTATAGACCTGAATTCCCTCAGTTAATACCCGCCACCATGCCTTAGACTGCACTCTGTTGCCCTCTGTTGCTGTGCAATTGACCCGTTTTGAGCTCAGGTGATGCAGTGACGTCACCACGCTGTGATCGATTGCGGATTGACCCAGGTCGACTCGTGTTTGGCCAGTATTAGACTGTCTTCTGTTTCCTTAGTTTCCTAAGCTAAGCTTTTCTCTGCCCAGAGATTATCTGGAATTTAAAATGAGAAACCAATCGTATAGGTTCATACAGGTTCATATCCTCATGTCAGTTCAGGGAGAAGGTTCTTTAGTATATATTAAAAGTACAGACACATCCTCATTGCTATTTGTGTACGTGTATGTGCATGTGTGCTTATAGATTTTAATGTGTTCATTCATTACATAGGCATCTTTCATACTGCACTCATCTTTAATCCCTGAGGCAGTGTTAAGCTATGTTAGAACATTTGGACCATAAATCTTAATTATCAAATATATTTGTTTTTTAATTCGGCATATGAAACAACAGCATAGATTTCATGGCATCATTTTCACTCAAACAAGGCATGTTTAAAGGCATTTAAGACATGGCAGGGAGTACACACCCATAATAAAATACTTTAATTTTACTTGCCTTTGGCATACTGAGCTGCCATCATATATGACAGTTTGATAGTTTACAAATATACATGAAGTTTATAGAAGTAATGATTGAGTAATGGGCTTGATTATGTTCCTAAATAGAAAAAGGGGGCCCTGCAAGGAAAGTTTAGGAACCACTGATTTAAGGGAACCTACATGATGAGAGCTAGACACTGTAACTTGGGGGGAAGTAAAACCTTTGGCTCAATGGCTCAACATTTGTATTGTCTCTTTCAGTCATTTATATTTGGTTTTGTAAGAACATCAACACAGCATTTTTAATAGAAAGTTCGGTAATAACAACTTAAAAAATATAAGTTTCCATTTTAGTAAATGCACCAGTGCCAGATTCAGCTCATCTTATATACAGTTTTTTTTTATCAGATTTTACCTTTACTCAAAGGACCAAGACCCTAACTGGTTACACATCTGACAGACAAGAAATCTGTACCGCAAAAGCTACTGGAAACAGAACCACCCAAGCAATCCACATGTGAGCAACTAACTGAAATCTGACTACTGCAGATTACATAGAACTCACCTAAGGTATTTCCTTACTTTTATTTCAATAAGTATTCAACCTGATCTGCTTTATTCAATACAGAAAATCTTAAAGTAATTTTAAAGGCTGTTTGTGAGACTTTTAAAGGTACAGAGACATCATAATTCTTTATTCCAAAAAAAATCCATACACCAGATTGCAAATATTAAAGAATAAATAAGGCTAAATTATAAAAAAAAAATATAAACCGAGTTGTTTATTTCACTCCGAGCACCCTCTTGTGGGGATGCAAGCAGTAGGATGTGGTTTTATAGGGGATTTTTGCAGTTTATACAGTCTGTTTTTATGGCAGTTAGAAATGACTATGGATACGTAGGGTGTGGTTTAGGAAGGAAATGGCCATTTTTAAATTTTTTTGTCATTGTTCACAGCTCAAAAATCGCTTGAAAATTTAATTGAAGTTGAGAAGCTAAATTAATTCAAATGTGTTATTCTATAAATCAGTGTTTTTCAACCTTTTTTGGGCAAAGGCACACTTGTTTCATGAAAAAAATCACGA
>CM070035.1:119611332-119625397 GCA_036250615.1 Ptychadena robeensis | reverse complement strand
ACACTATTGTGGCCAGAAAGGGTCCCTTTGTTTTTTAAAATTCGCCTCCCATTGAAGTCTTCGCCGGGTTCGCAAACATTTGCGCTAGTTCGCGTTCGCCATTCGCAAACACGCAATTCCGGGTTCGCGCCATCACTACTTGCGTCCAATGCGTACGTCCACCGCGGGGAAAAAGACAGAGAGGACACTTCCCATTCTAATGAATGGCACAATGTCCACTCTGCGCTATTTGAGTAGCACTTCTGCGGTGATGATATGAAGCTGCCGGATGTCGCATCTTCATTGCAGCACCGCACATTGCCACCAGAGACACCTGGACACGGAAAAACAGCGCTCGTGCTGCATGTATGAATGCAGTATGGGCACAGTTTTTCTGCATTTTGTCTCAGCTAAGTCAACAGGGTGCACTCCCGCCAATGTGGCAGGAGCGAGCTGCAGGGTATCCACCAGCAAATGTGCCAGCAGGGGACATGGTTCCCGGCGTGGTGTATCAGAATTGGTTGTCAGTCTTGGTTGATTTCAAAAATTAATTCTAGTTTGAGCAGTTTTTTGTGTTTTCTATTAAATTTGATAATTAAATGTGATTTTTAAAAAATATTTAAGCGTTTGAAACTTTATATATTCAAGATGTCTACTAGACCTGTGTTTGGACATATATTGGTCAGTTACAGGCCTACAAATATTTTTTCAATGATAAACAGCGTAACGCTTTTGGTACAGAAATCTGGACCTTGGCAGAAACGCTCAGGAGGTTAACTAGTTATTGTACTGGATTGAATACTATTGTATTGATTTGTATTTACGATGCACTTAGTGCTGTGAATAGACTTTCTGATTAGACAGTGTTAGCAGCTCACTGGTGATTATTTTGAAAGTTTAGAAGACGTTTAGAAGGTCATCTAAATGTTGTTAACACTAGATATTTTGTACCAAAATTCCAACACTCACTTTTTACTGCTGAACCTATTTTGACTTTAGTTCTTAATTGTACTGTCAGCATTCCATTAGAAATCAGATTAAACATTGGCCTGTTCCCTGTTCTCTGCAGTAACTGAAACCACCAACAGACATGCTTATTTCTGCCTTATATTCCTGACAGGTGCTGGTAGAATTCAGCAGATTTTAGCTGAAAGGGCAATTCAACCAAATCCAAGTAAGTAGTACAGAGCATACGAGTGTGAAATGTTTACGTAGTATTATATAACATCTAGAGGCAGGAAAGCAAATACCGTAAAATGTTATTATGGCACTCCGCTTGTTTTTATTTTTCCCTTTCCAATAAATCTATCCTGAAATTACTGAAGCATTTTATGACAGAAAGGTTTCCGGATTTGTACAACACAAATTAAATATATATTTTTCTAATAAGCTGAATCCATTAAAACTTAAAAAGAAAGTTATGGTTTGCTGTTAATATAGAATCTCCGGACCACAAGGAAGAATGGGAGCCTCAAATGTAAAGTGAAAACATGACCTTGACAAATTAAGCAAAATGGGTCATTCTGTTTAAAAATGTCAACAAGAGCTTTGCACAAATTAAAATTCAACCTCCTTAAACCTAACAATTTATTTTAAAGGGGAAGTTTAAACTTAAAAGCCAGCCAGTTGCCTTTGCCCATGCAGGCTAAAGAAACAAAATAATTTTAAATCCAGACCCTACAGTATTTTATCTTGCCCTTCATTTCACTACTCTGCTACTACGTTCACCCCTGAGTTTGACCTTAGCCAAAGCATAGACAAATGTTGACTTAAAGAAAGCTTACACAGGGCTGCAGACAGTTTAGCAAACTCCATGTGACTGCTGTAAACCAATCACCAAGTGCAAGTGCTGAGTGAATCACTTGATTCCCTATACTAGGATCAAGTTGTTCATCTATCTACTATGGGCAAATGAAGGTTGGGTTCATCTATAAACCAGCATGAGAAAAAGAATAATCAAGATTTTGCCCCAGGTGTTTTTTTAAACAAAGGATCAAGTATAATCCTCACAAATATTACAGAAAACAACCTAATGCTAAATTACAGAGACCCTTCACTTATTCTTGAAGTCAAAGATTTGACATTTTTGTAAACAGCATTTTGACATTTGACTGCATGTAAAGGTGGGCATGATATGGAATGTTTACATTGCATTGCAATGGGATTATAAGCATATCATAGTGCAACCAAAAACCTGCCTATTTAATAAGGTACATGAAAAAGGGGAGATTATTGCTGGTTACTGTTTCGCTCTTATGCATCTTCCATCTTAGTGTATCAAGGCCAGATATCGCCACGTTATCATAAGATGGTGGTCATATCAGCCTTATTATCCTAGGTGGGGGTGATATAAACTATCCAGGAGGACCTCACTTCCTGGTGGGGGAGAGAGATCACTTCTGCTTACACAGATACTGGGGGGCTCAATAGGAACAATGGACGCGTTTCGAGAAGAACTCTTTTTCAACCACAGATGGTTAAAAAGAGTTCTTCTCGAAACGCGTCCCATTGTTCTATTGAGCCCCCCCTGTATCTGTAAGCAGGAGTGATCTCTTCTCCCCCACCGGAAGTGAGGTCCTCCTGGTAGAGCACATGGCCTGAGAGAGCCAGCCCTGTAAACCTCTCTCAATGTGAGTATTCTTGTCTGTTGCTTTGTCTCATTTTGTTCTCATTTGTTTTACCTTACACTTTTCCACAATTTTTAACCATCTGTTGTACTAGGTTGTGCGCCTCTGTCCTTGTTCTTATTTGTCTGTTATTGGGGCCACACTCCTCCATTTTGAGAGTGCACACCATACACACAACTTAAACACCCCATCCCTCATACTGAACTCCATTTTGCTCTGTGATCCTTGCTCAGGCCCCACACAGCAACTGAGGGCTTTCGGCCACTGCCATCAGATAGCGTAGCTGTGTTATCACTGCTAAAGGTTGTGCGCAACTACCCATTATCTTTCTTAGGGGGTATATAAACCTCAGTTCTATTTCCCGCTACAATATGCAATAGTTCTTATCAGGAATTCACTGAAACTAGGCAGATATAACATAAAGACACCTTTACTTTGTTACAATTACAATATAGGTTCATGTATATCATGGTTATGTAAGTACACACACAATGTAACTGGCATGGAGATATAATAATATAGAACAAACAAATCAAAATACAGAAATGATAAGGCACAGGACTCGCATAATTAAACAGTAGGTATGTTTATTAGTGAGGGAGCAACCAATACCAATCGTGGTTGGTCCTTGATACATACAAGCAAAATCAGTCCATGATTACAAGGTAACACAAAAAACATACTTGTCTTCAATTTTCAACATGTTTCGCCCGAATAGCGGGCTTCTTCAGGATCGACAAGTATGCAGTCACAATTTCTAAGGTAAGATAACAGTATCAATTATGCTTGTAATTTTAAAATATAATAATTGATAACATAATTGATACTGTTATCTTGCCTTTTTTTGATTTTGGACTGATTTTGCTTGTATGTATCAAGGACTAACCACGATTGGTATTGGTTGCTCCCTCACTAATAAATATACCTACTGTTTAATTATGCGAGTCCTGTGCCTTAAAAGCCCAATCATTTCTGTATTTTGATTTGTTTGTTCTAAGAATTTTCGGGGTGACGCACATTTAAATTGTATTACGACATACCTCTGGCCAATATATTATATTTGTCCGTATATAATAATATAGACAAAGGGGTACTTAGCCAAGATTGTAAGATCATGCCACAGTCCTCAGCTCCCATCTTCTCAGCCCGGTTCCAAGTTTCCAACTGACTTCCTTGTCCAAACGTCCCCACTTCACTAGCCTGGTAATGGCCATCCAGGAAGGATTGGGGTCTCCACCATGGGAAGTGATGTATTGTCCATGTGCTGGTTTGCCTTTACTTCCTGTGATGTCCATGTGGTGTGTATTATGATACTGAAAATTGTGCCCTGTAACAGTACAGCTGTCTGTCAAAATGCTATTTGAACAACCGCCACAATAGTCAACAGCCGGGAAAAGCAGATATATTTGGTTGATGGCATAGGTGATTTTCTTTTAAACTGAATGTGGTTGGCTGGTTTGGCACTTTTCATTGTTAACCCCTCATTTTGCCATTGTCCCCTACCCACCCCAGTACTGAAGCATGTTTGTAGTCAGTGAGCAAAATGCAATTGATACTGGTCACTTTTCACTGAAAAGTTGTCAATAATTTTTTTAACATTAATAAAATAAACAGACTGTTTATAATTCCTATCTATATTAATAAGGTGTGCAAAGACGTGACTGGCAAAGCCCTAGCCAAAGAAATGTTGTAGTTGTGCAACGAAGACCAGTAGGTATGATCACTTCTCAATTTAAAAATATTCAAAATATCTGATAATTACGTTTCCATTTGCTAAATTTGAAATATTTTATGACCTTAGTTCCAGAAAGAAGTAATGCACCACCAAATACAGGCCACAGCTGGTCCTCTGACACACGTGATACTCAAGGTAAGGCAATCAGGAAGCATTCCTAAAAAGAATGAGAGACAAATCCATCCATCATCCATCAATAATAAATATTTTTTATTGTGAGATGTAACCTTGTTAGCAGCCCACTTACTCCTGCAGTTGCCATCCCAAGGCATTACAACTGATGAGAATCCCTTCATGTTTTACTAAAAGTCAAAGCGTAAATGTTAAATCCGGGTTGGTTGTTATTGGCAACAACATTCTTCTTTACTGTAGCTTTCATAAATCAGCTCATTGTTGGTTGCCTCGTTGAAACAGTGAACTGCAGTATATTTTCCTCTCATTACTTCCCTTAATACATCAGCTGTCACAAGCTACTAGTATTATGATACCATAATGGCTTTTTGTGTTCTTGTGAATGATCTGTTTTAGGTTTACAGCGAACTCCAAGTCGAGCACAAGTCCCAACTGTTCAGCGTAGACCAACAGGTATAGTAATAAAAACTAGACTTGGGATTTTTTTCTGTTATTAAAGTATATAATTAACTAACCATGGTGTGTTTTTTCACAGGTCCTGAAACTGGTTATAATGCTCCCCCTGCTGTGCCTAACTGGTCTGCAGAAACACATGAAACAGATGGTAAGAAATGTTTTAATTTGAAAACATCTTAGCATCAAATAATCAATATTTTCAGATTGTTATGATGTCCTGTTTAAACCTACCTGTTTTAATGTGTGTTGGGTACACATTTTAAGAAATGTGTAAACAGTGTACATTCTATCTGTTCTCTATCTATTATGGGCATGTTCATCTGGAAACATATGAAAATATATGTAAGGCCTGTTTCTCACCTGTTTCATTTTCTGGTTGCTGACATGCATTATGATGTGAAGAGACCTTTTGAATTTAATGTACCTTTTTGGATACGCTTGAAATGGGTTGCCAAATGTGTATAAAAACCAAGGTAATGAGTAATAAAGAGAGATAATGCTTAAAAAGTCTAAATATGACCTACTTCACAATATCACAACTAATACGAACAACACATAATAAACACATCCTTTCACTGTGATTTGAACTTTAAGAAACCTGGGATGACAAGAAGACATCATAACGCAGAGTATCCATGGGCTTGGCCTGCATCAGTAGATCACCAGTCTTCCTATCCAAACATATCGGCAGATGCCTCATATCGCATTCACAGTCCCAGTTGCCAAAGCCACAGAAGTACATCATAATATGACATCTAGTTACAGGATAATAGGGTGTAGATACTCTAACTGCCCATTTACTACCTTTACACAAATAGGATAAATATAACTCTTGCAGATTTTAAAATTGCTTACTTGACCCCTAAATCTAACTAATTAAACTCTAAAAATGTGAATTTAAATTCAAATTTGAATGCTTAGAATAGACTTGTCTTTTAATATATTAAATCTATGTATTTTAGGTTCACAGAGGCGAGACTGGCATAGGTTAAATGTTCCCCCAGTACAACGCAGACCCACAGGTACAACTGAAAATTGTTAATGATCTATTTTTATAATGAATTATTAATATTACAATCTACTTTTTATGCATATTTCGATCAATCAGTACTTCTGCAAAGAGCATATACTGGAACAGCCCATCTCTACCCCTCTGTCCCATTTTTAATGCACTAGCCAACTGTGTACATGAATATGGGGCACTAACTTGACTGTAGGATTCTGAGAAATATTTATACTTCACAAGTGATGTGTTTATGTTTTCAATTAACACTTGTTACAATGTTATAGGCTTTAAATTTCCATTCCCCCAGTGTGTAAACAAAGCAATACATTTATTTTTAACTACATTATTTTTTAAAGGGCATTTTCACCCACAATATATGGCCTAAGCAGGCTAAAAATATCTTCATCTATTTAGTGCTTTTTGACTAAATGTAGATACATCTCTAAACATTTTAGAGAGCCATGCAGTAAAAAGGGTGCTTATGATGAAGCACGTTTTTGTTCATGCTTATAAAATATTGAGGGTTTTTTCATTATTAATCATCCTTTTTGGGCAATGTAACTGCAGGAGAACCTAGTACCTAACAGAAATGATCTTTAAAAATAGTAACTCTTTTCTAAAGGCTCAAATACACGGGTTCATTTTTCACTTCGATCAATCAAGTTATTATGTTATTTTGGAGAAATTGGCTCATCCCCAAATCGACCACAAATTGAATTTCCAAGGTGGTGTTTCATCAATTTTAAAATGATCAAATCACCAGGAATGATGGGACCGGGAATCGATCCATGACAAATCAAGGGTGCACTCTTTTTGAAAAACAAATTATACAGGTTGCCATCAAAATGGCAGAGGTCAGTGACTCTTGCAATATTTGCCTACTCTTTCTTGTAAAAGACCTGGAAATTATATTTTGAGAGCACCTCTTGCACAACCCTCTTCAGGTTCCCCCCACAGATTTAATATTTGTCTGGGCTCTGACAGGGCTATTTAAAATGTTTAATGTGCTACTGGTTAAGCCATTGTACCGTTTGTGTCATTGACATATTGAAAGGCAAAAACCTTTCTTGAAAAAAAAATCCCTTATGTTCAAAGGCATACAGGTTGTGACCACAATGGCAGAGGTCTGTCATGCCTGCAAGCATTGATATGTGGTAGGACAAGCCCATATCTATTAGTCATCATCAGCCCAAGTCACTACAGAGATCAATATATAAATATATCCTAACTATTCTTAATATAAACTTCAGTTCATACTTTTAGTTCCAGAAAGCAGCAATGTAGCGCCTCCAGCCGCTCCATTCTGGCCTGTAGAAACACGTGATACACAAGGTAAATATAATGTTTTCCTATTATAATTGTTTTGTTATTATTAAAATGAATAGAAGCAAACTAAGACTTAAAACAATTAATTTACCATGTATTCATACCAAAGCAGACCATCAAGATAACTTGGTCATTGTTAATGGTGATTGCCTTTTAGACTACCGGTATTTTCTTCATGTGCATGTAGCTTTGTTACACATAATTTGTTAGGCATTAGTTAGTTGTATTTTTAAAAGGCTAAGTCCACTAAGTTCACAAATTCTGTTGACTACATTTTCTTAACTCGGCATTATCATCTGGAGGGGAAATATAGGTTAGGTTAGGAAAGGGGGGTGATTGTAAGTCTATTTACTTTAGTTAATCAGCTTTAGTTGGGCAAGTTAGTGAATTGCATTTAATAGAAGGCATGTAATAGTCTAACAGACAAAAATTCCCAAAAATTGTGTTCAGGGACTGATGCCTTTGAAAGAATCAACCACACCTAAATTTAGATCATCAAATCTTCCTTTACTTTTCTACCATATATTTGTACATTTGAGCCAAAGAGACGGTTATAAGCTTACTATATACTGTATAGATCAATGACCATAATCTAATTTTCAATACATGATATAGTTATTGCAAATATTAGTGGATATTACTATTGGTGACCGAAGGGCAGATAATTTTGCTAGTCATTTTGCCTCCCATACTCCCTCCAGGGGGTCTCGTATGCTCTAGAATAGGGGGACCCTGAACAGCACGGGTCCCCCCACAGCATACCAAATCCCCTATAAGCAGGTGGTCTGGTATGCTTTGGAAAGGGGTTGCTAAGGCAAAGGGTCTAGTAAGCTTTGGAAAAGGGGTACCCCCAAACAGCGTGGGGTCCCCCCAGAGCAAACCAGACCCCTTTTTCGTGGTTTCTTGTCCTTTTTGTAAACTCACCGTGAATGGGTAAAAGGTCCTTGGGACCTTTGTACTTATTCGATAAGGGGGAGCGGGTTGTTAAAGGGGATCCACAGATACTCAATTAGTCCCCACCCCAGGCTTGCCAAAATGGGTCTGGTTTGCTCTCTTTTTCTAGAGCCTACTGGACCCCTAGAAGAGGGATCTGTTATGATCTAGCCCTTTAATTTCTGGGGGAAAAAAGAAAAGATTTAACTATTGATCCCCATCTGGCATGACATTTCAGGTGTTTGCGCCCTTTTAACACTCTTTTTATTGGTATTGTAGCTACAAATGTGACATGAAGGTTTAAAGTTAATGGTGGTCCATCACTAGAAATTACTATGGTTATATTCATATACATTTCTTTAAAAAAAATTTTGTTTTAGCCATAGAACATAGTGTCAAGTAATGGAAGCCAAAAGCTCTTAAATTAATTAATATCCCATGAAGTTGTGTGCCTCTAGCAAGCTTTATTATAAACAACTGGTGGGACATGTTTTCTTTTTTTAAGGTTATCTAGATCACAATCTTTATTCCATTTTTTCTGATGTGGGGTCTCTCTTCTGCAGTTAAAACATGAAACATGTTGATTTGGGCAGTAGCACAATGTCGCCATTGATGGCTGATGTGAGGATGCCATCCCTAAAGGCCAGATAAAACATGATTTGCATAGGTCTGAAATGCAGCCACTTGATCCTGTTGCCCTGCTTTTTCCGAAGTCATATTTCTTCTGACAGCGGTGTTTATCTTTTTGAGTTGTTGTACAATATGAAGTCTGTACACTTCAATCAAAAAAGTTCCGCACAGGTAAAACCACAGTTTGTGTGGTTGTGCCAAAAATGAAGTGCAGTCAGGTCAGTTGCAGTAACATCTCCAAACTGGTACCCTTATTCTAGCTTTCAGCATTTTTGTTTTGGACAAAACTGTTTTTTAAATATTTTTTATATATTAAATCTGGAATTTTAAAATGATTACTTGCTATGTCTCAAAACCCTAACCTCAATCCTAAGTTTTTAAACTGTGGTATATTTCAATGACCTGAGATGGACCATCACTGAGCAAATAAGTGCCAGAGTCCAACCACCCTCAACAGCAGAGTCATCTATGGAATCAAGTAACAAACTGTCACAGCAAGTCTAGCACCATTTTTAGAAGAATGATACATACATACATTTAATTACAGCATTTAGGTAGGAGCCTACCACATGGCTCATCTTGAGTTTCCAATATTTAGCTACCCTTCATTCTAAAAGCATTGCCAATCTTTCATAGGGCATCTCTTGTGCACTCAAGGATTTGAGCCAAAAGTGACTAATATATTGGAAATCCTCATAATACCCTCCACCTTATCTTAGCCTTAACCCAATGATCCAGATGAAGAAAACTGATACCAAAGCATGATAATACCACTACCATGCTTCACCATAGGGGTGATATTCAGAAGAGTTTTTGTGTCAAATGTACCTTTTCTAACTGTGGCCAAAATGTGAAACCATAGTGTATTCGCAAAAATTTTCACATATTTTTGGAATCCTTGAATTTTTGTTGGGGCCTGAATGCTTTTATTTGAATATGGAAGAGTATTGTCACATGTAGTACATAACCAGTACTAGGAATTCATGCATCCACGTTGTGTTGCTGTAGATCTTTTGGCAGCCTCTCTAAACTTTGGTCTTTTCATAAATTTTGCAGGAGCATCCATTTGTTTCTATACCATACAACAGTTGATATTTCAAGGGAACCACTTGTTGTTTTTTCATTTTATCTAAAAAGCTAAGAGTTACTTGGTCCACATTTCTAAACACTTTTTCTTTTTTAGATGAATCCTTACAGAGATATAATTTTCATGCTTTCATATTAATCTAAAGTTTAATTGTTGATTTTTATTTTTTAGTATCTAATCCAAGGTCTAGCATATCAGAGTTTGACAGGTGGGTCTCCGGCTTCTCACAAAGTAGTAAGTATTTTATACTATTCTTTACTCATATTAATCTAAAGTTGCCAATATGCCAATATTTTAAAACATAACTAAGTGTGCCCACAAATTTGACTTTTATTAATACAGCCTAAAGTTAATGATCGTGTAAATTTTATTTTGATGAGTATAGTTAAGGTGAACTTTATTTTAGATCCCAGAAACACTGAAACGGACACAGCCTGGAAGGTTATTGAGGAGGTACCAGAACCCAAAGGTAACCATTTCTAAAAAAAAATGCATAGCCATTATTCTATCTTCCTTTAGTAACAGTATTCTGAACTTATGTTGTTTAATATATAAAGAACATCAGCCTTAATTAAAGTGAACTTATATACAACATTTGTGTTAGCAGTGTTTCAATCACCAGAAAAAAGACGCGCATTTGCATTGGCATTATAATATGTGTAAAATTTACTAAGGGTGTGAAAGGTTTAATTGAGTATGCCACCCCTTACACTGTAGACATAAACTTCATAACTCATCAAAGGAATCCTTTGATATTATTTCCTAAAAGGGTTTACTGGTATATAAACGTAAGATACAGTATATTATTTTGTTTTTTTCTTCAGTTATCACACTCACCTGGAGACGTCAGTTTAAGACGTTACCTCCTGACCTAGCACGGTCCTGGTCATGGGACTCTCTAGAAAGGTGAGGCTCCCTTAGGTAGGAATTAGCTTATGTCTCAAGGTGAGTGTGATAACTGGAGGGAAGTTCAGGTGTGCATGGTCAAGGCGTTTGGTGACATGCCCCTTATCCTTTGTACCTATACCCTATTGGAGAGCCAAGTGAACCCAGGGAACATTGGGCTAGGGTGAACACTCTCACCTGAAACCACCAAGGGGACAGAACCAGGGACCGGCCAAGTGGCAGGACCTTTCAACAACTTACCCCCCACGGGACGGAGTGCCCCCCTGGGTGGGTCTCTAGCCCCCACGGCTTGTTGGACGCAGGCGCGGTGGTGTCATTCTATGGTGTGATTGGACATGGACAATGGGACTCTAGTTGATTCCTAACAGCATTTTGGGTTACAAGGAAAACGATTGACTGTTTCAGTCCATTGGTTTTAAAAAACTATTCCTTTTTTGCCAATCGACCAGAAATGATCTAACATAAAATCAACTGAGCAGTGATTGGACGTGTTGATGAATTTCAGTCAACCCTTCAAGTTTCTGATGTGTTTTCTATGTATTTGGATCTGATTTGTATCCTAACTTACTATGGAGCATGCATACCAGTCTTTAATAAGCAATTTAAAGGTTGTGATCACAATGTGTAAAACTGACAGTAGATTTTTAAATCACACAAGCTGATCGAATATATAATCAATAAAGCAAAGTTGGTGTGTGATTGGCCACCTTAACACTGATGTATTATGCAGTCATCAATACAATGTATTAAGTTGCCATAGACGTTTAGATTTCTCCAAGATCGATTTGTGAAGTGATCGTGACATGCGATTGAGGCTTCGATCCAAAGTCGTACATTGATCGCAAAGTTTCCATTCGATTTTCTGACATTTCGGTCAATCGCAAACTTAGATTTGTGACGAAGGATCACTACACTCAATCGTTCAGAAATCGTATGAGAAAACAAAGCATCTATGGCCAGCTTAAGTTACTGGTTTTTTTTCCGTTCCAGTTTCCATTCCAGTTTCCATTCCAGTTTCCATTCCAGTTCCGGCTAAACCCGAAGTTAAAGTTGATGCAAATCCAGATACGTGGAGAGGGTTCTCAGAAATTGGTATGTTTACTTATAGACTACTAGTTATAACAGCAAGAGACCATGCTATTTTGTTTTGATTCTGCATTGTTTCTTTTTTTCATAAGAATTTCATAAAAAAAGTTTAAAAAGATGCTCAAAACAAAACAGCATAAAAAGATTCTGGAAAAGTGAAGCCATTATCCATGGAGTACCATGTTTGTGCTGTCAGTATAGAGCATGAAAGCACCTTTAAAGAGTATAACTAATCATGCTTTAGTTTTATATGCTTATTTTACTAACTTTTTGTGGGTGTAAAGTGCCAAAGATGATGATTAGAAGCACAAGGCTTCCTTAAAAGAACAAACATTTTAATTGAATCACAGTACATTGATATCTCATCTAAAGAGCCACATAAGAAACACTGCATTAATAAAAAGACTGATTGCATATCTTACTACCTATTCACAAATGCTTGATAAGGCTATGTAACATGTATTGATGCACATTATGTCAGTTTAGACATGTGTTTCTTACCTAATAATAGCTGTCAGCATTTGATTAATGTGTTCATCCATTCATTCAATGTTAAGTCCTATGTTTGAAATAATTCCTTGGAATTTCAATTGTTTTGTAACTAACCATTTCTAAAACCTGCTTTAACATACTTTATACCAGTATGAGACAATTTTACTCCTAAATAATAGTACTATAAGAAGAGTTATTTTAACACTTTAAACTATTGTTCTTTAAAAAGGAAAGGAATGTGCCATTTGTTCCTAATTGCCATCTGACTAAAAGTTCTCAGCTATTTGGTACTATTTTATTTTAATCAGTGCGGTGTTGTTGTGTTTGAGTGAATAAGAAATTAAAGAAGTTATGCTATTCTTCTAATTAAATACTTTCAGGAGGCATTGCCAAAGAAGAAGTTATTTCAAGACCACCAGTGGAAACAGTAACCCTTGGAGGCATAAGTATGGGAACATTAATCTTTAACTTTTAGGTGTAGATTGTAATTATGTTATTGCATATTTTGCACTCCAAGGCGATCTTTAGCGAATTCAGTTTTAAAAAATGTATATTGTTCTGTATGTATTGCATAACTGATATCCTATGATCATAATTCTCATAATCATAATTCTCAATCAGAGAAATTATATTAAGTAAATTGTAAATTGCAGTTGAAACAATTTAGTTGGAAATTCATTAAAATTAGATAATCCCCAAATAGCCCACTGTTCGATTTTGTTGATGTCTACAAATATTTATTGAATTTGTATTCGTTATGGAACCCATCACACTATGGCCCTGCACAAAATCAAATAAAACAAAATGTAATCATTTCAAAACCATTGAACACTATTTTTAAAAGCTACGGACAATTTTGTACCAGCACGGGTCAAAAATGTTGAGATGGAAAAAAGAAAACAGTCCAAAGGTGCATAAAATTAATAAAAACCCCTGGTGGGAAATCTCATAGCTAAAAGGACATCTAAGAGCATCTAAGAGCATAGTGGTATATGATTCTGTTACAGAGTATAAAGGCAAATGTACAATAATTTAAAAAAAAATATTTTCAGAATTGTACAGTACATATTGTGGTTACACATTTAGGAGAATGTGTGGAAACCTCTATGCATGTGACATTAGACAAAAAGGCAATATAGGATGGCTGTGGTCTTTGAGTCCTCAGGCTGCATTACTAAAAATCTTACACAATTCTAGTGGAAGTTACTGCACTGGTTCACTTAATACAAAAAAAATTAGAGGGTTCTTCAGACAAGTTCAGCACAAATGTATGGGAGTACATTAATTATCATGGCTAACACATCTCAAAAAGCTTCACTAGCACTAAAATGTATCCAGGTTTTAAAACAATATCATAGATGTTAACTGCACTATAAGTGGCACAACTAATGCTAGCCATACACTCCGAGGTTAAAATTACGATCCATTAAAACAGACCAATGTATCCTGACGGTGGTATCGGTTTGGATCGTAATACCACATTGAAAATCCAATTTTGGATCGTTTTTTTTTTTTTTACGAGAATGTCATCGAAATTAATCGGCGTTTATATCGGCCATTGTGATGTATTTTTTTTTTTTAAGGGCACATACACATATCTATCTATGTTGGAAATGGGTATGAATTTGTTTTTTGTTAAGTTGCCTAATAATTATGCACAGTAATAGTCA
>CM070035.1:119600396-119611232 GCA_036250615.1 Ptychadena robeensis | reverse complement strand
TATAAATACTTAAAGATTGCTACTACTAGTACGTAGACGACATGCTGATTAGCCACCATGCCAAGCCACTATGTCAGTGTCAGCAACATGCCGGTGCCGGAAGTTTTAATATGCTAATGTTCCGCATCGGCAGTAATTGGTCGGTAAACACTATGAAAACAGTATGAAGTTTCCCGATGTTCCCAGACCAATTCAAATTTTTCAACATGTCCAATAAATTACGACCGAAAAAAACGGCAATTACGATCGTATTTTATCGGTTGTACCATGTGGACATGCACGGATTTCAGGCCGATAAAATGCTTTCATTGGTCTGTTTTAATGGATGGTAATTTTTTTTTTTAATTCAATTAATGGATGGTAATTTTAATCTCGGGGTGTATGGCTAGCTTAAGAGCAGGCTAAAATAGTCAGGGAATGATTACATTTTAAATTACATCCTAAAAAGAGAAAACAGCTTATCAAAAGCTCCTAATATGTAAGGAGTCTAAAAAAGAACATTGTTCATTATGTTATCTGGGATCATGAATATATGGTTTATATATGGTGTATTTACATAATTGTTGTCTTATAATGGAGTGTTTTACATGTATGTTTTAATTTTTGTTATGTTTTAGATTGCAAAATAGATCTGGTGTTCCTCATTGATGGCAGCTGGAGTATTGGTAAGAGGCGTTTCCGAATTCAAAAACTTTTCCTCAGTCAGATGGCAGATGCTCTGGATGTTGGACTTTCGGGACCTCTAATGGGTATTGTACAGTATGGGTAAGAATATTCTTATTTAACTCAAGAGAATTTTATTAAAATAAGTGTTGCTAACAAATGTCAGTATTTTTCTCTATTAAAAGTATATTGCAATACATCATACATTTTTCACTATGAACTGATGAGGAACAGGTTTCTTGTAGTAATAAGAGTTGCCTATTTCCTTTCCTTTAGAGATGACCCATCTACAGAATTCAGTCTTCGATCTTACTTCAATTCCAAGGACCTGAAAAATGCAATTGATAAAATTCCACAAAAAGGAGGATATTCTAATGTTGGTAGGTTTACAAAAAATAATTGAACTTGCCCGGGATCCTAGATTCCCAGTTCAAAGTATATTTGACCTGCAGCTGAACTTCATCTGGTCTGCATTTGACTAAAGCCCCCCATAGACAGGCAGACTCCTCCATGCAACTTCTGTACAACCAACTTTTCTTCTACCAAAACCATGTAATAGGAGGACCTTTCTACACCTTCCAATCACTATGTATTCTATCAGGGAGGTCACTATACTACATAGTTGTTGGTAGGTCTCATGAAAGTTGTATGGAGGAGTCTGCCTGTCTATGGGGGGCTTTACTTTTGGATGCATTAACTTAGCTGCTTTTGCATTTCTGTGATTTGCACATAAAATAGAAATGAAAATGTACCCATATTGTTTATTTATCCCTATTTAGTATATATATATATGTTTGCAACATTGAGGTACCAATGAGTCATTTAAGATTGGTGACTCCAGAATAGGGGGCTCACTTATGAAATTACTAAGTAGTCCTATTTAGCAGAAAGACTCACTTTCTCAGAACCCTACTCCTGTGAGCATGACTGGTTCTTGATAGGGGAAATTAGCGTTAACATTACACTTATCTTAACGCCAAGCATTTTACTTAAAAATGTTATTATATATAACATTATATATATAATATATTATAACTTGTTCTTACCCCCCAATGACCTTTCAGAGCAAAGAATGATCCTAAGATCATGTAAACCCATAAACCCAAAATGCATTGAAATATTTACATGGATTGCTTATCTGCTACATTTGTATAAAAGACCTAGATTTGTGTAGACAGTATTGAGTTTTACAAATGCTTTAACTGGCAAAGAAAATATTTTCAAATTGAAACAACATATTACCCTACATTATGGAATGATTAGATCAATGTGGCTTTTATTTTAGGAAAAGCGCTATCGTATGTGAACAAAAATTACTTTTCTGATGCCAGTGGGAATAGAGGAGCAGCTCCAAATGTGGCTGTGGTTCTTGTTGATGGATGGCCAACAGATAAAGTTGAAGAAGCTTCTCGTCTAGCTCGAGAATCAGGAATAAATATTTTTTTTGTGACAATTGAAGGTGCTGATGATAATGAAAAATCTAGTGTGGTGGAACCTAACTTTGTAGATAAGGTAATTTACTATTTAACATTTTATATTTAAGTTGCAGACAGAAATAGGGATAATATAAATATTACATTTACTGTATCTGTTTCATCTGAAACGCAATGCATAGGTCAATTATATTTGAATAAGATTTGCTAAATTACTAAATATACTATATACTACACATATACCTACTAGCATAATTTCACAAAAAAAAACAAAGAAAATCAATGGTAAGTTCCTGCACACTAAAAGAATATATATTAGTAGAGCATGATTTGTGCTCAGGAGTACAGTCACAATGAAACAGAAAGGGATTTTTTTTCCAAACCTTTAAAAGCTCACAATTGTCAAAAATGTCTGTGTATGCTAAAGCATTGACAGTACTTTTAACTATATTGTGTATATTTTTATATCTTCTAGCTGTGGCCATAATAAGTTAGATGAGTAAGGGTCCATTTACACTGTTGGCTTTTTAACTGCCAGGTAAACAACCCTTTTTCGTGCTCCTATCCCAAAGGACCTCTGAGGGGTCCTAATGTAGACGACCTGCAAACGCCTGCACTGTTTTGCAGTTTAGCCTTAGGCTGTCACTTTTCTACTGATGGTGTCTGTTGGATTAAGGTGACTGAGCTTCCATTGTTACAGTCACTGAAGCTACAAAAGTTGAGCAAGTACCAAGATATTAACATTTTTGAAACAGGAAATTAAAGAAAATATGAAATTAAAGAATTTCAAACAGATCCACTTGGAAGATACTAACACATACTAGCTATACAAATTATGACCTGGATAAATAAGAACTTTAACAGGCAGTTGCAGCATGTTAGGAAATAAAATTAAGAATCAGTCTGCTATTTTGTTTTGTGGTAATGCAAATGTTTTGTGATAATGCAAACATTTGGTGGCAATGCAAAAAAAAAACAACGTAGGTATTGCCACCATTTAACCCCTCCTCTATAGTATTTTGAGTATAACTGTCGATATTTATTTTGCAGGCTGTTTGCAGGACTAATGGCCATTTTTCTGTCAATGTTCCTAGCTGGTTTGGTCTCCATAAAATTGTGAACCCGATGGTAAAGCGTATGTGTGAAACTGACAAATTAGTCTGTAGCAAGACTTGTCTTAATGCTGCTGATATCGGGTTTGTCATTGATGGATCCAGTAGTGTAGGCACAGGAAACTTCCGCACGGTTCTGCAGTTCATAGCTAATATAACAAGTGAGTTTGAGATTTCAGACACAGACACAAGAATTGGAGCTGTACAGTATACCTATGAACAGAGGCTGGAGTTTGGCTTTGATAAGTACAGCACAAAACAAGATGTTGTTAATGCCATAATGAGAATCGGCTACTGGAGTGGAGGAACAAGTACCGGAGCAGCTATCACATATGCTACTGAACAGCTATTTAGCAAATCGAAACCAAACAAGAGGAAGATCATGATTGTAATTACTGATGGACGCTCTTACGATGATGTCCGGGTCCCAGCTGCAGCAGCTCATCGAAATGGTAATTTTTTTTGCTCTAATTTTTCACAAGGTATCTTATCATTCTGACCTTATCTGAGTGTATTGTAAAAAAAAATTCAAGTTACCATTAGTTAAACCAACAAGTCAAAGCAGGTCCAGAGTTATAAAAACTTAATTTTAGTACCTGTTCATGTACAAAGGCACCTTTTGATTAGGTATGATATGTTTGTATGCTATGCTGTTGTGCTTCGGCATTTTTGTTTAACACAACTCTAAAGGCTGCCATACACAGCCCTAGTAGGTCAGACAGACAGACAGTGCATTATGGGGCCCCTTCAGTCGGCCGGCACCCTTTGTGTGCCGGCCATAAGCTTCAATGAAAACGCCGGTCTTCATTGAAGCTTATGGCATCGGCTTGCATCGGCCAGAGAATATCAGACATGTCCGTTCTCTGGCCGGCCGAGCTGTGGGGCGACAGGGATCTGTCGCCCCATGTGGGCACATGCCGATTAGCAGCCAATTTTTAACGCGCACGCCTGTCGGTCAGGTTAAAAATCGGCCACTTATCAGCATGTGTATGCCAGCCATAAAGGCCAGTGTGGCAGCAGATCACAGTTATTGAGTCAATAGAGATGTGTGTAGGCAGCAGATTCCAAGACAACTTTAAAAAGCAATGCAGTGAAAACAAAATCACCACCAATTTTAACTTTATAAAATTCTGACTTTATACCATCCACCTAACTTGACTGGTACGTGGTTGTGTACTCTCTACATTTGTTTGGGTGTGTATACTCACTACTTTATGTTAATTTTCAATATCTATACCAATTTTTTTATAGGAATAAAAGTCTGTTAAGCCCCCCATAGACAGACCGATTGCTGGCCATAGTTGCGGCTGACCAACCGCCGTGCGTGCTCCCGCCGAGCACAGTTGGTCGGCTGCAACTTTAGGGGAGCCCACCTTGAGAATCCGACTGAAAGCGCCGGCAGGTCGGATCGCACACGGATCCGTCCTGCTGGTTCTTTTTCTGCCCGATCCTGCTGCAGTCTGATAACTCTAATAACTAGTTCATTGGCTACAGTCTGACAGGAAATGCATGTGTTAGTGGAACACACAGGATTCCTGTCCGTTCTGTAGCCGACTCCTCACAGAGTGGTGACGTCACCACGCTGTGAGGAGTTTGCTAAATGTCGGCCATGGATCGGGGCGTCTATGGCCGGCTTAACTCAGCAATTATTTTTCATACATAGCTTGCTAAGAGGAAAAACAACTTTGTTTATAATATTTGCTATGTCCTACAACCAAATGTAGGATGAAGGGGGTATGAATAAAGGGGTAACAACTATGAAAAATGAGCTAAACCACCATCCATTAAGATTCGAAAGAACAACTGAAACACCACGTCCAGATTAACTGGACAAGGAAAGGGGTGGCCAACCCCAAAGGATTTTGGTTGTAAGGAGGAAGGGGACAACCGGGGTGTCTTTAAAAATCCACTTTATTACAAATATTCAATTAAAAGATATGTAATAACATATAAACAAACACATTAAAACACATTAGCGCTCAGAAGACCATTGGCAAATAATATTTTAAAGACACCCCGGTTGTCCTCTTCCTCCTTACCACCGGAATCCTTTGGGGCTGGCCACCCCTTTCCTTGTCCAGTTAACCTGGACGTGGTGTTTCAGTTGTCCTTGCTATGTCCCATGTCTTATACTTTATATGATAATTTTATATAATATGAGAGATGCAAATATGCTCGAACATGTAGAATGTTTTAAACAAAAGGACACCTAACTGTGTGGTTTCAACAATACTAAGTATAGTTAAACAGTTATGTTAATGTAATCTGTTCCAGTGGTTGTTTTTAATAAGTTTGTATAAAGTTGGTACTTAAATAGTATTGATATTTTCCTATGGGCCATGAACTGCTTAAAACCCAATGCATCTGTGTTGGATAATGCATTACTTAAGCCCCCCATACACCTTCAGATTCCTCCATACAACTTTCATGAGACCTACCAACAACTATTTAGTATAGTGACCTCCCTGATAGAATACATAGTGATTGGAAGGTGTAGAAAGGTCCTCCTATTACATGGTTTTGGTAGAAGAAAAGTTGGTTGTACAGAAGTTGCATGGTAATTGTATGTGGTGTATGGGGGGCTTTAAAGTAATTACATTTTTTCTGAATCAATTAAAATGACCTTGATGTAATGCTCAACAAACAGGTGGATGGTAATGTATCAGAATAAAGGGCATTAAGAGGAGAGTTGGAAAAGTTTGGACAGGTTCCTATTGCTAAAAGGTGTCAGGCACAATCAGGGCACGTTAAGGGCAAATAAAAAAAATGCAATTTTAATGTTGGGAATAAAACAATATAAACATTTGCCAGGGTAAAGCCTCACACACACCTTAAGTTCACTCCATACAATTTCCTTTAGATCTACCAACAACTATGTAGTATATTGGCCTCCCTGATAGAATACATAGTGATTAGGAGGATAAAAAAGGTCCTCATATTACATGGTTTTGGTAAAAGAAATTGTATGGAATGGTTGTAAGGTGTATGGGGGCCTTTAGTTTGTGCTGAGCAAGATATTTTATCTACAAGGAAAACTGCTAAGAGCATAAACAAGCATAGCTTTTGGATACTAACGCATGCATTTTATTTATAGGAGTCATTGCATATGCTGTTGGTATCGCCTGGGCAGCCCAAGATGAACTGGAATCCATTGCTACCGATCCAGATAAAGACCATTCATTCTTTGTCGACGAATTTGACAGTCTGAATAAGTTTGTGGGCAAGATTATCCAGAATATTTGTACAGAGTATAATTCTCAACCAAGAAATTAAAACATGTGGTGTTCATGTAGTTTCATACTGCTTGGATAACACCGTTTCTGGCATTGAAGAGAAAAACATCTACAATGAATATGTATTAATTTAGAGAAGACTGTCGTTGACTACAGATATCCTTGTGTTCTGATCCATAACACACTAATGTTTTCTCACCACCTGTAAATTGCAGCCTTAATCCACATTTAAGGTGTGAAAATAACCAAAATATGTTCATCCCAGTCAGACATTCATAAGGTGAATCTTGGAAATTCTATATACTCTGGCTAGTCAGCTGGTATTAACTGACCTAGTGGCCTGCTTAGTATGCAAAATAACACTTTATTAAAACAGGTCACAAGCGGTATTTAGAACATTGACATCTATTTTTGTTTTAGTGGTAAGTAGAGATGGTTGAATGGTATTTTTATACTTCAACTAACTGACTTTATTATTAAATTAACTGCAAAGCCTCTGAACATGGTATAACTTAATTTATGCAAAAACTACATGTGCTAAAACAATACGTTCCACAGTAGTGTTTAACCAATGTTCCCACCACCCTTCTTTACACCTCCAAAAAAGGTGATGATACTTTTTTCAGGGGTTTTCAGTAAACTCCCAAATAAACCAAAACCTCCCAAAATTTCACGACCATCTCTAGTTGTAAGTAATAGCAATATGTTATTATTCAATGGTGCCATTTATGTACACCAATCTATTCACAAGGATCGTACCTTTATAGGCAAATATCAGTTAGATCAATCTGTTTGCTTCTTTTCCTCTTTTAGCAATTCTTCATTATTGGTTGGTTGACACAAAGTAAATTTGCAACTGAAGAAGAAAATAATAAGAAGAGCTATTTTCTGCTCTTACACATGTTATGATTTTAACAGTGCCATGAATTTTGGTCCTCATAGGGTCACATGACACAGTTCTACAGACTAAGCAGGACTGTATAAAAACACATGTAATCGTGTTTCTTGTTTTGGTTTTTAGGGGTGTCATGAATATCAATATGGCAAAACAGTGAGAGGTTCTAAGTTTATTGCAATTTTTTGTATATTTTAATTAAAAAAAGTATTCACTTATAAATAAGAAATATATATATTTCAATATACAGTTTGTACAGTTCTAATAATATTTTCAATATACTATACAACATGTATACACACAGTTTAAGGTGGCTCACTGCCTCGTGTACTGTTTCTTTACTTCTTGAATTGTTTTGTATATACGAAAACTTTTTACTACTTCAAATCTGACGCAATGGAAGTGCCGAGTTTTACTACACAATCATCCTTTGTGATATATGAAATTTATAGCTATATTTACTGTAATTTTTTAATGGCAAATATTTCATGGGGGAATCTCATCCATTTTGAATCAACAATATTACTGTGTTTCTGCTGATATTAAAGCCCCTATACTGTAAAACTGCTTTTGTGATATCTGATTTTGTTAAGTTTTCATCTGAAAGAGTGTCTTTCTCACTAGCATGATTCCCTTCAAAATGTTTATCTATATTGTAATCTACATTTATATATATATGTCAAATACAGCACTATTCCAAAAACATTCCATGAACGTGTACATGCGGGTCTAAACATGCAACATGGTTACTCCTTGTGAAAACTGGGGTCAAAAAAGTAAAAACTACATGTAAATATTTTGCACCTTATGGGTGATTCAGGCTCCATTTACACTGTCCTTAAATGACCGAGTCGTTAACGACTAATTAACACAACCGCCTGGCAGACTCAACATTAGGTGTCCACCTGTTGGTTTTCAGTTTTTTGCCCACTATACCTATCAAGGGGTCATTTTTTAAAATGCGTTTGTGACAGGTGGTTTCTGTGTGGCTGCACAAGCACTCGTTTCCCGGGCTGCTGTGGACTGAAAGCAGTTTGGGAAAGACAGTGTAAATTTAGCTGTAAGACATTATTCTGATAAGCAATAAAAATTAATGTATCTATGAATCAGAAGCCAAAGTGTGAAGCCCCCCCCCCCCCATACACCTTAAGATTACACTCCATACAATTTCCATTAGATCTACCAACAACTATGTAGTGTAGTGGCCTCCCTGATAGAATGCATAGTGATTGAAAGGATTAAAAAGGATCTCATATTACATGGTTCGGGTAGAACAGATGTTGATTGTACAGAAATTGTATGGTAAAAGTTTCAGAGTTTAAGGTGTATGGGGGGCTGAAAGGAGTGCCCTATAGTAAATAAGCATGTTTATTTATTTATATGTGGAGTACATGTCCTTTGCCCCCCTGCTATTATCCACATACATGTATAACAAAATGCAAAATTGTAAGGTACAATGACGACAGTACTACATGCACCCCAAGGAATTGTGAAAGAATGTCAGCTACATCAAAATAGCAAACATACATTAAAGTTATATCGCTTTGCTACGAATATTGCATGTTCCCAGTCAAACATTTCTGGTGTTCCGTTCCCCTCCCATACTTTATAATAGGGAAAAACGTTGACCACTTCTCCAGCAGTCAGGTGGGTCAGTACAGCCAAATATGTATTTTTTCCCACAAAGGGGGTCTTTTCCCTGGATGCGTCTCTGTCCCAAGAAGTCTGCCTTCTGAATCAAACTCCAACACTGGCTGATTTCACTGCGCATTCACAGTGTCTAAGTTTTACCCTGTTTCCCCGATAATAAGCCACCCCCATCAAATAAGACACCCCCTGATTTTGCCCAAAACTTTAAAATAAGCCACCCCCCACAAATAAGACACTCACCGATACCTGCCCCTGCCCAAATCTCCCATTCGGGTGGTACAATGGGTAACTGTGTGCCTCCGTGTGACTCTGACAGGATTGGCTTCAGTGCAGAGCAGAGAAGGAAGTGACTACAAAGGCCTGCGCTTCCGTGCCAGGAAGGACAAGCAAGCTGCTGATCCCTGCAGAGTGATCAAAGAGGACAATGATTGGCACAGAGTGATCAAAGGAGATATTGATTGGCACAGAGTGATCAAAGGGGAAAATGAATGGCACAGAGTGATCAGAATAAGACATCCCCCTGAAAATAAGACCTAGGGCATATTTTGACGTTTCAATAAATATAAGACAGTGCCTTATCATCAGGAAAACAGGGTAGTAAACAGGCCTTCAATGAGGACATGGGCATGCACAGTGACCATGAGAACCACTAGGCATGGTCCCACGTATTTGAAGTTTCATTCAATCTGCGGACTTTGTCTGTGGACACAGATGCATTGCTGGAGCTCCAGGGAAAAGACCCCCTTCGTGGAAAAGTTAACTCTTCGAGGGATGAGATGGACTTACAACATTGCATAGGCACCTTTTAGGTAACTGGAATGTCAGAGATTTAAATAATTATATTTCGTGGTCTGGATCTTTTTCTAGGACTTAACTTTACTGTCTTAACCATTCCCTGTGAATGGATAAGAGGTCCTTGGAACCCGCTGTACTCATTTAATAGTGCGGGGAGCAGGATTACAGGAATTAGCCTCTGATTTGTACCTTTTACATACCAAGCACAAATGGCACTAGTAACAAAAACAAATGTGCATTATTGTCTAATGAAAACTGGCCCTAAGCAGAGTGCAAAGTGCAGAGTGCAAAGTACAACTTGCTGCATTTTCAAAACCCCATCATTCAGTAGTATTATCCATACGTTATCCATTATGGAATGCATTACCATAACATGACATCTGTAACAAAAATTTAATTAATAACAAAATATTTTGCTGTTTTTTTTCATTTACTTGAAAACAGATTTTATTTGGTTGGAACTACTTTAAAAAAAAAGGCCACAGGAAGCCATAGGAGTGATGGAAATATTCAATCATCCAATTTTAGCTCTCAGATATTAAATGTCTATACCATTCTATCATGGTTTTTGCACACTTCCATTATATGCTGCACTGTGACTGTCTGTGAATCTGGAAAAAGTAAGGTGTAATACTATAACACATGTAAAATTGAATGTCAAATAAAAGACATATCTGTGCTACATGTGCCGGCCAAATATATTTACACTGTGTGATGGACTTGACCCCTGGGACAGAGTTTGACACCTCTGCTTAAAGGTATTTAAGTATTAGGTTTTGAAAACATTAAGGCCTGGTTCACACCTATCCTAACCTAATATAGGTTGGGCAGCATGCCTTAAAACGCATCTAGTTTGTGCAATGAGCTAGTTCACATGAAAATAAATGTTAACTTGCATAAAATGTATAGGTGTGAACCTAAAAGGTTCAAAGTAAACAGAGACCAATTTAGAGCACCATCCAATAGTTCCATGTAGTTTACTGGAGCTGTAAGGCAGACTATAAAGGAGTCTAGATTGGAAGGAGCGTGGACTCACTGTTCCCATCCCTGGTTAA
>CM070035.1:119561182-119600296 GCA_036250615.1 Ptychadena robeensis | reverse complement strand
TGTAAACATACCTCCTTGTATAGTTGAGGAGTAAAAGGCTTCTCTCGTGAAAAAGGGGGGAGAGAGAAGGCGGGGCCATTACGCCAGACCTGGAGCTGTAAGGCCTGATTTAAAAGTAACGCATGTCAACAGTTGCCTAAAAGTCCACATTATATCTAATTTACACAACTTTGACATTATCCTTCTAAAGGCCCCCATACACCTTACAATATTTCCATACAATTTCTGTACAATCAAATTTTGTTCTACCAAAACCATGTAATATGAGGACCTTTCTAATCCTTCCAATCACTATGTATTCTATCAGGGAGGCCACTATACTACACCGTTGTTGGTAGATCTAATCGAGATTGTATGGATCGATCTTAAGGTGTATGGGGGGCTTAAGTGGCATTCCTTGCTCATTCATCTAACAACACAATAGAAAACATGATAATGATTAAAATATAACAATAGCATATGTCATAATGTAGTTGAACTAAGTGATCATATTTTGCACTTAATGGGTTATAGCAATTAGAAAAGAATGATTATGATAAAAATATCACTTACACATTCTGTCTTTTCTTGGCTATGTCAAATAATAGTTGTCACTTTTCATTCTGTCATTTATTTGAAATTAGTTTAAGATAGGTCTATCAAAACATGTACAACCAGGTACTAGATATAAATTAACAAAAGTTCTTGTATAGGAATAACAGTAATACCATATGCAAAGAAACTTTTTTTCTTGTCCAGAAACTTGGGAATGGTTACATTACTTACTAAATTATGTTTCCTCTCCAAGTCTCATGAGATTTTGAAACTTGACCAGAGAACACAGCACCATCAGCTGCCCATGCCACGTAAACGCTACATCAATGCAATGTTTTTTTTTATATGGGTCCTCTGTATATGGGTCCAAGCTTAAGGCTTTCTTTGGGTAGCAGACTTTTAGAAAAAAAGAAGCACCATATACTCTACAATAAATTTTCAAAGATTCAACATCATATTCCATAAAAACTTATGTTAAGCCTTTTGAAAATACAGACTCTTGACTGATGTTTCATCGATGTATATCAAGCCTTTAATGTGCAAGTGAGGAGCTGTATGGCAATAGCTGACTACAAAAAGATCAAAACATTAATTCGCATGGGTAAATCTCTATTGATGAGAATGTTGGCTTTATGTAGCCATAGGCAAAATCTAAACCCCAAAAGTCAAGGCCAGTCATACAAGGGTCCCTTTACTTTTATCGAATGCATATATTTTAAAAGTTAACTGATCTTTTACAGAAATATCACTCCCTTGTCCCCTTATAAAATAAATCACTCAACTTCTCTAGCCCCAACTGCAGCAATCAGAAAAAAGCACCTCTTCCTTACTGCTGCTTGTGACAAATAATCTCCACATTGATTGCAGTATGTATAGTAGGTAAAAGGTTGGTGTTAAGTAAAGCTAGCCATACATGGGTAACACCATACAGTGTGATCAATTGAAACACGATCTATTCCAATCAACATACCTAGAAAATCTGTCAAATACTTGTAAGATCAACCAAAAATTACCTACACGTCCTCTACAATTCAATATTTTGTCAGATTTGGAATTTATTTTCTCGATCTTACCATGGGGATATTAAGCAATTTAAGCACAATGTATTATTACAATCGACCTGCTAGGTCAACTGGAGGTCAGAATCCAATGGCCACCTTTATAGGATAGTTTCAATAGTTTTAATCTGCCCTTCTCTGATCTGGCTTAACTTTATTACTAGAGCCACAGATGCAGAGTAGCACCCAGAAGTAGTAGTAAGCTTCCTAGGCTCCCTTGGGACATATTTGAATAAAAGGAAACATGGAAGAGCTTCCTATGGTCCATTAGTTCTGGCACATTACTATTTTGCTCGTGCTCTATCAATGCCGTGGGCAACGTGAATTGCATCATTGATGTGCAGAGCGATGGCACACTCTTACCCTCAGTACAACACTTACACATACTTTTTCGTCCCTATGCTCTGTCATGTGAGAAGTCTGATCCAAGTGGCCTAGAAGAGCCCCCTTTGTAACCCTGTAAATATCTGTTGCATACACATGAACCATGCTCATGAATTAGTCTTTGTGTACAACTTTCTAGTAGTTTTTGTTGTAAGTCACTACTACCATCTTGTGGCCAAAAACATTAAGTCAGGCGTCTGAATAATAAGCAAACATTTAATAACACCGCACATGTAAATAAATTGGCTTCTGTAAATAAAAAATAAACATATAATTTCTGTATAAAAGGAGAATTGGTATAAGGTTATTATATAGAATAAAAAATACTTATATCAAAAAAGGATAATGCTAGTAAGATTGTCATTTTGGTTAAAAAGGTGACATGGGGGGGCGTGGCCAAGCGATGTCTCTCACAGAGCTCCGCGGCCAGCAGCAGTACGGCACCCACACGACCTCACCCCAGCAGCCGTGACTGGTAAGTCTAGGAGGCGCAAGACCCCTAGGACTCGACAGCAGCCTCCGATCCCGGCCATCCGCCGATTCTTCCATGGGGCGGCCGCATCTGCCTCATCTCCAGGAGACCCCCCGGCGTTGCTGGAGGTGAGGGCCGCAACTACTCCAAGCGTCGGGGCGCACCACAAGAGCAGCTCCAGGCGCACCTGTGACCCTGCTGGAGCCTGCTCACTCTGCACGGCGGACAAATCCAGCCACAGACCCTCCTAGGAGTGCCTAGGAGACGGGCCCTTCCTTATCTGAGACGCAGCGGGAAGCCATTCGTGGCTACCTCCGTGAGGCAAAAACTCCCAGAGTCGGCCTTGGATTTCTTGGATGCGGAAACACCCGTGGACAAGGTGGGACTGGTGATTGGGAGCATGGATCCCGACAAAGCTCCTGGCCCGGACGGCTTTACGCTGTCTTATTATAAGATGTTTGCCACGACCTTAATTCCCCATATGGTCACTACCTTTAACGCACTGGCCTCGGGCCACATCCTACCGAGGGAGGCACTCTGTTATCCCCAAGCCAAATAAAGACCCGCTGGAGTGGGTTAACTATAGACCCATCTCCCTTTTAAATTGTGACATTAAAGTTCTGGCAAAGATCATGGCAAACTGCCTTAATCCCTATCTCCAGGGGGCTGATTCACTCCGACCAAGCGTGGTTTATGCCGTCTCGGGAGGCTAGGGATAATACTATTCGCACCCTCAATTTAATTCACCATTGCAAGGTCAAGGATGTTCCCCTCTTCCTGCTCTCAACTGATGCAGAGAAGGCCTTTGACCGGGTGGATTGGATATTTCTTAGGACCACGCTGGAACACATTGCAGTTCCCTCATGCCTTCTCTCTTGGATTTTAGCCCTATATAGTAACCCTTCAGCCTCGGTCAGGGTCCAGGGGGGCGACGTCCGAGCCGTTCCTGATTGCGAACGGTACTAGACAGGGGTGTCCCCTCTCTCCTATTATTTTCATCCTGACTCTAGGGCCGTTCCTTAGGCAGGTGCAGGCAAACCCGGATATCGCGGGGGTCCAGGTGGGACGTATCCAGCATAAGGTGGCAGCTTACGTGGATGACCTGCTCTTTTACCTCTCCCGCAGATTTCCTTGCCGTCCCTGATGGCGGAGTTTGCTCGATTTGGACCCCTGTCGAATTTCAAAATTAACTTTCCGAAATTCTTTTTCCGAAAATGTCTCGGCTCCCGCCAGTCTGGTGAATGCCCTGCACCCCTCCTTCCCGTTTAAATGGGCCTCTTCCCATATTAGATACCTGGGTACGAACATTCCATCCGCTCTTGGGGAGGTGGTAGCCCTTAATTTCATGCCTCTTCTCAGGGTTATTCGGCAGGACTTACAGCAACATCCTGAAAATGAATGTTTTGCCTAGGATATTGTACTTATTGCAGGCGCTACCAGTACATCTACCCCTATCTCTCTTAAGACACTTGAGATCTCTATTCCTGACCTTCGTTGGGGGGGGCCTGCAGAATCAAGAAGGAGGTACTGGGGCTACCCAAGGACAGGGGGGTATAAGGTTCCCGCACCCGTTGCGATACCATGCATACTGGATTGGTGCCGTCACTCCGTAGTGAAGCCCTGGGTCCTGATCGAGCAGGCGGCGTCGCCCACTCTGTTGGCGGGAGTTCTCTGGGAGCCTTGGGACTCACAGAGGCAGCTGCTCGCCCACCCATTAATTGGACCCACCCTTCGAGCCCTGAAGCAGTGCGTTCCTCTGAAGCTCATTGCTCCATACGGCGGGACAAGGCTCAGAGGGGGAGACCATCTACCACTGCATGGGGCTCGGAGCTCGGGGGGGGATAGGGAGGTGCTTCGCTGTCCCCTGTCTTGCTCTGATGCCCAGGAGCTTATCCAAGGATCTACTGAGGTGGTCTCTCCTTGTCATTTTAAATGTGTTGCTATACGTGTACATGTGTGAACTTGTTATGCCCTCCGTGCTGTTGGTGCCTTAATAAAGATTATATAAAAAAAAAAAAAGGTGACATAATGCTAGTAATGGGATATTAAACTCTTGCAGTTTGAGGTCTCTTTCACACTAGCCATGGGAGATGCAAGTGCAGTGCAATAAAATGGGAGTATAACGGTAATGGACACAATAATCGCCAAAAAATCGCAACACCCTTAGTGTGAAAGGGCCCTAATACTACAAAAGTCATATGGCAACATTCTTTAATTCGGACACCATTGATGGGTCTGGGGAAGTATACATTTATCCCCTCTGTGCAAGCTTAAGGCCTTTAAGAAGACTTTCACTTATAGATGCTACCTGGGCTGCAATTCCTTGTGGCTTTGTGCCCTGCTTCCTTCAAACAGTGTCCCAGTCTAGCAGCCTATCAATAGCAATTTTAGATTTTGGTTGACTAGAAGATATCTGTAGATGGGCCTGAGGAGTGTTTTGCAAACACGAAGTAGAACAGTTAAAAATATTGGTACCCCTGCATTTATGTAAGAAAATTAACCACATATCCAAGAAAATTGTTGCATTGTATTAAAAATACTTTCTTACTAGCATATTTATTTCTTTAGTTTTCACTGATGTTTATTGATTTCTGTAACAATCAATGAGTCTTTTTACAGCTCTCTACTAGAATTTTGGACCACTCTTTCTTTGCCAGGTGTCACCGATTGAAATCTTCTTTCTAATACCTAAAGTTTTTATATCCCTCCACAGGTGCTCAATGGGATTTAGATCTGGACTCAGGTGCGGGAGGTGCGGGTAGCATACCACTCCACTCCCAGGTACAGGGCCACTGTCAGAAATTTCTGGGCCCCATACTCAAAAAAAGTTGTTAAGCTGGAGGGGTTTGTTGGGGAAGGAGCAGTGTGATTACTCACTCAACCACTGTGGTAGGCATGCTGTACAGAAAGACGGTTGCCATGCCGACCGCGCAACAACAGAAGCAGGCAGCATGGCACCAGCCAGGCCCCCCGGCAGCTGACCGCCAGGTCCTCCTACATGCACAGGCCCAGGAGTGCCCCCTTTCCCCCCTTACAGTGGCCATTGCCAGGGTAACCCTAACAACTTTTCAACCAGAGGCATTTTGGCATACAAGGGATAAAGGACTTGTAATTCAGCATGAGGACTCCAGTCTTAATAAAGAACCACAGCAACAATACAGTGTTGCCAGCTGCAGCAACATCTTTGTCTCCCTCTATGTGAATGGTAAACTCCTGAGTCACATGGCTTCCTTTAAGACATGCATGATCTATACTGGTGGAGGTCTGTCTCAAGGAAGCCATGTTTCTCCCCTACATATGATAGAGATATTAGTGGCAGTCCTGCCCTGAGACCCTTTCCATGACACTCTTCTCTCACTTTGTCATGTCTTCTATACCTGTATAACATTGCTACAAAATTTGATACCCATATTGCTGCAGCATGCCATATACAGTCATGTCCATAAATATAGTGACATTGACACAATTCTTTTTGGCTCTTTACACCACCACAATGGCTTTGGAATGGAACAAACACAATGTGCTTTAACTGTAGGCTTGAATTTTAGGGTATGTACATCCAAATCAGGTGTAGGAATAACAACAGTTTGCATACGTGCCTCCAACTTGTGAAGGGACCAAAAGTAATGGCCCAGAATAATAATCAATAATCAATGAATCAAACTTCACCTTTTCAATACTTGGTTGTGAATCATTTGCAGTCAATTACTGCCTGAAGTCTGGAATGCATAGACATCACCAGATGCTGGATTTCATTCCTGGTGATGCTCTGCCAGGCCTCTGCTGCAACTGTTTTCAGTTCCTGCTTGCTTATGGGGCATTTTTCCTTCAGTTTGGTCTTCTTCAAGTGAAATGCATGCTTAATCAGATTAAGGTCAGGTGATTGACTTGGTCATTGCATAACATTTCACTTCTTTCCCTTAAAAAACCCTTTGGTTGCTTTTGCAGTATGCTCTGGGTCATTGTCCATCTGCACTGTGAAGCGCCATCCAATGAGTTCTGAAGCATTTGGCTGAATATGAGCAGATAATATAGCCTAAACAGTTCAGAATTCATCCTACTGCTTTTATCAGCAATTACATTATCAATAAATACAAGAGAACCAGTTCCATTGGCAGCCATACATGCCCACCACATGACACTACCACCACCATGCTTCACTGATGAGGTGGTATGCTTAGGATAATGAGCAGTTCCTTTCCTTCTCCATACTCTTCTCTTCCCATCACTTTGGTACAAGTTGATCTTGGTCTCATCTGTTTATCAAATGTTGTTCCAGAACTGTGAAGGCTTTTTAACATGTCGTTTGGCAATCTCTTTTGGTCCCTTAACAAGTGGGAGGCACATATGCAAACTGTTGTAATTCCTCCACCATTCAGCTGATTTCGATATAAATACCCTCAAACCAAAGCTGACAGTCTGTAGTTTACTTCCAAATCCATTGTGGTGGTGTATATAGCCACAAATTTTAGAATTGTGTAGATCCAATATTTATGGACCTGACTGTATGGCACTATGGGATGACACCAGACCCAGTGACACCACTGGGAGTAACTATATATGGGTGACTGTTGAACCACAATTGAAGACATTTTTTTTTACTCAAACTGTCTGCAGTTAAATGAAGAATGTGATAGGATTTTTCTTTTGCTGTAGTTGCTGCTAACGAATACACATAAACATGGTCATAGAACTTCTACAGAAATGTTGACAAGAAATGGCTGTTAGTATTCATTACAACAGATCAGTTGCTTTTTACAAGTTTGAGATTCTAGTCACGCCCATGTTCTCCTAAGTAGACAAGGATGGGAGAGTGAGGCAAAAGTTAAACCACATTAAGGTAAACAACAAAGAGGGTGAGGAAGGCTCATTGTCTATTAAGAATACTAGCTATGTGCCCGAGGGTGATATTAAAGATATGTTCCAATGTGCTTCTCACAATATCCTTAATGTATTCTTTACTTTACCTACATTACTTAGTAAACTAATCAACAAAAGTATTTTAAAAAGATAAATAAGTAAGATTAGCCTTTTTACTATTTTTTAATATCCATGTTAAATTAATAGTTCAATAGCAATAATATTGCACAAGCCAAGTCTATTTATAAATATATTTATAATCATGGATAGACAGGGACTACTGGACCCAGCAAGGGACATAGAATTAATTACAATGTTAGAAATATCAAATGGTAAGGTATGTAAAATTTAATTAAGGCTTTTAAAACCTGGGCCTTGTTAAAGGTGAACCTCAGTAAGCTCCCACCTGCAGTCTCTCACAACACCGGGCCACGCTGTGAGTAAGAGGCCAACTTACTTTATAAGGGGCCTTCCCTTCGTTGATGTATGGAATCTATCCTGGTTGTGTGTGGGGGGTGCATGTAATTTCCCTTCCCTCCCTTCACTGGCCATCGAAGTCTGCTATTAGTGCCCCTCTTTCCAGGCTTTACCAGACTATGCCTTGAGGAGTCTTATATGGTCTTTCTAGGCCTACCCAGGATCTATTGGTCAAATGGTCTAGATATGGGTTTGGAAGGGACTCTATGCCATAAAAAATATAACATATAAATCAACATTATAAACTATTAAGATGAAGCTTCTTATGCACAGGGAGGCGATTTTATGTGTTTCAATCGAACTCGTGTGCACTTGTTGCATGCAATTCCTTCCATGCATTTAAATGAATAAGCGTAAATTGGCATCAGGGCCCCTTCTGTATTGTTTAAACCTGTGGGGGGATAGGCTGGGACTTGCCCTAATTGCCCACTTATAAAAGATGTAAACAACAGCCCTTTTAGCCACTGGGTACAAAAGACAAACAAAATATTGCCAGAATAATATATCCATCTTCACAGTGTCATTAGGATTTATGCTTGCAAACTGTGCTTTAACCTCCTGGGCAGTTAGCTCGAGTTATTGTTTACTTACAATACTCACCCCAAAGTACACTCGGTCATACTTACCTGTCAGGAGGGAGCCCACGGTGTGGCTCCGGGTCCCTATTTCCGTGTCATAGGTGATGGAGAATCACAGTGGATTACATAAAATAATCTGGGTTAATTACTCCAAAAAAGTTAACCTATCACTTATTCTGAGCCAAGTAACCAGTCCTCCTCCTACCCATCTCTTTATAGCACTTTTGCTGTGGTAAACTGCTACAGAAGAACACTATACTCTACTAGTGAACATCAGTGTTTTTGGTAATCTTTAGATATATGCAGCTTAATATAGATAGTGTTAATGTATAGGCAGCAGTATTACAAACCCCTGTATAGAGATTAGACGTTACACTTGGGAGATTGCTATGGTAAAGAGTAGGAAGGAGTAAGAAAGACAAGAGGCTTGGTGGAGATAGCCATGGTGTCCATATAAATGTAAGGGTGTTAGAACAGATAGGAAGTGTCACCTTAACCCCATAGGTGTGTCGCCCCCATCCTAAATTTAGGTACAAATACCAAATAATGGGGGGAAGAGGCCAGACGTAATGGCCTATCCCACCATCAGTTTTCCCTTGCAGAGAGCAAGGCGAGGGGACTTTGGCGGGGCCACCCTATTTTTACTACCATACCTCCATGTGGAGGATTTAAACAATTAGAGTTATACAGAATCAAAAAATCTATAATCAATCATCAAAAAAAACAAAAAAACATAGTAACAGAATATTAAGAGCCAAGGTAGGTATGTATGTTCAGACAACAGGTTAGTAGCGTACAAGCTGCTATCATCATTAGATAAGTCCATAAGGTAACACGGAGTTGACGATTAAATCCATATTTATTTTCATATAGTTAAAAACACGACGAAGAAGGGGTCCACTATGTAGAGATCTCCAGACCAGACGATGGCTGATTCCAAAATAGTTCATCTAGGGGGTCGATAATGAGTATTCAAAGCACCTCGACGCGCGTTTCTTACGCCTTCATCGGGAGTTGTTTGTTTATTCAGGTCAAGGATGTAAAGGCCTCACATGGGTCCAAACCATCGCATGGGGACACAGGAGGAACAGGGGGCCTCCCACTGTTTGGTGGAGGATCCTCCCTGGTGTCCTCCCGTGCTAAATGTAAGGGTGGGAAGGGTGTGGATTGACAGGAAAGCCTTACAAGCACAGTCTGTAAAATTAGGAACAAGATTGCATTACATTCTAGTCAAATTAAATCCAAAAGTGTATTTCTTGCACTTGCCACCTTTTTCAACCTGTCTTTTGATGCTCCACTGTCATTGAATAATGGACGTTGTTGGGATCAGCGAGGCTCCAATTTTAATACCACATCATCCTTCTGATGTGTTTCAGAAATACTTCTATAACTTAAATGCATCAGAGGGAGAAAGTACTTGTAAAAGCAGATGATTCAGTAGCAACATCTCTCCGTACAGTTTTTATGTTCTGAAAGAAAGACCAATATCGAGTTATTGTATTGATTTGAATCTAAGAAATGTGTGAAGATAGTAGCAGGTATGTGCCAAAGTTTATAACCCCTAAGCTGATGAATATGCAGTCTTCAGTTGCATGAACTAGATTTAATAAAAATGGAAACAGTTGTTAAAGACATTAGCTAAATAATTATTATGTTATAATGTATTATAGTGTGGTCCCTTTTTTCACACTTGTGACACCTGTCATGGGCTCATGCTGTTGCCCAGGGCTAGTGTCTGCTGCCCGCTCAGTTGTAGGCCCCAGTCTCACTTTCAGGCAACTCTTCCTGTCTAACGGAGAGGTTGGAGCTGCGTTGCTGTCCCCTAGTGGAAGCTTGTAGTTAATGCAATCCCAAGCTCTCCTACGTAATCTGAAGCTTTGTTCGAATTGCCCCATTATGATCCATTAAGCTTGGCATACACGGTCCAATTCCTGCACGATCCGATCCATGATCGGATGCCGTGCGCACTCCCGCATCCCTTAAGGATCGGGTCGTGCAGGAATTGAAGGCTGCAACTGACAGGGATTGGACTGAAATCAGCCATCCTGTCGGATTTCACAGAGATCTGTCAGGACGGATAATTTTAGCTGCCCCCAGCTGAACTAATGACCGGCAGAAGCAGAGTGCCATCCAATTCTCAGCACTAGCAGGCAGCATCACGCATAGGATCGGACAAGGAGTCAGCGCGTGATGACATCATCATGCATGGCCTTTCATGCTGACAATTGGCCACGCACCCTTTGTGTGTCTGAATTGACTTTGGATGGGGTCCCCTTTCTGGGCCTATTTATGGCCTGATTTAAGGTGGGCGCATTAGATTTGCGGATGATTTCAAGGCAGATCAATCACCACATGCGCATGTGGCAGTTGATCTGCGTCGGAATTGGCCACAAATCTAGCCGTCTATGGCCAGCTTTGCACAGCGTGTTAACACCAAATTCATGGATGTAGCTAGAAATGACTGGGCCCCATAGCAATTTTTTTTATGGGGCCCCCTTCTTGACCTGCCACTCCAATCCCCAACTTCCTCCTGAACTTCCTTCCCCTAAACCCTGCAGCTGTCCACTGCATCAAAAAGATGTGAAACAGTATACAGCGTGCAAACGTGCAGCTTTTTTTAAATAAAGGGTCATTGTGGTGATGCTAGGTATTTCAGTCAATGATGCACAACATGTCCATTTAACATCAAAGGCGCATCAATGTGAAGCAGAAAACAACTCATTTTTTCTTGTGGATATGTACCCTGAAGTGCAGCTAAACCTTAGATGAATCACATGTAGTTTAATATAGCACTGCATATCATAGACAATCGTACATTTTTGATCAACATAACATGCTGTAAGTTCTTAATTGATCAGCTGAATAATTACTACTAATCTGGTTTTTTCCTGAAAATTTTCCTGAAGGGACAGAAAACTTTCCCACTCTGGGCTAACGCACCCTCCCCCCTAACTTGTATGCACACAACCCTTCTTCTCCGGCAATTGTGGGGACGATACCATGTTCAGGGCTTTGTAATTAACTTGCAAAGTTATGGCCCCCATACATGCACAGATATTAGTGGCCGACAGATAAAAAACGATAAATTTTAAGATTGGTCGACTGAAAATTGGTGCATGCCCACATGGTCCGATCAATTAAATTTGATTGTAATTGTGAAAAAAATCGATCAAAACATGATCGGACATGACGGAAAATTTTGATCAGTTGAGTACAAATTACGATCAAAAAAATCGATCAAAAAAAAAATCGATCAAAAATTGGTTATTCCATGTGGAGTATATTCTATTTTCCATCAATCAATCTCCAATTGTACGATTGAAATTTTTTTATCGTTTTTAGTCTGTCGGACGCTAAAATCTGTGTATGTATGGGGGGCATTAGATACTGAAATTTTCTGCTGAGCTTGCAGCCTCTCTCTGCAGGTCACAGGGTGTAACACCCCTCCGACACCACTGATGCTGCGCAGTCAGTACCCAGCTTGCTGGAAAGAACCAGGTGAGTAGACAATGCAAGTAGAGGTCCCGCATTGTCACACTGACCATCACCTTAGTGGGAGTTGTTCCCTGGCAATGATTTGTTTGTACAGACAGAAATAGTGATGAGCGGCATAGGCAATATTTGAATTTGCAATATTTCGCGAAGAATTCTATAAATATTTGATTTGATATTTGTTAATACAAAATTTGCATGTAAAGCCATGCATTGCAATAATATAATCCTATTGCGCATTGCGATCATCTTCAAGATGAATGGTAATGGCATTGCGATTATACTATCACTATATATGGCCATTAGCTTGCCAGTGCATAATATTCTTAAATGCTTGCCAGTCTTGAATATTCTTAAATGCCAATATGTGCCGCCATATTCAGGAATTCTCAAATTCCCAATATTCGTCGAATATATTCCCAATTTTAAATATTCAAGCTCAACACTACTGTTAAGCTGTGTTTAGACCTTTAGCCTTTGTTAAAATTAAAAGCAATGTTATACTTCACATGCCATTGGTTGATTCTAGACCCTGTACATTTATATTGCAGGAGAAAACTTTACCGGAGAACTTGCCATACTTACTGCTGATCAGCGTTCCCTCATTTTAGCTACTTCCAGTGTATAATTATTTGTTAGCAGAATGTTTGTCATCTGCACCTTCACCACATAATCGCTGGGTATGTTTAATTTTGAATTATATTAAATATTGGATGACAATTTAAATCTACTTTAAACACAACAAAAAGTCTCTTTCTATCAGTTTCAGTCTTTGCTAGATATTTAAAGCGGACCTACCACCAGGAATCTATGTTTTCATGAATGGCACTAGAAGTGCCAATAATAGGAAGGAATGCAGTGAAAAAACCCAAAAATGTACCTGTAATGAGCAATTTAGGAATATAATCAGCCATTCCTCTTCACTTCCTGATTAATGGGCTCAGCAAAACCCGGCAGCACGTCACAGCAGCACATGATTTTTCAGTGTGTAGCCAACACATGAAACACATGGTGGTGCAATATCGCGGGTGGCCACTGGGGGCGTTCAGTGATCTTCTATGGGAATTTTCAAAGCAGCTCACTGAAAAATCACGTGCTGCTGTGACGTGGTGCCGGGTTCTGCTGAGCCCATTAACCAGGAAGTGAAGAGGAATGGCTGATTATATTCCTAAATTGCTCATTACAGGTATGTTTTTGGGTTTTTCCACTGCATTCCTCCCTATTATTGGCACTTCTAG
Source organism: Ptychadena robeensis (assembly GCA_036250615.1). Classification (NCBI taxonomy): domain Eukaryota; kingdom Metazoa; phylum Chordata; class Amphibia; order Anura; family Ptychadenidae; genus Ptychadena; species Ptychadena robeensis. Next base: position 119,587,203 of record CM070035.1, on the reverse strand, counting down.
TGCCATTCATGAAAACATAGATTCCTGGTGGTAGGTCCGCTTTAACATTGTGGATATACAGTATGAATTTGTATTATCTGTCTAATTTGTTTTATATTTTCTGTACCTTTGTATTCCTGTGCATAATAACATCACTTACACTTGTGCAGATATCCTTTTATTTTGCTAGCAAGTTTGGAGTTCAAGTGATACCGTTTATTGGGTAACTGAAGTCATTAGAGAAGCAAGCTTTCGGGATACCGCAGATCCCTTCTTCAGGCTAATACAATCCTGGTTCTTTTATTTTGCTATTAATTTACTTTGTGCAATAATTCATATTTTTATACAATAAGTTGGGAAGCAGACTATGTCAACTTGTATGTGCTATAAATATTTCATATCTAATAACTAGACTTCAAAGGCATTATTTACTCAAGATTTATAGCAATGACCCTTGCATTCACTTGTGAACAAATGTTTTCAGAGGAATACCAGATGAGATGGAATTCCTTGTCTGACGGCCATTCCTAAAATTCCATTTCTTTGGGTATCCTGTATCAGATAACAGATGCTATCAGAGTTAGAGTTGCTTATCCAGACTCCTGCCTTTCTCGTCACTCTGACCTCCAAGAAGATTGCTGACACAGATAAGTGTTGGATAGCTGCTACAAATGCGACCCTTATAAGTCTGGATGGTGCTGAACATGTGGCACCACGTCATACCCTTTATTGGCTAAATTAAGTTATTGCAGAAGCCCCTTTTCAGTCTCTTTCACACTACATGCATTGCATATTCGGCAGTGAATCATATATTGCGCATGGTACACAGGTTTCCCATGGCAGACCTATGTTACCATACACACGACCATGCACTACACTGCTACCATTTTATAAAGACCTGCTGTATGCAATTTGGATGCTCTTGTGTTTACAGTTCCAACACCCTTATATTAACAAACGCAAACAAATGCATATAGCGGGGACTGGCAAGTGCACAGCACATAACTTGGTTATTGTCATCAGCCCAACACAGCAAATGTACGGGTATATAATGTTAAAGAACATAACTTCTCTTCAGGATTTCTACAATTACGGTTATAGTTATAATTACAAGTTATCTAAGCTGACCATACACCTTTAGATCTCTCTTTCAGATATCCTTTAGATCTACCAACAACTATGTAGTATAGGGTCCTCTGCGATTGAACACAGGTAAACTTGATGGTTTAGAAAGTCCCTCATATGTAAAATAGGAGATCTAAAGGAAATCTGACAGAAATCTACAGGTGCGCCCTTAGCGTTGTGTCAGATATCGGCAGCGTGATGACATTATCACGCTGCTGTCAGATATCGGCGGAGCTGGGGAGATAGCTCTGCTCTCTCCCCAGCCCAGCCGATGCTTTACATGGAGACACGTGCACGGCGCTCTAAACGGTCATTGATCTGGCCCATATCTTCATGTCTGTACCCTGCTTTAGAGCAGAGACAGACAGGTAAGACGTTATCTTGCTCTGTATACAATCCTATGGAGATACGTTTATCCCATTGAAAAAAACATTATCTGGCGGCTTCCAGTAGCCACTCGTGGTACTGCAGTTAATTAACCACCAGAAGATTTGCATTTAAACATGGAATCTCTAATATATATTTTTTAGGTTTGTAGGTAGGTAGGTTTTTAGGTTACCAATTCTCAACCATGCTGGCCTGGAGGTAAGCAAAAGTTTAATATATATATTCTGAGTAGACATCAACTTTAGGTTTAAAACCCTGGTAGAATAGACAGACACCTGCATGGACTATGAGCACAGCAGAGAATTGGCAGAGTTCAATTACACTACACATCTGAAAACCTGGTGACTTAAAACTGTAGTGTAACCTGCATTTTGTAACTTTGAGAGCTTATGTCCACTGCGTCTTTTTCTCCATGTTCAGTGCAAACCCACCATGGGGAAAAAGACACAACTAGTTCCAATTATTTGTAACGATGAGCAGCATAGGAAATATTCGTTTTCGCAAAATTTTTCACCTAATATTTGTAGTAAATTCATTAATGTGAGAATTTGTGATCTCCAGTCATTATTACCTTCATTGAGCAAATCAGAATTTGTACATTCACATATTGCAAAGGCGTTGCATGGTACTTTCCACAGATTACCTGCATTGCGCTAATCGGCACATGTACATGCATATATTTTAAATGCAGTGTACTTTAGCTCTGGGTACTTATGTAAAAAAATCGTAAATATTCCCAATTACAAAGCACTATATTTTAGATTTCCGCAAATGCCGATATTTATAATAAAAATTAGCAATTAGAATATTCAAGATAAACAACACGGCGCCCCACGGCCACTTTGTTTTAAATAGGTCCTGTGATGCTATTGTGGCAACGCTGGGTGTCGCTGTGATGGACGACCAACCATCCATTGAATATCAATGGACATGTCAGCGGGACTTGGAAATCCACACAAAAAAAGCATCAGGGTTGGTTTTTCTGTGTTTTTCCTTTTGAAATCTATATATGTGTGTTGCCACCAATGTGGCATTATTGCACCCTGGCACTATTGCAGCGGGCAAACCACAGTTAAAAATGGAAAACCAAACTCTATATTTTAACTGGGAAAGTTAGGGGTCGTCTTATACATTGGAAAATACTGTACTATAAAACAAATTTCCAAATCCCTTCTTTTAATTTGTCATTAATATATTTTAGGAGACTTTCTCCAGCCATGTTAAACAATGTACAGCAAAAGTGTTTTCCTGATAAGGAAGATAAGTTATTAAAACAAAACTTAGCCTCCAGATGTAAAAATTTTAAAATGTAACCACAATATTATTTATATTGGTAGATCATGTCCTCAGAAATTGTATTAGAGCTTGCAGCTGTGGTTGGCCAGATACAAAAGTATGTTCTCCGCAGCAGACATTCCAATGCGAATACCTGATCATTAGGATGTCAAGGGACCTGTTTGTTATTATGTCTACATGGGAATGGAATCCATGAAAGGCCTGGTCCACACCTATACATGTTTACGCATGGTGGGAAACACACTTTCAGCATGCCCAAAATTTTTTTTGAATATGCAATGGGACAGTTTATGTGACAATGCAATTCAATGGATGGAGATTGAGGCTAAATGTGCATTAGCATAACTGTCGTTAAGGTCTGGTTCACACCTATCTGCTTTCATTTTCACAAGCACATGATAAGCACAAGACTTTGCTCATTACTTGTGACTTATTCTGGAGTATTGTGTGAAATATTGTTCTACTGGTATAAAAAGTCAACTTGCAAAGAAAACTATGTATTCACAAAATACAAACACTGTGCATAACCCATCATATATCAACATGTCTTGCTGCCATTATGGTCAAAGTGAAGTTGTTTAGCAAGATGTTGAAAACATGTAGAAGCATGTTGTCCTCTGCACAGATTCAGCCCTCTGGTCACTCATGAAGAAAGGAACACCCTTTTCTCACACAGAGAACTGATTACACCAAGAGGCAAGCCCTTGCAAATATTTATATATATCAGAGGTCCCACTGAAACTGATATTTGAGTTTGGGATACAAGAGCAGACATTTGGCCTTTTGATAACTTGCTTGTCCGTTAACTCTTTGCCATACTGTACACATTTTTAAATATGGATAGGATCCGATTGGAAAAAAAACTGTCCTGCAGTTTTTTCTATTTTTTAAAGCCATACCTATCCATTTTAGATGTTTTTTCAAGGTAAAGCATGGGTTTAAATGTTTATAAATGTAAACTACATTCATCAACCCAAGTTGGAGTAATGTTAAATTTAATTGACTTGTGCAGTATATACAGAGGGGTCTGAGGGATATTGCACAGCATCCCTCTGTGTACACATCCCCCCTGATCCTTGCGAGTACCCCCTCTTCAGCATTATCAATTATGCTAAAGAGGCAGGGGGCGGCACCATTGACCTGTATCATGAAAAAAAAACTGGCACTCAAAGGCCAGGGTAGAATGTATTCTCTGCTCACCTTACTAAAAGTGAAGTTCTCCTTTGATTTGTGCATGTGGTTTGAGCAAGTTTATTCATGTGTCTTCCCTTTTTTTATAACAGAAACTCTCATTTGTTAGCAGCAGAATTAAGAACTACCTGATTTGCATTAGATGTATGTTTAATTTTGTTGTTAATTTGTTTCTGTGCAAAAGCTGCAATTTGGTTTTGTTTAGACAGTAACTGAATCAACCGTGCAATGATAACAAAAGGGGAAGGCAAAAAAGGAACTTGTCAAATTCTGGTTGATTTACAAGCCAGCAGAACTAATGCAAATATGATGTAGCTCTTCTGGAATTTTGCATTGTGACTGTAAATGTCATGAAAACAGACACACACGGTGATTTCCATGTCTAAAACAAATCTTAATGCAGGACACAGCAGAGTGTGTTGCTGTACATTGCAGTGACACATAATGCAAACAAAATAATGAATGCACACAGGTAGTCAGATCGAGTCTTAATGCATAAATGTACATTAAAAATTATTTTGTGAATCCAGTTAAAGTTAAGTGTTAAAGTATCGGCCGGGAATCGATTGCGCAAAGTGGTGCAATCCGTGATGTCACTACAACTGATCGATTGTGGGACTATTGCATGGGTATCTTTCCCCTTTTCCTAGGGTCAGGTAGTGAAGAGGGACCCTGCCAACAGACATAGAGTTAGCCCAAATTCACGTGGTCAGTTTCAGGGAGGCTGCAGCCAGGGTGGTTTTGGGAAATGGTTGGTTGGTCGGTAGTGATAAACAGACAGTTCCAGACTGACCTCCTGAATAAGGGCTAAAGGGAGAAACCTTCATTTCTATTGCGTTGTTTCTACTATTTTCTTTCATCTCATTCCCTGTCTTGTGAAATCTGGTGTCAATGTGTCAGCTGCACAGAATGTAGGCCAAATTCTGAACAACAAAATACACGTAATAATAAAATGACAGGTTTTAGAAGGAAAAAAGGAGTAGGGTAAGTATAATAGATTTTTAATATGTCGTATTCAAGTCAAAAAACAAATTTGTTTCTTGAAGTCTAGAACACATATGAAAACCCTGTTTGGGTGTCATGAAAATTCCTTTTACTTTATGAGCCTGCCAGGAAAAGGAAAAGTTTTGAGAACACTGTACATCTGTGCTTTGTGGGCTTTACACTGCATAAGGTACCATTTACAATTATTGGAATGGCAACAAACTAATGTCAGTTCAAAGCAACAACCCAAGCTACAGTATGTCTTCATATAGTTTATACTACCAGTCCCATTCACACAATTGTGTCATTACCAAAAAGCATGATTAGTGCCTAAGATAAGGGCCAATGCGCACTTTCGTAAACCACTATACCTCCTTATTAGGTTGCGGTGCTAAATAAATGGTACAACAATGCTGAAATGTATATTGTTAAGCTACTTGGAACACTTGGCTCGATGTAAGCATACGATCGATGTAAGATTAGATGAAAAACATTGATTATTGTATTTTGTCGATCATAACGTGTGCACTAGAGTATAATTTACAATCATACAATCGTTGTACAATATCGACGTAAAAAACATTGATTATTGACTAAAGTCGTCAATGCCGTTGATGCCGTAAAAACAGTAAACTGTCACTTCCTTGAATACAATTGTATATGTTAACATTCCACGAAAGTAGTTCGATCATGGTACAATTTGACGATTGTTTTCCAACTTTTCCGATCACTCTTCAGTCGATGTAATGGCCGTCATCGAACAATTATCGTCAATCGTACCATGTATACTTCCAACGATTTTGGCACAATCGATGTAAATATTTATCTATTTACATCGATCGTACACTTACATTGAGCCGTGTGTTCCTAGCTTAAGGGGTTACATAAAGCCAAGAACAACAATTTTACATATCTCAGTTTAACTTTCTTAGGTTAAAAGGTGTCTGAAACCACACATTTTCTTCATTTTCTGATCCATTGACTGCAATTGACTAAAAAAGATCTAAAAATGCATGGTATCGGATGCTGAGGAAATAGAACCATAGGATTAATAGCTGCATTGGATTTCACTTTCTAAAGAACCATTTTTAGCGAATACAGAAAATACCGGCAGATTTTGCATTGAAGCAGTATCCTGATCCCGTAACTTTTCCTAAAATAACAAACTGACCTTCCTTCAAAACTAGAATCCAGGGGGAAACCTAGAGAACTAATACATATGCAGTTCATGTTTAAGTTTTTACTGGCTCCCAGCCACAGTCATAAAATCAATGAATTCGCACAGAGGTGACATTATTTCACTCCCAGAGGAGGGGTGACACCAAACTTTCCAACCAGTGACATCTTTTTTTTGTATGCAAGGTCTAGAGGAGTAATTCAGCAAAAGGTCTCTTTCCATAGGGAACATGTTCTACCATTCATATTTGTATGAAAAGTGCTTATGCAGCATATTCCTTAAAGCGTGCAATTTGTACTGTGCAAAGCGTGAATTAGCGTTCAAGGAATATCAGGCCAATTGATCGCCCCACACACCTTGCCGAACCTGGCCCTGTTTGCAAAAAGTAAAAAACGAGAGTTTCACAATTTATGGATCAGTGTAGTCCAATCCCTCACAATTTACTTTAGATCTACCAAAAACTATGAAGTACAAGGGCCTCCTTCTTTGGATACAGATTGATTGGATACTTTAGGCCCCTTTGTTACACACTTTGGATAAAACATAAGTTGATTAAACTGCAATACTTGCAGTCACTTTAACATATGGAGACATTAAGGCAGTGGTTCTCAACCTTTTAAGATCAGCAGACCCGGAAGTAACGTCGCAAAGTATTTGGAATGCAAGTGTTGGTGCGGTGTGGACAATCTACTACATAACTCCCAGCACACTAAAGGTGGGTTTACACGTGTAGATTTTTTCTTCAATCAACTGCCAATCCAATTTTTTGATAGATGTTTTTGTCGAACATCGTTCGTCCATTTATCGAATGTAACATTAGATTTTTTTGTTCGTCCATACCGATATCGAATGGAAATACATTCGAAACTATGACAGATAAAAATTTAATGTTCGATGAACTTTCGAACTATTTTTTTTTTCGAGGTCGAACAAAATGTATCCGTCGAACAAATTGGCCATTCTAGATTTTTGTTCAATCAACCAAAAAATCGTTAGTTCTTCGTTGATCAAACAAAAAAATCTACACGTGTAAACCCACCTTAAACTAAGTGTAATGTCCCCTCCTATTTTACATTTTTACAATTTGCACAAATGTTGTAGGAAGTTAGGAGGGAGAGTAACGCCCTTATCTCTCCTATGTTAGGATGCAGCGGGTGTTACTCTTTCTCCTAATTTCCCACACCTTGTTAGCAACAGCTCTGATGCTTTCCATGCCAACCTCTGTGAAATAGGCATTCGACCCCCAGATTGAGAACCGCTGCCTTAAGGGGGTTTTCACACTATACACATTTTAAAGATGCACCACATCCAGAAAATCAAATAGTTTTTGGTAAATATGTGGCACCCCACTATCATGGTTAGCCCATGCTATTCCATGATAACCACGATGGGACTTTCAAATCGGTAGTAAGATTTTACAGTATAAAGTCAAGTGGAGTAAGGATTATCAACACCAAATAAAATCCAATTCTGTGTGCATTTAATCAGAAAAGTCACATACAACAATGTACGAAGAAAACAATTTGCGAATTCTCAAATAGCAAATATTCGCCAAATATATTTGAAATTCGAATATTTGAGCTCAACACTACTGCATACATGCTTTCACTTATCCTATTTTGAACACCCAATTTTGATCTTTGAACCCCTGCATGGTAGAGCATTTTGGGGGTCACCAGTTAACCCCTAAGACTACATCCATGCAAATTTTCAGGTCCCTGAGCACAATTCTTCCTACTAAAAAGCCCCCTATGATATATTGTTTTTTTATTGTTAAACGCATACACTTTATGTCACTTGGATAACCGCAGGGAAACATTAATAGCCATGAAAGGTTGCAGATAGTGGTGTCACATTGTAAATTACTAATCCAAAAAAGGGTGTTGGAGCATCTGGGGGTTGAAAGTCAGGGAGTAGGCATATATAAAGCCCTAGCTCCAGTGCACTAAAATCCTTGTGTTGACCACAGAGATTATGTTGCAATTCTCAACGGCGATGGGGCAATGAGGGGGGGTTTCCACTTGCATCGGGACTACTCCGCTAAGCATATTGCTGTTCACACAGCACTGAGCCATTCCACCGATGCAGGGCTAAACATAGTGGAGTACGTTGAATCTCTGCATCAGCAGGTGAAGTCTATGTGCTCCACAGCCCATGAGAGCCCTGGTCCAGGGGCTGGTGGAGGCTTGACGGAAGCCAGTCGATCCAATGGCGGATGTGGAGTTAAACGGGCCTAAGAGTAAAATCTGACTACTGAGGTACGAGATCTGGGGGTTCAAACATTACTGGGGGTTACATTTGTGGATGGAGACAGCTAATCGGAGGCTCAATTAAGAACAGGGAGGTTCATCTGCAGTAGAATCTACCATGCAGGAGGCTGATGCAGAGGACAGTGAGGGAGATCACCCTTAATATGAGGTGAGTACCAAACACCATCTCCTGGTACTCATCTGAGGAGCTCACTAAAAAGTTATGTGCATCCCTCGACCGGGGGAAAAGGGAGTGCTAGTGGTAGAGGGCCCCTAAAAATTACCTAGTATGGGACCCCAAATTTTCTAATGTCAGCCCTGAGACTGTGTCCTGTATAGACTATAGGGAGAATATTTATATAAATGTACTCAACTACGTCAGGCTTCTGTCCGGCCGACTGGGTCAGCGCCGTAAAAACTGCCAATCCACTGGCAGTGCACGGTAAAATTCCAAGCTCCGGACCTCAGACTGAATGGAAATTTGGTAAGTGGACCTTTCAAATTTATATTTGAGTAGCCCTGGTATAGCGCATAAAGCCCCCATATACCTTTAGATCACTCCATACAATTTCCTTTAGATCTACCAACAACTATGTAGTATAGTGGCCTCCCTGATAAAATACATAGTGACCAGAAGGATTAGAAAGGTCCTCATATTACATGGTTTGGGTAGAATAAAAGTTGTACAGAAATTGTATGATGAGATTGTAAGGTGTATGGGGGCCTTAAAGAGCCCTGTGTTTGTAAAATGTGAGGGGATGTCATTTGGCAAGTAAAGATCAGATCTGTTCACACTATTAAAAGGAATAAGACTTTAAGGCTTTTTTAACTGCCTAAACACTGCCCATATTAAATGCTTGGCGAGTCCATTGAAAATCAGACCTGTAAACATCATGTCCATAGGTATGAGGAGGTTATAGAAACATTGCGATTAACGCATACTAATGAAGGACAAAACACGCCAGCACCCCTCATTGGCCATCCTGGACCCTTAACGTGTCCATGGTGCCCAGTGAAGACTATGCCCAAGTCTCAACTAGCATTAAACTCTGCCCTTTTTGCGCATCAAACGGGGGTATCTTAAGCTGGGTCTATACTATAAATGGCACAGGCGTTATGGACATGCGCCTGCCAACAGTTTGCCTGCTATTCGGGCGCTGTTCCTGTCAGTTTAGGTCATGGTATTTTCCATGTCAGCAATACCATGCCCTATTCATTTCCATGAGCAAACGTTTTTGCGCATGTTACATTGTGCGCCCATTGTTTATCAATAACTTGTGTGTGTCTGCGTGGTTCTGACTGATCTACAACGGCCAGCAGGGTCATGCCCCGCCGGTACCACATTGCATGGTTTTCTCCGCGTTCAGACAGTGTGCAGAGGACATGGGGAAAAATAACATAGTGTAGACCCAGCCTTATGCTCTAAAAATGTTAACACACTGGAACTTTAGGTCACGTTGCTTCATTTTTTAGGCGGCGAACTGCCTTGCCTAGCATCAGAGCATGCATGGAGAATGCATTAAATCCACCCTAACGCAGTGGATGCTTTTTATTTCTATTCGATAAAATGTTAAGCTTGGTTGAAGATAGTGGAGATAGTTTTTGACTAAAAAAGTTAGCATGCCCATTATCACACAACTAGTACTGTACTATTGCTGCGAGTCAGAAATATGTTACAATGCTGTTTTGTGCTTTGTATACGCTGTTTATGTTTGGTAAAAGTTGAATTAAATGTATAAATAGAGACCTTAGTGTGGACTATTTGTTATAGAAACGTGTCCAGGATGTAAATAGTGGTAGGCCCGCACAGCCTATGTGACAGGACTGTGGTGTGTCAGGTACAGTAGTGGCTCCTCTGTAGAATATAAAGTAGAATGGCTGGTTGCTGCTGCTGGCTTTAGGAGAGAATGCGGCCCTCCTCCCTTCACCAACAACCTCCTGTCAGACCTAAACCCCCACCCACAGGGCTCAGCACACTCCCTCCCCCATTACACACATCAGCAGCTCTGAGTCCTTCATACACACACACTGGACTCATCCAGGGACACACAGCTAAGAAAACACAGCACACCAAGCTGTTATTAGCAGGGGATGAGCTGAAGGTGAAGGGAAGCTGAAGAGCTGCATGGAAAAGGGGGTACAAAGAGGAATAAAGCCAGGACAGAGCCAGACAGAGGACTTCCTAAGCTAAGAGGATCTCAGACAAAGCCAATTTGCCTGCCACAGCTGTGTCCAGGAGGAGCTGTAAGTGTATATCCATAGAATGGCAGCATGCCTTCCCTTTGTGTAGGGTGGATTCAGTTATAGAATGCTGATTTTAGGGGTTTTGTGGCTAGATGTACAGCCCCCCGTCCTTGTGACAGCGCCCGATCGTGTCATTACAAATATAGTAATAATGATCATTGGTTTCATCTGGTTCTTGATGTGTCAGGCTGTGTTTGGTTACGGTTAACATAAAAAAGAACATGTGTCGTTTTTAGGCGTATCTTTTCCCTGTGTGTCAGAAGAAATACTTCCAGGTTTATTCACCAAAGTGATAAAAAAATGTCGGAGCGATCCATAAATCCAGCACAGCATAGAGTTTTTTATATATATTAACTGTTTGTACCAGGATATGTTTTACATACTTTTGCATTTTGCCGCTTTTAGGGTTTATTAAAACCCCCAACTTTTTTATTTTTGTATGTTTCTGGCAAGTAGGGTTGTTAAAATCCCTGTCAAGTTTTGGTTGCCATATGTGTTAAATTAAAGGGATTTCCTCTCTCTTCCTGTACTGTAGACAACAGGATGTGAGTGATCCTTACAAAATGAGGTTACTTTCATGAAAGATAGTGGTCACCAGAACAAGTGTCCTCATTGGAAGGTTTACCCATTTCATGTTCTGGTGATAGCTGCAAGTTTTGGGGTTTCCTTGGCTGTAAGCCCTAATGGTAGTGGTCAACGGGCAAAAGTATGTTGAATTCACAGGCAGCTTATAAAACCTTACAGAGGTTTGAATTTATAATGTTATAATCTAAGCCTTTCAGTTATAAAGCTGAACATTAAGCTCTGGGGGTTATTGGATATGGCAATATACCTACCCGATTTATCACTTTCCTAGAACTCTTCTTTTCTGTGTTGTGGATTGCCTGAGCATCCTTCCATGCAATGCAGAACTGTTTGTCCTGCATTTTATAGAAAGCTGTCAGAGAGCTTCAACCAATGAGACTTCAAGTTCAGGGGACCGGTTGCAGGATAAGGAGAAAGCTGGCAGCAGCAACAATTATGGTCAGTATTCCACCCTATTCATCATCCTCAAGGCACAAGCAGCAGTTGACTTTTGAATTGGAATGGGAATGGGTGTAAATCTTCTTCCCTTTTTTTTTTTTTTTTTTTTTTTTTTTTTTTTTCCTTGGGTTTTTTTTTTTTTTACAGGAATAGCTCTGACAAGAAACCCTTGCAACTAGGTGAGAGTTTGTTCTCCTTAATATGTCCTCTGTAGCAATGCTGGCACTGCCAAGAGTGTGAGATTTACTCTGTCTAGTAGTAGACTGGGAAAGGCAGGTTACCTAGCTGTACGGTTTAAGGTGACCCTATCCGATAAAACAATGCTCAGAATGGTACTTTCCCACTATACAAGTTGTGTTGTGGACTGGCAACGCACGTGTTTGCGCTAATGCAGTACATACCACATGCATAACCACACATTCTGTGTGAATGCTTCCCAAACAAGTGTATGGGAAACGCACACACAAGTGGGAATGGTAGAACAGGTTTCCTATTCCTAAGGATTCCATGCGGTAATGGCAACGCAGCTTGTGTAGTGTGAATAGGCCCTAAATACTTGCCTTCCTTGTGCTGCCAAATGCCAATTCCATCCAGATGGACCTTCCTCTGAAGTCTGTGGAGGAACTAGCACAATTGGCAGTATTGATATTCTTGGTCTCTTGCTGTGTTCAATGGTTCCTTCTTAGCATCCTCCACAGCACTACAGAATAATGTAATGAAGGGCAGGTCCTTGAAAGGGACCACTAAGTGAAGGACAATGGTTATTGAGGGTGTCCTTTTTATGCTTTTTGCACACAGTGGGGGATGTGAATACTGCCTCTTCTATTAAACAGACCTTTTAGGGCATGGCATTCTTTTATAATGTAACTGTCATTTTAACTTCAGAAGAGAAAATTCACCAGGCTCACTTTGATTTATACCAGAGCAGTATATAGCTTGTATGGGCCAAAAAAAAACTTTTTTATGTGTATCTCAACTGTATATAGGCTGGTTGTCTGGAGTTCATCTTTAGTTCATTCAAGACACATCTCTTCCCTTAAGGTTACTGCTCTTAAGTTTATCTAACATGACTCAAATTCCTAACAACGTGCAGTGGTCTTGCAATGAATTATTACTGTAACTGAATGTCTAGACTTTAAATTACCGTACCTCTTTTTAAATCACTACTTATAGAGGATCGAGTATGTAGGTTGCAAGTATGCGATTATTTTTTTTTGAATTGTCAGCATTTCAATAGCTTTTATGCATGGGCTAATGGCACACATCAGTATACTACCTACTCTTTTGTTCTAGTGATGACACTGATTTCTTCTTATGCCTTTGTAAGGGCTGAAAGGGTTATGACTCAAACAGGAGTTATGGTTTCGCTTATTCAGAGTAATTAAAAAGATTTGGAAATATATGTAGCTGTTTTTATTTTGGCACATGATAGATGTCGGAAGTACATACAGTTGTGTTCAAAATTATTCAACCCCCAATGAAATTGAGTGTTTTTGACATTGATTTTGATCATTTCAGTCATCTTGTTTACAATTAAATAAAAAAGGGCACTTGTAAGTCAAACATAACATTAATAATGAAATAACCACAAATGTATTTTCTGTTCTCACATCATTAGTTAGTTAGTTTTATACAACCCCCAAGTGACATTCATTCTTAGTACTTAGTACAACATCCTTTTCCAGTTATAACCGCTTTTAAACGTGAAGCATAGCTTGACACATGTGTCAAGGTATCTTAGCCCATTCATCATGGGCAAAAGCCTCCACTTCAGTCACATTCTTAGGCTTGCGCTCTGCAACTGCTTTCTTCAAGTCCCACCAGAGGTTCTCAATCGGATTTAAGTCTGGTGACTCCAATGGCCACTCCAAAATGTTCCAGCCTTTAACCTCCCTAGCGCACTGCTGAGGTCCAGATTTCTGTACCAAAAGTGCACCATAGACTTCAATGGTAATTTTTTCTTAATGTTGTAGGCCTGTAACTTCCCAAAATATGTCTGTACAAGGGTCTAATAGACATCCTGACGATAAAAATGTTTGAAACAAACAATTATGTAAACTAAAAAAATAAAATTTTTAATAAAAATAATGAAAAAAAACACAAAAATTAGGACACAAAACTATGCTGCTATGTACTAAATATCGCCAAAATAAAAAGTCTCTGGTGCCCCAGATGTTCCCATTTGCACTTAACCCTCTCTAACCTGGTGTGATAAAATCACACCAGGAAAGAAAGGGTTACTGCAAATGGGCACATCTGGGGCATCAGGGACTTTATTCTGGCGATATTTAGTAGAAAGGGGGAGTTTGAAAGCAGTTTTCTACATAGAAAACTGCTTTCATTATATTTACAGTACAAATCTCCCGCCGCCTCCCCGTGTGACGTCATCACGTCACTCGGAGCGGGGGGGGAGAGAGGAAGACACAGGCAGCCGAGCAGCATGTCGCCAGCATGTCACAGGGACAGCGTGAGTATGCTCTCCCACAGCCGTGATTTGTACTGGACGGCAGCACCTCTTCCAGTGCGATAGTACCATGCTCTAGTGGACTTGGAGGTATGCTTGGGATCATTGTCCTGTTGAAAGGTCCAACGTCTCCCAAGCCTCAGGTTTTTGACAGACTGCATCACATTTCCTTCCAATATCTCCTGGTACTGAAGAGAATTCATGGCACCTTGCACACGCTGAAGCTTCCCTGTACCTGCAGAAGCAAAACAGCCCCAAAGCATGATTGACCCCCGCCATGCTTCACAGTAGGCAAGGTGTTCTTTTCTTCATAGGCCTTGTTCTTCCTCCTCAAAACATAGCATTGATCTATCCATCCTTTGATCTTCCTCTTCCTGTTATTTTCCCTTATTCGGGAACAGTGAGATTGACAGGTATCATTTTAAATCGATCACACTGTTTGCTGGTATGATTGAACAATGTTAGAATCTAAGATCGATATATGCAAAGGACCATTCGCTGTTTGGCCGTCCATGCTGCCCTGTTGCAACTGGCCCTTAATGAACACTAACAAGCTACAATACATTCAATTATGGGCAAAGTGACAGGTTTGCTTAGCTTACTAGAAGAAATACAATCTGTTGGAGATAAATAATTCCCAATATTACATGTTCCACATTTGTATTAATTCCTTGTATAGAAGACCAAAATTTAGAGATTTCAGAAGCTTAGCAAGCTGCAATAGCTGACCTGGTTATAAAAAAAGAAATCCTGCTTGCCTGGTTGGTGTTCTCTTCCCTGTGTCTTTAATACGTTCTGAATCACTGACCCAGAATGAGTATGCAGCTCAAGTATTAAACTATTTGTAGCAAAACTTGTGCTGCGGCTATCTGCTTGTTTCAGGTGTGTGAGTGAGACTACTAAAGCCAAAAGATTTGTTTTTTATCCAGACAATTAAAATTCTTTTAAAATGAGTTCAGCAAAATCATAGCATAGACTTAATGTGATAGTTGAATAGTTCTGCAGAACAGTGACATAAACATACTTGTTTATTTCAGTAAAGTTTTATATATTGTAAGAACAAATCACTGGCATCAGTCTTATCCTATTAGCAAGCAATGTATAATCCGGATGATTGTGTCCTTATAGCCTGTGTAGGGCTATCAAGGAGATGAAAAAAAAAACGAGGTACCTAATTTTATGTAGACAATTCAGGGTCAGGCTCAGAGCCCATGAGCAACACAGGTTCCAGCAGGATCACAAACCGTACCAACAGAGCGGAAGCAAACATAAACATAGTCAGAAACAAGCCATGGTCAATAGCCAGTGGTGTCAAGTGTCAAGTGGCTTATATAGTAAGTACATGGGAGGGGTCAGGTGTTCAGGGTTTAACTATTGGGTATAAAGAAATATTTGTCCAAGAGATTGAACAAGGTACAAAATCAGATATTCAAGTGGCTCAGAAAACAGCTGCAGCCAGACACCAAAGCATCCCTGGGTCCAAACCCAGGATATCAGAGAACGATTCCCCCAGGTGGTACGCATAGATTCCCTGTACACTTCTTGTGTCACCCCATTGTGATCCATCACACAACAATTATATTAAGCATACAGTAAACCCATTAACTTCCATGTTAATTCCTGAGGACCTATGTAATTATGACTTTTCTGTGAACTTTGCCCTAAATCTAGTGATCCACAATGTAAAGTCCATGCTACATTTTTAAATTTAGCTTTGCTGTTTCTTGTAGTTTTCTAATGCATTTAGCCATGTCAATTACTAAGTTCAAGGTAACGTGAAATTTTTGTGAACCTTAATTTCTGCTTTTCTCTGTTATTATTTAGGTAGTGGCCTCTTAGATCTTGAAGTCTTCAAAGAACAAGTGATGAGTGGGTACCATACTGCCATTGCTCCCCTGACGCCTTGTATGGAAGGCCTGCCCCCACTGCCAAAGAGCCTTAGTGGTCTTCTCAATTCAAGCGGGGGCTCAGGGTGGCGTGACCTAGAGAGGGTCTATGCCCAGAAGTCACGTATTCAGGATGATTTAAGTCGTGGAGGCTCAAGTGGCAGTTCTCATTCACTACCAAAGCCACCCAACCTTGATGCTGCATTGGCTTTGCTTAGGAAAGAAATGGTAAGTTAAGCTTGTTTTTCTTGTTTTTTGATTGGAAAGAGAAACTCTACCAAAGAGTTCCCATAATGAATTGTAGCGTTGCACACAGCGTTTTATATTCTTTCACATATCTCTGAAATGAGAAGGATCAATCATGCCACATGGAGTTTCTTCAAGTAAAATCTACATGTGTTATACCTAATGTTTATGACCTCAGAAATCATCATCATGTTTAGGTAACCCTGCTTGCTCATTTCTTCCTCAACAAAGCATTAAGTCCCAACATAATACTCAGCTAAATCTGCATAATATTTTGCAGGTGCATCACAACAAAGGTGCTCAAAGTTCTCTAGCTTTCTTTTAAATACTGCTATAGCCCAAGTAGTAAAACCTGTGCCCCTATCAGCAGCTGCAAAGTGAGAGCTTTGCTCTTTATAATTAAGTAGAAATATCTCTGCAGATGTTTAACAAGCTCCTGAGATGGATAAAAGAGCTGTGACTCTATTGGCAGAAATATAGTACTGACTCAGTATAGTATCCCCTGACCCCTCGAGGGAGACCTCACCTTCTCTGAAGACCAAGAGTTCCCACTTTGCAGCAAGTGTTTCTGTCAAGCTGTAAATAAACTACAAGACATACCATTTTCTACTTTTTGTTACAATTGTATCTAGCTTATTTTAACTGAACACCTTTAAATGGACATCTAAGTAATGTTTTATGTACATTGTGTTCTAAGACTCTTCTTAAGGTTCCAACTTATGGATAAGCTGGCCAAATGTTCAGACATCCAGCTGACATCACTGTTCCCAGTAATAACTGTGAGTGATTTCTGACTTGGGAGAAAGCTTAGCAAGCATTACTGTAAGGAGGTTTATTAGCATTAGTGTTAATTGGCAGTACAACTAGTGCTTGTTTTGCACAGAAGACCTGCTGACCTCAATAGTTGTAAAAAGTGTGTTAAATGTTAAAGTAAACGTTGGGAAAACATTTACAAATTAGTAAGACTGACCATGTATTTTCCCTTCATGACGTCATGATGGTTTGACAGAACAGCTCAGAGTAGAATTTATTGTTTCCTATATGTGTGAAGGAGTAAAATCTAAAGATTTATAGGATCTTTGTGCGTTATAAAGGGGCTTGTGTTAAGCATTTGTCATTTCCTGTACTGATGTAGATTGAGGAATGGATCCATTCACTGGACTTATATTATTATTAATAACTTTTATGCACAGCTGTACATTAAATAAGAGTTTAGATGCAATAGAAGATAACACACACACAGGTGCAGGTTATAACACAGGAGGAGTTGAGGACCCTGCCCTATCAGGCTTAAGGTTGGGGACAAAGTATACAATGGGTGGGAGGGAGATGGGACTGGCAGGGTGGTGAAGTTAGGAATGAGAAGATGGGTAGGCCAGACTATAGAGGGGGTTTCCAGGGCTTTAAAAGGATGTTAAAAGTTGGAGCAAGCTTAATGGGACGAGGAAGAGTTCCAGAGTGTATGAGCAGACCTAGAGAAGTCTTGAGGCCACGCATGTGATGGTGTTATGATGGGGGATGTAATTAGGTCATGTAATGTAGGTCACTGTAGGAGCCAAGGTGGCAGTTAGGGGTATATCAGGTACCAGGTTGGAAATGTAAGCAGGACAGAAGGTATGTAGTGATTTTAAAAGCACGGCACAACTGAATATGATTTTCTGAAAAATTTGAAGCCAGTGTAGAGATTTTTAGAGAGGAGCAGCAGATGAAGAGAGGCTAGAGAAGTAAAACAGTCTAGCAGCTGCATTCATGATGTACTGAGGCGAGAGTCTAGTTATAGACAAAGACCACAGAACATGTTGTTGCAGTAGTCAAGGCAAAAAAATATGAGAGTGTGTAGCAGAACAGGTGGTTTCTGGGATAGGAAGGGGCATAACTTGCAGATATTGCACAAATGAAAGTGGCAGGATCTACCAATGTTTTGAATGTGGGGAGTAAATGAGAGGTACCAGAGCTCTACCTGCATCCTGCTGTGAATTCATCATCATCCAGCTCCATTTATAGAAGATCAGGAAGTTCTACCTAAAGCAGGGTACAGACCTGCAGATATGGGCCAGATCGATGGCTGCTTTGAGCGCCGTGCATGCTCATGGTCATCTATCTGGCCCGTCTAATATGCGGCCATCACTGTTAAATATGGCTGATGTCCACTGCTTTGCCTAGAGACCGCGGGTCTCCAGGCAAAGCATCGGCTGAGCTGGGGAGAGCAGAGCTGTCTCTCCCCAGCTCCGCCGATATCTGTCAGGAGCGTGATGACGTCATCACGCTGCTGCAGGGAACATCGGACGGCTCAAATAACGAGCCGTCTGTACCCTGCTTAACAGCCAGCAACTAAATAGTGATAATACATTTGTTCTAGTAATAGTTTGGGATTGGTTGGTGGTTGTTTAGGGGTTTCCTTCATTTATAGACCGTAATTGGCTTAATTGATTGCAATACTGAATCTATTTAAATTGTTCTGTACTATCTATCCACTGTTATTTCTTAAGCCCCCCATACACCTTACAATACAATACCATACAATTTCTGTACAATCAACTTTTCTTCTACCAAAACCATGTAATATGAGGAAGTTTCTAAACCTTCCAATCACTATGTATTCAGGGAGGACCCGGCACTACATAGTTGTTGGTAGATCTCAAGGAATTTGTATGGAGTGATCTAAAGGTGTATGGGGGGGCTTTATAAAGTAGGCTATGATTACATTTGAATACAGTCCCATTTTTAGGACCACTAATAGGACTAAAGCAAAGCCCAGACCAGAGAGAAAAATATTGAAAAACTGGAAATCATAAAACTTAAACTTCTACTTTAAATGTACAACATAAATTTGACTCAAACTATTCCTGGGTTTTTAGAAGCGCTTCGGTATGTAGCATGCACAGCTAAGATCACTGAAAAATGCAGTGTTTAATTACAGGTGTCATTGAGCGTGTGATTACATTACCAGCTCACACTGTGAGCTTCCCAGTGTAATTCAGAATATATTGTCTGATGATACCACAAACAATACTGTAACACCGTAGCATACGTATAGAGACATGATTTACTCTTATGCCTGTCTTTAGGGCTTGTTTCCACTAGCGCGGAACTGAGAGGTTAGGTGCGGTTCTAACTGCGTGGTTCGGTGCGGTTTCGTCCGCCCACAACCGCATACATTGGAAAAGCATGTGGCAGTTTCCATGTATGCCGTTGTGCGCGGATGTGAGCGGTTGCGATCGGGCGCGGATGCGGTTTTAAACGCAGCATACCGAGTTTTTAACCGCATGCTGCGGCGATCCGCACCAATCCACGCCAAACCGCGCACATTGACATGAATGGGAGCGGATTGGCGCGGATTGGATCGGTTGTGCAGAGAACAGGGCGTGGATTTCGTCCGCATCCATTGTTTCCCTATGGGCGCGGTCGGGCGCGGTCAGGAGGACTGGAAGACAGAAAGACACTGAGAACAACTCCCCCCTACTTCCTGAGTAAAAGAAAGTAAAATAAAGTTGTTGGTGAAGCTGTGAAGTGACACAGACTTGCAGCAATTGTAAGTACTCATTTATTTGTACATTTAGGCCCCCCATGTACCCCCAAATAGGAATAGAAGAGTGATTACTATAGATGGGCAGTTCTTAGGCCATGCTGTTTTAGTACAATTCTGTGTAAGCATGTGTTTATTAATAGAATAATAATTATGTCAGTACTGTGATCATCATGTATGTGACCAGAATAGGATAGTGTTCTGTATAGCAGTCTGTATAAAAGTCTGAAGTATGGGCCAAAGTGGGCACATGTTTGGGCCCACATCCTCTCCAGGGCCACCAATCCACACATCATCAAGACTTCATCATCTGAAGAAGAGTCAGAGGCATCCATCTTGCTGTTTTCCATGAGAACAATACAGCATGAAGTCAAATTCCAATAATGCAATTCAGCAGAAAGATTAGAAAAAAAAACGCTTTGCAAAAACCGCGCAAAACCGCATGCCCAACCGCGTGAAACCGTGTGCAACCGCGGGCCTCGCGTTTGGGCGCAGCTGCGGACAACCGCAGGCATCCGCTCGGCCGTGCTAGTGGAAACAAGCCCTAAGGCTTAGTTTCCACTTGTGTGGAAGCCGGCGGCGCGGTTGCCGCCGCTAAGAACTCATGCGGCTCATGCATCTCATGCGGTTTTTAGCGGCGGCCATTCACCCCTATGGCCGCGGTCAGTGCTGGGCGGCCGCGGAATCGCGCGGACCGCTGCCTAAAAACTTTTTAGGCGGCCGTCCGCGCGATTCCGCGGGCAGGGGACTAGCCCATTGAAAAGAATGGGCGCGGATGTATCCGTGCCGTGCACAACCGCGGGCTTCCGCTTCAAGTGGAAACAAGCCCTTACTCTCCTGGGCATAAATCTGTCTGGAGGCATCCTGCGGTGCCTCTCCATGTTGGCATCCGCTCCAATCCTTCTGGGTCCGCCTCCCTAGCGTTATCAATGACACTGCAGAGATGGGGGGCAGCACATGTCAACATCATTGGCAGCCATGTTAATGAGGCAATTTCACTTTTCCTTCTGAGAAAGGATGGAGGAGGGTGGGGAATCCCATTGTATACTGCCATGATTGTTCATAGCACGCTTTTAAGGAAACGCCCAGGAGGTAAAATCAGAAATCTGTATGAATTGTAATATTGTGCATTGTTTGCGTAACTTCTAACCTCCATTGCGATAAGATATGTTAACATGTGAGTGTAATTGGTTTCATATTAATAATCTTATCAATGTGTGTTACAACGTTTACATTCACAATTCTCTGCAGCCTGTACTACAGTTTACACTCATATCACTACTACTTTTTAATAAAACTGTGCTTAGGACCTTTTTTTATGTAATGACAACCAAATATAGTATTTACTGTTATAGGGAAACTGAACCCCTTGGCATATGTGGTCACATGTTGTGTGTTTTTTTTTTTTTGTTAAGATCTTTTCTACACTTTTTTTAAACCCACTGCAGTGAATGGCCCTCTAAAGTTAATCAGCCATTACTTGCTTTCCCCATAAAGCTCCAATGTAGGTTTTGGTTATATCCATTCAAAAACACTGCCTCACAGGAGATATTCAGACCAACAAGACAATCAGAGACTGCACACATTCTCCACAACGCAGTACCACAATGCTGCTCAGCTTGCATAACACAAGGTACAAAGGTTTCCATAAGAAACCTGGTGTACATTGTCTTTCAATGTGATCTGTCCATTTGTAAGCACAATGCCCTACCACTGTTCTTTATGTAGCTCAAATTGGTAAAGCTGCTTTGGTCAAAAAAATTCCTATTGATTTATCATTTGACAGCAGGATTAGATTTCTAATTTTTTCTCTACAATTTCTGTGTAACATGGTACCATGTCTTATTGCTCCTAAAATAGCCAATTTTACGAAAGCTTTACACCTTGTAAGCCCTTTGTATTTACATTCATTAAGTCATGAACTCTGCAATCTTTCCACACAGCTGTGTTTACAGACTTATTGGTGCGAAGCTCATCAGTGCAGTCCTTTCTTAAAGTGCCAAATTGTAATTTTGACACTTCTAATGTTTCTTCTATCTGGCCTTGTTGTTTGTTTGTTTTTCTCAGCCTGATGATGACTTTCTTTAATTGCATTGACAGCACTTAGGACCCCTTTTTGAGAGTTTACAGCAACATCTTCCTAATGCAAACTTTACTATGGGAACCAACTGCAGAGTTTGGTTGTTTATAAATGTATGGAACTAAAATTTAAATGTGTATAGGTGCGTCTGTACTGACTTAGGGCTTGTTTCCATTATACGTCAGGACCCCTACGCTAAGCGTATATGCTAAGCAGGGGTCCCGACGTATCCCACAGAGATTGCCTGCTGGCGGATGGTCTGTTTATACATCCGCCAGTGTAAAGGCTGAACGTACTCGACTACGTTCAGCCTTAGGGCTTGTTTCCATTGTACGTCGGGACCCCGTATACGCTTAGCAGGGGTCCCGGCGTATCCCATAGACTCAGCCTGCCGGCGGATGGTCTGTTTACACATCCGCCGGTGTAAAGGCTGAACGTACTCGACTACGTTCAGCCTTACACCGGCGGATCAGCTCAGCGCAATGAAGACAGACCCGTCTGCCGAGCAGGTAAGTCTATCTGTTACGTTGGGACCTCCCGCTAAGCGTGTACGCTTAGCGGAGGTGTCCCAATGCAATGGAAACAAAGCCTTAAACCGGCGGATCGGCTCAGCCCAACGCAATGGAAACAAAGCCTCAGGGCATCAGTCAGTGCATCCGTCAGGCATTCGTCTGTGCATCCGTCAGGACATATAGTAAATGTCTTCCTTCAGTGCATCCGTCAGTGACAGATTACACCCCTCCGTTGCGTCAAAATAGACGTAGTGATCTACGTTAATTTTACCGCAACGGAGACCAATGGATTGCACTGATGGATGTTGAGACAGGCTCATTTGATATAATGGGCTACGTCAAAATCCCTCCATCTGACGTACGTCTGACGGAGGGATTTTGACGCAGTGGAAACTAACCCTTAAGCAGGGTACAGATGGCTCGACATTTGAGCCGTCCGATGTTCCCTGCAGCAGCATGATAACGTCATCACGCTGCTGTCAGATATCATCGGCGCTGGGGCGACAGCTCTGCTCTCTCCCCAGCTCAGCCGATGCTTTGTCTGGAGACCCACCGTTTCCATGTAAAGCAACGGACAACAGCCGTATTTAACGGTCATGTCCAATATGGCTGTTCAAAGTTTAAAGCGGCCATGGATCTGGCCCATATCTACAAGTCTGTACCCTGATTTACATTTTCATGGTTCCCTAAGGTCTCTCTCTCCTTTACAAGGACATGATCCTACTTGACCTTGCATCAAAGCTCACCACCACTTACCACATTTTTTGATCACTCAAAAACTCACTGCAATTTCCTGTGCAATTTCCCATAAATCTCAGACCAAATCTATGTAGTGCAAGGAGCCTCCCTGACTGGATACAGATTGATAGGCTTATTTAGAAAGGCCCCCAAATTACAAAGTTTCAAGTAATCGTCAGCACTATTTGTACAGTACATCTGGCGGTCACATGGGGTGCATAACACATGGTGCTAGTTGATTTATTGTTTGCACAAGCTGAGATAGAAATAGGAGGGCTGTTTTAGGATCCTTTCACACTAAGCATGCGGCACTAGCTTAAATGCATGTTGTGCCTTTCACACTTGCATGTGCTGCTTTATGTGTTATCTTAAGCACAGTGGTTCCCAAACTGGGGGAACTTCCAAAAAGTATTCCAGGGGGGCGCAGGCCCTCATTCTTAACCTATGTTTGAATAGGGAGGAGGCTCGATAATGTTCCTAAATAGAAAAGGGGGGCCCTGCAAGGAATGTTTGGGAACTGCTGCCTTAGCACAAGCATTTTCCATACAGTAGCATGGGAGGAATAATGCATTGCATTGCGGTAACCCTGTGTTTTGTTTTCCAGCAACATGCTGTGTTGTTTACCAGCAACGCCCGCATGGCCTAGATCAGGGATGCCAAATCTGGCCCACAGTGTAACTAAATTTTTTTTTTCTTCAATTTAAGGTCACCGATTTGTCTTTTATTTGATTAACATTTGATATCACGTGTGTTATCCTATTACACTTTTATTGTTCTAGCGTCAGTGCTAAAGTAAACTGAAGTCTGTTTCCATCTGAAAAGCATTCTCATTATACTGATGGAAGTAAAAAACTTAAAATGTAGACTTTTTTTTTATGAAATATCAAGATTTGCCTGTGTATTCAAGTTTGACACCCCTTACCACTTATTCAGTGAAAAAAATGTAAAAATAAATGTTCATCATTCTAAAATCAGTAAGTAGGGAATTTAAAAAAGAAATGGGAAACCTCTTCAGTTTTTCTTAAACCACAGGAATCTAAAACATTTTCCTGTCTGCCAGCCCTGGTGTTCTGAATAATTTTGGTTTGGCATTTGGTGACCTACTGTAACTCCTTGTTGTCGAACAGTGTGGTAATGTCTGATTGCTTCCCCCTTGTTTTTCTAACACCAGAATCATTACGGCAACATGTTCATTTATATCGCAAGAAGATAAATTGGGCAATAAAGTATATGCTCTCAGTCTGTAGAGACGATACTGACACATTATATAGTAGATAATTCTGTAAATAATTTCATTGTTGCACAGTATAACCTGGATTCTGTAAATTACCTGTTGAACTGTCCAGCCGCCATTGGTGTTCATTGCCACCATTATTGTTTTGGTTTCTATGGGCAGAAATGATAGCATTAAGCTCTGCATCCCATGTTAACTCATACCTTGCAATGGATCTGTTGCAGGACCTCTAATGGACCATTTTATGTGGCAATGTGAGCTTAAGCAAGGTAGACTTTCACTTTGATGAGATGTCTCATATTATGTCACTGTATTTACTTCAAGCGATTACATTTTATGACCCTAAGGCACCATTCACAAAGGTATCTGGAAATGCTTCATCCCCTTGACACCCTGAAAAACAATGAAGCCGGGAAGACGCATCATGAGTTGTCCCCTGATTGCTTTTCTGGTGTCTGCCAAATACTGACAGAGGGGTACTGGGGGCTGTTCTTAAATGAATGGGGGGGGGGGGGGTTAGGGGGTGCTTTTCAGACTGCTGCCGACAGCAGCCCGGAAAAGGTAAGTGTGAATACTGCCTTAGTCTCATAATGTGTTCCAACTTGGTCACAGTAAAATTAAAGACTTTATTAAGACTTTGAGAGATAGTCTGTCTAGGTTGGGTTGCTGTCTGTACCCCTTTTGGGAGATTTACTCTAATTGTCCCAACATCAAGATTACCATGAATGAAAAGGATGGTAAATACAAAACTGTAAGTTGTTACCAGCACGGAAATTGTGGACACTTGTTCCTGTATCGAACTTTAAAAGTACATTTACATAAAAGTTGAAATTGTCTCTCACTTTTATCTTCTTATTGATAGACACGGCAAAGAAAAGAGTGAAAAGGAGGTTTAAACTTCCCTTACTTTAGCTAAAAAAATTTACGTTGTTAAATAATTTTTTGACAGGTTTGTGTTGTTCAACCACTATACTGATCCACCTAAAATGCATTCCTTCTTGCCCCAACACCCACCTTCTACCAAAAATGAGAACATTGGCTCAGTACACACGGTTACAAATGTATTTTAAGCATTGCTCTACAGATTAAAAAAAAAAGGTCTTGTCAAATTTAAAATAATGGATTGCCTATTTCAACACATGTTAACACTCAACACAAATCTACTAGCTTTGAGAAAAGAATGTTTTCTCCATTTTCTTAATAAATGCCTATTCTCACAAGGGAGCAGATGGTATGCAGTTTACTTTTCCGATGTGTAACATTACAAAGCAGACATTATTACAAACAGTGAAACTTTCCGTAAAGTTAATACCCTGAAATAACAAACACACAATAGCATCCTTTGTATGTGTCTGTGGTGAGATAAGTGTCACATTTTCTCAGCATAGTTCCTGTATATTTTTAGGGACCCAGGCATTGTAAAAGTTAAGTGAGAAGCTTTCTGTAAAACTTGAGGATATCCGTAGAATACATGACCTAATTGTTTTCCTATTCAGAATGATAAATACTAGGATATGCCCTCCTTTTGTCACAATGTTTCTAGTCTGCCTATAGTGTTTACAGATGAATAGTTAAGAATTTGTTCACCTCAATGGTTTTTGTTTTTTTTCTAAATATTTTTAATTACCGTATATGCCGGCGTATAAGACGACTTTTCAGTACCTTAAAATCCTCCCCAAA
>CM070035.1:119537529-119549535 GCA_036250615.1 Ptychadena robeensis | reverse complement strand
ATTCATTGGTCGGTTTTAATGGATCCTAATTTTTATCTCAGAGTGTATGGCTAGCTTAACAATGACAAAACTTAAATTATGTGAGCAAAAAAGATACATATGAAACAAAGTAACTACAACAAATTGTGCTATACACTGGGTCATAAAAATGCATGTCAATGTAAAGCAGATAGTTGGTGTTTTGTCTCGTCTGTGTAACGAGTTCTTTGCATCTTCACTACATAGTCTATATGGTTCAACCCCCTTCAAACCCATTCCTTCTGATTTAGGGGCCAAAGGTAAATTTTTCTTCACTTCCTCTTCTGTGGACATGAAGTTTGTTCATATCGCTCAGAGTAGGGAAATTCCCTCTAAAGCTGGATAGACACCTTTAGATCTCTATGTCAGATATCCTTTAGATCTACCAACAACTATGTAGTATAGGGTCCTCTGCGATTGAACACAGGTAGACTTGATTATTTAAAAAGTCCCTCATATTACATGGTTTTGGTAAGTCCCTCATAATGCATGGTTTTGGTAAAACAAAAGGAGATCTAAAGGAAATCTGACAGAGAAATCTAAAGGTGTATGGAGACCCCTAGATTAGTGCTTAGAGCACTTAGAAAATGTATACTTTGATGATTAGGACAAGCAAAGAGAGTAAAGCCTGCCATACACACGCCGATGTGTGTAGGCAGACTAGTCCCGATATCTTTCCGGGAGGCTAATGTGATGACGTCATCACGTTAGACTCCCGTTGCATTATGGGGCCCTTCAATCGGCTGGGCACCCTTTGTGTGCCGGCCATAAGCTGCAATGAAGACGCCGCTTCATTGCAGCTTATGGCATCGGCTTTCATCGGCTCCCATCGGCCAGAGAAGATCGGACATGTCCGTTCTCTGGCCGGCCGAGAAGTGGGGCGACAGGGATCTGTCGCCCCATGTGGGCACATGCCGACTAGCGGCCAATTTTTAACCTGACCGACGGCGCGAGCGCGCACGCCCGTAGGTCAGATTAAAAATCGCCGCTTATCGGCATGTGTATGGCTAGCATTAATCTACCTAAAGAGGGTAAAATGCAATGCAAACCTGACAGGTACCCAGGGGTAAACTTTTTGACTTGAGCCGCAATGGGTTTTTGAATTTGATAAAGGGGATGAAAGAAAGTCCCTCATATAACATGGTTTTGGTAAACCAAAAGGAGATCTGACAGAGAAATCTGAAGGTGTATGGGGACCCTTAGTTGAGAATTACAAAATAAATGTACTATAATTTGATGGGTACACTTAATTATGTGTAAAGCTGGGAATAGACAGTACGATTTTCCGATTCTATGCAGTAGCAGGCAGCATGATGACATCATCACGCCCACCCGCTAGTGCCGAGAATCGGACGGCACTCTTAATGTGCAGCTCATTACTTCGGCTGGGGGAAGCGGTCCCCAGCTAAACTAATGGGATCAGGCTAAAACTAAAGCCCCCCATACACCTTTAGATTCCTCCATACAATTTCTATGAGATTGTACAGAAGTTGCATGGAGGAGTCTGCCTGTCTATGGGGGGCTTTAGTCTGGCTTGTTCTGTAGAAATAAGGGAACACATTTCTCAATCCATGTGAGCAACATCCCGATATTCTTATTTATAGAATTAATTAAGTGACAAAGTTTCAGACAATTAACAGAAATCATTAAAGTTGTTACTCATATATAATGTTTCAGTCCAAACCCTCTAACAAGTGATAATTAAATCTTAAGCAGGGTGATCTCTAACATGTATGAATAATATATCATAATCACTGTTCAGTATATTTTTGGCAGCGAGATAAATTATTCAGCAATATAAAATCATCAGAGAGCGCTGCTGTCCTACAACTTCCTACAGGAAAGCAGCAACTTCCTCACATACAGCAATTTCCTTAATATTTTAGATAAAAGATCACACCATGTCTCACGGGACAGCTTTATGAATAGGAAAACTAGAGCAGCTGACATGGGCCCCCCCAGTGCATGCGGAGCTCACTGATGTGAGTTGTTTTTGTGTCTTCTACCTGCAATGAGAATTTTGTGGGGCCTTCATATTTACTAAATTAAACCTGTGTGGGCATTATTCATCTCTTCACCTAAAAGGAAGATTAAATTAGTCTTAAACTGGGCTTAAGACTAATTATAATTTTCAGTCCATCGTTTAAAATAGATTCCATTTTAGCTGAATCGATCAATGTGTTCCAAAACGATTGAGCAGTGTTCAGACATATTGGTAAATTCCAGTCCATTTTTTAAGTATCTGATGGGTTTACTTGGTATTTCGATTGATTTCTATCCGATGGTACTATGGAGCTTGTACAAAGGTCTTTGGAAAGGATTTAATCTCATTCCATCAACCTAAAAAGATCAATTTATTGGTCAAAATATCGAACCATTTATGGCTACCTTAAAGGCAGCCATACACGCTAAGATCCCTGCCCGATTCTGTTGTGGTCGATTGCAGCATAATGACTACACCATGCTGCAGCCGGTCGCTTAGAGGATTTCAGCACACCCTTTGTACGCTGATCCCCATCCAAAGTAATGCGATCAGCCAGGAATTTACCAACAAGTTGGATCACCACTTGATCCAACTTGTGGAGTGATCCTGGTTGATCCATTCGGGTGGCCGCAAAATCACAGATCGTAGCATCTATGGCTACCTTTAAGTCTCCACCTGGGATAGCTGTGTGCCTGTGATAGTATCAGTCCATTTGTACTGCTGTGTTTCTTGATTTGTGCATTATTGCTGGACCCATCTGCTGTGCATCCAGGCTACCCCTCTGCTTAACCCTTTTGCTCCTACTGTGTATGACCCAGGCATGTACCTGAACTAATCTTCTGTTTACCCCTTTGGCTACTACATTTTTGGACTAATCTCCTGTGCATGACTTCCACTTTGGCTCTGGATTCACTCCCAAGGGGTTCCTGTGGTGATTCATTAGTCTCTGCCCTAAGGTAGAATAATTTGTGCTCTTATATCCTGGGGGCAATCGAAGTCAGGAAGGCATATATGTCATCATGAAGCCTCTATCCCCAAGATAATTTGGCCAACATCCCATAATAAATTATTTAAACAAGTAGAGTGGGGACATGAAGTAACACACATCAGGTCCTCACATCTGAATATCCTTTGTGCAATACAAAGGCAAGGGGACTTTAACGGCCAAAGGGATAATATTTGAAAGGTGTAAGGTACTCACAATAGTCATTAGGTAAAACATCAAAATAAACACATTTAATTGTCCAAAAAATCACTGTGTGTGTCCAATCCAAGCACAGGGTACATAATTATGCATATTGCCACGGCGCCCGTAGAGTCACTCATAAGGTGTTAGCACCACATCTACACAGATAGAAACAACAGTGGGTAGAATCACCCCGACGTACGTTTCGTCAATACGTAGACTTCCTCAGGGGATGATATTGTAGGGGCTAAAGGGTGGTGTCTAAAGCAACCTAGATAATGGGCAGATATTGTTTATCTGAGATTTACATGGGGTATAATGAGGGTATGAGAATCAGTAGGAGTACATATATACTCACATAAGTAGGTACCACAGTTAAATCACACAGAAAAGCAGAGGCCAGATTGAGTGGGGCGAACAAGAGGCCCACGCACGTCAGGACCACAGGTAGGCATATAGTGTCTCCTGTTTATGTAGGGGCTTGGCTGAAGGTTAAGACAGCAACGGAGTTTGGGGTATCTTACCTGAACAGAGATGCTAACAACAATATTTCTTCTATTTACTTTAAACACTAAGACTAATTGTATTATACTTCAGGAAAATGGGAGGTGTGTAAATGGCCATTTTAGGGCTCAGTCACACTATATGGAGTGTGTTGCTTTTACTGCATACATTTCCTAACATATTAAGCTATTTACATACTTTATGATATGAGGAAAGAACTGCAGCCCATTTTTAGTTCTTTTCCCCTCTCTTCTGATTGCACACAGTGCCCCATACCCTCTCCTATTCTATCTTTTAAGTGTGTTTTCATGTTTCGTTTGGGTATATGAATTGTGTATTTTAATTCAGATTAAATTGTCATGCAGGCACATGAGATAAATAAGTGGGGTTTAGGGTTCAGTTTGGGCACTCGGTCTCTAAAAGGTTCGCCATCACTGGCCTAGGACAAACTTGCTGCATCAGTCAAAAAATAGACAGGAATAGCAAAGCATTTCTATATCTAGAAAGCCAACAAAAGGTATTGCCTGTATTTACATTTTCCTGTTGCTATCGATGGCTAGCATGGTACATGTTAATATCAGGGAGAGTAGCAGTCACACATCCCCTGCTGGTAATCTGCGAGCAAGGGATTTCTACATTTTGAGTGAAGTAGAAACTCTCTTTTTGAAAGAAATGCAGATATTTGAAATATTTATGGGTAGCATTTGTTTGTATGGGTTCCCCATGGTGCTGCTCAGAGGTATGGAATGTAAGGTATGAAGGCAGACCAGCACACGTCTGCAGAATGCTGATAATTTATAGAGGTGTCTCGGGTGACTCCCAGCTCATTTCACCATCTTTATCACTACTGACATAAAGTCCTATGCATAATACCAACTAATGTTTTATATTTTTCCATTTATTAAGCTACATTAATTTTAGTTATATTTATGGACAGGTTAGGTAGTTTTTAATAGAACAGGTTATATTTCTCCTTAAAATAGAACCTTTGCACAACTGACACCAGACTTAAATCAGCTAGGCAGGTATAGAAAAGAAAGTCCAAATTACAGTTGCAGTAAAGGTGCGCATTCAGACAGTATGATGTAATGATTGGGTTTGGTACGCATCACATAATGTGTAAAAATTTTAGTTATTTCCTATATACAATAAAGTTTAGGGCAGGGCCGTTTCTCCCGCTATGCCAAATATGCATGCTCATAGGGCCCCGGGGGCCCCTGCGGCCTCCCTCACACTTCTGGCACCCACCCCATGCAGATCTGAACAGTACAAGACGGGGGGTGGAGGAGCGGTGTGTACGGGTGTGTTCCTTTCATTCTTCTTCTTCACCCCCTCCACCTGGCGGCAGCCACACCAATAACAACCCCCCATAGGCAGCTCCACCAATAGTAGAAAACTATGCAAGAACTTGCAAAGGGCCCACAAAAGGCTAGAAACAGCACTGATTTAGGGAAAATACATATCTTTAAAGTTACTACTTACACACCAGAATACTTGATACCACCAGCATGCTAACTCCTAAACAAGCCAGCAGAAAAATATAATTTTAAATAATACATATACTTATACACACACAGCCATAACTGTTAAAAGCCCCCCTTCAGACGGCAACCCCCATCAACAAACATTCATAGACCTACCAACAACTATGTAATTAGTGACCACTCCCTGATATAAAATACATATGAATTGGAAAGGTGTAGCAAAGGTCCTCCTATTACATGGTTTTGGTAGAAAGAAAATTTGTTTTAACAGAAGTTGCATGGCAAATTGATGGTGTATAGGGGGGCTTAGATAATGGTGAAACTCTAATTCACTAATGTTGGAAGATATTTCCCTTATTTTATAGGATAGTTTAAAAAAGCATGGTTCCCAAACGGGGGTTGGGCCCCCTGGGGGGGGGAAGGAGAGGCACAAGAATATCCAGGGGAGCCACCCTCATTCATAACATGTGTTTTTTTTTAATGGAAGGGGGGTCTCGATAATGTCCCTAAATAGAAAAGTGCGGCCCTGCAAGGAAAGTTTAGGAACCACTGGTTTAAAGAATGACAATGATCAAGGTTCAACCACTATATTGATATATATATCCAACTCATTATTTTCAATAAACATGCTTTAGACCAGTGGTGGGCAAATGAGTTGATTTCGAGGGCCACAAGTGCGGCCCTCGGCATCACTAAAGGACCGTACATTACATTTTCAATCTATACTGACTTGTAGAAGCATTTTCTAATGAAAAGAGGACATCATGCATAGCTAGAAGACATTCTTTTTTATTTTTAAATAACAAAACTTGTTTTTAATTATATTTCAAGAATTAGGGAACATTATAGTATGGTAATGCACATTTTGTGTCATGTGTACATAAGGGTGTGTTTTTTATGCAGCCCAGTGTAAAAAAACGAGTTTAAATTGTGTAGTTACAGTCATTGTTTCCATGCTGCCCCAACTTGGTACAAGGAGTAAAAGGATAAAGAACAGCAGTATAAATGTTAATAGTATGCAATGTTTCTAGTAGTCATCCTGACTATACTAAAGTTTGAAACACACAATTATGTAAAAATGAATTGCTAATTAAACTAAATAAACACAAAACTCAGCTCAAGAAAAAAGAAATCCCGGCAATCAGGTTGTTGACTGACCTTTAAAGAGTTGCTTTGTTCATCATTATATCTGATGAGATAGGAAAACTCCCACAATTGTAGACATTTAAAAAAAAAAAATCATTGTTATCCACTCTTTTATTTTGGCCCAGAGTATTTGATTTTTGCACCTCTGATCTAGAATATTCCATGTCACCCCTCTCCTGGTTATGTAGGGCTGATTCATGTTTGTCTGGTGTAATTAGTAGATTCGCAGAACTTGTGACTTATTTGCAAGTCCTCTAAACCGTGTATCATCACCAAAACTGCTGGAGATATTGAGAACGGTTGGGGGAACACTACAAAAAGAAAGTATTGCTCCAGCATGTGTAGTTTTTGCATAAATGAAATTCAATTGAAGTGGAAAGTTCAACGACTTTGTTTTATTCGTTAAAAACCACAAGCGCTAAACCAATACTTTCCTTTTTATAATATTTTTCAAACCCCTCTCTACATCTCCAGTAATTTGAGGGATGATACATTGATCAGAGGCTTTCTTATTAATTCACGTCAGAGAGTGACATTTTAAAAATTAAAGTAAAATTACTAATTTGCCCACTAGATGGCACTGCTGCCTGAATCTATTTACATATCTAGAATACCCGGAGTTCCATAACCGAAAGAAAAACTATGATTTCTCTGCACTAGATCCGTGCCTGAGGGGGGCCGCAAATTAATGTGGAATGGGCCGCGGGTTGGGCACCTATGCTTTAGAGGCTACTCTGCTTTACAGACTTAAATATACAGCAGTTAACCCTCTGTGCGTTGTGACCAAATCCCATACTTAAACCCCCAGGGCATTTCACTGAGGTCCAGATTTCTGTACCAAAAGGGTTGCAGTTTTTCATAAAAAAAAATATTTTGTAGGCCTGAAACCTTCCAAAATATGTCCACACAAGGGTCTAGTAGACATCCTGCATATCATAAAGTTTGAAACACATACATTAGTAAAAAAAAAAAAAAAACAATTACATTTAATAATACATGTAAATAAAAATTTAAAATAGGACTGCACGTTGCACCCACAGGCCAGACGCCCCAGTAAAAGGAAATCTAGGGAGGACAGGCTGGGGCTGATTTGGTGCACACATCACTGACCTCAATAGAATTGCTGTCTCATTCTGAGTCAGATAACAGGTCTTCAGTTTCTCCATCACTATCCGAGGAATCCATAGGTGAATGCAGATCGCTGTCACTGTCTGAGAATTGTTTCAATACAGCTTGGGCAGAGGTCAGGTCAGGCAGAGCTCAAAATTAGGCAAACATAGCAGGCACGGTGTTAGGACCCTTTCACACTGCAGCAGATGCAGGGAGTGCGCCATAGACCTCCATGTTCATTGAAGGGCATCGGTTTCACAGCCCACATGGACAGGGGCGGGAAATTCGAGCACAATGTACTCTGCTGAGATCGCTCGCCTGTACTGCGCCGGGGTTAACAAGTACTGTGCTTTACAGACTTGTAATAGGTTTGTTTGACAGAATATTCCTGTATAAATTACCTGATATGTTTATGTGATACTTGCTTTGTTTTATTTATATTCATCATTTTACATTGATCTTGCTTCCTATTTATATATGCTACTCACACAGATCCCCCTGTGCACACAACTCACACATAGCATACCTAATGGACAGAACAAAGGGAAGAAGCCTGATAAAGGAAGAAATGTAACTGGGAAAATAAATAATACATTGATACATGAACCCTATCATGGGGTATTCAACATAGTGTAAATGTCATTCATCCAACAGCCAGAATGTGGAAATAGCTGAACCAATCTTTAGGGCTTGTTTCCACTGATGCGGATTGCTGCGGTTGTATCCGTGCGGCTGCAGCCGTTCCCGCCCGCACCCCAAGCTGTTTGTCATGCGGATGCACGCGGACGTCCGTGCAGCCCCCATGTCAGTGCAGCCCCCATGTTAAGGGATGCAGTCGGTTGCGGCATCCGCACGAAAACGCAGTAGTGAGCGTTCAGAACTGCACCGCATCCACACTCGGCAGCACCAGTGGAGCCTGGCCAATGCTTTGCCTATGGATGCGGTCGGAGGGGTGGCAGCCATGCGGATACAACCGCAGCAAACCGCATCAGTGGGAACAAGCCCTTATTCTGTTTGTCTGAACTGCCTGCAGCATATAGCATTCAGGTCTTTCTATCTGAACTTAGAATGTTTTGCTTTGTCAACAATCTAATAACTGTTTTAATGATGATCATGTATTCAGTTAAAATATGACAAAATGTGGGCCAAGTTATATGTAATGATACCAATGCTGAACAGTCTAATCCAGTGATGGTGAACCTTTTAGAGACTGGATGCCCAAACTGAAACCCAAACCCACTTATTTATCTCAAAGTGCCAACATGGCAATATAACCTGACCTACACGTACACAAATCATGTAAGACCACACACTACATTCTTATAAGATATCAAACATTTACTATATATGTAACATTTATTGAAACAACAAGTACCGTTTCACCTGATTTTATCTCTTATGTACCTCTGTGCTGCTCATCTCCTCCGCCTCTTTCAGCCACTTTCTGTTGGGTGCTGCTGGCATTACAAAGAAAGGAGCCACTTGGTGACATGCACAGAAATGGCCATTTGTAAGGGTAAGGTTCCACATACGTCGGGACACTTAGCGGGCTCCCGACATAGCAGATAGCCATTGCCTGCACGGCGGATGGTCTGTCTACACATCCGCTAGTGCAGAGACTCAACGTATTCGACTACATTGAGCCTTGCAGCAGCGGAGCGGCTCGGCGCCGTGAGGACAGATCCTCCGCCGAGCAGGTTAGTGTATCTGCTACGTTGGGGTCCCCACTAAGCGTATACGAGAGGGACCCGACGTATGTGGAAACAAGCCCTAAAGCTAGCCATACACAGTTGGATTCCATGGCCGATCGATCACCTATCCGATCGATTCCGGCGATCTCAGCGGGAATCGGAGGTCCGATCAAACGGCCAATTAAGTCCATCCGATCGCGCCATACCACCTTGTCCCACGGATTCCTGGACGATTCCGTGTCCGATCGCTTACTCCACAAATGGCAACTCCCCCTGATGTGTGCAGAATCGGATCAGAAAGACCAACATGTTGGTTCTCTGTCCGATCCGATTCTGGGCCCCCGAACGATCGGACGTGATCGGACGGACAAGGTGGGCTTCACGCGATTCCGGGACGATCGTTTCGCGTGCACGCGCCCGGAATCGATCGTCCCGGAATCTGATGGGAAACGGACCCGTGTATGGGGGCCTTAACAGTCACTAGAATCCTTGTGTGTCACCGAAAGAGAATAACTAGGAAACATGGACAAAGTGTTATCGCCCTAAGTTGCTGAAGGAAAATGTACGGCAGTTGTTTGTTTTATTTTTATTTATTTTACCATTTTTTAAAAGGGTTAATGAAACCCTGATCAGGTAAACTGACTTTTCATAGAACCGTGTTCTTCCATTTACACAAATATTAAAGCAGACAGTCATCACTGATGTCTTGTATAAAATCATTTAATAATGACAATCTGTCCATTCCCTGTCCTCCATCTAGGATAGCTTGTAATTACAAGCCATTATAACTGGGGATCATGGCAGTTCAGGCTTTCTGTAAATTCTGGGGCTGCTGATGGACTACAGAGTCCAGCATGCGTATAGTCTTCCTTATGTGTCCCTTGGCATTCTGCAAGCATTACCTTCTGCCAGTTGCTGAAGAACTACACTACCCAGCATGCCCCGCTGCCTTTTCTAGCTGTTGTAGAACTACAACTTTTAACCTGCTTTGCAACAATTCCTTCTGCCTCCTATCATTCTGTCTTTGTGCTTACTTACTCACGCACTCACACACATTCACCCCACATACACCTTAAGATTGATCCATACAATCTCCATTAGATCTACCAACAACTGTGTAGTATAGTGGCCTCCCTGATAGAATACATAGTGATTGTAAGGTGTAGAAAGGTCCTCATATTACATGGTTTTGGTAGAACAAAAGTTTATTGTACAGAAATTGTATGGTAAGATTGTAAGGTGTATGGGGGCCTTTACACATTACATTAACACACACCTTTTCCTCTGCATGCTCCTTGTCACTCCCCCAGCTTCTAACTGGCTGTCAGTGCTAGGGGAGGGTATGGGGCTCAGAATATGGGGAAGAGAACTGACAGTATTGAGAGCCAATAGGCTGCTGTTCTTTCCTTCCTTCTTGCCCCCATGCTGGCTAAAAACCGGTGGGCCATCACTGACCTAGACAAAGCAAGTGTTCAGGTTTTTTTTCCTTTCACACTATATGCCCTTTCACACATATATATATATATATATATATGCATTTTTTTAAAAATGTTTTGTACATATATATCTGCGTTTGCGTTTTTTTTAACAGGAAACACATATAACAGCAGTACAAACTAGCTGAAACCAGTGTGCGTCTTTTGCCCTCAGTGTTCCCCATTTGCACTCAAGATGAAGAATTTGCCCCCAGGGGGCTGTTTTTGCTCCTTGCCATGCAGTGTTCGGTG
Organism: Ptychadena robeensis; assembly: GCA_036250615.1. Taxonomy (NCBI): domain Eukaryota; kingdom Metazoa; phylum Chordata; class Amphibia; order Anura; family Ptychadenidae; genus Ptychadena; species Ptychadena robeensis. Next base: position 119,538,685 of record CM070035.1, on the reverse strand, counting down.
TACAGGTTGCTTTGGTGGTGGTTATGGCAATGAGTTGAATGTGGATCATATAACTTTGTTCTGCCAAAATTACGTCTGAAGGGCCTACCTTCCGCGAAGAGACATGCGCACATCGTGGGTACAGTCCACATATAATAAATGGGAGGCCTATAAACCAGCCACTACATTTTTATACAGAACGTAGTATTTACACCACCATGAATATCCATTATTTTTCTTTATTCATTATTGTGCTTGTGTTGACGAGGCATCATGGACATATTTGCTTGACGTGTTCAGGATGCCTCGTCAACACAAGCACAGACAATAATGCAAATTAGAAAAAACATTTTTGTTATAGCAAAAAATATAAAAAATGCATGCATCAAAAATCACATACAGAAAAACTGCATTTTTAAAAATGCAACGCATGCAGTGTGAATGGTAAAATTCGCTGCCTATGAGAAAACGCAGTAAAAATGCATGCAGTAAAAAAAATATTAAATAGTACCGGTAGACTAAATAAACACAAATGCTAGGCTTGATGTCTTAATGCAATAATGGTTAACCTAGTAATCTTAGAGGGCTTCAAGTCCGTTCTGAAGACCGCACTAGCTTTCATTCTTGAGAATTGGCTTATGCATGTCTAGGGATGATGTGTACTTAAACTTGCCCTGCAGGAAATGCATTGGATGATGCTGGTCATAATTAGGTCCCATTCACATAAGTATCTATAGGTATGGCAATGCACGTGTTGCCATAATTTAATGCAAATGTGCTTCAATGCATAAAAAAATACAGCTGTGTACCTTCATGCACTGCACAGCAGAACACAGCAAGTCTCACCGAAAAACACAATATGTTCACACTGTGTTTCAACAGTGTGTGTGAAGGAGTTATCATACTGTATGATTTAGTGGGCACCTGTGGGCCATGGGAACCACTGCTTTATCACAGACCATATGTATCAGTATGGGTTTGATGATTTACCTACTAGTTCTTTGAATTGTTAGCCACTAGGCCTGTTTCTAGCATTTCCAGGGCCCTATGTAAAGTTATTGCATGATACAGTGCTGCTTGAAAGTATGTGAACCCTCCAGACATGGTCACTGTTTGTGCAAAGATATCTGACTTTCATGAAAAAAACTGGTGATGATAGAATGAGAAAACAGGTTAA
>CM070035.1:119527309-119537485 GCA_036250615.1 Ptychadena robeensis | reverse complement strand
ACAGAAACATCTACACCATTTGAGGGGTTCACATACTTTCAAGCAGCACTGTATATATAGCCTTGATTAATCCCATCTCACCATAACCTTCATGTTATTCCCCACTTCTCCTATAGTATGTCTGACTGACTTGATTTAATACTTCAAAGAGTATTGGATGCCTGTCCATCCACATAATATGCTGCAATTTCCCCATGACCCCTATGCTACTTCTGGGCCCCACAAACTATGAAACCGAAGTTTTTCCTTTGGTACACTTCTGGAAATGTTGAACGCTAATAATCTACTTTACTCTACAGCACTATAGTGTAATAACTGTAGGGCACTATGTGGGCCATTGAAATAAAAAAAGCTGCTAGTCAAATTCCTTTAGGCTCCTTTCACACTATATGCGTTGCGTTTTTAAAAACACACACTTTTAGATACAAATGTAGGGGAAATGTATTGCTTGTCAAAACAGGATATAGTTGGCCCTTCAAAAGTTCCTTACCTTGCTACCCACTTCACTTCCCAAAAGTGCTTGTGTTTATCTAAACAATAAAATTTATGGACCAAAGAAATTAGTTTAACTATGAACCTTTGGTTTGACAGAAACCTTAAAAATTTCATGCCAAAGTAGTTCAAACATCACAGAATTGTGAGACAACAAACAGGTCTTGCACATATTATATGATAGAAAACACAATATACAGTGCATCTGTTTTATACTTCTATCAGGACAGACTTTAACCATACATCCTGATTTTCATTAGCAACTCAAATTAGATTTGACTAAAAATAGCCATAGAATATAGAAAGGTTTCACAGATACAAAGTGACAAATGTCAAGCTTACTACAAATGATATGCAAAAAAAAACTGTGGTTGAGTTTGTCCTTCATGAGCTCCAAGTATCTGCTTATGCAAATAAGTGTTTATTTTAGTGCATCACCCCTCAAAAAATTAACACACAATGCACATTTTTACAAGATAAATATAAAGACCTTTGGTTCGGACACCCAAAGCACAACAATAATTTTTTTGTTTTATGTAACAAGACCTTTACCTCCCCCTTATAAACCAGGGTTTACATTTAACTGTCTTTTTATCCTTTACATTTGGAAAATCATTAGCCTTATGCCTGCCATACACACCCCGACGGGTGCAAACAGACCAGTTCAGATGAGATCCGGAATGCAAACGTGATGACGTCATCACGTTTACATTCTGGTGCATTATGGGGCTGCTTTAGTCGGCCGGAACCCTTTGTGTGCCGGCCATTAGCTTCAATGAAGACGCCGGTCTTCATTGAAGTTAATGGCATCGGCTTCCATTGGCCATCGAACATGTCCGTTCTCTGGCCGGCCGACCTGTGTCGCCCCATGTGGGCACACGCCGATAAGCGGCCGATTTTTCCGCTGACCGACGGCGCCAGCGTGTACGCCCGTCAGTCAGGTGAAAAATCGGCCACTTATCGTGTGTATGTGTATGCCAGGCATTAGGCTAGCAACATATGACAGCTTTACGTGTTTCTGTTTCTATGCTTGTAACATGCAACATGTTCTACTTAAAAAAGCCCCATAACCAACAAGATCAAAAAAGAGTATCTTACATTATTTGCTTGAGACGTAGAAAAAAAAACACTACATCGAAGGTTACATGGACACCTCTTAGTTTTAGTGTTTAAAGGAAAAACATTGCTGTATCTTTTTTTCAGAAAACAGCTTGTAATATAAGAAAGGGGGGAACAAATGGTAGAACAAAAGTAGAAAAACACAAACAAATCAGTACAACAGAACTACATGATTGGAAAAAGTGTCAATGTAGCCACCTCCGGCTAATTAGAGGGGAAATGTTTAATTCAATTTACTTCTACTAAATTTCAACTCATTTAGGTCCAGAATTGTGAATGATGTACTCAAACTGTGTACTAAAGAAAGGCCAAAGGGTACCTGCAGCTGGCCTTGTCCTTATTACAGGCTTCCCATGCCTGTGTCTCTGTGTGGAGGGGGTTAGTTTGATAGAGAAGTAGGGTTTTGCTTTAATACTGGTGGGGTAAATGCAATTGCACTGCATATGCACAGGTACACTTATCCCTCCAGCAAAGAGAACAGTGCACAACAGTTTATTACATCACCAATTATCGTAAAACGAATTGTCAGAGGCAGCAGCGGTGATCTCACACTGCAGACATAAACTATATATGTAATGTTACAGATCTAGCAACATTTAAGCCGGGCATACAGATTGCGATTCCCCTGCGATCTTTGTGCCATCCATCGCATGCACACCACCCTTTGGAAATCTATTCCGGTCCGATACTTTGGATGGGGAATGAAAATCCCCATCCAAAGCAATGGTGATCAACCTTGAAAAAACCAACATGTCAGACCATTGTGCGATCCAGGTGGGCTGCATTAGATTCCCAAAAGATCAATCGCCACGAATGTGCACAGCGCTTGATCGCTCTTTTGAAGCAGATAAACCGCCAGGTAAACAAGCAATAAGCCAAAATGATCGGTGGATGAAACATGAGGTGTCCGCTGGTTGGGCTTTTGCCCAATAGACCTGTCATAGGTTTATTATCAAAACGACCCACAAGATCCAGAACAAGTTTGCAGGAGCTCGAGATAGATTGTTTCCTGTGCTGCTGCAGGAGCGCCTGGTCATTTCTTGGCCTGCAGCAGCCCAAATATCAACAGTGTAAATCTAGACTTAATGTTTCCTGAAGTACAGAAAATGTTTGTTTCAAAACACATTTTACCATAGGTAAGTCGTGATATAAATATACAGAGATTTTCAATAATAAACTTTGTTTTTAATATAATAAACAATTAGTGGTAGTTCCGGCATGACATATTTACCTAATTTGTACCGAGCTTGTTGCTCTTATACGCAATGTTATACTAAAATACATCTATAAAAATGCTGCAACAATCATACCTGTAATTACAAAATGAGTTTGTCCTTCATGTAGTTTTTCTGTGTATATATTTCTAACAGCTGTATGTACAAAAACGATATAAAAATATGTGAACTGACATACTAAAAGACAAACATAAAAAAAAAAAAGGAAGACAGTTTTATTTTCACCATTAACATTATATAAATATTGGTGTCTAAGACTTGGTGGCAGATTGTTCAATCAGATGACCTTCCTGTGATCTTGCAGGATGGCTGCAGACGTGTTAGAGACTCCACCAAATGGAGCAAATTGCATTCTCTAAAAGAAGTCCACAAGCGATAGCAACAAGGGAGAGAGTGCGACTGACATTCAGGGTCACTAGTGAGAAAACAAATAATTATTAATCTGTATTCATATGTTTATGTATAGAAGTTACAGCGCTGCGTAATATGTTGGCGCTATATAAATAAATGATAATAATAATACCAACATCTTGCATATGATTACGCCATTTAAATACATTAGGTCTTCCATCCATGTGTTTATGATCTCAGTCTGTTCTTTATACACTCCCTAGATCTTGATATTTGATACAATATAAAATTGGAGACAAGAATCTCCATGCAAAGTATTGGACGTGCAGCTCCTGAACAGCCTGGACACCGCAGTCAGTGTGAAGGGGGCGGAGCCAGCACATCTCTGTGAGGCTGTGTTCTGGCTGGCTGCCTTTCTCCCCAGCAGGCTGCCTTGTGTTGTGAGAGATTCACTCACAACACAAGGCTGGAGCTGGAGAGAATGGGTCCCCATTAAACAGGAATTGATGTGCCCATGTGGTGCACATTGATTTCCATTCAATTGATCCCCGATCAATCACAGCGTGGTGACGTCACCACGCTGCGATTGATCTGGCGTCGATTGCATGGGAATCTACCTGCGTGCCCAGCTTAAGCCTTGCCCAAGGTGTGTTTAGGTCAGGGTTCTCTGTATGTAAGTTATGGTATATATTTTGCAGATAATGCCCAGCATATTTATGTTTGTATTTTTTTTGGGCTTACAGACTTATGTTTATTATATTTTTTGTTTATTTCCCTTCTTGTGTATATACTGTACAGACTATTATTATGCTATTAAAATATGCTGTATTGTATGTTTTAATGGGCAGGACATGAAAGTTTCCAGTTATGTTCTCATGTATTCAGGCATGCATTTATTTCAGAAGACGTTTATTATGATGACACACTTGCAAATAATTGTTACAACAAACAAAAGCTCGGCATACAGGGGGCGGTACCCGTGCAATCGACCGCAGGGTGCTCGATCGCGGGTCAAACGAACGGGAATCGTTGTGCACCACTTTGCACGTCGATTTAATCCAGACCCTGATCCGCTGTTGTGAGCCATTTTCCGGTACACTGGCGGGGAGAGACGGACACACATAGGATAGCTGCAGAGGAGGGGAGGCTCCTCTCAGCACTTTCTAGACCCCCTCCATTCTAGGCTCTGCCCCATTCCACTGCCGGGAACCGATCCCATGTGGAAGGGGGGGGGTTGGGATTTACGGACATGTCCATTCCTGGCTCGACCAACCTTTTTTTTTTTTTTTAAAAAAGCCATACACGACTAGATTTTTTTAAATTGAATCTATTAAAAAAATCAAGCCGTGTATGCCTAGCTTAAATGTATACGACTCCAAACACTACAACACATTCAGACCTACGTCTTTAAAAACCTAAAAAAAGTAAAAAGTAGATAACCCTTAACTTTCTCTCACAATGAAAACTTGGTCAACAAGAATTAAGGGACATTTCATCATGGGCACAGATAGTAACAGAGACCTGACAATTCCCATTCCATACTCCTCCTTAATTTTAAATAAACACTTCCCAATTATTTGATCATTAAATTCAACTTTGGCTAAAGCCGGGAATACACGGCTTCGATATAAGAGCTGTTCAAGATTCCCAAAAGTAGCGCAATGACGTCATCACGCTGCTGCCCAACATCGGCTTCCAGCAGCTCCTATACTTTCAATGGGGACCCTCGGTGCCCATGCAAAGTATAGGATATCGATTAAGCTACCAATACAGGGGTCGATTTTTGTATAGATTTTTGCACAATACAGTGCCATAAACACACACGGCATTCTGTTGTACAAAAATCTATGCAAAAATGGACCTGTGTATTCCTACCTTAAGAGACTATATTTAAACACCTCTGAATTATTGCAGCTGTCAACAGTCCTTTAAAGTTACCAGTTTTAAAGTACACTAACCTTGTCATAAAAAATATTTGTATTGTCAGGAAATAATGACTTTATGTAAAAACATATAGCTATTGATCACAGCACTTGGCTGTGTGCTTTGTTTTTTAAGCTCATCATTACACTGCAGGATGCACTCTCCCCTCTCCATTTGTTATTTGAATGGCTACAGCTGCATTACAAGGTTCCATGGAGCCATTATGTAGCCACCTTTGCGTGCACCCACCAAGTATACACACAGATGTATCGTCAGAAAAAGAAATAATGAGTGTGGCCATGTGGGCCTGTGCGTGCCATGTACTCAGTGCTGTAGTAGAAAAGCTAGGACAGGTCGCACATACACAGAGACATGTACAAAGCTCACTTCTCTACCAGTTTCAAAAGTATTGCTGAGAGATTTAGAACTGGAAGCTGTGAGTACTTCAAGGTGTCTGTGCATATATTCTCGATCTAAACAAAAGAATGTTAAACACTTTTTTTTCTTTTTCTAAGAGTTTTAAAAACTAAAACTAAGATGTTTACCTCTGATTGCCTGTGTGTTTGAAGTCAGCACAAACAGTGTGATAAGCCTGAAACACAGGGGAGTGTAGTCGTGTTCCCATATAACAGCAGGAATCAGCAGGAGCTTCCCATAACTGGAGAGCAACAATGCTTTAAGAAGAAGAGCAAACCCAAAACCTGACTTCAAAGCCTCGAGTTGTGCCAGGAACAGTACAATGAAAATTCCCATGAGGTAGGCTGTCTGTTCTGTGAAAAAAAATAAAAGGTTCATGAACAAATTGGACAAATGCATTTACATTTTGGATATGTAAACCGGTCATATTCACTTGTGCAATGAGAAATAAAATAAATTTTATTAAACAAAAACAAATATGTTTGGGTGCCTTCTCCTGGGCTTTTCAGTACACAGATTACATACCGTATATGCCGGCATATAAGACGACTTTTCAGTACCTTAAAATCCTCTCCAAAGTCGGGGGTCGTCTTATACGCCGGGTGCGTGGGGACCATCTCTGGGAGCCGGTTACTCTGTACTGCCTGAAGCTAATCTAAGCCGGTAATCTGTGCTGCCTGAAGCTGCCAGCGCTGGCTACAAATAGCTACTAATAGCCCCCTATAAAATATTGCTTCCCTATTAGCATAAAGCACTACTCTGCTGCATACATGCTTTCACTTATCCTATCCTTACTAATACAAAAAAAGATCAGACTTCTAAGGGTGTTGGAGATCTGTGGGTTGAAAGTCAGAGTAGACATACATTTTTTCATTTGGTGAGCGTTGGAAGAGGGGGTAGTCTTATACGGCGAGTATATAACAAACTCTATATTTTAACTGTAAAAGTTGGGAGTTTGTCTTATACGCCGGCATATACGGTATTTATTTCCATACACAAAGTCTCAAAACTCAGAATTGTATTTGGGCCATTTCACACTTTTTGTCCAGTAACAGACACACTAGCATTGCCCTACATTTGCAATAGCTTGTGCTGCATCCGCAAAAAAATAGGCTGTATGTGTTCAAGTACAACATTGTGCAAATGTGGGGCTAGTGTAAAATTTACACAGTGTTCCTATGGACCTAGCAGCGCTGCATGGCTGTGCTGTACCATACCTATAGCAAGGGCTACTGTGACATTATGCTGAAGTCAATGACTCTAAAGACATTCCAAAAGCCTGATTCTTGAATGATTTCAGTTAAGCTACCCATACACATATGGAGTCCCATGCGTTCCGCCAGCGACTGATTGCTGCTTTCAGCCATCCCACAAACGTTTGAGAATCGCGATGTGTGCCACTCACACACGATCTACGTAATATACTTATATATAAAGTATAGAGATTGACCAGAAAAGAACCATCAAGGCAGATCGCCATGCGACCAACTTGCGGTGCTATTCTTTTGGATCCCTCCAAGTGGGCGCCTCAGTTTTGCGGACGACCTACCCCTGAGCGAGAGGCACAAACACGCATGGCAGTAGATTATCCACAGATGGATATGTGTACAGGGCCCTTAGGGTATCAATCCAACCTTTCTGTATTCATCAAAGGTTAACATAATACAACACTCTAATGTATTTCTTCCTAGATTGTTTATCAATAATAGTAAATATTAAGTTATAACTAATGATAGCTATTCCTAAATAAAGTATATGTAAATTAAGAATAGATATTGTGGTGTTTAATCATACCCAAAGCAGCTATTCCAAAAAGCCTGTAGAAATCCCATTCCTTGGCATATCTAATGAAATCCTCAGGATCTGTTTGGTTGCTGGACCCAGGCAGCTGTCTCCATCTAGTGTAGGCTTCACACAGCAGACAAAATATACAAAGTTTGCCATGAATCTGGGAAAACAAGTAAAAAAAAACAAAAAACACTTCCTTACTCGCAAGCATGTTATAGTGTACATGATTATTATAACATTGTATATACACTAACACTGGCAGCAAGTTATCTGTGGTTATTTAGTTATGGTACCTCCCAACTGGCCATTATTGTCTAAATGTTTTTTGCCTTCAATTTGAATTTCGTACCCTTGCAATTATAGATTAATCTAGTAATCTTGTCAATTTCTGCAACTTTACACATATAATAATTGTCACTGTGGACAATCTTTTCTGATTACCAGTTACCAGGAACAAGAAAGCAAATAATCACTAAACAGACATGCCCATTCTATTCTGCAGAAAGGGGAAGACGAGTGGGCAGCACATGCTGCTTCCTTCTCCATAAGTAAGATACAGATATACAAAGTATCTCAGGCAACAGTTATCCACCGTTTTTATAGAATGTAAGAACAGTTTATTGCAGAAGTGTAATGCCTGCCATACACACCCCGATGGTGTGCAGGCAGACCTGTCCCGATATGTTCCGGCATCACGTTAGCATCCCGGTGCATTATGGGGCCCCTTCAGTCGGCGGCACCCTTTGTGTGCCGGCCATAAGCTGCAATGAAGACGCCGTCTTCATTGAAGCTTATGGCATCGGCTTCCATCGGCTTGCGCCGGCCAGAGATTATCGGACATGTCCGTTCTCTGGCCGGCCGAGCTGTGGGGCAACAGGGATCTGTCGCCCCATGTGGGCACATGCAGATTTTTAACCTGACCGACGGCGCGAGCGCGCACGCCCGTCGGTCAGGTTAAAAATCGGCCGCTTATCGGCATGTGTATGGCTAGCTTTAGACTCATATAAACAGCAGGCCAAAATTTTAAACTTGGACAAAGTTGAGGGCCAACAACATGCTATGCAATAGACCCTTAAGCCCCCCATACAATTTTACTCCATACTTATCATTAAATGGTTTTGGGAGAACAAATTGATTGTACAGAAATTGTATGGTAAGATTCTAAGGTGTATGGGGGGGCTTTACATGCAGGTTGATCGGCATTGGTTTGCTGTGCATCAATGTTGCATCAACGTCAATGCACTTAGCCACGTTGTCATATGCCCACACAACCCACCCATTGATTAAGCATTGGCTGTGTCAAAACTTTGCTCCTCCAAAGGACTCAATGATCCTTCTCTACCTGTGTTAATGCTCTGTTCAAAAAAATGCAGCGTTTAACATGGCAAAAATGTGGGGGAACACATGGACTACTGCGTGTGGCACTCTGTGTGGCGGTTGCTTAATGTGATGTCACAAGAGGGCACCGCTAAGCAGCAAAGAATCATACTTCTATAACCTCACAGAGTAAAGAAGCTTAGTGAGTGCAGCAGGCAGACAGGCTGCGGGGAATGTAAACCCATTTGCCACATCTTCCATGGACCAAAAACATCTGATATGTGGGCCAGTGTTTGGGGGCCCTTTCACACTATGGACTCTGTGCTTGTAGTTGTGGTTTTTTAACTAGAACTGATATATAAAATATATAGAATATAAAAAGAATAATTTTCTTATATAAAAAGAGAAATAAGTAAACTGTAAAAAACTGATTGTTCTTATGTCCAATTACACATTACAATAGTTTATGCCTGGGCATACTTTAACCTCCCTAGCGCACTGCTGAGGTCCAGATTTCTGTACCAGAAGCGCACCATAGACTTTGATGGAATTTTTTGTGTTGTAGGCTTGTAACTTCCAAAAATCTATCCGTACAAGGGTCTAATAGACATCCTGACTATAATAATGTTTGAAACACTCAATTATTATAAAAAAAAGTACAAAAAAAATACAGTTATCACTGTATCCAATGCAATGGCATTCTCTGAAAGGGTTAACTTCCAAGACTACATCTGCAATGACAATGGGGGTGATATTCCAGTTGTTCCACTGATATTCCGATTTGCATATGAATGTCCCAATTTGCACATGAATGTCCCGCGCGGGGGTCCGCAAATCGGGACATTCATTTGCAGATTAGGCTTGAAGAGAGGTGTCACAGCCTGCTTGCATAACATCGCACACACAGACAGCACTCAGAGCAGAGTGAGCAGCTGGAGGATCTAAACTGGACGGCTCCCTCTCGTCAGCTGCAATAGTGCATTAGCAAGTGCAGGACGAGGTACTGCCGTCAGAAAGGCTAGGAAGGTTAAAATATCTGTGTACTAATTGCATTATTAATCCCATGTTTATTCCCCATACTTGATCATTGAAAGCTTGGGAACTTTAGTACATATACGCAAACAATAGTGTTACTTCATTTGTTACGTGTCTTACATTGATTTTCGTGTTAAACAGAATGTGTCTGTATGCTTGTACTTTGCATAGCATGGCATTGATCAGGATAATGACTGGATCATATTCTATGTACTTGTCCACTGGTTTCTGGCAAGATTTCTGAAAGATAAGATTAAAAACAACAAAACCGCATTGAAAGGCTGAAATATTGTAGTATTAGGCAAACGATTTTATGAAAAACATAAATGCATCAATATTTAACTTTACACTTATAAGAGTATGCCACAGTTCAGCTAGTCTACTGTTATACACTTAGCCATCCCGGACATGCTTTTTAGGCAATGATCAAAGCTAAATTGTACCGTATTTCTCTGACTATAAGATGCACTTTTTCACAACCAAAAAGGGGGGGGGGGGG
>CM070035.1:119504246-119519519 GCA_036250615.1 Ptychadena robeensis | reverse complement strand
AAGGAAAAAGCAGCAGCATCTTCTGCCTAACTCCCTTTCTCTGCTTTACTTGGCCATTACGGTACAGTGTTAGTTTCCTGGCCAGTAGTTCTGTGGTTAATGTATGTTGCCTTCCTTTCCTTCAATGGATGGATGCAATACATTAGCATATTACATACAGAGGAGTCGGAGTCGGAAGAATCTGAAACTGAGGAGTCGGAGTCGGGGAATTTATCGACCGACTCCACAGCCCTGGTGTTAACTACTGAGGTGAAAGTTAGGTTTAATGTTTGCTTCTACTTCCTTTGTAGGTAGCAATGCTGCAGTATTCAATTCTATGTGTACCCTATTCTTCGCATTAAGCCCCAGGCTCCACTATTGCACCGGTATCAGCTGCTGCCTGCTCAAGCCTTTGTCACATTAATATGGACGGGGATGGGCTGCTTGGATAATAGCCTTACGGAGGCAGGGCCAGCGGATCCAGGGCTCTGACGGGCTGTGGAGCCAGCCCTGTCAATGCCCCATTGGCGGTAGTGGCCAGCTCGAGCACTACGTTTAACGCAGGGGTTTTGACAGGCAGTGGATCCTGGGGCATACTTTTTCCACCAAAATCCGGAAGAAATGTGTGTGTCCTCTAGTGCAAATTTGCGACCACCCACAACCAAAAGACTATTTGCCTATTTGTCGTGCTTTTTCTCTTTGCCTGCCAGCCGAGCACTGAGCTAAACCCTGGGGTGGATCTTCCCTCTGCTTTGTGTGTATCAGCCAGGCAGCTTGAGCCCGCCTCACATACACACAGCAGAGGAAAGGGCAGCTTTTCCTTCTGCTCTCTTTTTTATATTATGATGTGATACTAGAACACTTATGTTTCTTGACAAAGGTTCACCTTTTTTAAACTATTAGTAACCTTTACACAAACTGGTGACAAACACGTACAATGCTTTACAGTTTGCTGAAAGTTTCTAATGTCCTGTACACGAATGGTGCTAACATATAGTTTTCTGAGTAGGGGTATATAATTAGGTAGTAGGTCACATCTGCATGCTTTTTGTTTATGAACAATGGCTGTAAATGTTTCCCTTTGACACTTCCCCCACAGAATTGTCTGCCGTTGTGAAGTTTGGCTTACACATCGCTGTGACTACACCTCCATATATAGAAGTAACCTGCTAGAGGGCAGGCAAGGTTGTGTAGTATTGTGTATTTCTGCTGGAATCTGAACACTGTCATAGCTCTGCCGATAATATACACGATATCTGGAGTTTTTGCTTTTTTATTTTTAGCAGTTCCAGCCGCAGCTGGTGTATGTTAACACGGTGACCAAGAAAAATGAGAAATGTAATGCTTGTTATGTTTAGATGTCAATACTTTACGATAATAATATAAGGCAACCATTTACATATTTTTGGATGCAGATTTTTTTGGAACTGCGTGAAAGGGGATTCATCTACACAAATTGGTATTGATACGTATGTAAAAAGACTAAATATAAATAGTATTGTTCATAAAACACACTTACCCCAGGGGTGGGGAATGACTGCGTCTTTTGGTGCAAAGGTCGTGCCTTCGCTCTTCTCCGGCAATAGGCTTAGCTGGGGAGGCAAAGAAGCTGACAGATGGAAGATCAACCCCCAGTCCCCCGCTGATATACACAATGAAGTAGCAGAGCCAAATGGAAGAGCTGCCTGTGGTTTGCTCTGCCTGTGTGTGAGAGCTGTACTCAAGCTGCCAGCCCTCGCATACACAGAGAACCAGAGCTTATTACACAGTGCACAGGTAAGATCCGCTCATGGGCAGATCTTTCCTACAGCTCTATGCTACGGCCTGTGAGCTGCGCAGCCTCCCTGCCTCCTTAACCGCCACTCTGCCAGTCAGAGCACAGAGCTCAGGCCATCATAAATATTTTTCAGCCATTGGATGCTCCGCTGTATAGGGTGTCTTTATAGTCTGAAGAAAAAAAACTGTACTTCCACCATATCTACACCTTTTTGTCTTTATTGATACTTGTTTATATTATGCCTTTACTAAAACACTACAAGTGTATCTACATACATATTTTAAGGGGGGTTTTGTTTTTTAAATCTTGTATAGAACATGGAACACTTGTCAGGGTTCACTGCCAAAACCTCAATTGAAAAGATCTTTTAAAGCATTAATTAACCATGGTAAAAATAACTATTCCAACATACAAGAAATTCTTTAAAATACATGTTTTATTCCTTTGCTTCTTTTATTCTATGTTCCCACCTCTCTTTTCATGTGATGGTGCTACGCCAAACACATTGTATGGGTAGCTCACCCTCCTGTCTATACATGGACCCCTTACCTGGACTGCACGTCCCAAGAGGACTAAAGCTGGGAACACATGCATAGATATGGGCCAGATCGATGGCCGATTCGAGTGTTGTGCGTGCTCACAGCCATCTATCTGGCCCATATCTAATATTTAAAATCAGTCCCACTCATGTAAACCATGGTCGATGTCCATTTGCATACGGACCGGGGGTCTCCTTTGTCGGGCAGCAGCATGATGAAGTCTTCGCGCTGCTGCTGCAGGGAACTTCGAACAGCTCTTATATCGAGTCGTTTGTTCCCTGCTTAAAGCTGGCCATACACCTTTTAAATTTGTCAGATATCCTTTAGATCTCCTTTTGTTTTACCAAAACCATGTAATATGAGGGACTTTCTAACCAAGTCTACCTGTGTTCAGTCGCAAAAGACCCGGCACTACATAGTTGTTGAGCCCTTTCACACTATATGCGTTTTTAAAAGGCACGTGTTTCTGCATATATACAAAAACTTTTTCACATGACATTTACGTTTTAGAACAAATCAATGAAAAATTATTCAAAAATGCATACAGCAGGGTGTCTTAAAAAATGCATGTGGAAACGCTGTGTTTTTAAAAACGCAACGCATGCAGTTTGAATGGTAAGAGTGGGTCTACTCTATATTGGCCCAGCAACCATGGGGGGTGTTATGGGCACGTCGTCGTGTTCATCATCGCAGTTTAGGGGCCAGTATTCGCTGTGTTGGCAATACCGCGTCCTATACATTTCTATTAGCAAACCATGCAGGGAAACAGCAGGCGTGGTTTGCGTGCCTCACCAATGGGCACCGTATGTGTTCCCAGTGCGTCCACGGGACACACCGGGATCCCCAAAATCCGTGCGGGAGTTGTAAATCCGCATCTGCACTGCGCGGATTTCCCCATGGTCTTCGCGTTGGAAAACTTTAAAGGATATCTGACAGAGAGATCTAAAGGTGTATGGCCAGCTTTAGGCCTATTTTCCACAGATGCTGAAAAGATGCTGCTATTGTTCACTATGGGCTTAGGACATTTCTGTCCCCTAGATAGAGGCGGTCGAATTGTTTCTAGTCTAAATTTGGACATTTCTACCTGATTTTTTAACTTAATTTATGCAAAAACTATTTTTTTCTGAACTTGCATTGCCTTAACCTTATAAAGGAGTGCATTGTCACAGCAATAATTAATGGAATGAATTAAACAAGACCACAACACGGTTGTGCAAACTATTGGACGTCCTAGACCGCATTCATGATGTCCATTGTAGACTAGCTCTTGCATTCTGCACATGCACAGATGAAACTGTGATTTGGGGATGCCCATGCAGTGATGGCTACACACGGGGCACTAAAAAGTCCCAATAGCTAAGGTAGCCACTGCGTGCTGGAAAACAAGTTAAGTGTCTTATGTTGATCACATAAAACAATCCAAGCTCATTGCAGACCCGTTGCTAGAGATAATGTAGCAGGTGAACAAACGCATACATATCAAATAAAAGTCTCTGAATACTTCAGATTGTTTTTTTGTTTCTGAAGACTGTTTACACACCAAATATCCAAATGTTTCCTGCCAAGGTCTAAATATTGTGTGTTTGAGTGTTGAAATAGCTGGCATCCTGTCTGTTGTGGTTTAATGGGTGATTTCCTACCAGCACTTGTGCAGTGATGTGTGTGTGTGTGTGTGTATGCCGGTATTTGTTTGCAGTAAGAGCATTTACCATACACTGTTTGCAGGTCATCTTGACCATCACCTCAGCTAGTCATGTTTCCGGATTACAATTATTACAATGATTTTTTTTTTTTGATTTTTTTGTAGACTGATTTATTTGGTATTTTTATCATTTAGTTTGTTTTATTGAAAACAATAAATCATTTATGGCTTTAAAGTGTTTTTACTTTTTTTTTCTTCAAAGTAGCAGTGGCTTTCAAGAAGTGATTGTATTACAATATATATGTATATGAAATAAACGTGCATACCTTTGCACAGACAATACAACAATAAGGCAGCATTCACACAAGCGCCTGGAAAAGCTACATCTCAGACGCCCAAAATGCTTTACACCCTGCAAGATGCGTCATGAGGCGCCCCACTGGCACTTTTCAGGACTCTGCCCAATAGTGATAGAATGGGGGTGTTATTCAATGCCCTGCGAGCGCCTGCACAGTGCTGCGACTGTCAGCAGCCTTGAAAGTGTAAGTGTGAATGCTGCCTAATGCCCCCCATACATGCAAAGATTTTAATGGGCGACGGATGAAAAGCGATAAATTTTTTGATCGCTCGACTGAAAATCGGAACATGCCCACATGGTCCGATCAATTTTAATTGATCGTAATTGTGAAAAAAATCGATCAAAACATGATCGGACATGTTGGAAAATTTTGATCGGTCGAGTACAAATGGAGTACAAATTACGATTCCAAAAAAATCGATCAAAAAAACCCAAAAAATCGATCAAAAATTGGTTATTCCATGTGGAGTATATTCTATTTTCCATCAATCAATCTCCAATTGTACGATTGAAAAAAATTGATCGTTTTTAGTCTGTCGGATGCTAAAATCTGTGTATGTATGGGGGGCATTAAGTGTAGCTAACTTTTATACTGGACACCATATAAACCTTGTTGTGTAAGTGTGAAGACCAGCAACCAACTTGAACCACATTTGTTGATTTTATTTCATCCTGTTGCATGTATATTGATAGACAAGACTGTTTGCTATTGAAACAAGCCGAACAATGTATATTGTCTTCTAATGTAATTATATTTACATATAGAACAGGATATTAGATTAAATAATTTCATGGGATCCCGAATCGGCCTTTAATGAAATAATTAAATTATGTCATCTGTTCCTCGTGGCAGTATCCGGAATGTTCATTTCCCATTTTAAATTTGTCATTATTAAGAATAATCCTGTTTGTCAAGGTACTTCAACATGGCATGGCGGCTGCATCATCCAGTTTGTAAATGAATGTGTGAGGCTCCCAATCTGACCATGCAATAAAGAATTAATATTTGCCCCCATACTGCTACTGTTTCTCCATGCTAGTATGGTTTTCTGCGTACAAGCTTGCATGAGCTACATTTCTCTTAATATACTTACCGTATATACTCCAATATAAGCCAAATTTTTCAGCACCTGAGATGTGCTCAAAAAATTAATTATTTCGGGTCTTATATTCGGGTCAATAAAAATAAAATTTCGGCATTTTGTAGGTGGACTTTATGAGTGAATTGCAAAGCCCCCGAACATGCGATCATCACCTAATTTGCTGTAGATGTAGAAAGGGTTGTAAAAAAAGAATTGCTCTAGCCCATGTAGTTTTTGCATAAATTAGGTTCAAAATCAAGTCAATGTTTTTATGGTTGACTTAATTTGAACTTATTTTGTGCACAAACTACATGTGCTAGAGCAGCTTTTTTTTCCAAATGTTCCAACATCTCCAGCAATTTTGGTGATGATACCATATTCAGGGGATTTGTAATTAACTTATATTTGTAAATAATATCTCCAAATAAAAGCACATTTGCTGTAGGTTTTTTGAGCCTTAGGCTTTGTTTCCATTATAGCACACAGACATTGCCTGCTCGGCGGATGGTCTGTTTACACATCCGCTGGTGCAGAGGCTCAACTTACTCTTCTACATTCAGCCTTACATCGGCGGAGCTGTGCGGCGCCGTGAAGACAGATCCTCCGCCAGGCAGGCAAGTCTATCTGCTACGTCTGGACCCCCGCTAAATGTATACGCCTAGCGGAGGGGTCTCCGCGAAATGGAAACACGCCCTTAGCTGCTCCTATATTTGCTTTTCCCACCTAATACTAGTGTTGTATTTACTGCATATATACTTGTTTCTATGTTTTGCAGATTCAGCATTCTTTACCTTTCATGATCTGGACTGTGAACCAAGAGGATCGCCCGCTTGTGAATCGATAGTTTCGCAAAATACAGAAAAGATCCTGGTAATATATAAAGATTTCAGAGCCACAGTAATCAAGTGCTAAGGCCCCCCATACACCTTACAATCTTACCATACAATTTCTGTACAATCCACTTTTCTTCTACAAAACCATGTAATATGAGGACCTTTCTAAACCTTCCAATCACTATGTATTCTATCAGGGAGGTCACTATACAACATAGTTGTTGGTGGATCTTTAGGAAATTGTATGGAGTGATCTAAAGGTGTATGGGGGGCTTAAGGGCTTGTTTCCACTTTTGCGTTTTCGTGCGGTTGTAACCGCGCGGCTGAAACCGCATGCGTGCCCGCATGAAAATGCATGGCATAGTTTTTGCGCGTTTTCGCGACACAATTTTTTTTTTCAAACGCGCCCAGAATCCACGTCCGCTCTGTCATGCGTTTTTGCGCGTTTTGAAACGCATCCAATGCTTTCCTATGGATGCGTTTTTGGGATGCGGATGCGGTTGGGAAGGGGAAGCGCTTCAAAACGCTGCAGGCAGCGTTCACAACCGCACCCTAAACCGCATCCGCATTCGAACGCGCACAAACGCACCAGTGGAAACTATATTGAAGTTTCCAATGGATGCGGGTGATTGCGCTTGCGGCCGTGCGGTTACAAATGCGCAAAACGCACAAGTGGAAACAAGCCCTAAGAAAGTTTGAGTTTTTGCAAGATGTTTATTTTATTTAGTCTAGTACAGCAACACAGTGCCCCTATCGTTAACACAAGGTACACAGGTTTCCACAGCTTGCATAGGTGAAAACCACATGCACAGTTGCAGCCTGGCTAGCACGAAAGGGCCCTCATTGATCAGTCAGGGCATTAATGGTAAACTGTTAGGATGTCTAACTTGGGTCTCTCCTTATACCATGCCATTTCAATTAAAAAAGCCTATGGTTAGGATTGTTAAATGGCCATTCTGAAATATCAGTAAGTGTGTCATCACACAGACACGCTAATATTTAGCTGTGATATTTCTTACTTTTACAACTTTATAATTGCCAAAGTTTTTACTGAAATTATGCAGTGGTCTCCTTTTTTAAGTTCAGATGTAGTAGATTCATAAACAAAAATGTTATATAAATCCACCTCCAAACTACACCATTTACCTCAATACTGCACACTATTGGCCATTTATAAAATGCGTTCTATGGCCAAACTTTGAAGAGAAGATTTGAGACCAAAGCCGTTGTCTGTTAGGTAAACTGAAAGTACAAATTTTTTTTTCCCCAGAGCCAAGCCAAATCTTTGGCTGAACAGAGGAGGCTGCCTTTTGTCACTGAAGATGATGACATAAATGAGGAACTCGGTAAGTATGCTTAAACATATAAACCACTTGGACACATATATAGTAAACCGACTATGGAATTGCTTGTATATCTATGTGAAAGAAGGTAAATTTTTTATATGTTCCAGTCACAGTAAAATGTGCAAGTTGCATACTTATATTAATAATACTGTAAATACCACAAGCACTGGTGGACATATTAACCAAAAATAGTGTGTTCTTGTAGAGTTTTAATTCAACACATTGGCAGCAATGTGATATTACTTGAGATGAAAACAACATCTTTTAGAACAAAATGTTGCATTTATGAAATAACTATTAAAAACCTGATATTTAATGTATAGCCTTGTACATTCTCTGCGCTGAATAGAATATACTGTATTTATCAGACCATAAGATGCTCTGTAGCATGCACCCTATATTTCAGAGCCTTCAATGGCTGACAAATATTTTGGCAATTTCTTACTGGCTGGATCTCTGTGCTCCGACCGGCAGAGTATGAGTTAAGGAGGCAGGAAAGCTGTCTCTGAAAGCACACCTGTCTCCAGCCCCGACAACATACCAGTATGTGAAGTGGGCAGCTTGAGCCCAGCTCACATACAGTGCTGATGGAAGGGACGCCAGCGGGCAGCTTTTCCATCTGCACTATGTGTAAGTTGGGCACAAGCAGCCCAGCCCACGGACAGTAACACATTGGGAGGATAGATCTGCCCATGGTTTACATTTTTCTAGGAAATGGTATAAGTAATACAAAAGATGGTAGATCCAAAGTCGACTGACCTCAATAAAACCATCATATGAAAAACTTTGTTCATTGTTGCTCACCTTTTAAAGATGAACTGAAATCTGTAAGGTTTGCCCAATTAAAACCAAGTAGCGGGATCTAGGACTAGTAACCAGTTTTGCTTGTGCTATTTTTCACGCAGTACTCATTTACCATGATCCACTCTGTGGTCATCATATTAGAGGCTGGATATTTCCAACTCGTGTTAGACTATGTCCCCACTTTAGCGATCTCCTTCGATTGTAATCGATTTTTGTGGCAAACATTCAGGCTTGTTTTTGGGCCATGATTTTTTTATTTTTTATAAACGTGTCTATTCATGTCTATGGGCGTGATTGGGCGCGACCGCCTGTGGTCCGCGATCAAAATCAAGGTGAGCCTGATCACAGCTGTGGGAAGAGCCCATTCAAATGTATTAAAATCATAGATGATCACCAAAGTGGGGACAAGCCCTTACAGACTTCTGCATGATGAACATTGATCAGCACAGTAGTGACATCACCAAATGTGACTGCCAGGGGCAGCTGTACTTAAATCTCACTTATGCAGATTTGTGGCTATATACAAAGAGATTCCTAGGCACCCTCACTTCCCAGAAAGTGCACTTCTGCTTTTCAAATTATTTTTAAACCTACAGTACATTTTACAGACTACTGCTTTTAGCCACTGCTAACATATCCTAGATGTGTATTATAGTCTATAGCATTACTGTAAATGTTTACTTCATGGCGCCACCTGTGCTCCAAAGCGATGCATATCTGATTTGTTTTTACACTAGATTCCCTTATCCTAAATGTGCTATGGTATCATACTGTTGTTGGCCTTGTTTAAAGCAAAATCATCAAAATCCAGTTATCTTATCTATTGACATGAAGCATGTTGGCAGGAAGCGAAAGCGGAGTGTTGGACATAATGCAGCTTCTCCTGTCACTGTCCAATCACAGGCAGGTTCAGGGTGTTTTCTTTTTATCTTGTTGCTTTCTTAAAACTGTCACATTGTGATAGGCATCCTGGGTTTTTTTCTACTATGAAACTGTGATAAATACATTTTGCTTGTCATGGTGTACATGATAAATATGAGCATTGTGCACTGTTGTGTGTTTTTTTTATTATGGTTTTTTTCTGGTTCTTTTTTTATTTTATGCATGTTAACCAAACCAAGAACATGGATTTGAGGTACTGATCAAAGTTTAATTGATAAAAGAACATAGGGTGTCCCTGGCTACCTTATTCCCATGCTTAAATTTAGAAATCAAGTTGTTTTTCATTTACGTGACTAATTGCATGTATTCACTCCTTATATCCAAGCTATAGGATACGTGTTGATAGGGAGTGGCCTGCATGATGAAGCAATTAAACATTTCTCATCAATGCTTCAGGTAACCTAAGTCTTAATTCTTTTCCAATCTCTGCACATTTTGAAACTGTTTAAATAGCTTTTAATGTGATTTGGCTTGTTCCGCTTAGCAGCATGACCACTGTGGCAGTGCTATTTATTGTGACCGCTTGCTGCCTGAACCTATAGCATGTTTTTCACATATTTTACTCAACTGCACTCTCAACATTTAAAGTTGACCTGAAACTAAAAATCTTTTTTATGAACAGTTTGTATCTCTTCAATATTGATTGACGTCTAGGTTCTGTTGTATAGACTTCCTTTTCTTTCCAGTCTAGCTGTGCTTGTCTTAATAATAGGAAATTTAGGGTTGGCACTATGGAATGCAGGGCTGTGGAGTCGGTCGATAAATTCCCCGACTCCGACTCCTCAGTTTCAGATTCTTCCGACTCCTCTGTATGTAATATGCTAATGTATTGTATCCATCAATTGAAGGAAAGCAAGGCGACATACACTAACCACAGAACTACTGGCCAGGAAACCAACACTGTAATGGCCAATTAAAGCAGAGAAAGGGAGTTAGGCAGAAGATGCTGCTGCTTTTTCCTTAAGCTAGGCACCACGCTGTCGGGGATCAATTGAACAGAAATCAATGTGCACCACATGGGCACATCGATTCCTGTTCAATGGAGACCCGTTATGCCCAGCTTGCAGTGTGTGATTTACAACACGCCACAAGCTGGGGAGCAGCAGCCTGTCTCACACAGCTTCCAAGTAAGGAATGCTGGCTCCGGTCCCCTTCACACTGACAGCCGACAGCTGTGGAGGAGGCAAGAGCAGCAGCTGTTTTAATACTTTCCATGAAGTGTCTCCATGCAAAGTATTGGAGATTGAACGGGATGCTGTTCGTCTCAATGAAGACCGGTGTCTTGCTGTCAGCTCTGGAGAGCAGCGTGATGACATCATCACTCTGCACTCTAGAGCTCATCTGAGCTGGTCTGTCGGCCCCCACTGGGTACGTGTGTGGGGGCCTTTAGGCTAGGGTCACAGTGGGCGCTGTAATGTTACGCACTGCATGCATTTATTCTTATAGCAGAGAAGTCATTATGTTCGTTATGACTGTTTGTTAATTGCGACATTTGAAGTAATTTTTTTTTTTTTATTAAAAAAAAAACCATTTTATTCCCATTTAAATTTAGTCGGAGTCGGTCCATTTTTTGCCGACTCCGACTCCAGGGACCCAAAAATTTCTCCGACTCCTCGACTCCGACTCCACAGCCCTGATGGAATGTGGCAAAATCGGCTTGTAATTGAAACTGTAATGTCTGTGGCTTTAATATTGATTTCTGCTTGTCTTCTTAGTACATCACCTTCCTATCATTAGTACATTTGTTCTGTTTATCCCTTTCAGCTAATGTATTCACTGATCTTTTTCTCCACCCCAGTCCTATGATTGGTTGGTACTGATGTCATGGATGTGACCAGCACTGGTGAACTTCCTCCAGTGACATGCTTACCTGCCATTAAACACTAGATGTATTTATTCCACTGCTACAGCAGTAAATTACCCTGGGTGTAGATTTTTTTTTGTAAAGCAATAGATAAGAAATCCTTTTAATCATCTAAGAAAAAGCAAGATTATTAAACCTTTTCCTATTTGTGTACTCGAGCCGTCCGATGTACCCTGCAGCAGCGTGATGTCATCATCACGCTGCTGTTAGATATCAGAGAGCCAGGAAAAGCAGAACTGTCTCTCCCCGGCACCGCTTCTTCAGCCGAGCTTTGCCTGGAGAACCAGGCAAAGCATTGGACATCACCGTATTAACGGTCATGTCCGATAAGGCTGTTTTTGAGCGCTTGAAAACAGCGCAAGGGGCAGATTACATGGGTCAGATAGATGGCCGTGAGCGTGCACGGCGCTTGAAACGGCCATCGATTTGACCCATATCTCCACGTCTGTACCCTGCTTTAGTGTGGGGTGCTGGGTCCTTTAATTTCGAGACAATCGGAATGGGTTAGGGTCCCACTTGAAAAAAAGGCTGGTGTAGAGGTGCCCATGGCAAATAAGATTTCTTTATTGATACAGTAAAAGTTTTACTGTATCAATAAAGGAATCTTATTTGCCTTTTTTCAAGTGGGACCCTAACCCATCCTGAAAATCTCTTAAAATGTGATCATGCTTTTATTCAGGCAGTTTAAACTTTTCACAGTATGTGATAAGAAGTGTTAATATGTTATAGCCTCCTCAGTTTTGTAAATGTAACTAAAGGAATCATTTTTACATGTATGTTGTTATAGCAGTTATATATTTGTATTTCCTATTAATAGGATGATTCTGATCTTGTAAGTGCTATATATGGCAGAGGAATAGCATACGGCAAAAAAGGATTGCAGGTAAGTGTTAGGCGTGATAATTATTTGTTTTGTTGTTTTAAGCTAAACTTTATACGTTCTTTTAACCTCCTGGGTATTCAGCCTGAGTAAACTTGTGGTGAGTTTCTCAGCTGACTTAACTCACTAAAATCTAACCTGTCTGCCCCGATTGCGTCACCGGCGTCATCTAAAGAATATGATTCTTCTAGACCCTTTTACAATCTACAGCTTAATAACAAGTAATATTTAAGTGCTGAAAAGGAAAACAATAAGTACCATATTTTTCGGACTATAAGATGAAACGGACCATAAGATGCACCCAGTTTTTAGGGCAGAAAAAAAACCATTTAATATTTTTTTACATCAATTGGGTTAATGCAATGAATTCAATGAATGCAACATTCAATTCAGCCAGTAGGTGTCACTAGCAGCAGTACACTCTCGGCACATGTCATTCTCCACACTGATTGGGAGGAGGTGGGCAGAAATCTGCAGAGTTTTCTTCTGTCTCTGCTCTCCTCTCCTGCTTGCTGTTACTGTGTCCGTGAGAGCTGCAGAGTGATTGCAGTTTCCACGGATGAAGAGAGAGAAAGATGCCAGTTCATCTCTCTCTCTCTTCATTGCCTATGGCAGCAGGGTGTATGTTAAGTTCACAGTGAATCTTGTTAATAAAATATGATTGGATCATTTTCTGATTTTACAGCTATCGTAATAATAATATAATAGCTATATTCCATTCAGTATAATACTAATAGAATACTAATAGATGTCCAGACATCTCTATGTATCCTCTAACCATACAAGTATAACTAAAGCTTGGCAATGCTGAATGACACTTTTGTACAATGTAAAGAAGTCTGAGGGGACAATGCACACAGTTTAACAAGCTGTACACTACAAAGTAAATCAACACAGCCATTCATTTCTAAACCTTTTGCAACAAAAGCGAGTTCAACCCTAATGGTAGCCATACATGGCCTGATGGTCGCTTGGCCGAAAATTGGGTGGGCCCACCTGTATGTTGGATTGCACGGTAATCTGACATGCCTGTAGATTCCCAGTCGATCCCATTACTTTGATTCCCATTCAAAGTAATGGCCGGCACAGTAAGGGCGCCCGCCGATCAGCTGAGAGGCCAGCTGCAGCGGGATGACGTCATCCCACTGAAGTGGATCCCTCATCTATCGAGGCAGATTCGCCTCGTGTATGGCTTAAGAGAAAAATTAGCAAATTGTGCCTAATCAGCCATTTTCCCTTGTGACGTGACTCTCGGGTGTGAATGGGGAGGAGGTGTGTTAAATTTGGATTTATCTTTCTCACACTCTTACTGACAGCACATGCCCAAAAACTCTCTAAGAATATGAAAAATTATTGTTGTTCTACATAAAGATGGTGAACGTATTTGCAAATAAATAAAATACTTTTTTTTTTTAATTCTCCATTACTGCAAACATTTTTATTTTTTTCTTTTGTTATTGAGGACATCAAAAATGCAGAGTTGGCATTGTTCGAACTCAGCCGGGTTATCAGTATGGAACCTGATTATCCAGAAGTATTTGAACAGAGGGCAGAAGTGAGTACTGCTTATAACTTGATTTTTAAATCGTTATAATCATTTTCCTTTGCAATAGCATGAAAAAACTGGTTCTAAAGGAGAAGCAGCTTAAGTGGTGAAAGAAGTGCTTTTCCTGTGTAACATATTCCAACTAAACTAAAGCTGGTCATCTATAAAAATATCATATCGGTTGTAAAGGTCCCTAAATTGGTGTGTCAAAGTTTAGACTCTCATTCTGCATTCATGAAAATGTTAAATACCGAATTTGTTATGTTTGCCTCTGAATTATCATGGAATAACATGAATAACAGATTTTGGTTTTTAATTGATATCCATGTTTAGATAACTAGATCCATCCTTTTATGTGGATGTGTCCATTTGTGACCACACCCTATCCATCACAGATCAGAATAATAACCTCCCTGGGGGTACATCCGCACCGCGTCATTTTTAACAACGCGGTGCGAGCAATCAAAACAAAGTACCCTGCTGTGTTTTCCTGCCCTCCCTCCTCACATCCCTGGTCATCCATGGTGTGGGGGGAGTGGGGCGGAAAACTGACACCACCTCCTTAACTTGGAGGTAAATGGTGCAATGCCCAGCGAAGAGGCGGTGCAGGAAGTGATCGACTAGTGATCGAGATTTAGAATCACATAGAAAAGGTGAGTATTCCTGAGTGTAGCTTGGGGTGAATTTGTTTTGTACATCCATTTTAAAGTTTCAAGGTGGCCCTGCACGATGAGATTTTTCAGTTCAATTGATTTGAAAAAATAGAGCCACAAAAACATAAAGTCAATCAAGCATGGATCGCACTTGTTGGTAAATTTCAATTGATCGTACAAGTACCAATTATCCACCTAGTATATGTTTCCCCAGGTTTTTTAATTGTACATTTGGCCAATCCCGATCAATACAGCTATACCAATTAGCCCACCCCAAAGAAGCACATACTGGGACATTGTGGCCAGACTGTTTATATAAGACATTAAATCAACTAATATATAAAATATCATTTGTATCTTTTATATATAAGTTGATTGAATATCTTATAAAAACAAACCCTGGTAGGGTATTGCTGATCGTACAAGTATCTGACAGGGTTTATTGGCATTTCGATTTATTTTTGTATCCAGTGGTACCATGGAGCATGCATGCAGGACTTGGTGGTGGTGCTATCGATCAATGTTAGCCAGACAGTCGATATTTTAATCACACAAGCCAAATTTTTTGTAACTGTAATGATGGTGATGACATAAGATAATTTTAATTTTACAGTTTTATTTAATTTTGACTGCTGAGTTTCTATGTTCCTGAGATTTTTGCTTTCTTTCTTTTCATTTAATAGATATTGTCTCCTCTGGGACGGATTAGTGAGGCACTAAGTGACCTTACTAGAGCTATCCAGCTACAACCATCAGCACGTTTATATAGACATAGAGGAACACTTCATTTTATATCTGAGGTAAAATCGGAAAGATTCAGGTCTTGCAGTGAAGATGATGACCACCTGTTTTCTTTTCTCTGTATTATGCTTCACACTCATAATTTACTGTACACAGACATTGCAGATACATATTGTTCTGTCAAGGACTCGATAGGATGTTTCACTTTTTTCCCATCCACCTCCCTTTCATTAAAGCAGACCTACCACATTGTAGGTCACTTTGCACTATCGGCATCAGGCTGCCAA
>CM070035.1:119473312-119501182 GCA_036250615.1 Ptychadena robeensis | reverse complement strand
TTATAATTAAATTTACAGGAAGCTATTGAATCATTTAAAGAAGCCCTAAAGCAAAAATCCAACTTTATTGAGGCATATAAAAGTCTTGGCCAAGCATACAGGTAAGCAACTACTGTCTGAAATTATGTCCTAACAGATTCTTAGAAGGGCAATGGATACATTTATTCAGCTCTCAAAGAGAACAGTTTAGATTTTATCTTGCACCAACCTGGCGGCAACAGTTTAGTATTTGCAGGATGGAGTGCCCTTTTTTTTTTTTTTTTTTTTTTTTTTTTTTTTTAAGTGAGCACGAGGGTCAAAAAGTCAGATTCAAAGCCATAGGAGTTTGCTGTTTTTTTTTTTTAAAGGAGATATCCTGTATAACATTAGTCCTTCTAAAGGAGCAGCAGCTGAATCAGCATACAACTCTTGTATGTGAAATGTTGATAAGAAAACATTACCCTCCCATCCCTAGTCAAAGCAAAAAAATATGCCTGGCTATTAAAACTTATCAGTACTTTATCAGAGTACCTTTTTAATAGACTCTACACAAACCACACATGTACCTTTTTATCAGGAACATGGCTTCATCTTGCCTACAAGGTGCTACAAGGTTTCTCTGCTCAAAAGCTGAATTCATGATTTTTCATTACAAAAACCTTTTTTCCGTGAGTGTTCCTGCACTACTGATTTTATCTTATTTTATTGTTGCTAGTTTACTGGTTTCCAACCAGAACTTTAGGTAATTTTACATTTTTTTTGTTCCACTTTATTTGTGTATGATGGATTCTTGAAAATATGTAGATTTAAACTGCATTGTTTTGTAGTTGATTTTTAGTGCAAACAGTGATTCTCTACATGCTTTATGTTGTATTCTAGGGAACTTGGTAATTTTGAATTGGCCATGGAGAACTTCCAAAAAGCCTTGATGCTTAATCAGAATCATGTACAGACTCTTCAGCTAAGAGGTATAATGCTTTACCATCACGGCAGCCTTCAAGAAGCTTTAACAAATTTTAAGGTATGTCTCAAAAAATTACATTATACAGTATATGGGTCTTCAAAAAGAAATTTTTCTAGACAGGTTTGCAGGATGTTTAATAAAGAATATTAAAACGATACCCATCAACTTTTGATCTATAAGCAGCATACAGAAAAAGTCTACTATGGATATTAAATGCTTTATTTTCAAACTACTGTATGTATTGCAAGCAATATTAGAGCAGTTGACTTCTCCACCAAAAATAGGCAGTTCTTTCTTTTGTAGATGCTGAAGTTGTTGCCCAATTTAGCCAGAAAGTTTATATCATGACTGTAGGTCCCTGTAGATAAATTCTAGTAACAACCACTGTGTGTTTCAATGCTTGTAAGGGAGAATCAGCTTTGGCCATTGGCTTGCAAAAGGGGTAGTACATATGTACATAATTTAACTCCATAAAAGCACTGCATTATATAGAAGTTAGGGGGCAGTCACAAAGGCGTCTGGAAATACAGCACCCAGATGCCTGAAAAGTGGTGAACCTGGGAAGACACAACATTCACCATCTCCTGTTTCCTTTTTTGGGGCGTCTGCTTCCCAAGCGTACACTGTGTGCAGCGGCTCAAACACTGGTGGGTAGTGGGTGCTTTCCGGACTGCTAACAGATGGAAAGAATACATGTAAATGCTGCCTAACGGCTTGTGTCCATTGTTCTCCAGTGGAGGGAACCTGTGCAAATTGCCTGTGTGAAGGGCTGGTTAACCTCCCTAGCGCTCTTGCAAGGTCCAGATTTCTGTACCAAAAGAGCACCATAGACTCTAATGGAATTTTTTTTCATGTTGTAGGCCTGTAACTTCCAAAAATATATCTGTATAAGGGTCTTATAGACATCCTGAATATAATAATGTTTAAAACACACAATTATTATAAAAAAGTACATAAAAAATTATAAAATGTATCATTTGAATGCTAAAATCTCTTGAATATTTATTTGGTATGAAATATTTCAAAACAGTATTTGTTTGTTTTATAATAACATTTTTATTACAATTGGAAATGTGTTTTGTTTTACTTTGAATTGTATTGGATACAGTTATCACTGTATCCAATACAAAGGCATTTGGCACCCTCTGAAAGGGTTAACGAGCACATCTGGAAATGACAATGGGGGTGATATTCCAGGTGTGTTTTTTTGAAGATAGCCCAATTTGCATATGAATGTCCCGCGGCTACCTCCCTTGGGGGCCGTGGGACATTCATATGCAAATTGGGCTGGGAGAGGGGTGACATCGCCGGCTTGCTTCAGTGAAGAAGCAAGCTTCAGATCCCCAGGACAGCACAGAGCATGTGCTGCTGCGGGGATCTGAGCTTAGCTGAACGGCTCCATCTCGTTAACTGCAATACAAGACAAGAAAGTGCTGGACAAGATGGAGCCGTCAGAAGCACTAGGGGGGGTTAAACACCCACTGAAATGCATTGGGTGTATTTTGACCCCATCATGAACACGTGGGGCGCATATTGTGATTGGTGTGCCACAGAGAGTTGACAGCTATGATGCACCTGGGTATACAAGTATGTAATAGCCTGCTTGGGCTATTGTTTGTATATTGGTAGAATTTTTGGTAGAGTCTACTAAGGCACAGGACTTGATTCTACTTTATTATTTAAGGGTCTGCTCATTTTGTTTAATGGTCTAGTTTATTCATCTATAGTTATTGTTCTTTTTTGTAGCGATGTCTGCAACTGGAACCATATAATGAAGTCTGCCAATACATGAAAGGACTTAGCCATGTCTCTATGGGGCATTTCTATGAAGGAATTAAAGCTCAGACCAAAGTAATGTTAAATGATCCTCTACCTGGTCAGAAAGCAAGCCAGGAATATTTGAAAGTGAAATATCTAAGAGGTAAACATTTGTTCTCGAATTGTCATGCATTTTTATTACTAAACTAACAATGCATCATTTACTTATAACTGTGAATATGTAACGCTTAAAGCAAAGAAGTACTTGGTGTCAGATTGGCTGTATCTATGTGGTGTCAGCACAGTGCACAGATGAGACAGCAAATGTCTGTGTCTGTTTAAATCAGGCTTCATCCTATAGCTTTATTGTAACTAATGTGCTAAACGTAATAACACCAGCAAAAAGTAGGTTAGTTCATCTGAGAGTAACTTAACTCACTTCATATACCTAATGAACTAGCAAACCTAACATAACATATGATAAACAGTCCTCCACTCACAGACCAGGTATCAAGGCCTTTCCTGCAATGCAGGAGATTCAGGGAGAGCTCTTTTCCTCACAGCTCTGCTAACTCTCGACTCAAAGCCTGCTCTGAAACTTATTGTTCAAATTTACAATCCGTAAATGCGGCCTCCCTTGGTCCTCCCCTTGCAGCCCCTAAAACCTAACTGTTAATGCATAGTCACCTGTCCACGATTCCCCGCTAACACATCTTCGCCAGGGATCTCTTTAGAGCAGGAAGGGAAGAGGAGTCTAGTGACTCGTTCATGCTCCACCTGAGCATACTCATGTGCATTACCATGCTACAGTGTTCCCTAATGCTTGAAGTAATATTTAAAACAAGTTTTGTTATTTAAACATTTCTTCTAGCTAAGCCTGCTGTCACTTCTTATACAAGTCAGCATAGATTGAAAATGCCGCACTTGTGGACCTCCATATCAACTCAATTGCCCACCACTGCTCTACATATTCCAGCTGTTATGAATGTGTTGAGTTTCCTTGTTTTATAAAAAAAAAAATCCCTATGTTGATATCCCCTTTCTTTTCTTTTACAGAGTACTCTCGCTATTTGCATTCACATCTTGACACTTCAGTGACAGAATATAATGTTGATGCTGACCTACCTGGAAACTTTAAAGATCACTGGGCAAAAAATCTCCCATTTTTAATAGAAGATTATGAAGAGCAGCCAGGACTACAGCCTCACATAAAGTAAATTCTTTATTTTCAATTATGTAGTGTTTAGGTCAGTGTTGTTTTTATATACTCGTTTTTACTTTAATTTTCCCTTAGAGATGTTTTGCCTCAAAACTTTGAAAGCTACAAACCAGAAATACAGGAACTTGTATGTGCAGCAGATCGTCTGGGAGCTTTAATGCAGTATGAAACATCTGGATTTCTTCCAAATAAAAGAATTCATAGAGGTATTATGCCACAACATTTTTTACAGTTGTGATCTTTTTATTTTATTTATAAATGTGGTTTTACAACTAAATAAGGTCTATGGGAAAAGACATGTAGGCCCAGTTCTATGGACACAACTGCAGAACTGCAAACATAGGCTTTGTAGGGTGAAGGAGCTCACTGGCAGATCTGGGTTAGTAGTATAGAAGGTTGAAAGGGGAAAGACTGACCAATAACTGTTAAGAAGCATAGTGTTTGTTGTGGATAGATGAGGAAAGCTCAGATTCATTAGCAAATCTATCATTGGAAATCCTCTGTATTTTATGTGTGTTGCTGTCTAAAGATTAGGAGAATAGCGGACAGAACAGGATTATTTCCAGACAGCAATAACACTTTTCATGAATTGAAGATTATTATATCAATTTTAGTATTTTCTTAGATGTTTTTGGGCACAGGTCCTTGCAGATCTTCATAATTTTTTCTGCTTTCGGAACTGAATTTCTTGTTTGCTTGCTAGTCAATGTCTCTTTCCAAATCTAGTAAAAGGGAAACTTTTCTTAATATTGTAAATGTCAAATCTTTTGGGAGTTCAAAAAATTTAGTTTTTTGAATTTCAAGATTTTGCAGCAGGCAAAGTTCCCCCCAAACCTGGATGAAGGGCTGAAGGAATGCTCTGTTAAACCCCATATTTCTGAATTGTTTATGATTATAAATGACAGGAGCATTAGTGGATCAAGCAGTCTTTTATTTCCAGCATTGGGTCTTTGACCTATTTTCTATTGTCCTCAATAAAACCTTATCTAGTTTTAATATTTATGATAAAGCCATCCCAATTTACAGTACATAGAAAAGGAGAAAACTGATGTTTTCTAAAATTATCTCCCTATACAGGGACATTAACAGCACAGGTATCAAACATTTTATTTGATTAAAAGCAACTGTAAGATCACAAATAAATGTAACAACGTATACATGTTATACAAACGGTAAAGACATTTGTGTTTGTATAAGTCCGTTCACAAAGATTCACATATTGCACAATCCTGACATGTTTCGCGATGATCGCTTCCTCAGGGACTTTCTGTGTACAATACAAGGTTTAGATTATAGGTTTATAGTGATCAAACCATAACTGTGGCAATGGGTGGATTTTAAAAACATCAGGAGAACAAGAAGACCACATCTGTTCCATCTAATATCAAAGTCCATGGTTTGCACATGTACGTGTCGTGCCTCCATGTCTCATTACCATGTCTCATCTTTCTGCACAGAAAGCCCTTGAGCAAGTGGTCATTGCGAACCATGTGGGGATTGTGCAATAAGTTCTATGTGAATCTTTGTGCATTGACATGTATGAGCACAAATGTCTGTACTGTTTTATTCGTATAAACATGTATAAGTTGTTACATTTATTTGTAATCTTCCAGTTGCTTTCAATAACATAACCTTTTGATACTGGTGTCGGTATCCCTGTATAGGGAGATAATTTTAGAAAACTTTAGTTTTCCCCTTTTTCGAAAACCTAGAAGTAAATAAATGGTGTGCATAAAAATATGCCCTTGCACATAAGGCAATACAAATCTATACGTCGGGACCCCCTTCGCTAAGCCCATTGCATGGCGGGGATCCCAACGGAGCACATAGACTTTACCTGCCCGGCGGATGCTGTGTTTAGACATCCGCTGATGCAGAGGCTCAATCTACTCGACTACATTCAGCCTTGCAGCGGAACAGCTTGGCGCAGTGAAGACACCGCATCTGCCGTGCAGGTGAGTCCATGTGCTCTGTCGGGATCTCTGCCAAGCAATACGCTTAGCGGAGGGGGTCCGACGTATAACGGAAACATAGCCTTAGACTGCTCATGATCACCTTGTGTCATCTCTTTTAGGGTTTAAACTTATTCAGCAACTGTGCATCAGATCTGTCATTATTTCTTGATTTCTAAATCTACTCTTTTGTCTTTGCCATCACTAGCATCTTAGGTCTATAGCATCACTAGCAATTCTTTATATTGTTTTTCCTTTTTTCCGCTCTAAGCAATGGGCTTGGCTGCTCTAGAGGTCATGCAGGCAGTACATAGAACTTGGACAAACTCAAAAGTGCGAATTAATGGGAAAACCAGACTAATGCAGTGGAGAGATATGTTTGACATTGCAGTTAAATGGAGAAGGTAACTTTTTTATCTGATACAAATATTTCCAAGTATGGGTTGTAATGTATGGTTTGCCTTTTTGAAATAATTTAGTGCCAGGAAAACTTTTATTCTGCAAATGTATTATTTCACAAATTTCTGCTGTTAAAGTAGATTGATCACTTACATTTTAATTATTTAAAGAAATACGGGTCTATATTTCAAAATTATCATTAATATTTAAGTAAATGGAAACTGTCAGTGTAATAATACCCAACTTCTAGCCTAGATACTCCATAGGACATGAGCTCTGTCATTACTTTAGAGCAGTGATGGCGAACCTTTTTGGCGCTCGAGCACCCACACACTGTACTTTCTTATAAGATAAAATAGGGGTGGGTATGGGGCACCGTGTGCAATCAGAAGATAGGGGAAGAGAACTGACAGCATTGAGAGCCAATAGTCTGCAGTTCTTTCCTCTGTTCCCGCATGCCCACAGAGAGGGCTCAGAGTGCCACATGCGTGCCATAGGTTCGCCATTACTGTTGTAGAGGGTCTATTATCAGCAATGAGCTAAGATGCTACTAAAGTTTGCCCCAATGTCCAAAGGTAAATACAAATAATAGACTTTCTTTTTATTTTAAGCTATAGTATCAATTTTTAAAATAGTTGCAGAAGTTCAATTTAGGGTAGTGTTATGGAGAGGACAATGTCACCACAGAGATTAGGAGTCCAGTATGACAGATGTTTGATAATCCCCTTAAATTGAAAGTTAAATAATTAAATAAGGATTTTAAAATACTTTTGTTTTTTTTTCTTTCTTAATAGGATTGCAGATCCTGATCAGCCTGTACTATGGTTAGATGAAATGCCAGCTCAAAGTCTTATCAGGGGCTTCAACAACCACATCAACCTCATCAGGTACCATAATTGTTAAGAAATGGTACACTACATATGACTGTGTGTTTTGGGGGCTTCCAATCAGAAGAAAAAAAAAATTCTTGGCTAAGGGGAAAAAAGAAAAATAATTGCTAATCTTGTTTAGTACAGTAGACCTAACCCTTAGCATCGCCCAAAAAAAAGGAAATCTCATCACCCATACAAATGTTTACATGTTATTGGTAGTTCCTATCCTCTAAGTACACGTATTAAGTATGAAACATTTTTATGTATTTTGCAGAGGCCAGATCGTCAACATGAGATACCTGGAATATTTTGAAAAGATTTTAGGCTTTATAAAGGAACGGATCCTTTTATTTCACAGGTAAATGTGCATAACTGTCAAACTTTATTTAGAATTTTATTACAAATCTTTATATGTAAAGCTGGCCATACACCTTTAGATCTCTGTCAGATATCCTTTAGATCTACCAATATCTATGTAGTGCCGGGTTCTCTGCGATTGAACACAGGTAGACTTGATGGTTTAGAAAGTCCCTCATATTAAATGTTTTTTGTAAAACAAAAGGAGATCTAAAGGAAACCTGACAGAGAAATCTAAAGGTGTATGGGGGCCCTTAGTAAGTTAAGCAGTCATAGTCTACAATAGAACCATACCATTA
This sequence comes from Ptychadena robeensis, assembly GCA_036250615.1. Taxonomy (NCBI): domain Eukaryota; kingdom Metazoa; phylum Chordata; class Amphibia; order Anura; family Ptychadenidae; genus Ptychadena; species Ptychadena robeensis. The sequence continues at coordinate 119,493,383 of CM070035.1, read as the reverse complement.
CATGGAACACCTTGACCATGGCAATGATTTATACAGTGGTCTCCTGAACTTTAGGAGAGTGGAATAAGAAATAAACTGCATTTGAACATTCCCCACTTGTAGTTTGTCTGCATGAATCAAGGGTCCAAACCAAATCATTTTTCTCCCTCCTAATATTCTCCACTCGGTGTACTCCTATTCTGAAAGAATTGGCATGCTAATCTCCTCTAGTGCTGCTTGTTTCTTGCAGCCAAGTTAAAACAGATGTGTATGGTAGATAAACCGTTTTATAGCACACTCTTGACAAGGTAATGTGTATGCCTGCTCATATATCATCACTTTGCTGTTTTCCCATAGATAGGAGGAATTTTTAGATAGGAGTTTCTGACAAAAAATGTCATCCTCGTGTAGGATACTTAATAGGCTTATTTAAAAGGAGACATATGAATTGCGTTATTGTTTGTCCGCTGCATACCAGAATATTGCAAAACACCTTCTGAAACTATGCAATCTAGACAAACTAAAGCTGGCCATACCCACATCAATTAACATGCGATCGCCAAACAATTATTCAGTGTTTGGCCTGCTTAAATGTAGCCATACACATGCAGATTCCTGCCAGATTTTTCGGCCCATCGACTGCTGTGCGCATTCCTGCCAATCGCCCATCGGTTGCTCGACCGAAAATTGTGTTCGCCCACCTGGCCAGATCGACCAGGAATCTCCCGCATGTCAGAATGCACGGTGATCCGACATGTTGATTGTTCCTGGCTGATCCCATTACTTTGGATCCAAAATAATGTCTGGCACACAAAGGGTTCTGGCCAATTCTCTGAGGGGCCGGCTGATCACACTGCAGTCTGTCCCTCATCTATCGAGAGAGAATTAAGGCATGAATGCCTACCTTATGAGTTTTTTATGGCACAAAGAGCCGTTTCCCTCGCAATCTCGGCGGAGTAATGATCAAAATCAATGTCAAAATGGCCAAAACGCTCAATTTCAGTCGGGGTTGATTAATATTAAAAACAACTGTACATCTGGTCAGATGCAGGTGTAATTGGTGGGCTGTAGGTTTTTCAATAGATAGGAGGAATTTTTAGATAGGTGTTCCTAACAAACATGTCCATTCTTGTATTGGATACTTAATAGGCTTATTTAAAAGGAGACATATGCGTATGTCAGTTATTGTTATTGTTTGTCAGGTAGCTGAATACCAGATTGTTGCAAGCTACCTGCCAAACACCTTTGCATACACCTCAGCCGTTCATTCATTTTTAAATATCTGAATTGTTTAAATTTGGCCTTAAGCTGATGTCTTCTACACAAGTCCTTCTCTCAGGCTCCAATGGGCCAGATTAGACGATTTTAGTCCTGCCACCACAGTTTTATTTAATGAGAAAGTTTTGTTTTATTGTTTCTTGAACAGTGCCAACAATCCAAGAGGTATATTGGATGTCAAAGAGGCGCTAGAGAAAGTTCAAAAGGTAGAAGATCTTTTACCAATAATGAAGGTAAGATTCCTTTAGTATATGCAGCTCATATACAACAATCTGTATTTAGTAATTTGAGACTAGAACAACATAAGCATACATTTATTGCTATGTTTCCACTATACTTCAGGACCCCTCTACTAAGCGTATTGCTTGGCAGGAGGTCTCGATGGAGCACCTAGACTTACCTGCTCGACGGATGCAGTGTCTTGCCTGCGCTGAGCCGCTCTGAAAGTAGTCGAGTACGTTGAGCCTCTGCATCGGCGGATGTCTAATCACAGCATCCACCGAGCAGGTAAAGTCTATGTGCTCCGTTGGGATCCCCGCCAAGCAATGTGCTTAGCGGAGGGGTTCCCAACATACAGTGGAAACAAGCCCTATGATTGCAGTTATAATAAGGGACACCTGTTCTGTAGATAACTGCTGTATGCAGACATCTAGCAGTCCTTGAAAAGATCTTCAAAAAGTATGCTAGGAAATCCTAAAGTCAATTTATTTTGTAAGTCTTTATATGGTCTGGGTAATAGGACAAAGTAATTATTAACTGTATGGCAAACTATTACTGCAACATTGAAGCAAAGCTACTCCTGCTATGTCTAAAGCTGGCCATACACCTTTAGATTTCTCTGTCAGATATCTTTTAGATCTACCAACAACTATGTAGTATAGGGTCCTCTGTGATTGAACACAGGTAGACTTGATGGTTAAGAAAGTCCCTCATATTACACTGTTTTGGTAAAACAGGAGATCTAAAGGAAATCTAAAGGTGTATGGAGCCCTAAGCTATATCGGTGGGGGGGGGGGGATAATTTTTAGGCATTTTAGGGTTTTAGACTTGAATATTTTGGTCTAACACCTTTTAGCAGCTTGCTTTACAGTCAGTTATGTACCTGCCTAATTTTGGCTTTGCCCAGCACCGGATTTACAAGACAGTAATGATTTTCTTAAACACATATATATAACACATAATTTTCCTTTTCATCCTATGAATTGATAATACTTATATCTTACTTTTTGAAAGCAGTTAAACAGCAAAACAAGAGATGGGTTCACAGTGAACACAAAAGTTCCGAGCCTCAAAGATCAAGGGAAAGAATATGATGGATTCACAATAACTATAACAGGAGATAAGTAAGAAACACATTTCTGTATCTGAACCTCCTTTTTAATTATATACTTAGAGGCATTCATATTTTTTTTTCTTTCCAGTAAGCCATTCAGTATTTTACTTTTCCTTCCAAGATAGTAACTAAACAAGCACTGATGCCTTGTATTCAAATAGGCAAGTTGTATTTAGCCATGGAAACTGATCTGGAAAACTTTCTGGTTATGCTTGTGATCAGGTGCCATGGGCTAATGTACAGAACATTGTCCTAACTCTGATATATAAAGTGTTAGTCCAGTGCTTATTTTAAGTAACAATTTTCTTTTGTCTAAACAAGTGATCTTAAATCTTACCACCTATAAAACTATTATTTAATATTTACCGTATTTTTCAGACTATAAGACCCACCGCACCATAAGACGCACCCAGTTTTTAGGGCAGGAAAACAGAAAAAAAGATTTAATACGTTTTCACATCAATTGGGTTAATGCAATGAATTCAATGAATGCAATATTCAATTCAGCCAGAAGGTGTCACTAGCAGCAGTACAGTCAGCACAGCGTCATTCTCCACACTGATCGGGAGGAGGGGGGCCGGGCTGCACAGTATACTACTCTCCTCTCCGGCTGGCTGTTACTGTGTCTGTGGGAGCTGCAGAGTGATTGCCGTTTCCAAGGATGGAGATAGAGATCTAGATGCCAGTTCATCTATGCCTCTCTTCATTGCTTATACCAGCAGGGCTCTATGCTCTGCGGGCCTAGGCAATTATACAGTACAGATGGGAGAGCTGGACACCAGCCGGCATCTCACATCTGACAGCTCCTCCAGCTCCCCGGCTTATCTCCGTGCTGGGAGAGCTGGCAGGAAGCCAAGGCGCGGCAGAGTGGCCACAGGGGTCGCGCATTCAGAGAAGAAGCAGGCACTTTTTTCCCCCAATTTTGGGGGTGAAAAAGTGTGTCTTATGGTCCAAAAAATATGGTATATTTTGGAGCTCCTAATTAGTGTGCGTTTGCAATTGATTGTAGATTGGTGAAACATTTTAACATTATTTTAAGGACAGAGTAGACCATGTCACTTCATAAATGTGAGATCAGGATATCAAATTTTAACATGATTTTGTTTTTCAATTGAGAATTAAGTTTTGTTTGGAAACCAATATTCTAAAATTATAAGAAGCTGACAGCTGGCATGTAACATATCCAAGTTAAAAAAAATCTAACCTATTTGGCACTTGGAACCACATTCGAAACTCATCTACTGATATCAAAAGCATACATGTTTACATGTTCATCAACATTTGTACAAAAGAGAAAATAGGGGTTTTAACATACATATTCTAAAATAGCAACCTTGTTAAAGCGGACCTATCACCAGAAATCTATGTTTTTATGAATGGCACTAGAAGTGCCAATAATAGGGAGGAATGCAGTAAAAAAAAACTCAAAAACTTACCTGTAATGACCTTTTTAACAAGATTACCACACAGCTCCCCTCACTTCCTGGTTCGCTGAAGGCAACACATGAAACACATAGGGGTGCAATATCGCGGGTGGCCACTGGGGGGCGTTTAGTGATCTTCTATGGGAATTTTCAAAGCAGATCACTGCTTCCTGTGAAGTGTTGCCTATTTCTGCCTAAAATGAACCAGTAAGTGAGAAGAGCTGCTGAATTATCTTCTTAAATTGCTCATTTCAGGTAAGTTTTTGGGTTTTTTCACTGCATTCCTCCCTATTATTGGCACTTTTAGTACCATTCATGAAAACATAGATTGCTGGTGGTAGGTCCGCTTTAAAAACTAAAGATAGTTTCCATACCCAGCTTTATCATTGTTATGTTGTTCCCAATATTATATTTATTCTACTGTCCAAATCACAGGCAATATCCTAGAAATATCTTAACATATTTCACCCAGTGTAGGTTCCACATCTAAAAAAAATAAATAAAATAGCACACTATTGTGGACAACATTCAGAGTAGTGAGGTAGCTTCTCCATAGACAGGTAGACCGAGGGCAAACCTCATAAGCTCCTAAAGGACAGAGGGAAGTAGCGGGAAGAGCTCTTCAAGCTTCATTAATCCTATTGCAGCCACCCATTCTTAGAGTGGAATCAACCGACCCCCCTTGAAGAAAGATCAATCAAACAGGGAACCAACATGTCGATAAATCCCTGTTTGATTGCCATTACTTTGGATGGGTACTTTCACTCTAAACATTGTCTTTTGCAAGCACATCTTTTTAGAACCCATTCTGTAGGTGTGTAGGTTCTTGCTAAGTTAGAGAAAACTCAAGTCTTTCTTACAAAAAAAGACATGAGCACAGAAGCCAATGTAACAAATTAGTTTTTTTGTTTTTAAAATAGCATGCTCAAAGTTTGGTATTTGAGGAACATCTAAGATTACTTTCTCTTTGGGTTATTTCTTGAAGTGCACATTTGCCTAGACTATAGGTATAAAATTGGCTGTAATGTAGTAAAGTCGATCGATCAACAATTGATGCCTGTCCACATGGTTCGATCGACCTAGTTCGATCAAAATTGGACAAAGGTTCAATCGAAAAATGATCGGACATGTCGGCAAATTTTGATCGATCTAATGTACATCGAATGTTATTTTGTTGTTCCCAACCGATTTTGGTTAGATTTAAATAATAAGCATACTTCTACATCCATTGGCAGACATTTTGGTGTGTTTTACGATCGACTTCCTTCAATTATTCTTTTGATCGATCTAACCAATATCTATCAAATATTGGTTTCTCCATGTGGGAAGTAGTTAGATCGTACTTTGTTCGATCGAACCAATGGCGATTATAAATTATGATCGAATCTGACATCGATTGTAGGGAAATTGAAACATGTATGGGGGCCTTAAGTCTTGTTTTAGTTGATCAGCTTACACGCGTCTGCTGTGTACATTAGAGGGCTGGTAGGATGCTAGGTTTTAGAAAGCAGGCCAGATTTTATTTTTGTAAATTTTATTCACAATGCCTATTACAAGAGGCAAATTAAAGCTTGTGTTGTACTGGGTGATCAGAATAGATAAACAATTTATTGTGCAACATATGTACACGGGTTACCTTTACAGGGAATGTGTAGGTTCTATATTCTTTTTTTTTTTTTTTTTTTTTTTTTTTTTTTTTTTTTTTTTTGTAATGTAGAAATTAATTTACTTGTTTAACATTGGGTTGCAATTTTTCTAGTCAGTATATATATCTATCTCAGTGGAGAAAAACTGCTTGCCCGTGTTTCTCACCTGTGTGTCTCTCTGATCACTCCCTGCTCTCTCCACTCCCTCCTCCCTAGGTGGTGTCACTATGCATCAAAAAGCATATAAACAATATAGTAATGTGTTTAAAGTGTTGTTTGTAGCTAAAGTTATTAGGTTACTTGTTGCCCAACTGATCTTCCTCTAACCGGTAAAGACAAAAAATCTAACTCGTAGTTTAAATCTTAGTTTGAAAGCAATAAAGAAAACGGGATTTGGTCAATATTGTAAAGGTATGTAAAGCTGCTTAAACATGTTATGACAAATTCATGGAGTGATCTTTAAAAAAGCATGTTAAGAGTCTTGGAGTTTAAATTTAAATGCAATATTGTTATACAAGTTTTCTTTATTTAGGCTGCACTCATTACAATATTTTGATTGTTCTGTCTGTTTCAGAATTGGAAACATATTGTTCTCAGTTGAGACTCAAACAACAGAGGAGAGGACTCAATTGTACCATGCAGAGATGGAATCTCTTTATAAGGATCTCACTGCTAAGGGAAAAGTACTGGCCCTTTCCACAGAGCTTGGAGTAAGTTTTGTAGTCATTTATATGTTTACTTATATATATATTAATATAGTGTAGAACGTGTTAAATACATTCATTTCACTATCAGAAGTGTTTTCTAAAGAGAGGCAAAATAAAAAAGTACTCTATAGTTGCCTAATTTTTTCATGATGTTTTACTTGTTTTTTACTTTTCTCATACTACTTGACACTTCAGTTTACTTTTAATATACTTTTTCTAGGTTTAGCTTATCAAGTATAACGGCAAAATGCTGGCCAGGGATCGCTGCTCCCTGGTCACTGTCTGAGACATCAATGCCTGTTGGAAAATACAGTCATAGACCTGGAAAGCTCTGATGTCCCTGGCCAGTGGCAACGGAGACATGGTTATGCTGGATATGACTGTATAATCTGGCCTGATGTCCCCAGCATCAATGACAGAAGACAGGTTTCCAAAAGAGATAGATTAAAGCTATGTATAATAAATGGGTCAATCTTTCTAATAACCATTGGTAAATGGGAAGAAATTAACATGCTAGACACGAAGAGATGTTATCAAACTGACATTTGGTCTCATATTGGATTCAAATTGTGGGTGTAAGGGTTGCTCAGGGGTTAGCACTCTTTAGGTTCGATTCTTGGCGCTCAGATTGAGATTAGATTGTGAACTCCTCTGAGAAGCAAAATAGAAACGGTTAGTGATATGACTATATACTCTGTAAATGCTGCGTAATAGGTTGGCTCTGTATAAATGAGTTAAGCTAGCCACACATTGTTTAATTTTAGTGTTTAATCAATGTTAGATTCGATTTTATAGTTTGATGAAAAAATCGAAAATCGATTTTAATTTAATCAATGTACACCACATGGAAAGTACGATTATCGTTCAATTTCAACTGAAAAGTTCATCGAAGTAATCAAAAATCGTCTATTGCATTCCTTTTACGATTTTAGTTTTAATCGGAAGTGATGTGGTAAAGGGAAATAGCCACACACAGAGTATCATTGACTCCACCAAAAAAAAGCTGCAAGGAATGTAGTTCGATGATTGTACAATCGACCACAATTTTCCAACCTGTCCGATCACGATTCAATTGACGATTTGACAAAAAACAATCAATAATCGTCGATTGTACTATGTGGGGGGAAAACTGATTTTCTTTCAATCGATCGAATTTTTCATCGAAAAACCACGATTGAACGCTAAAATTTAACCATGTGTGGCTAGCTTAAATTTATCTTCTCACAACCAAGGCAATCTGCCTTGGGGCAGTCTGTAACAACAGTATCTTCATTTCTATTTCATTTATAAACATGACAGCCTTTTCTGGTAACAGCAAATTACCTTGTAAGAATTTGGCCAGAACATGTGAAATAATATTTAGCTTCTGACCAGCCATTCATATGGTTACTGCTTTATGTGCACACTGTATTCCTGTCTATCAACTAATATTTACACAGACTTTGGAGTGAAACCCATAACATCACTCTGTAAAAACATGTTTTATGAGCACATGTGCAGCAGACTGGGTGGGTCTTTCTACTACTACTGTTTTTCCCCAAAAGACTTACCACTAAAGTAAGACCTAGCATACCCTCCAAAATAAAACTATTCGAGAAAGAGCTGCTGTTTTTCAACCACCAACTATCAGCATCCACGAAAACGCCTGAAGTTTCCTGTGTTCAGTGTGCAGCAACGGGTGAATGCAGCCCCCAGCAAAATAATAAGTTAAAAAAAGTCCTGAAGCCAGAGCTAAGCTCAGAGAAGCTGGGGGAAAAAGCTGAATTTTACTTGAAACACATTGTAGCCTTTATTTTTTAAGGATATATATATATATCGCACTGTCTGCAGTTGAATGTGTTTTCAGATGCATCAGTAGATCTGTGAATTTTCAGGGTGACTGGAAATCTATATATTATATATTTATTACACCAATAAATCTAGCCTCATAGTTGTCTGGTTTCATTGCTCATTTAAGGTCTTAAAAGTTTAGCTTTGTGGACATGAGATGTTAACTTTCTATATCAGTTAATTACACAAATAATGCAGCTGCCCAACCTATTACCCAATGTTGCAGCTATCATAAAGCAAATCTGCTGATGGGTGAAATAAACAATAGGTAGATATGAACTGTTGTCCTGAACAAACAGGAACAAGTCATTGTCTGAAGCTTTTAAACTTGTCTCTTGGTATGTTTCTCATTTTTGTGTTTCTAGGAGGCAGATGTTGTGTGTGAACTCATTCTGTCCTTGGTGTATTACTTCTACAATTTAGTGCCGCTCTCTAGGGGATCCAGGTCAGTGTCATTGATGTTTAATAAAATATTTGGAAAGCTTGCATTCTTTGTTTATTAGATTAATTTACTAAACAATCGCATTTAATTTGTATAAAGAATTTAAAGAAAATGCAAGGGTAGATATGTTGTCTACAGCAACCAATCAATTTAACCTTAATTAACAGCACTTATCCCCTTTTTTAACTTTGTGTGAGCTAGATTATAGTGATGAGATAAATACAATTCAACATCCCCATGCATATCGCATTCAGGCTTAAAGTAATTTAACCTCAGCCAGTCAAGCTCAGTGACAAGAGACTGATTGGCTTATGCTATTTTCATGCTAATGTTACCTTTGAGAAAAGTTAATGACCATCTGTATTCATTATGAATGACAGAATAACTACAGTAAAAACACCCTTTTAAGTGTTAACTGCTGTTAATAAACATAAAATTTTCTAATTTAAGAGAGTTCTCTTTTTAGGTATTGCAGTAGCTTTGACTGACCTAATTGGAGAATTCCCCTTTTTTGTGGTCTGGTGGTAACTCAAAAGGTTTATATTCATTGTTTTATCAATCACAATGACACTCTGTAAAATTAAAGAAAGTAAACCTCTTTACAGGGAAAAAGATTAAAAATAGTTATTATAATAAAGGGGTTCTAAACTCCCACCAGTCAATCTAAAAAATACCAACAAAACAGGTTTTGTAATTTTGTTAAATAATTAGGTTTAGGAGGATGTAAAAACACAAATGATTAAAAACATGTTATTTTATGCAATACATGCTATAAACATTTTGGGCAAGAGGTACTCTTAATATTTGAGGCACGTTGGTTAGTCATAAGTAGCTGGTGTAACTGGTCTGAAACGTCCATTTACAGGTATAAGCAACCTTCTCCACATAACATAACAGTAAAAGTTTTGATTATATGACCTGTCTTCTGCATCCCATTATCCTCCATCAGCGAAGAGTGTTTGGAATACAATTCTAAATATATTCAGGATTTAATCTCCAGTTCATGCATCTTTGCCTGAGATTTCAGCTCCTAACCAGGAGGCAGGTCATTTTTCAAATAGTTGGCTTACGCATAACACAGGGTAACTGCTTACATTTTGAATATTTCCCTAAAAGAGTCTTATTCGGTTAACCAATATGATTAGGGAGTTTCATCTAAACACCATCATCTTTTTTTTTTGTAAGTTGAATATTAAATTAAGAAACGCCCTTTAAGTAGACTTGACAGGTTAAGAATGGTACAGGATCTAACCCTGCGTATTCTCATTGAGACCTTACATGGACACTTACACATTGCAATGTACACATTGTACAATTTGTGTGTGCTATAAAAACCATTCCCATATTAACCCTTACGAACCAAGATTATCTTTGAGGAATATTTCAAAAGAGGGCAGCACTTAAACATTTTGGTGCCCAGGGCAAATAGAAATAGCTTTTTGTGCCCATTATCAAAGAATAATATATCATAAATTCAGTGGTTATGTATGATGATTGCCAGACATAGAAAGTCATGTCTAGGAGTATGCAGTGTTATTAGGATTCCATGTGGATAGTCATAACCAGCCTAACAGGGGTTAACAGCTTCCAAATCTAAGATATAAACAAAAATGTATCTGGCTGAACTGCCATGAAAAATGAGCTGTTTCTTGCATAGCAGATTTAAGTACTTCTGTGCTGCAAACTTGGAAATAAAATAAGTAGCTGAACATATCTGGGTGAAAGATATTGAATTATTTTGTTTAAAGTCATGTACTACACATTCTTCGAATATGCTGGCTCCAGGGAATTGGCGTCAGCAATCGGCTTCTGTTAAACATTAGAATGATTGGTTGTATAGAAGAACTGTATTAAATACCCCATTGATGATATAAGTATCTAAGCTATTTAAACTGCCAGAAGCGTTTACATTTTATAAGTCACTGTTGATCCAAGCCCCTTTACAGAGAACTTGGTCATCACTGTGCTTGACAGACAGCCAGGCGATTGACGATTTCCATGGTTAACAATAACAAATTCACAGTTTCCTTCAACTATAAGAAAATGTTATATAAGAACATTACAAATCAAATATTATAAAAACTGAGTAAATGTAACTATATTTCATATGAGCCAGCTAAAGAAAACCCTATGCAAAGCAGCCTAATGTTTTCTGTTTGTGTCATCCATAAAATAGGAACATTTACAGAGCTCTAGAAATAAAATCAATGATTTTCACCTTACTAAAAGGTTTTTCCACGGGGTCAAATAAATCGAGCCTCAAAGCAGACAGAATCTGCAGAATGGTTCCTTGAACTACTTTTGTGCTCTGGGAATCCTTGGCAGACAGCACAGGCTGATGTGTCTGTACACACAGGCGTGTCATAGCGCATGACTCTCTGCCTTGCGTTCTTTGCAATGCAATTTAATATGTCATGTTTATGTAAATGTGGTGCTTAACGCCCTTAAAACATGGATGATCCATGGGTTGGGCATCATGGACATGTAGACAGGGCATAAGAAATGTATTTAATGTTTATTTGTAAAACAAGGAAAATAAAGAAATTCGTAAAAACCTAAATAAATACACTGATGTTAAACCCTTTCCTTTAAAAAAAAAAAAGCACATTTCAAACAAAGTGAACTTAGGTTGAATTCACAAGGTCTGTTTCAGGCCGGCTGACAGTAGGAAACCTTCTTCTGTCTTCTATCTATATCTCCCCTCCAGTGATACCGCTGCTGGCCTGGATGAGACTTGGGAAGGGAGACTGACACAGTGATGTCTTCCTTCCCAAGTCCCCTTGTGTGCGAAGCCTGCAATGTGTTTAGTGGGGTGGGGTGCTGCCAGATTTAGATAATTTTCCTGGTATTGGCAGGAAAATTATTGATGCCACTAATAGAAAGTGAGAAAGCACATACGTCCTCCTTAACCTTCTCCCACTAACATTCCCTAACCCAGCCTTTTCTCTGCAAATTAAAGCTATATGAGGTCTGGCAACTACCACTTCACTACAGTGCTTACTTCAAATTAGGTGGAGAGTGGAGATGTGCTAAAAGGTTAACGGAGAGCTCATTTACACAGGCCGTTGCTTATGGCTACATAAAATGTAAATACTTTTTTTTCAATAATCTATGCACAAGTACAAGTAAAGCCCCCCATACACCTTACAATCTTTCCATACAATTTCTGTACAATCAACTTTTGTTCTACCAAAACCATGTAATATGAGTACCTTTCCAAGTCTTCCAATTACTATGTATTCTATCAGGGAGAACCCGGCACTACATAGTTGTTGGTAGATCTAATGAAAATTGTATGGATTGATCTAAAGGTGTATGGGGGGCTTAACGAACAAGCAAGAAAATGGTTTAAAGTAAGCCCTCTTTTACCTTTTATAGCTTAAATCTTAGGCTGGATTTACACAGTTGCTTTTTGGGCAGTAGGCAGCAGCCTGGAAAGTGAATGGGCATTTATAAATATGCCATATCAACCCTATAGTGTAAGTGACCATGACCACCCAGGGAACACCTTATCAGGCCTTAGAGGCAGGGAATGGGCAGTTGCATTTAACTGGCATTATCTTGGACTATTATCGGGCGATTAATAAACACCCATGTAAATAAGCCCTGTTACTTTCTAATGCTGTGAAATCTTTACAGATTCCCTATGTAAACACAAACCAAAGGTTTCTTACTTACTAGCTCTAGCTCTGACGTCATCACGCTGCTGTCAGATATCGGCTGAGCTGGGGAGACCGCATAATATATATGCGCCAGATAGGTGGCACTCGAAGCAGCCATCGATTTGGCCCATATCTGCACGTCTGTACCCTGCTTAACACTCCACTTTAGGTCTTTTGTTGTGATCTTTAAAAAAATTCAACTTTACACCACATGCACCTAGAAAAATTAGGGATGGGTTGTTTCCACTAGTTAGAATTTGTAAAGCTGTTAATGTCCAGAGCCTGGCGATAGGCAATCTTTGCAGTTGCACATGCTTCATATTGTGGCAGGTTTTGTATTTTAGGGAGAATTGCTTCTTTCGTTTAATGTGTCTGTCTTATGATTTGTCCTTAGTGTGGTTGCCTATTCTGTAATCGTGGGAGCTCTGATGGCCAGTGGCAAAGAAGTTACTGGAAAAATTCCAAAAGGAAAGGTATGACTATACTTCCTCATTCCACTTCATATTTACGATTTTCAGTCACATGAGCAAAAATGTTCTATTTCCCCAGTTTATTCAAATGTAATTCCTGGAAAAAGAAACTGTGTGCAGAGTTGAACTCCTAAACCTCAGATTACAAATCTTTTAAGAGGTAGTTTGTAAAAAAAAATAAGGGTGTTGGGGACACCCAGTAATAAAAATGTAAAAATAACAATGACAACATTCCACTCAGTAGGGGGGAAAAATGTTTTTTCCTTCTTCAACCTGCAAAGCGGTCACCCTGAGTGTAGCACAGATTAAGGTTGATTTACAGAGAAACCCATCGGCGCATGCAACTAATTTTGGTTCTGCATCTTAACCCCCCTGGCGTTCATGCCGAACCCAGGCCATCCAGTGCTGACCTGTTAGTATAGCACTGGATGGCCTGGGTCCGTCTGATGGAGATCAGAGCCCCGGCAGTGCAAACATACTGATTTGTACTGCTCCAGTGATGACATCACATTGGGGCGGCAAACAGTTTTCTATAGAGAAAACCAGGTTCATCACACCAGGGGAGAGAGTGTGCTAAAGAGAATTGTACTGGATACAGTAATAAAATATAACAAAAGAACATAAAACACGTTTTCAATTTGAATTAAAATATTATTATAAACAAAATACAAATATAAATACATACCTTTTGATAATAACTTTTTTATTATTTTTTTAATGTAATTTTTTGGGGTACATAATTGCGTGTTTTAAACATTATTATATTCAGGATGTCTACTAGACCCTTGTACGGACATATTTTGGGAAGTTACAGGCCTACAACATAAAAAAAAATCCATTAAAGTATATGGTGCGGGTTTTGGTACAGAAATCTTGACCTCACAAGAGCGCTAGGAAGGTTAAGCTGCCAATGTTCTTTTCCCTTCACTCACCCTCGGAGTCAGATTGCCTGTTTTTTAACACTTGGTAAGGGGTGACCGCTAGGGAGGCTTAATGTCCCTTGTTCTTTTAACCTCCCTAGCGGTTGAGACAAGCCCAGCTCATCCACTGTTCAGGCTTGTCTCAACCGCGGTAGACACGATGCCTCCCTGGAAAGCTGCAGTGATTGTCTTCATCGCCCCCATGTTAATGGAGGAGCGCCGGCTTTCCCACTCACACAGCTGGTGTCAATTATGACACCGGCTGCGTGAAGAGCCCCGGAGGGAGGAAAGAGATACTTTGTACACTGCCTCGATTGCCCGTATCGCGCTGTTATAAACGGCAAGAAACAGGCAGTGCGCTAGGGAGGTTAATGGACATGTCGCATATGAAAAAATATAAAATAATTGAGATAAAAAACTATTTGTAAAAAAAGCACAAAGTACAGTTTTAATTGAATATATTTTATAGTGATTTCATACTATATGCGCTTCTTAAACATATGTGCAAATAATGCGCAAATGCATTTTTTACACTTAAAACACAATACAGCTTGTTTGCAAAAGAAAGAGCCCTCCAAAACCAATACGAATAGAAAAGAGCCCCCCAAAACTAATACAAAGCAGGTGTGCAGCACATCGTCTGCATTGACGCAAAACACAACATGGAGGCCAATGTGAAAGATACAATAGGTTTCCTATGGAGATGCAGCGCAGTACCATTGAGCTCAACTCTGCGCCATTGTTCAAAGTCCCTGAAAGTGCCATTTTTCTGTTTAGCACAATAGAGTTCTGTGTTGTTTTTATAGAAGCATGTCTCTTGAAAAGAAGTAGGTTTGTTAATACTTTGTAGGATGTCAGCTACTTCTGGTGGGATGGGGAGAGTCCAGCTTTTCCATTGGACCACATTTATTCATGTTTCCTGCTTATATAGTGCTCACTACCTTCCCACAGCTTTGTGACACCATTTATCTGTTCCTAATGTACAGTTTATTATTATTTTTTTATTTTTTTATTTTTTTTTTTTTCTTCAAACACATAATTTGAAGGCAAAGTAAGGCAAAATGTGATTAAACCAGAGCATGCATGCAAACATGTAGATGGGGCAGTATCTTGTGGTGTTTTATTTGTCCTTTCCGAAGCATTATTCACAATAATATAATTGCCTTTGTTCTCACGTAAATTATTTTGTTTCATTTTAAGCTGGTTGATTTTGAAGCAATGACATCACTGGGATCTGACGCATTCAGCAATACAGCAAAAAGTTGGTTAAATCTTCAGAGGTAACTAAAAAGTTTTGCCTGGTGCCCTAGTTCTCGATAAGTTATTGGGTCTCCAATAACTTATCTCTAATCTCCGCGGGTCTCCAATGGTAGCACAGCTATCTAGTAAAGGTTGTTTCCTAATTTGATATAGCATTCAATTTAATAAGTTTGTTTATAAATCTTTTTTATGGTGGTGGTTATATTGGTAGGAGATCTATATATCTATAATGCATGTAATCCTGTCAAATGTGATATATGGTTGCTTAAAAGCTGATATATTAAGATTTTAACCTACTGGGCATTACGTCCGAAGCCAGTACGACCCGTGCCATTATCTCTCTGTGAGCCTGCAGCATTTCTGCAAAGCTGCAGGCTCACTGAGCTTTTCCGGCTCCCAGTCTTCAGCGTCATCGGTGACGCAGAAGGGGGCATGTCAATGGAGGGGGCGCCGCTTTTTCCCCACACACACTGCTGGCGTTTATTTGACACCGGCGCTGTATAGCGAATCGTGAGGACAGCGGGGAATCACGGCGGAGTACAGTGTGGGACTTGCCTGCATTGGTCTGGTGGAGTCAGTCTTGTTGGAGCTGTTTTTTTTTTTTTTTTTTTTTTGCACAAGGGGAGCCAACAAAATATTAGGCAAGTAGTATTCGTATTTCCTGAAGTCTTTTTTAATAATCTTTTTTATTGAAGTGTTATAACAATGTTATAAGGGAAAGGAATAAACAAAGGGATAAGGGGGACATTCATAGTGCATAACAAAAAAAAGTGTTAAAGTTTCGCCTGATAAGATGAATCAACCGAAGCATGTCAACCGGACATAGACTCTGCACAGCCAGAGCTTTGTAATGTTAGCTGTGCAGGCAGATCTTCCTCCTAAGGCTAAGTTTCTATAGCATTGAAGGCTGCGTCAATACCCCCTGCGTAAATGGCGTTACTTGGCGGGGATGGCGTAGCCCATCCATGCCTAGCGCACCACCTGTTTCCACAGCTTTCAGCCAGCCTGCCAGCACAGAGGTTAACATAGTGCACATGTCAACCTCCGACGGGCAGACTGGCTCAACAATATGGTGTAGTAGGCATGTATATGAATGGGCTACTTTGACATCCCCGCCAAGGAAAGCGATTAACGCAGGGGGTATTGGTGCAGCCCTCAACGCTGTGGAAACCTAGTCTGAGTGCTTCCCCTCCCGCAAAACTTTCGGTTGTGGGTGGTATGGTACTTCTTTATTGACATTGTTGTACTGCTTTTGTCAGTATAATGTATAAATACTTATTAACTTACATCAACAAAGGTTTTTTTTATACTTTTTCTTTTTTCTTAGCCTGCAGCCATCATTCAAAACACTCCCATCTGTGTCGGAAACATTTCCTACACTGAGAGCAATGATTGAAGTCCTAAACACTGACACATCGCGTAGTTGCATCAAGCAGTCCTGACAACTTGATTGATGTCTACATGGAACTGGCAGGGACATTATGCGGATTAATTTATTTTTTCATCCATGTGCCATCGTGAACAATCTGGGTACCTTACCACTTTTGATACCTTTCTTTTTATACAGCTATTAAGAAAAACTTGAACTGGTATATTCTACCACTGAGTATAAAATGTAGCAGCCTGATCAAACCAAAACGTTTATGACTATAATGTGAAATTAACAAAAAGCTACTGACATTTGGAAAGATTGGATGTTGGAGATGTTATTCTAATTTCTTCCAGATATTGGCAAATTTTAAAGCTCAATCCAAGCAAACTTTATGTTACAGTTTGAAGTCTCACTCTGTGCTGTTTTTCTTGCCTGGATTATGTGTATTTCTGTCCATTCGGTCATTTTTGCCAGACAACCAAAAACGAGACCAAGGTTGGTGATCTAAAGCTGGCCACACACAGGTAGATTTCCTTGCAATCGACCGGCAATCAATTACAGCGGGGTGACGGCACCACGCTGTGATTGATCGCCGGTCAATCGGACAGTTATCACTGTGCACCACATGGGAACATCAATTACTGTATGATGGGGACTCGGTCCCCCGGGTCTCTCCACAGCCTCAGAAGCAGACAGCTTCTCTGGCTGTGTAAAGCACCCAGCCAGCCCCCTCCTCTTCTCTTCTGGCAGAGCTGGGTCCGTGCTGGCCACGCCCCCTTCACACACACAGAGTAGCTAGCTGAACACACAGCTTGTGTGTGCGGCTCAGCTTTCAGCCTGTCCATTACATTGGATGGGGACAGCCCTGTCCCCTATTCAATGTAATTGATTTCGACCAAGGTTTTCCAACATGTTGGAAACCTGTTTGGTCGAGTTCCTTCAAGCAGGATGCATTGATCCTGCTCGAAGGAACCGTGGATGGCTCAGATGAAGTAACAGATTAGAGAAACATCGGGAGCCGTGAGCGCACACGGCGCCCGATGTTCCTCTAATCTGCTACTTCATGGAGCCGTGTGTGGCTAGCTTTACTTTCTCTAATTGGGCAATACCATTTGGTCCCAGACCCACCCCTGGCTACTAACCGAGCACAAAAAGAATTGCCACACTATGAGGAGACTAAAACACTTCCACCAGGAGCTCAGCTTTAAATCCAATGTCTGCAGTTTTGGGGGGTTTTTTGTTTGTTTTTCTAATTTATAAAAGGCTTTGGTTAACTCCCAATAGGTTTCCTTATGCAATCAAAAATGGGTTCTGTCTTACTTTTTTCTGGATAATTATTAAACTTGACAAGTTTAATTGGTAAATCAATGGTTATGTCTCCTGTTTTAAATTAAAAAATCCTCAATAAAAAAATACTTCTGGTTAAGTGTACTGCAAAATACTGAAAAGATGGTGCATAACAGGAGCAGTGATGTTTTCAGCTTAAATTAAAAGAATTCAGTTAAAAAAAAAAAAGTAAAAGGCTGGTTCTACACTACAGGCATGACGTGTCCATGGTTTCACCGGCATTCAGGCGCTGTTTTGGTCAGTTTAAGTCTTTGTATTTGCCATGCTGACAATACCGCACTCTATTCATTTGGAATAACAAACTGTGCCCCAAAACACACTGGGTGTGTTTTGTTCAGGTCACATAACGCACTGGTTGTTTATCAATGGGCGCATTACGTGACTGCCGTAGGTCTGTGTTATGCTGACGGGCCCACAATGCCTGGCTGGGATCAAGGATGCGTTGCATTTGGCCTGAAATGGGCAATGATCTACGTAATAAGATACGGTCTTATATAAATTTTTGCTCCCAATCCCCATCAAGGAATGCGCTTGGCGCAGGGGGTGTTGACTGAGCCCATAACCCTGTAGAAACATACCCTAAGTGTATGGTCCTCTCCCTCCTAACCCCCACCCTGCTTCAGAGCTGCTGCTTGTTAGCTTTTTGTGAATGTGGCCACCCCTGTGAAATGGTTGTTGAGATCCCCAAGGGGGTCCTGACTCACAGGTTGAGAACCACTGCTTTAGACCCATCTAACATGCAGTGTTTATGGGTTGTAATGCTTGTTCAGTTACACTTAAATTCACATCAAGCTGTGTTAAGTAGTTTCTGTAGCCACGTGCGAATGGGAAATAAAACTGCACGTTTGTAAATAAAAGCAATAAAGTGCTCTATGGGATGGAATGGCAACCTATATTTTATACAAGGTGAATGATTATGGGGATCATTTTCTTCTTCTAACCCAGTGGTTCCCAAACTGGGGCGCGGAGTTATTTCAGGGGGGCAGCCAAGGTGACACTATGTCAGAATCGTGCTGTCGGCCAAAAGAGGGGTCTGCAGAGCTCGGCTCTTCCCGCTGCCCATCCTCTTCTTCCTCTGGGGATCGCACACAGTCCACCCACCTTCCCCTACCAGTGCCAGCCAATCAGACGAGCCTGAGAGATGGACAAACGAGAAGACAACCATGGGGGAACTGCAGACCGTAGGTAAAGTCCATTTATGTCTGTGTGTATTTGTTTCATCATGAATGATGACTGTTTCTGTATAATTGGTATATGTATACAGTGGGTGACTCATATTCAACTCTGGTGCTGTCCATTTCTTCAGATCATCCTTGAGATGGTTCTACATCTTCATTTGAGTCCAGCTGTGTTTGATTATACTGTTTGGACTTGATTAGGAAAGCCACACACCTGTCTATATATAAGACTATTACAGCTCACATTGCATGTCAGAGCAAATGAGAAACACGAGGAAGTGCCTGAAGAGCTCAGAGACAGAATTGTGGCAAGGCACAGATCTGGCCAAGGTTACAAAAAAATTATGTGGCACTTATGGAGACCACTGTGCTCTTAGGAACCTTAATCCTTAAATGGAAGCCATTTGGGACGACAGAACCCTTCCTAGAGCTGGCTGTCTGGCCAAACTAAGCTATCAGGAGAGAAGAGCCTTGTTGATTCCCTTGCAATCAAGGGAAAGATGTAGTCAAGTACAGGGATATCCTGGACAAAACCCTTCTCCAGAGTGCTCAGGACCTCCGACTGGGCTGAAGGTTTACCTTCTAACAAGACAATGAACCTAAGCACACAGCTAAAATTACAAAGGAGTGGCTTCACAACAACTCCGTGACTGTTCTTGAATGGCCCTGCCAGAGCCCTGACTAAAACCCAATTGAGCATCTCTGGAGAGATCTAAAAATGTCTGTCCACCGACGTATATCATCCAACCTGACAGAACTGGAGAGAATCTGCAAGGAGGAATGGCAGAGGATCCCCAAATCCAGGTGTGAAAAACTTGTTGCTTCTTCCCCAAAAAATACTGAGCAAAGGGTCGGAATACTTAGGACCATGTGATATTTCAGTTTTTCTCTTTTAATAAAACTGCAAAAATTTCTACAATTCTGTGTTTTTCTGTCAGTATGAGGTGCTGTGCGTATATTAATGAGCACAAAATAAGAACTTCAAAGATTTTAGCAAATGGTTGCAATATAACAAAGAGTGAAACATTTAATAGGGCTCTGAATACTTTCCGTACCCCACTGTATATGATGCATGTCTTTGCATGATTAGTGTGTGTGTGGAAAAGGGTTGTATTTCACATAACGTTTGATGACCATTTCACTCATTTTACATTAGCTGCACTTTCAATAAAACCCTGTTTCTGCATTGCGCTGGCCCAAATTCTGAACCTGTGTAGTTTTAA
>CM070035.1:119448670-119464997 GCA_036250615.1 Ptychadena robeensis | reverse complement strand
CCCCCCCCCCCTGACGATGACCCTGTCTTCAGCTAATAGTAAGGGAAATAGCAGATGGGAGTTTATTTCTACTTTATTACACTGGCTGCCGGCCGTTCAGTTAAAATAATCTGGACAGCTGTAAAGGTAATGTATTCCCTAACTTTAGAAAGTTGGTTAAAAAAATTCGATTTTTTAATCCTCCTCCCATTAGCCAGATATTCATAAAGAAACCTACAACAAACTCATAAATGTGTATAATGGTATTGCTGCACAGTAAAGATATCATATTAGTAACGCTTATCTATTTTAGCAATTACCACAGTTATAGAATCATGGAAAATCCATTTATATGGGTTATGTTATATTTTTAAAGCTGGGCATAGACGCTCCGATTCCTGCATGACCCAACCGCTGATCGGATGCCGTGCATGCTCCCGCATCCCTTAGGGATCGGGCCGTGCAGGAATCAGGTGCAGCACCTAAGGATTGGGCTAAAATCAGCCGTCCTGTCGGATCGCACATTGATCCGACATGACGGTCTTTTTTAATCCGATCCCATTAGTTCGGCTGTGGACGGCTGCCCCCATGACATCATCACGCCCGCCCCTAGTGCTCTCCCAGGCCTACTACACACCGCCGGTGTCAATAAGATGCTGGTGGTGTGTGCGAGGAAAAGCGACGCCCCCTCCATTAACATGGGTCTATGGTGCTGCCCACCCCTTCGGCATTAGTAATGACTCGAGGCTGGTAAAGCTCTGTGAGCCTGCAGCTTTGCAGAAATGCTGCAGACTCACGGAGAGAGCCGGCGATTGGGCCTGATCCTGGCATGGGCACAGTTTGATCTTGGCTTCAGGCATAAGGCCCAGGAGGTTTAATGTTTTTTGTTTATCTGCATCTAAGTTGTTGTATTTAAAGTTCATTGTGACCAAAATTAGATAAAAAAACTTCCTAATAGGACCTAATTGTATTTTTGATTACTGTGTTCCAAAAAAACCCAGTTCCTGAAGTACAAGACTTCTTTAGCTTTAAATAAGTCACTGCTCTAGTTATGTTTCACACCCCTGTAATATTTTCCTCTGGATCTCCTACACTTATCATTGCCAGGCATTCACACATCATATGAATTGTGTTTGACTACATCCAAACCACTGGTTGAATTAAACGTTACCATATTTTATATCTGATGCGAGTGGAACAATCCTGTCATCTTTATTCTGCCTTCTGGTTAATGTCTGTGTTACTGTCCAGGTACGGAATAAGATTCCATTTCTTCAGCTACTTAAAATTCTCCAGACTTCTAAACTAAACAGCGATCTCTGGTCACAGGAGGCCTCGCATGCCTCAGAAATAACACACATTCCTACCAACTGAATAACATGTAAAAATAGACTCCCCGCTCCGGCCTTCTACATTTTAAGAAAATCGATGTTCTTTATATAGCAGCCGTGAAATGAGTATAATGGAAGTCTTTCTGCTTAATCTGATGGCAAATAACAGGCGACTCGCAGTGTTTATTTCAAATTACATCTTCTTTGTGGTAATAAGTGATTTTTGTGGGGCAGAAAGTTAAAGTGTCATTAAACCTCAAAAAGGAGATGTGAATCCATTTTGTTTGTTTTAGTTTGTGTTATAGTTGAAATTTCATGACCATATCTAACAATGACACCCTGAATTAAAAGCACATTTGCTGTGTGTTTCTGTGCCTTAGCTGCTGCATTTACCAGCCTAGGCTCAAGGCCCCCATTCACATTACAATCTTACCATACAATTTCTGTGCAATCAAATTTTGTTCTGCCAAACCCATGTAATATGAGATGTTTCTTTAAGCCCCCATACACCATAGATAATGCCATACAATTTCCTTTAGATCTACCAACATCTATATAGTATTGTGGCCTCCCTGATAGAATACACTGTGATTGCAAAGTTTTGAAATGTCATCATATTACATGGTTTTGGTAGAAGAAATGTTGATTGTATAGAAATTGTTTGGTAAGATTGTAAGGTGCATGGGGGCTTTAATGCAGTAGTTGTCCCTTCTCTCTCCTGCTTCCATGTATCTTATGCTGGCCATACACATACCGATAAACGGCCGGATTTTAATCTGACCAACGGGCGTGCGCGCTCTCGCCGTGGGTCAGGTTAAAATCCGGCCGTTTATCGGCATGTCCCCACATGGGGCGACAGATGCCTGTCGCCCCACTTCTCGGCCGGCCAGAGATCCGACATGTCGGAAAATCTGAGCCGATGGGAGCCGATTGCCATAAGCAGCAATGAAGACGGCGTCTCCATCGCTGCTTATGGCCGGCACACAAAGGGTGCCTGGCCGATTGTGGGGCCCCAGAATGCAATGGGAGGCTAACGTGATGACGTCATCACGTTAGCCTCCCGGAGCGACATCGGGGGTAGTCTGCCTGCACACATCGCGTGTGTATGGCAGGCATAAGCTGATCAGAATGTGCAGATTATCATTGTCAGTATGTTTGCATAGTTTTGTAGCCATGCTGATTTTTGATGGTCTCTTGCACACCTCCTGCTGTTTTGTTTACTACCACATTGCTGTAAGCAATCCCATGTGTTGTATAAAGATAACAAATAAAGCTGTCTGATCATACCATATTAGTTCTACCAGCAACATGTGGCCAGTTGTACACTATTCCTACACTGCTGAAGACTCACATCTGATGCTTCTATTGTGAAATGTATTGCTGGGATATTATTGGGGTGGGGTAATGTAAACAATAATTATTCCTTATAAAATATCTCAGATTATCACTAGTTGTCTAAATGACCTTCCTATTTATAAATGCCAACAATGTAGGAATTCCCTACCATGCAATGATAATCCATCCATGCTTAAGATACCAGGCTCTCCCTGAACAAAAAGATTGTTCACATATTTTGGCAAGTTTTAATTTGTATTGTTTGCCCTTTCATGAAAGGCCCTTTCACTATAGCATAGTAAAGCAGCCTCCACCATTCCACAACTATGCAAAATAATGGGCTGGAATAGGCTCATGAGGTATCCACCTTCCTACATGGTAGCCTAGAGGCATTCCATATACTTTCTAAAGGTACCCATACACGTTTAGATGGGCGCACGATCAATGACCCTTTTGAGCGCAGCGTGGTGATGTCACAATGATGTCACCACGCAGTGTCTGACTGCCTGTCGATTGGGCGGGAATCGAGATACACCACTTTAGGTGCTTGATTTCAATCCACTGCATGACGTCAGTTCTCGAAGCAGCCATCGATCAAGCGCACACCTATACGTGTATGGGCACCTTTAGGCTAAGGGTGAAGAAGACTCATAGTATAGCAGGTGTTTATAATAAAGGCATACCCTCTTTCACAAAGCAAGTAAATCTTTAACATGGGGCACACAGGGTATTTGCAGCAAATAAGTCATCTGTACAAAAACAATGTGGGGGTTGGCATGTCACAGCCAGGAACATCACTTGAGATCTTGGCTGCTCTCCCCTCTCACAGCACCCCCATCATCCTGTGTGTCTCCTTGCTGTAAGGCTCCCTCGCCCCGTCAGGGAATCCTTGTTGCCTTCCTGCCAGCCCACACAAATAGGGAGACGAGCAGCTGAGATCTCTTATAGCTGGTGACAAAACTAGTCTAAAAAAAAAGCTAGGAAAAAAGTTACATAAGTAAAAGCAAAAGCTGCAGCTCGATATTTCAGAAAGCTAGTCTATTCTCTCTTTAATTCTGTTTATGCTCTACTAACCATAAAGCAGAATTCTTGCCAATTGCCTTATTTGGCATCTGTATTTCCAATTCTACAGTCAAGTCACATCCATGTTTACAATTGTAGCAATTCCAATGAATATTTTTACATTATATATATGTTATGATACTATGTAAAAATGTTATAAGGGCTCATTTACTCAGCCCCAGTAAACAAGCAAAAATCGCAACCGATCGAAACATGAGGCGCCCACCGGACGGTTTTCAGGCTTTTGCCTGCTATACCTGTCATGGGGTCGTTTTAAAAAAAAAAAACCTGAATGCCTGTACAAGTTTGCAGGCGCTCATGACCGGTCATTTTCTCCACTGCTGTGGCAGCCTTGGAAACAACAGAGTAAATTTAGCCTTAGAGTAAGCAGATTAGAAATACAATGTATATAATATATATTTAGTTAAAATATTTATTATTATATTATTATTATTGTATATTTTCTGTACATGGTGTACCTAGCTTTCAAGGACATGTTACTGAATTTCTACATTCAGAATCACCATTACAGATGTCGGTATGCAGAGGTTTATACATTGGCATTCCAATCTGGCGTCTTGCACATGATAGGAAAATTCTTCTGCTTCATGTAGACGATACAGATTTCATTTCCAGTGAACAATTATACTGCCGGGTTCTGAATCCAGGACATTTAAAGGCTGGTTGTCTGCATATTCTGATCCACTCAACTAAAATAAATATTTCCTATGTCCTGCCCCCTTCTTCTAAAATTTGTCTTTCCTTGTGTCTGCACAAGTTAACTATTTTTGTATACTTCCATAATTGTCAACAAATGTGCAAATCTACTAAAGCCTCCCATACACATCTAAATTTTCTGTTCAATCAACTTAAAATGATACATTTTTGGGGGTCAGGGAAATTGGTGATTGATTTTATGTTTGCCAACTGCAGTAATAGATATTTGATCAACTTTTTTGGGATCGACTGAAAGTGAAATCAATTTCAATACAACCAAATAAAATTTACCAGCATGTCCAATCATTTTTCAAAATTTTTTTAAGGTTGATCTAACCATGTGGGCTGCCATAGATTTTCAATCAATCAACAAAAAATGTATTGAATTAAGTTGATTGAATGACAAATCTAGACGTTTTTGGGGGCCCTTAAGATAAGACAGTGCAGCCAGTGGGAGAAGAAAATGAACCGACATTTGTAGAATGTAAAATGCCTCAAGCTTAGTGGTCAGTGGGAGAAATAATTGTGGCAGGTTTGGTTTGTCAATGGGTGCAAATTTTTTTTTACCAGCATCCTTCATCAAAGTGATGCCCCATGTAAAAAAAAAAGCCCAACAAGTGAGAGAGAAGGGGGTTACACTTGCCATAAGCTTGGTAAGTGTTCCATCCTTCATCAGCACAGAGACAGACATAGAGAGACAAAGTGAAAAAGAGTAACTAGGGCAATGAATGTAGCCCACTGTATCTTGGATATTAGAATTGTCAACAATCTGACAATTCAGCTACTATGTCTCAGACGGCCAATGTGTCAATTCTTAAGCTAGCCATACATTGTCGGATTCCATGGCCGATCGATCACCTATCCGATCGATTCCGGCGATGTCAGCGGGAATCGGAGGTCCGATCGATTGGCCAATTAAGTGTGTCTGAACGCTACATACCACCTTGTCCCACGGATTCCTGGACGATTCCGTGTCCGATCGCTTACTCCACAAATGGCAACTCACCCTGATGTGTGCAGAATCGGATCAGAAAGACCAACATGTTGGTTCTCTGTCGGATCCGATTCTGGGCCCCCGAACGATCGGACGTGATCGGACGGACAAGGTGGGCTTCACGCGATTCCGGCACGATCGATTCGCGTGCACGCGCCCGGAATCGATCGTCCCGGAATCCGATGGGAAACGGAGCAGTGTATGGGGGCCTTTAGAAACATTCTAAGTTCTAAATTCTCAGAGCTAACCAGAGAATGGAACGTTGGGTTAGGCGGAGCATGTGTCTCCAAACTCTAAACTAAAAGTGTCTGTGAGCAAAAAAAAAATAGTAAAGAGACCTCCAAACACTTGGGGACCACTGTTCTAGTTGGTAAACTGGGATCATTGACTTTTGCACCTGACAGTGTTGGTAAACCAATTAAGGCTAGATTTAAATGGTCAACCAGGCGCTCTCGCAGCAGACAGGGAAATTACCTGTTTTGATAACGACCCTAAAAGAGGTCTATCGGGCGAAAGCTTGAAAACGGACCAGCGGATGCCCAGTATTGTGCCCTCCGGGGGGCTGCATTAGTTGCTTGTTTGTCAGGTGGTTAAAAACCGACCGTGTAAACAAGCTCTTATTCTGTAGTTCTTTGTGAGTTCATTTCAAAGCCCCTTAGCATGGTATCATCGCCAAACTTGCTGGAGATGTAGTGAAGGGTTAAGAATATACTATTAAAAAGAAAATATTATTCAAGCATATGTAGTTTTGGCATAAATTAAGTTCAAAGTCAAGTCAAAATTTCTAAACTTGAAAAATTAAATTTGGACTTTGAACTGAATTTATACCAAAACTATGGTTTTGGTCATGATAGTGTGTTCAAGAACTTTGCAATCAACTTACAAATTCAGCAAAAAATTTTAAACATTTTACCATCTCTAATAGCAGCCCCCAAACAATACATGTAATTGATTAACCGCCCTAGCGTGCGGGACGGCAGCACCTCGTCCAGCGCTGCATCCATAGACTGGACGAGGTGCTTGCCGTCCAGTACGAATCGGGGCTCAGGAGAGGCAACTCCCGACTGTCCTGGTGTCCCGTTTCCCCGTGCCGCTCGGATGCCTCTGCTTCTTGTGACTTCCTCCCCCCCAACCGAGAAGAGGAAGAAAAGAGAGGGCACCGCTCCGGTGACGTGTGACGTCACTCGGGGAGGCGGCGGGTATTTGGAACCCTGGGGGTACAGTAAATAGTCATGTTTATTCAAGGGGGTTTGGAAGCATTTTCGACTAGAAACTGCTTCAACTCCCCCTATGTAAAACCACGCCAAATACGTCCCTGATCCCCAGATGTGCCCATTTGCTGTAACCCTTTCGTCCTGGTGGATTTTTCACACCAGGTTAGAAGGTTAAGTGCAAATGGGACATCTGGGGGCCTCGGGACTTTTTGATTTTGGCGATATTAGTACATAGCAGCATAGTTTGTGTCTAATTTTTGTTTTTTTTCTTTTTTTTTTATTAACCTTTTTTTATTTTTTTTACATATTGTGTGTTTCAAACATTATATAGTCAGGATGTCTATTGGACCCTTGTACGACATATTTGGGAAGTTACATGCCACGACATAAAGAAAAAGTTACCATTTAAGTCTATGGTGCGCTTTTGGTACAGAAATCTGGACCTCAGCAGTGCGCTAGGGAGGTTAAAGGTAAAGGACTATAAAACAAGTATAGCTAAAAGATCACTTGTTCTTAATAGTGAAAGAGATTTCTGGTGCGGATCCTTCCTCTGATGTCCCCCCTGCTCCCCATAAGAAGCTCTTTAGCTACAAACATTTTTTTGATAATGTATAAATGCGTGTTTTTTTTTCTAAACTCTGCCATTGTGACTTTTATTTTACAGAGTCAAATGGAGTTCAGCGTCTCTTCATTATCTCAAGATGTAGCAACTGTTGTGCAGACTGAAACAAAGCAGACCCCTAAACCTGCAAATCAAAACAATCAGATTAAGACGCCCCTTAGCAATCCCCAAAGTAAAAATACCCAGGTTACCAGAACACCCAACTATGATGGACCAACTCCGGTGAGGAAAGAAGAGGAATCGGCCTTTTGGAAAATAAGTATGGAGCGTTCTAGAATTGAAGGCTCACAGTCAGAATTTCAGTCTCTAACACCAAGCCAGATCAAGTCCTTAGAAAAAGGAGAGAAGCCTCTCCCTGTCTATTATAGACAGGATTCCTTCCAAAAGGAAAAAGAAGTACCCAAACCTGAGAAAGCAGCAGTGTTGATTGAAAAACCTACTGTGATTACCAAGCAGCCTAAGACTACCATTCCAAGTGTCATCTCTTTGGAGAATCCCAGGCCAAGCCAGTCTTCTGTCAGCACAATAGATGATGTCTTTCTTCCAGAACCAGTGCAACCAGTAACACCAGTGACTAAAACCAGCAAGGAACCTGAACGTGAGGAGACCGTTTCAACAGGACCTCAACTGTTTTCACAGGTTGGTGTTTCTTTTATGTCTTCTGTACAGCTAAAACATCTTAAACGTCTTATTTCTTCTAAAACCCCTGTGCAGCTTCAATATAATTTGACAACTAGCTAGGGCTCCATTACACCAGCAATGGTGTCCATTAGTCCCAATTTGCTTTGTGCTTTTCAGACTCTTTGCACTGTTAAAAGGTAAGTTGTACTGAACAATTGAATTACTTACACACTGGAATGCTTTTTTAACAATGCAATGCAGTGTGTATCCACAACACACACTAGCATGTCATGTGACCATAATCACTTGTGCCCTTAAAGGGCAATCATTATTCCTTTCTGACTTTGATTGACCCACCCTCACCTGCCCACATTCCAAGTTCTTGCCACAATGTCCGAACCCTAATGCTTACATTTCCTTTGGCTATACACAGTTGTGTTCTGGTACATATACAGTGGGGGAAAAAACTATTAGGGTAGCCACCAATTTTTCAAGTTCTCCCACTTATAAAGATCACTTTCTCTGAACAGTGAAAGAGATTTCTGGTGGGTGCGGCTCCTTGCTCTGATGTCCCCCCTGCTCCCCAGAAGAAGCTCTTTAGCTACAAAATTTTTCTCCCACTTATAAAGATGAGAGAGGCGTGTCATTTTCATCATAGGTACATAGGGGGGGGGGGGGAGAAACCAGGAAATCACATTGTCTGATTTTTAAAGAATTTATTTGCTAATTATGGTGGAAAAAAAGTATTTGGTCAATATGAAAAGTTCATCTCAATACTTTGTTATATTCACTTTGTTAGCAGTGACAGAGGTCAAACATTTTCTGTAAGTCTTCACAAGGTTGTCACACACAGTTGCTGAGAAGAAATCAACGGTGGGAGCAATAATTAGAAAATGGAAGACATGCAAGACCACTGATAATCTCCCATGATCTGGGGCTCCACCCAAGATCTCACCCCGTGAGGTCAAAATGATGAGAAGAATGGTGAGAAAAAATCCCAGAACCACACATAGGGGCCGGGGGGACCTAGTGAATTACCTACAGAGAGCTGGGACCAAAGTAACAAAGGCTACCATCAGTAACACACTACGCTGCCAGGGTCTCAAATCCTGCAGTGTCATACCTGTCCCCCTGCTTAAGCCAGTACATGTCCGGGCCCATCTGTAGTTTGATAGAGAGCATTTGGATTATCCAGAAGAGGATTGGGAGTTTGGGAAGATTTTCATATGTTCAGATGAAGTAGAAAACTCAACTCGTCATGTTTGAAGGAGAAAGAATGCTGAGTTGCATCCAATGAACACCATACCTACTGTGAAGCATAGGGGTGGAAACATCATGCTTTGGGGGTGTTTTTCTGCAAATGGACCAGGACGACTGATCTGTGTAAAGGAAAGAATGAATGGGACCATGTATGATGAGATTTTGAGCGAAAACCCTTCTTCCATCAGCAAGGGCATTGAAGATGAAACATGGCTGGGTCTTTAAGCACGAAAATGACCCCAAACAAGGAGTGGCTTCGTAAGAAGCATTTCAAGGTCCTGGAGTGGCCTAGCCAGTCTCCAGATCTCAACCCCATAGGAAACCTTTGGAGGGAGTTGGAAGTCTGTGTTGCCCAGCGATAGCCACAAAACATCACTGCTCTAGAGGAGATCTGCATGGAGGAATGGGCCAAAATACCAGCAACAGTGTGTGAAAACCTTGTGAAGTTTTACAGAAAACTCCTGACCTCTGTCATTGCCAACAAAGGGGATATAACAAAGTATTGAGATGAACTTTTTTATTTCACCAAATACTTATTCTCCACCATAGTTGAAACATGATTTTATTAGTTGCCAACATATTTATCTTATTTACTACATGTTACCTTAGGGTTTGTCTACACTATACCTTACACCCCTGTGTGATTTGAACAAAACGCACTTGATGTGTTTTCAAGCATGGTTTGTTCATTTACATTTATAGGGCACGGTATTGCCAACATGGCAAATACTACACCCCATAGACCCCAAAACAGCAGCCAAACTGCTAACAGGTGCCATGGACATGTCACGCCAATGTGTCCATAACCCCCACCCTATGGCTAACGCAGACTCAGCCTAAAAGGTATTTACATTGTTTTCTATTCAGACCCTTTTTTTAATCCCAGATTTGTACTCTATACAAGTAAACATTATCTATGGTACATACACATTGCTGCAAGGGCACTTAAGGTTCTGTGTTGCTGTATCGAAATCCATTTGTGCTACAGATACCTTATTAACCTGGATACTGCAATATAATCTGTTTATCTTTACAAAACATCAGTTTCCTGATTTACCATTTCTTCCGTCTTGCTTTATGATGCAATCTTCATTTCACTGCTAACAACATTCATGGTTCTTGAAATCTAATTTTCATGGTGTGTGTTTTCTGCAGAATTAATAAAGACATGACAAAATACAATTACAAAAGTTAATTTTCATAATTTCCATTTGGAAGAATATGAGAAATCATAATCAGCAGATCTAGTTTTAAACCGAATTGTTGACCTTTCCTCACAGAGGCACAGATCCATGTTTATATACCATCCATGTTTATATACCATGTTCATATACACAATGGGTGGGTTATGCTTATATGTCCCATCTCCAAAAGACAGAACAGTGTGCAGCGTTGTAACATACTGTATATTGGTTTTCACTGGGAGTTGAGCCAATTCTCAGAGCCTAACTTAAAGACACTGGTAGCTCACCCTGGAATTTGCTACAGTGGGGGAGTCTCTGTTACCGCAGGTAAAGTGCATGTTTAATGAATGGCTTATTCAGCATACAGAATTGCAAGTGCAGTGAATATATTAAAGGTCCACCCCATACACCTTACAATTTTACCATACAAATTCTGTACAATCTACTTACATACCATATGTACATACCATTACATAACATACTTAAAACCATGTAATATGATGAGCTTTCTAAACCTTCCAATCACTATGTATTCTATCAGGGAGGACACTGAAGTACATAGTTGTTGGCAGATCTAAAGGAAATGGTATGGAGTGATCTAAAGGTGTATGGGGGGGCTTAACTGCTGTGACGCACCCTGCCTCCTAAGTGAATATGTGAAAAGCATGTTCCTGAGTGAGCTGCCAATGTATAGTAGGTCTCTATTTAGTCTCTTAGAAGTGTCTCTTCTAGTAAATATCAATATAAAGCCTTACACCCTGTTGGAACTTTTCTCCTGTCAGGAACATGTCTCCTCCTGGAGTTCAAATTAACCCAGTGCACTTAAATCATTGATTTTGTGTGCATACAAATGGAATACAATAATAATAAAAGTATATAAATATTTATTTTCACATTCATTCTATAAGACACAATTTCATTTTCACCAATTTTAGGGGTAAAAGGTGCCTCTTATTGAGCGAACAATACAGTAAAGCCCCCCATAAGCTAGCCATACACGTGTCGGATTCCATGTCCAATCGATTCATCATCCGATAGATTCTGGCGATTCTGCCGGGAATCGCAGGTGTGATCAATCGGCCAATTAAGAGTATCCATCGCAGCATACCACCTTGTCCAACGGATTCCGGGACGGATCCGTGTCTGATTTTCCACCTCACAAATGGCAACTCCCCCTGATCCGGACAGAATCGCATGAGAAAGACCAACATGTTGGTTCTCCGTCGGATCCGATTCTGTGCCCCTGATCAATCGGACGCGAACGATCGGACCAGGTGGGCTGCACGCGATTCCGGCACGATCGTTTGCCGTGCACGCGCCCGGAATCGATCGTGCCGGAATCCGGTGCGAATCCGACACGTGCATGGGGGCCTATACACCTTACAATCTTTCCATACAATTTCTGTACATCAACTTTTTTATACCTAAACCATGTAATATAAGGACCTTTCTAATCCTTCCAATCACTATGTATTCTATCAGGGAGGCCACTATACTACACAGTTGTTGGTAGATTTAATGGAGATTGTATGGATCGATCTTAAGGTGTATGGGGTGCTTTATGCTGGTTAATATATAGCCACTGGAGTTCCCCTTTAAATGCTTATCCACATAAAACAAATGTCACACACACACCTGAACGCACCTTATTTAAATGCCTGTTATACTTTTCACAAATGTTTGCTATTTGCCTATACATCTGACAATACTTTTCTATCTTTTTTTTTACAGATTAACACAAGCAACGTTCTCTTGAAGACAGGATTTGATTTTCTTGATAACTGGTAACAGTTGATTGTGCCGTCAGACCCAACCGAGTCGCGTGCAAATCGTTTCCTTGTAACCTGCAATTTCTTGCCTTCCTAGACAGCTTTTGTAAAATTGTATGCATTCTTTTATATCATGTTGTGAAGTATTTGTTAAGTAATCTTTTCTGTATTGTTTTTGCAAAGTCAAGCTCTTTTCTCAAAGGTGCCTAAACTTTGATCTTCTTCAATCTAACTTTTTAAACAGTAATTGAAAAATGTTTTGTGGCATTTTACTATTGCCCTTAAAGGGAAGCTGAAACCAAATTTGCCTGTTACCATCTAAAGGTACCCATACACGTTGCAATTTTTCGTGCGATTTTAGCCCTTCCGACCGATCCGGTCGGTCGGGTAGGTCGATCGTTCGGGATTCGTAACATGCAAATGTCCAACCGATGCTGTTTTTAGAAAATCGGCTGAAAAGTCGGTCGGGTCCCGAATGATGATGCCCGTAATTTTCAGTTGGTCGGCCACATTTAAAAGAGACGTTTAAAAGATTCCTGATACAACTGGCCGATCGGTCGGTCGGTCGGTGACTAATCGGGTGAAAAATCGGGTGAAAAATCGTGCATCCGACCGACTTTTAAAAATAGCAGTAAAGCAAAAATCGGGAGTCGAAATCGAATATCGAATCGGTCCACGAAAAATCGCAACGTGTATGGGTACCTTTAGGCTAGGACTCATCTACTACTGTATGTCAGCCTTAAACAGCTTGGAATTATGGGGTACTTAACAAACTTGATTGTTACTGCTATGTTTACCAACTGCTCAAAAGAGGGGTTTTAAATAAGGCTAAATTCACACAGTCAACTGTTTGCCGCTCCGGACCACTTGCTGAGCGATTACTCATGCAGTTGCCATGGGAGAGGTTGATGGTTAACTGACAGCTGCCTGCCGACTCCCGCATCATATTTGCAACCACTGTACTCAGTTGTGCGGCTTCCATTACACGTCAGCTGCCATAATTGACCATCTGAGATTAGCCAAAGTTTTGAACCACTTTGCATAAGAACCGTGCTAATGAACTGACATATTGGAAGTTAATACCTTTCATACTATTACTTTTAATTATCTTAGACCTAAAAAACAGCAAAATATTGAACTGGCTGGGTTTGATGTTGTAACCACATTTCACAACAATTGAAAGTTTTGTTGATACAGACAGATCTGCTTAATATGTATCATCAATGCAGCATCTTTGGAGAACTAGGAAAGGTTTATTGGTCACAGTAATTATTCAACCTACACAAAAATGTATTTAACAGCGCTGCGTAATATGTTGGTGCTTTATAAATAAATTATTATAATAATAATTTAACTATTTAGGAAGATCTCAGTTGCATCCCAGAGTTTGTTGATCTTCCCTTATTATGTTTGGCACCATCATTTAACACAGACAATTTGCTAATGCAAATTTGGTGATATATTGCAGAGTTTCCTCTAGTGCCATAATAGAAGTAACAGACAATGCAGATCTGAAACCAGAAAACATCATTGCACTGTGATCATGAGCTTTATACCAGTTAGTAGCTCCATTATAAACTAGTATATACATAGTTTGATTTTAGACTGCTAAAGCTTGGTAGTATAGAATTATGCTGAAGTAAACAGGGTTTAGGAATATCTCATTAGCACAATATGAAGTTTGGGGTCAATAGTACTATTTAAACTATTTTTGATATCTAAATTTAAACACAAGAAAAATTCTGTTTTGTTTCCAACAAGAAAACAAATACAGCCATCACATTCAAGGACTGCTAAACTGCAATAGGTAAAATTTTTGCTCCTGGGTTCGGTTACAAATAAAAAAAGAAGAATCCCAAACCTGGTATGTTTCACCTCGTGTTATGGTATAAAATATGTAAATGGACTCCTTACCAGTGTTTTATAGACATATAAAAACATATTTATTCATCTTGCTCACATATTTACTCACAATACTCTGGTGTGTGGCTTTGAGCTGTTTTATTGGCCCAAAATACAATCTTTATTAGTCTATATTACATCACATTTACAGAAACAAGCTCCTGTGTGTTTTGTTGGCTAGGTCGACTTTAACATGGTGAATAATTATTGATCAGAACTTATTAATACAATTTGTTTAGGTTATACTTTGACCATTGTCACAAAATTTGGTTGTAATAGTCTGAGGTCAAAAGTTTTACGGATTTGTTCTTACATGTACACAATTGATGTGTATGATTTAATCTCTTCATTAATGTTTTTTCATGGAAATCTGATAAAAGGTCCTAAAGCCATACCTTCTGAAAGCACAGGTACAATTAGAAGAGGATGTCAGTAAGGCTGGGTCTACACTAGGCAGCCCCAGAAACCGTGGGTGGCGTTAGGGACACGTCCATAGCAGTTGCCCACTGTTTGCCCTCTTTTCGGGAGCTGTTTCAGGGAGTATAAGACGTGTTATTCGCCATGTAGGCAATACCGCGATCTATGGCCATGGCAGAAAACGCATTGGGCGCGGTTTCCGCACATCACATGCCTTGTTTACCAATGGGCATGGTGCGTGTTTTCTAGTGCGTGCATGGAATGCCGCTGGAACCACAACGCCCGGCCTTGTGTTCTGAATCCGCCACATATTCCACGACGCCCGAAATGCAGTCATGACACGCCAGTATAGACTGGCACGTCATTCCCCATTGGGGAAAACAGGGGGTTGCAGCACTTTGCACAAAAAAATTGTGTAGACCCAACCCTTGTCCCGTTATAGTTGTGCAAATGATTATCAAATGTATATTTTTATTATACAAAATTATTATTGACACAGACACACTGTAAAAAAAAGCTTACTTAAATGTTACATTGGTAAATATTTTATAAAATGGTTAAAAAAATAGAGGAAATGTCAAACGTAATACATTAAAAATAATTTATGGTTTTTCCACTGTTCCCAGTCATTCACAAATGAAAGCGGAAGGGTAATTTATTCATCGAAATCTTCAGTAGTGAAATAAAGGAATGCTTATGCAGATCTCCGTGTTTTACCCCACGATAAGATGCACCTGCAGATAGGACGCACCCATAGTTTTATAGAAGATTGACAGCACAGACTCACAGAGAGAAGAAACACTGGCTGTAATATTCAGCAGGAGCTTCTTTCTTCTCTATGTCTGTTCTTTGATCACCCCTTGCTCTCCCTCCTCCTAAGTGTGCATATACACAGCATGTATACAGGCAGCACTTAGAAGTATCACAGGGGAGAGAACAGCGAGTGATGACATCACAGACTCACAGAGAGGAGAAACACTGTCTGATATTCTTCAGGAGCTTCTTTCTTCTCAATGTCTGTTCTCTGATCACCCCTATTTCTCCCTCCCCCTAAGTGTGCATATACACAGCATGTATACACATAGCACTTAGGAGTAGCACAGGGGAGAGAACAGGGAGTGGTCACAGTACAGACTCCCAGAGAGAAAAAACACGTACTGTGGCTTTCATCTGGTGCTACATGTTTCTCCTCTTTGTGAGAGACATGGAGACATTTGCCCTGATGTCCAGGGAAAATGTGTGTATTTTACAGCAAAAAATATTAATATATTAATTAATTTTTAATCCTTAATATTATTGCATCTAAAAGGAAACCATCCCATCCAGACACATGTGTTTAGTTACTATTTTGTTTCTATTATTATTTAATTTAGCATTCATTTTGTTTTGCCTTACTTGTTTTAAGTTTTTGGGGTATTTACAATTGGATGAATTAGTCATCCAATTGTTCTACTTCCATACCTAAGCTGATGTTAGTAAGTACAATCCGTATTTTTCAGGCTATAAGACGCACCGGACCATAAGACGCTTTTAGAGCAGGAAAAACTGGAAAAAAAATCCCCTGCAGTACCCGATTTAAGCCACAACAATGGTGTCACTAGAGAGCAGATTTCAGGCAGAAGGGGAGGGGGAGCCGGGGATTCTGCACTGTAGGCTGGCATATTTGGGGGGTAAAAAAGTGCGTCTTATGGTCCGCAAAATACAGTATATGGATTTTGCATGCATTTCCAGTCTGTCCTAAAGTTATGGGAAATGCAGTTCAGGTAGAATGGTAAAACTGCATGTGTACAAACCCTAAACTTTCACATATCTGGTGTGAAAACATATATTTTTAAACCCACTAATATTTTTATTTTATACAGGTACCGTATTTATTCGAGTATAACGCGCACACGTGTATAACGCGCACCCCTACTTTTC
>CM070035.1:119386903-119439234 GCA_036250615.1 Ptychadena robeensis | reverse complement strand
CATAAAGAGGATGATGTGGTCAAAATACTCTTTTGCCTAATAATTCTGCACTCCCTGTAGAGGATTATCACTCCCTTTAGATGGTTCTTTTTTTCTGTTTTTTAATTAACAAGATGTTTAAATTGATTATACTTATTGCTAATTGCATAATGAATATTAACAAGAATGCTGCTGGTTAAGTCAAAGTGTTTTTATAGGTCCACTTGTTTTTGAACAGACCTTTGATTTGATGGTTAACTTCCAAATGTGCATTTTCATCTGCAGCCAATAAAGGTCATTTAGAACAAACTGAGGCACGTAATCATATATGTCCCCAGGGATAAGCTGAAATGTGCATCAAGGCTATTCTGGTCTATAAATAATACTTAATACAACATCTATTCCATAGCATTTGATATGTAAACTGCAAATTCCTTGTGCATTTTCTATCTGGGAGATGATTCAGCAAAGGTATTTTAAGAGGAACATGGAAGGTGGAATTTCTATGCTTTGCTTTTTAGAGGTATACTAACTTTAGTACAGACTGTCCTATGAGCAGAAGTCTGGCTGGGGTTGTCAAAATTGTTCCTTGTCTGTAACCTGTAATTAAGAACAGTAGTGTGATGGGTCCACTTTTTAAAAAATTTATAAAGAGGTTTTCATTGTACCAGTCTGATATATAATACATTATTAATGACATACATTGACCAGTCCTTTATTTGCCCTGGGCATTTAGCATTTAACATGTTTCCCCTATTTATAATTTAGTTTAAGCACCTTTTTAAGACAAAAAAAAACGAATGAATTAACCTTTTTTGATGCTACACTTGAAAGCATTTTCTTCTGTATTCTTCGTATGTCTCTTTTTGTCACTCCCTGCACTTTCTGAATTTTCTTCAGTGATATTTCTAAAAATAACTTTAATGAAATGACAAATCCACTTTCTACTAGACAAGCCAGGAAAATACTGTCTAGTTGACAAACCTATTTTTGGATCCTCCATATGTAAAGGAAAACTCTATTTCATATATTTTTTTAAACATATAAAATTACTGCACATTTTTTTAAATTTTAAGTAACATAACAGCATTACCCATGGTTAAAAGAAAAAGTCAAGTTACATTGTGCATACAGCTTTCTGGGACATCTGCTTATCTTGTAGTTCCAAATGTTTGGGATCCTATTTATTTCTATTGAGTCTCAAGCAACTAGAAACTTTTGTATTCCTTGCTCTTTAAAACACACTTTTCCCCCCAATCACTTACTCTCCCCCCCCCCCCCCCCCCCCCCGCTCTTTCATCTCTCGTCCTTTCTCTCTCTTGCTCTCTCTTTTCTCTCTCTTTTCGTTCTCTTATTTGAATGTTGTTTGTGGGTTTTTGTTTTAATTGTTTATTTAATTTGGCATCGTTCAGGCGCGCCTGGCACGTATTGTACTGAACGGTGTGTGTTATGTATTTTGAATGTATAGTGGGTTCGCCCTCCCGAGGCCTTGTCCTCGTTGCTCTGGGATTAGGGAGTCTGACAACCCGACTACTATGTACATTACTTCCGCATATGTATTTACTGTAAACTTGTTTGAAAACTTAATAAAAAACTATTGAAACGAAAACACACTTTTCCCACCTAAAATCTGCGAAATAGAAGGTTTAGGGAGGGACAAGGATCTTCTGTTGCTAGAAATGCTGAGTTTCTAGATTGTATGTATGTGTGTATGTGCTGGTCTGTGTGTCTTTCTGTGTGTGTTGTATGTATGTATGTTTTGGCATGTGGGGTGGGGCAAAAAAAGAGATTTGTAATTATGTCTGCCAGAGTGACAGGAAGACACCATCTATGTTTGGAAGATGCAAGTTTCAGTATTCTCTACTATCCTCAAACATGTTTTATTGCCCTACCAACCATCTGTGCTGAAGAACCACAAGTCTCAGCATTTTTGCTGTCCTCACAACTGGTTGGTTTGAAGTTGAAGGGCAATTTCACAGCAGCCCTGCAGTGTGTTTTTTGGCTGGTAATATACCCGCTAGCAGTAATGGTGCTGCATCTCTCATACTCTACAAAAATGTGTGCTGCATATTTATGGTAACACATGGCATTGCGCATTACTGTAAAAAGTGAAAGGTACATAGGTAAGTGAAAGGTACAAAGATTTCCATAGGAAGCACTAGCTGCGCTGCTTTGCGTTACTGTACCACACTGTATTTGCATTGTGGCTAGTGTAAAATAAAGTGATTGGGCCATTCTCTGATGTTCTAAACTAAAGTGCTCTCATAACAATTACACATTATTGTTCAAATTTATTCTGTATATTTTATTAAATATTTTAGTATACCAATTAGAATTTTTATTTGTGTTTCTCCTGAAAACACAGGTGCCTCTAATATTGGTACATATGTAAAGAATTTAGCAATACCTGTGGGTGCTGGACAACATGGAGTCTACTATTTATATTAAGTGGAAATGTAAAGTTTTCCAAAGAAAAGCCTACCTTATGAACTATAGACAGTGTGCTTACAGCAACCCAAGTAGGCACTGCTTCCCACAGAAAACCTGTGTTACCATTCTCACTAAGCCGCTGCATTGTGAGGTGCATTTTAGGGCTTGTATACACTTGCTGCACTGCAGCTGTAAAGCGATGCAGCACAGCTAGAGTAAATGCAGTGTACTTTCCACACTAGCCCCACATTTGCATTAACACCCTGCTGACTGCATTCTTGCTTATACTGTGGAAGGGACCTTTTATAAAATGAGCTTCAATATGTATTTTGGTTGAGCTTATGTTTGCACTAAATTACTCATATGCAAATGCAAGCTCACCCACAAATGCATACTGAAAATTTCAAAACTCAGGACACTTTAAATCACATGTGTTATACAGGGTGGTTTGACAGAGCACAATGTGAAAAAGCCATTATAGACAGGGGTGCACATAAGTGGTACTCTGGTACTTTAAAGGGGCCAAAAACTAGCTATGCGTACCTGCATTATTGTTACAAAGCTCATATGTGTACTAACAACTTGGAGGCGCTCCGTGTCTGGCCGGCCGCAGCTAAATGTTAAATGTATACAATTTTTGTCACTTGAATAACTGCAGAGAAACATGAATAACTATGAAAGGTTATAGTTAGGGGTGTGAAACTGGGAATGTAAATTAATAATCCCCCAAAAAAGATTGGATCTGAGAAAGTCAGAGTAGACTTATGTAAGTTTAAATCTGACAAGAGAAAAGCACTGTGTGACAGCTGGAATATGACTATGAAAGGGTGACATTT
The DNA here is from genome assembly GCA_036250615.1 of Ptychadena robeensis. NCBI lineage: Eukaryota > Metazoa > Chordata > Amphibia > Anura > Ptychadenidae > Ptychadena > Ptychadena robeensis. The sequence continues at coordinate 119,435,989 of CM070035.1, read as the reverse complement.
GGACTGCAGATAGTCTCAGGGGTTAGTTAGAGGTATGAGATCGGGGGGGGGGGGGGGGGGTCAAATGGTGTTCTACTGTGAGAGTTACAGGTGACCCAAAGCCAGCTGGTGGCCTGTGGATGGAGACAGCTAATTGGAGGCTCAATCAGGAATAGGGAGGTCCATCTGCAACAGAATCTACCATGCAGGAGGCTGACACAGAGGACAGTGAGGGAGACAGTGAGGAAGACCACCCTTCATATTGGGTGAGTACCAAACTCCATCTCCTGGTACTCATCTGAGCTTACTAAAAAAGGTATGTGCACCCCTGATTATACATTCTCTTAGGAAAGTATCTGTGTATTCATTCTGAAGGAAACGTCATAAAATAGCATTTTAAAATATTTCAGAGATACAGCATGTTATTGTTGAGAAAACTACTTCTGTTCAAATATATTTGATAAGAAACATTGAGCAAGCTTGAGTTGTTTCAGCTGTCAGGGAAAGGATTTTTATCCAGGGCCTCTATAATCACTAGATGTGCTTCAAGTAAGTGATGGAAATATTTGCCAGATTAGCTCTTTTGGTTTTTAAATGTGATAAACGGCCATAGACGTCTCAATTTTGCAGCCGATTTTCATACAATTGTATTCACTCCGCAAGTTCCCAGGGGTCCCCATCAAAAGTATTGGTCGCCAAATTCCTTGAATGACTGCCAGCAGGTAATGATCGCACAGGGATCTAGAGGTCTATGGCTGAATGAATGTAGCTCATCTCAACCTTTACGTCCGCTTTGTAAATTCATCATGGAGTAGTAGAGAATTCCATTGCCAACTTGTGGATTTCTAATGACCTCCATGTCCAAGAGAGTTAGGCAGTATTTACACAAGGGCTGGGGTGTTTAATTCTGTCAATATCAGGGTCGCCTCAGGGAGCACTAAATTTTGACACATTGGTCACAATTTGGAAATTTTTCCATTAGGTGTGTACTCATTTTGTTGCCAGGGGTTTAGACATCAATAGCTGTGTTCAGAAATATTTTGGTTTTATACAAAAAAAGATGAGAGAAAAAGCTCCTTTTTGTGTTGACAGAGAGACTTTGAACCACTTGAATATCAGTAACAACCATTATCAACATTGAATATATACATTATTAAGGTATGATTAAAAATGAATTCTCCTTTATAAGAGACGATAGAATCAGACATATACAAATGGGATATATTAACTGTAAAATCTTGTTTTTATTTTCTTGAAATGCATTGTAAGTTCCAAAATGTATGCTATTTTGCTATGCCATCTTGTGGATAGTACTTGGGAAATGGATGAAAGTTCAATATGTCTAGAATTGTGCATAAAGATAAAAATACTTATCTCTTTTGTATGGAACATATGGTGACTGGTGGCTTATGCCCAGTACATTACAGAACTTATTAAGAGCTAACAAAGTAAATTAATAGTTGGCTGCCATCTAGTGGGCTGAATGGTGAATCACATTGTGGTAAATAGTTCATAATACATTCTCATGGGACAACACTGAAGATATGACATTTTAATACCATGTTAAGTAGTCAGTGTACAGCTTGTAAAAGTGACAATTTCCCTCAAAAAATTGCCATTAATGTTTAAACCTCTGACAACAAAATTGAGTACACAAATAAAAAATGTCCGATTGTGCCCAAAATGTTACTATATTGTGTGGCCAACATTGTTTTCCAGCACTGCCTTAACTTTCATGGAGTTTACTAGAGCTTCACAGATAATCTCCAATTCTCCATGATGGAGAAGAGCTGATGGATGTTAGAGACATTGTTTAGTATGTCACAGTACATGTTGGCATTCATGGTTTCATCAATGAACTTGGTTTCATCATGAGAACTTATTAAGCCCCAATCCATGACACTCCCACCAGGGGCATAGCTATAAATCACTGGGCCACATAGCAAAAAAATTTAATGGGCCCCCCCTTACCTGCCACTACCTATAGGTAGATAGCCAGTTAGACCCCCTGAAGGTTGCCAGAGAGCCCCCATTAAAGGGAAACAGAGCCCCCCTTTATAGATAGTTACTCACATTGATGCAGCAGTATGTATGTTTATGGGAATGAGGGACAGACATGACAGCAGTATATCTCTATTTGAATGAAGAGCAGACATGACAGCAGTATATCTCTATGTGAATGAAGGGCAGACATGGAAGCAGTATATCTCTATGTGAATGAAGGGCAGACATGACTGCAGTATATCTCTATGTGAATGAAGGGCATATATGACAGCAGTACATCTCTATGTGAATGAAGGGCAGACATGATAGCAGTATATCTCTGTGAATGAAAGGCAGACATGACCGACAGAGGGCTTGTAATAAATCACTAGCTATAACTACAGAACCTGTCACCAGTATGTTCTTCTTAATAAAGATGGCTGTGCTCAAAACACATACTATACATTTGTTATAGATAGTTGCCTAGTAAGAGCGTGCACATTTTTTAAAGTAAAGGTACAATAATTATTGGATTGCAAGGTAAATGTGAAATCCTGGACTGGGATACATTGGAATGGAATGTGTCCAAAGGACTAAATGTCTTCCTTGGCCTACCAGTCCTTTTACCAGTCCATGTCTCCAATGATATTCCTAAGGTTTGACCAATGTCTTCAAGTGCTCTTGCACACTATGCGCTGGCAGAGAAAAGGGACATATCGGCTCAACTGGTCATGTGTACCTTGAACAAGTTATGAACTCATGAAAGAGTTACTATCATAATCCAAGTGCTTTTGCATAGTGCACTGTGTGGCTTGAGATACATAAACAAAATGATACCGATATTAGATGTTGAGAAGAATTAGCAAGATGGAATTGAGTCAGGTTTAGCAAGAGTTAATTTCATAATCCAAGTGCTCCCAGTAGTGCTTGTCTATTAAAAATGTATGGGTAGTATACCCTTGAAATTTTGGGGGTTAACAGTTATCCCCTGAGACTACATTCATGCAAAATTTCAGGTCCCTGAGCATGTAGCAGAGTAGGCCATTATGGTCTTGTGGAAGAATTATTTCATAGCTGACTTCTTTGTAGGAAGGGTTGGAGCTAGGGGCATGACATTTTGCATAGAAGTAGTCTCAGGGGTTAGCTGGTAACCCCTAAAATTTTAAGGTGCTACCATGAAGGGTTTTAAAGATGCAAGTGTTCAAATTAGGATAAGTGAAAGCATGTATGCAGCAGAGTAGTGCTTTATGCTCATAGGGAAGCAATATTTGATTTCAAGGTTCTACCTTCCAGGGATTTTAAAGATCTTTCTGTTCAATGTAGGCAAGTGAAATGTTGCATATAGGAAAATATCACTCTGGTAATGAAGAAGCATTATCTGATAGCTGGACTTTTAGCTAAAATTAACTCATATGTGTTGTAGCTAGAGGGGTGAAACTCGGGGTGTAAGTAGTAGTAGGGGAGCAATACTGACCCTGATTCATGATTACACTATGAATGTTTTTCGTGGTATGAATGTTGAAAGTTAGTGTCACACAGTTCTTTTTATTTTCTACAGCAGAAAGGGAGAGGGTGTGTCCAATCCTGCATTTTCATTGGCTGGGATACAAGCTGCAGAAAGCATTATCTGACAGCTCAGCAGAGGAGTGAGAGAGGAGAGGGAGGAAGGGGGAGTCCCCTCCAGCCGCCGGATCTAAGAGTTCAGTGTCGGGACAAGCAGGTGAAAAAATAGTCCCACTTCACCTGCTTACCTCTGTCTTTAGCCCCGCTTAATGGTTAGCGGGGCTAAAGGTGGTTGATGGGGGGGCCCGGACAGTAAAGGAAAAAAAAAAGAAGCAGCCAGGAGTGGTGGGCCACATTGTGGCAACGGGCCCCATAGCGTTGCTATGGCAGCTATAGTGGTTCCTATGCCACTGACTGCCACCACCAAGCTTGATTGTAGACAAGACACACTTGTCTTTGCACTCCTCATCTGGTTGCCATCACACATGCAGGACATCATCCAAACCTAATAAGTTTATCTTGGTCTCATCAGAGCGCAATGTTCCTGTTATCCATGTCCTTAAGGTGGCCATACATGGCTTGATGGCTTAATAATTTTGTTCAATTTTTACTTTGATCAGTGTTTTGTCTGAAGACTCATCTATCAGTGCCTTTCCATTGGTCAAGTAACAAGTAGCAAGTCACAACTTTGTGATATAAAACACAGAAAGGTGCACTAGTAGAGTACTTTAAATCACATTTAGGGAAGGGAAACAGGAGTGGCAAAGAAATTGTCACTTAACTTCAATGAGGTAATGCTGTACTAACTCTATCCAGTAATGTCCAACTAAACAACCGTTTTTTAAATTTAATTATTGATGTGATATTATTTTGTGCACACCCCCAAATCACTGTTTGCATGCCCAGTAAGTTCCACAAGTGCTCTTGGGACATATAGTTCAGGAAAGGAGCCCTTGTATAGCCATGAGGATGTGCTCCCCAAATAGGAAGATTGAGACAGCAGTGGCACAGGAAGACAGAGCAAGGAACATAGAGTAAAAGTAATACAAGGGTGAAACACTGTTTTTGTAGAAAGAAATGTCCTTTATCTTAAATATTGTTTTTGGGATGGAATAGTTATTTTTTTACATGAACATTTAATATACATTTGAAATAAAGTGAACTACATGGAACTGTCTACAGAACAATATCATATATTCCCACTAGATGGCAACAACCCTTCAGTCATCAATCAATAGACTTCTGCTATAGATAATAAATAATTCATAGTATTTATATGGTAGAAATATGGGCATTTTTAATATTGTATTTTTTAATACAGTGTTACCAAAACCAGTTTCCTTCACATTATTCACATTATATTGCTCTGTCCCTCGTGATTCCATAAATCCTTATAAAAAGTGTCACACTCTATGCCTTGTATTGTTGTCACACATATTCATTCAGTGTGGATTCTAGTCTAAAATCTTTATTTGCATATGCTGGCCTACACTGCTAAATGCAAAACATTTAACAAGGCAGAAGATAATTTTATATTGTCCATTCAGTGACAACAGAATTCAATTATGTGGGTGGACTTTAAACATTTGGCTTTGAAATAAATTTTTTTTATTTTTTTTTATAACTGACCTAGTATGGCAGCCACCCTGTAACTTCTCAGATATGTGCAATGTTTAATATGGTCAAGGAGGTTGGTGGATTGCAGTTAGGCTTTGTTTCCATTGTACGTCGGGAGCCCACCGCTAAGCGTATACGCTAAGCAGGGGTCCCAACGTATCCCATAGACTCAGCCTGCCGGCGGACGGTCTGTTTAGACATCCGCCGGTGTACAGGCTGAACGTACTCGACTACGTTCAGCCTAACACCGGCGGATCGGGTCGGCGCAATGAAGACAGACCCGTCCGCCTAGCAGGTAAGTCTATCTGCTACGTCGGGGACCCCCGCTAAGCGTGTACGCTTAGCGGAGGGCTCCCGACATAATGGAAACAAGCCCTTAAAAGCCACCCCCTGACTGACCACATTCTATCTCACTGGGCAATCAATAACCTTTAGTATTACATTAAAAAGCACCTACCAACCTACCAAGACTAATGTAAATTTAGCCTTGATTGCACTAAAGGAACAACAGCCACACACAGTATTTTTTTGTAAAACAAAACATTTACAAAGATTAGGGGATAAAAGGAATACTTAAATAACTCAAAGATAATTGTTAAGGCTTGGAAAGACATGCAATACATATACTGTAATACATTGTTATTGTGCCCTGTAGTGATATGGGGTTAATTAATTGCTTATATACAGTACTGCGATAAACTTTATGGGAGATTGTAGTGCTACAAGCTTGGTATTCAATTAATTTATTATATTTACTCTCAAGCAACCAGAAAAAACAATTATCTTAAATCTTCCAATCCCAGCGGGTGCCAGATAACAGGGGGTCTTTCGTTTCTATTAAGGCTGTGATCCATTGGACTGTTTTACCCACATTTTAGTATGACTACTTTAGATCCAGTTCCATGACTCAGTTTACTGTCACATGAAGGACTCAGCCTTCCTACTCCTACTGACAGAGACCTCGCCCTTCACATGTAATTGTTTCAGAACAGGCTTGGCTGGAATGATAAAAACAAATACTTTAGAGGGACTTTGTCATGAAGCAAAACACCTGTGGGTTTAGGTAATAATACAAACAGCCATTCCCGAGCAGTGATTACAGGTTCAGGTTACCTCAGTCCAGGACTAGTATATGGTGCACCATTGGGGCAATGGTTGCTCTATTTAATGCTATCTACAAAAATTCAAAACTCTAAAATACGGTTTACAGGGACAACAACTTCATGTGCCACTACAACTTCAACTAAATTCCAGAACACTCACAATAACCCCCTCCCCCTTTCTTCAAAACTGATGGAACTCTTCATCACTGAACAATAATGCTAGGCATACACATGGCGATAAGCGGCTGATTTTTAATCTGACCGACGGGCGTGCGCCCTCGCGCCGTCGGTCAGGATAAAATTCGGCAGCTAATCGGCATGTGCCCAGATGGGGCGACAGATCTCTGTCGCCCCACTGCTCGGCCGGCCAGAGAACGGACATGTCCGATCTTCTCTGACCGATGCAAGCCGAGGCAAGCCGATGCCATAAGCTGCAATGGAGACGGCATCTTCATTGCAGCTTATGGCCGGCACACAAAGGGTGCCCAGCCGACTGAAGGGGCCCCAGAATGCAACGTGGTGCTAACGTGATGACATCATCACGTTAGCATCTCGGCACACATCGGAGTAGGTCGGTCTGACCTACTCGGTATGTGTATGCCCAGCATTAGTGTGTCTTTACTTTATGTCAGTTAACCATTATGCCTAATCTCATTTACAAGACCATTGATATTTAGGTTTCTCCAAGAAATATCTATGTTGCTGTATTTCTCTGCTTCACAGGTCTATGGACATTTTAATTGCTGAAGGAGGTGAATACCACAGCTGAACCTCTTATCTCTATCACCCCCAATAACTCTTCCTAAAGCCTGCCATGCACACGCCGATGTGTGTAGCAGACTAGTCTCGATATATTTCCGGGAGGCTAATGTGATGACGTCATCACGTTAGCCTCCCGTTGCATTATGGGGCCCCTTCAATCGGCTGGGCACCCTTTGTGTGCCGGCCATAAGCTGCAATGAAGACGCCGCTTCATTGCAGCTTATGGCATCGGCTTTCATCGGCTCCCATCGGCCAGAGAAGATCGGACATGTCCGTTCTCTGGCCGGCCGAGAAGTGGGGCAACAGGGATCTGTTGCCCCATGTGGGCACATGCTGATTAGCGTCCGATTTTTAACCTGACCGACGGTGCGAGGTCAGATTAAAAATCGGCTGCTTATCGGCATGTGTATGGCTAGCATTACTCTAATCACTATGTCTATTTACTTCACTCTCACCTCCATCAGTCAAGTGTGTCAAGACAAAACTGTTGCTTTTGTTAAAATAGTTATGACCTTGTTATTTTGTGTATAAATGTGAATTATAAAAACCAGAATTTTATTAAGCCTGAAGAAGGGATCTGCAACATCCCGAAAGCTTGCTTCTCTAATGACTTCACTTGAACTACAAACTTGCTGTATTCATTGATGGCTAACACGGTACAAAAATCTACTATTATTTAATGCTAGTAACCCTAACTTGTTTTTCCTTTGGTGGACCCCCTTTAAATAAATGACACAGCTGCAGTTGTACCTTCTTGTTGAAAACCTTTTTTTATAACTCTGATCTCTACTTGCTTAAAAGTGGGTCATATTTATCACTGTGGAAAGTAGAGCATTCTTGTGACAGTGTGCTTTTCAAGATTTCTAGAATGACTTAAATTTGTCCCTGAGGTTGTTCTTGCTGCTAAATATAAATCCCCTTTTCCCCATACATATGTTCATTAATTTCTTTGAGAAATTATTGTTACATTTACTGTATGGAAGTAAATTGGTAGTATAGGTATTGAACTTTTCCAATGGACTAAGCCTTTTAGTAATGTTGGCCTTTCTAATAAAGATAACAATATAGACATGCCAGACCATAAGAGGCACCCCATAGTTTTGGAGAGAAAATTTGAAAATAAAGTCAGAGACATAGCCATTCACATGTAAAGTAGAGATGGTTGAATTTTTCGACTTGCTAACTTTGTGAGCTGATTGCAAAGCCTCTGAAAAAGGTATCATCACCAAAAAAAATTTGAAAAAAAAGTTTTGCTCTAGCACGTGTCGTTTTTGCTTTAATTAAGTTCAAATCAAAGTCGAAATTCCGCTTTTCGAAATTTTGACTTGACTTTGAACTTAATTTGTGAAAAAACTATTTGTGTTAGAAACATACTTTCTTTTTTGTAGTATACCCCCAACCCTTCTCTCCAGCAAGTTTGGTGATGATACTATGTTCACTGGCTTTGCAATTAACTTGAAATCCTCGAAGTGGTCGAATTGTAAATATACCACATGTTCCAGCAAAGTAGGCAGGGCTGCTCCATGCAGTATTCACCACATATTCATCCAGGCACAAAGAACAAAGGCCAGTACCCGGAGGTAGAGCTTAGTCAGGGATAAAACTTTAGCTTGTGTCTATACACTAGCAGTACCCATTCTCTAAACCCAAAGACCAACTTATGGAAGGACATATTTTACAATCTGGCACTAAAACTTACTCATGAGCACCTATTTACATATGGGAGGAGGGTAGTGATGAGCGAACACCAAAGTGTCAGGGTGTTCAGTCCGAACGTATCACGATATTTAAGCCCAATGAAACACCACCAAAATGGACTGGACACAGCATTGGGCCCATGCATGGATGCATCTTGGACTCCCAAATAGCTGCTGGGAACCATTTTGTCCAAGTTGTACACCACTTTTACAAACTGAAAAAACACACCCAAACCTGAACCTGAGAGAATTTTACAGGTAAAATGACACTACAAAACATGATATGGCTGTGCCTGCAGTTGAGCTGACGCTCTAAAACATTACATGCCAGTGGATGCTGTTCAGCCATCATTTTAGAACTTTTACCACCTTTAATGTGCCCTATAAACTGTACCACTCGAATTAAAAACTAACTGAAAAACAAACAAATATTTAGGTGGATGTAGCTGTGTTCAGAATTAAGCAATCACATTCAAAATCATGTTAAATATGAGCCAGCATACACATTCCATCATTAAAAGTACCTCTGTTTGCAACGTCCCTATAAGATTTGGCCCTCTTCCCCAGCACGCTTGCGGAGGAACCGTCACCTGAGATATTGTGCCCTGATTCCAAACGTCTTGTGAACTTGTGAATCCACAAACGTGTGTTCTTTTTCTTTTTTTTCTGTTTTTTTCCTTTTTTTTGCTTTTCTTTCCTTTTATTCCTCCTTTTTTTTATTTATTTATTTATTTATTTTTCACGAAGTGGATGCTGATGAGACAGAGCTGGCAAACACTTAGGTTGTATTTTGGTCAAGTCAGGAGGATGAGCAGAGTGGGAAAGTAGAAGAGCTATGCTACTGGCTCCATCACTCCCCCGCAACCTCCTCCCCCACCTCCTCCTCCTCCGCCACCTCCTCCTCTGTCACCTCCTCCTCCTCTGTCACCACCTCCTCCTCCACTTCCACCAACAGCAGTCAGCCATCAGTTGCTAGTTGGAAGCAATGTAGCACTGCTGATCAGCTTAGGGGACAAACAGCACCCCCCTCCCTGCTGTGGCAGGGTATGAGGGACCAGACTAAGCTTATCTAAACCTACCCCTACTTTAACCTGCCTACCCCTTACTTTATACTACCTACCCCGTACTTCTTTAGACAACTGAGAAAGGGAGACAAGAGGAACAGACAGCAGTTCCAACAAACACAGGACATTTTCATGACACCCTGCCAGCAATATCAGCCTTAAGCGCGACTTAATGGTACAAGTGGAGGGACAAGTGTTGAAAGATAGTGAAGGAACATAGCAGACCGTGTCAGCGTCTTTAATGATCTCTCAGTGCCGTACAACTACTGGATGTGTAAGCGGGACAAGTAGCCCAAACTTGTCTCAGTGTGTATTTAGTGCTGCTCGTGGCATTATAACAGATAAGCCTATCCTCTTGTCCTCTGGCAATGCTGACATATTGACTCAGAAAAAAATACACAAGGCCTAGAATGCTCCTGATTTCTCAACTCCACCACAGGAGAGCTGAGCTGATGATGAACATAAAGGCAATTTTAATCATGTTTAATCTACTTTAAAATGCATCACAATAAAAAGGGTATAGTGGATATAAAAAAGTCTACACACCCCTGTTAAAGCGTTTCTGTGTTGATAAAAAAATTAGACAAAAATAAATCATCTAACTGAATAATTTTATGTAGACGGAAGAAAAATATAAATAATATGGTTGCATAAGTGTAAACGAATACTTTGTTGAAGCACCTTTTGATTTTATTACAGCACTCACTACAAATTTTTAGAATTTAGTCTAGATGACTGAGACAAAACTGGCCTAGCATAAGTCAGGAGCTGGAGCAATGCAAATGTAGGCGCAATTCATCACGATATTTATTTTATGTGCCCACGCACAAAAGAATATATCACTAAATTTCTTTGTCAATTTTCAAAACTGCAATACATTTTTTTCAACACTACAGATTTTTAGAATTTAGTCTGGATGACAGAGATACAACAGGCCCGGCGTAAATCAGTTGAATCTCTGTTACAGAACAACAGTGGATATGTCCCCCAAAACAACAGTTAATATGTCCACCTATATAGCACCTGACCATGTGTTTCCCTCATCCAATCAATGTGAGGGCAGAGACACAACCATGGTGGCCGAGCACACATGGTGCTCCTACCAGCACAAACAGCTGTTTGCCCGTGCATGCTCGCTCAACACTAGAGGAGGTATGACTGTGTCACATAATTGTTTTATTGTAATGCAAAATTGAAATACACAACTCATTCACCCAGCTGGTTGGTCAGTGTGTTCAGAGAATGTACTGCTAGTGCTACACTCTTGATAGTGGCCTTTTGGCTTGGCTGGATTGAATGGAACACATTTTAGTCTCCTGATACACAGATTGCTCCCAGGATGCTTGGGACTAAAAAAAACTAACTTTTGTTTACATATAAGACCATAAGACACAGGCAATTGATTTTATTGGGGAAAAGTGCATCTTAGGTTGTTTCCATTGGGTTGGGACACCTCCGCTAACGAGGTCCTAACGTAACAGATAGATTTACCTGCTCGGCGGAGACTCGAGTACGTTCAACCTTTACACCGGCGGATGTGTAAACAGACCATCCGTCGGCAGGCAATGTCTGTGGCATACGTCAGGACCCCTGCTTAGCATATACACTTAGCGGAGGGGTCCCGACGTATAATGAAAACAAGCCCTTATAGTCCAAAAATACTGTAATTATACCACTTCTTGCCTAGAAAAAATGATCAAGTCTTTGTAGTTCTGATTGTGTCTTGATCCTCTTTTTGTCAGAGGGGCAATTCTCATAGAGACTTAAGCTAGCCATACACGTGTCGGATTCCATGTCCGCTCGATCACCCATCCGATCGATTCCGGCGATCTCAGCGGGACTCGGAGCTCCGATCGAGCGGCCAATTAAGTGATCCGATCGCTGCATACCACCTTGTCCAGCTGATTCCGGGACGGATCCGTGTCCGATTGTCCACCTCACAAATGGCAACTCCCCCTGATCTGTGCAGAATCAATCTGATGGAACCAACATGTTGGTTCTCTGTCGGATCCGATTCTGAGCCCCGGAACGGACGGACCTGATCGATCGGACAAGGTGGGCTGCACGCGATTCCGGCACGATCGTTTGGCGTGCACGCGCCCGGAATCGATCGGACCGGAATCAGACAGGAATCTGACCCGTGTATGGGGGCCTTTAGATTTGAACACTTTACAGTTCTCGCTCACCATCACAAGAAGTAAGTGGACGTTTTGCAATTCAGATCTTTTAGGGGCAAAAAGAGGAGGAAGAGGGACATTCTCTTTACTCTTGTAGTTAATTCCTCTCTCCTCCTCTTGTTTTAATACTTTTTGGCAGTCTTTTTACATTATATAAAACATTTTGGTTATACATACTGTGACAGACTGGTCATCTGTCACTCTGTGGTGGGACCATGTTGGGTGCCGGAAGGCGTGGGATTAATTTGCAAGCCCCGTCAGTTGCTGGGTGGTTGTCTGTTTTGTGGTTTGTAAGGGCTCCCGGACCTGGGATCGAGAGGATGGCATTGGATGGGCCTCTCTCATTCCCACCAGGTCTTACACGTTAAGGGTTACACACCGGTGGTTTGGCAGGTGATTGGAGCTTAGGGTGTTTGACTCCACAAATAGCTGCAGAGTCCAGGTGTTTGCAGCTCCCAATGTTAGTTGGAGTACGAGGGCTGCTTGACTCGGGCAGGGTGTACAAGTCCCAAATGTGTTGGAGTCCAGGTTCTGAAGGTGTTGGAGACAGGGGGCCACCAAGAGAAGTGTGGGCCCGCCTTGTGATTACTGGGCAGCTGCTACAGGGGGGCGTACAGGTACTGTGTGTGGGCCCAGGCCTGTTGCTTTGCCAGAAAGCCAGGACTTCAATTTACGTTGTGTGAATAGTTGCGAAGGCCGGCCGTGGTTTGTGGCATTTTCTGGTACTTATTATTTGGATTTGATCTTAACCCCTGTGACGGGTAAAATCTTGGAGTTTTGGGATTATTTGCGTAAAATAAACGTGGGCAGGAGCCCTGAAAGGTAAAAGGGAGTGTGGATTAATGATGTTTTGGAGCACCGTTTGAGCTAAACCCCCACAATACACTGTAATAAATACATTTCAAATGAATGATGTGGTTCCTCCTACCTCTACTGTACTACTATGGTGTGTAAGTCAAAGGGACAAAACTCACCATGTGATGTAAAGGCAGTTTTTCTACACCTTATAACACTTGTAAAACACAAACTTTGATGATAGTTTGAATACACATATGAAGAAAAGATAAATTAGCCAAATCAAATAAAAAAAGATTGAAAATACTGATATAAAGACATGACTAAAGCTAAGTATGTAGTACATTTGACACAGCAGTACGTTCTGTATGTATTGGTTCATACACTTACAACTATCATATATGCTTACTTTTACTTTGTGTAGGTTCCAGTTTTTAGCACAACCTTTCTGCCTGTTATCAATAACAGGTATACATATATGCATAGCGACACCACTGCTATCTTTGTGATAGTCCAGTACAAAAAAAGCTCATACACAAATTATATCAATGGTAGCCAACTCGAACTTTATAGAGGGACACATGTGCTGCTCCCAAAACTTCGAAAGGGTTGCACAATAGTAGCCCATTATTGCTTGTACACTGCATCTTTGGCATGCCCATCAACAAAAAAAAGTTTTAGTTATGTGCATATTTTTTCAGCAAGCTGCCACAGGCTAACGAGAGAACAGTACTGAAATAAACTCTATTATTGCCATTAGTAGCAGTAATAGTGATTTGCAATACAGATGTCAGTGATTGCAGTAAAAAGCACGAGTAAAGTTAGCTATGTAAATTTTTAGTCCCATCATTAGGTTAGTAATAATACTTGACCACAATAATAGCCACCAGCTTCAGGTACAGTGACAGCAATTAGGGTAAGATGCAGCAAGAGCAATAATGTCCACCAGCGTCAGTGACTGCAGTAATAGCCAAGGTTCAGGTCAGTGTAAGCAATAACAACTAGGAATAATAGGTAAGGTAGGCAAGCCATTACAATATAGTAAAAATAACGACCAGCAGTAGGGTCAGTGACAACAATATTAACCACTAGGGTTAGTGTCAGTGACTGCAAAATAAAATTGCAGCATTAGAGTCAGTGACAGCAATAATAGCGGACAGTGTTAGTGTCAGAGACAGCAATCTTAACCACCAGCATTAGGGTCAGCAACAGCAATAATACCTGATATTTAAAAATGTGTTAATACCACTTCCAATGTTGTGTGCCAACATCCCCATATTAACTCAAGGAAAGAGAGGGTGATGGGGAGCATAATACCTACCCTCAACTACCCTCTCTAAAATGGAGACTCCACTCCAGGACTTTTAAGGCACATTCATAGATGTTTTTATACATAAAGTTTTTATTAAAAAATATATATAATATAGTAGTACGTATTTAATTCAAATCTCAATACCAGCATGACATGATTGCAACAATTTTTTGATTCAGGATATATTATACATTTCATGTTTAGTTTTCTGTCACATTCGGATAACATTTTTCATTCTATACAAACACATGCTTGATGTTATGTGTCCATGTTTATGGAAACTTTCTCTACGCGTTTCGCCATACTGGCTTCCTCAGGAGATCGATATGATCTACAATAGCTATCAGAGATATTAAAAATCACATATCTATATATCTATATTCACACAGGAGAAGCATGAATGGCAGGGGACTACACCTGGGTCAAAAGTGTCCACAGCAATCTACCCACAGAGTCCAACACCATGGCCACTGACAATCAGAATGGTTTCTTGCATTAGACCCCGTGAAAAAAACTAACTAAAAAAAATGTAATCACCTCACTGCAACTAAACACAAAATTAACTAACATTGGTGTGTATCCTGGATATAATGTATTAAACTCTCATTGAATAGCTAAGTATCTAATCTGCTGAAGCTGTGTATATGAATCCTGATGATTGGACTTGTGATAGATGAAACCCCCAACCTGTACACTGAGTGACTGATAAAACCCTTAGTGTGACTCCTAAATCCCTATACTCTACCTTTGCCCTATAAACCCCCAACTATATGGCAATTTACCACCCCAAACCCTAAGCCCTCCTGAACCTAAAAATACCCATGACACTTACCCTGTGTGCTCTACAAGTTTCCATTAGAAAAGTCAGATTCCCATGTATTGGATGGGGGAGATGGCTGCATCCACCCGTCCTATATATCCCCCGCCATCACCATCGAGGCGCACAACCATGACTTCCAGCAACGTGATGATGCCATAGCGCGGCCCCCCCCCCATCTCCATGGCAATGCATTAACACAGTGACACCTCTATGAGCTCGTCCATTGGGTCTACATATCAATGATTTTTAAAAAATTTTATAAAATGGTAGGGGTGAAAGCATGACACTTATGTGGAGAAGCTGCCCTTAGGGATATGATATGAAGGGCCACAAGTGAGGCCCTTGGAATCACTAAAGGGCCTCACATAACATCCATCCAGACCCTCCCCCCTGTCGGCATATCTCTGCAGGCGGTGGACCAGATCCCAACAGGCAGTCAAAACCCGACAGCACCCCCCCCCCTCCTGCCCCTGGGTGCAGCACTGGTATGTAGACCTGGTTTCCCCGATCAACATTGACAATTTTACTGATATAGGACCGCCAAAGTTGATGAGGAAAGCTGGGTCAGTGTGTGGCTACTTCACAGGTGAGTTGGTGAGTTACTTTGCCCTATGCATTAACAGTTAGGTTTTTGGGGCCACATGTGGAGGACCAAGGGGGACTGCAAAACAACACCCAAAGGGCTGCAGGTTGAGCACCTAGGCTCTACACTATAAACCTGTTATCTCACTGACTTGTGCTAGGTTCAAATATTAATCATATGAAATCTAACTACTGGTGTCTTAGGTGGGATTTTACTCATATCTGACACTGTGATTTATTTTTTATCTGAACCAGGAAAACGATATTACCTTCAAGCATTCTTCATCATAGAGATTGCAACATGAAGCAATACAAGTTTTGTTTAGGGCACTCCCATAAGTCGTAAGGGTAGTAACTGTTTAGGTAATTAGCTTTATACCTGTTCTGACAAGTTATAACTAAAATCAGTTTTAGCAGAAGGTGAACTAAGAACAAGACACCATCATGGGAAAGATGAATATACATCCCATTCTGTAGACCTAGAGGTCAGTGATGTTTAACTCTGATGATTTAGGGGGCATTAGGTGTGGCCTCTCACATGATGTACTGCATGCAAGTATAATGCTGAAGAAAACACTACTACAGAGTTACTACTGATATAACTAACATTACTGCTGAAGAAAAATTCAAAAATAATAATTTAATATAATATAAAATATTTGTATTTTTTTATATAAAATATTTTCATTTTCATTAATTTGTATTCCCTTAAATAAGGTTACTACCTTAGGGTCTTCTTTCTAGTATGTAATTTCTTAGATTGATTTCCCGGCCAATTTATGGTTGAATTTAACTTTTAAGGTAGACATACACAAGTTGATTTTCGATAGATGAGGGATCGACTTTAGCGCGATGACTTTATCACCTCAGCTGATCGGTGGGCACCTTTTCTGTGTCGGCCATTACTTTGACTGGGGATTGGCGCCCAATTCAGAGTAATGGGATCGGCCGGGAATTAACCAGCATATTGGATCACCGTGCTAAAGTGCTTTTTTGGAATAAAGAAATTGTGCTATTGTTGGAATCATTTCAGGCCTGTTATTCAACATACTCCCCAGGTATTGGAAAGGATATAATATGGGCACAGATAAGAACAAATGCACATTAGCATTTGCAGATTAAAATTTTTATTCTTGCGTTTACTTCATAAATGGGCACTCCATCACGGACATGCAATTATTTACTTGACACCACTACACTGGCACATCTTTCTAATGCTCATCCTATTTCACTAAAGGAATACTTTTTTTGTGTATCTTAATGCATGTCAGAATGGCATAGATGGTAAGCAGTACCCTATTTTGCTAATAAAATATGTGTACAGCTAGAGGAACTTAATTGCAGTATGTAAACCACATATAATTGGTCTTGCTACAAAATTATTTTTGTTCTCATACACCCAGATGCACCCACTTCCTGTCCATTTAGTTTCTTTCACAGTATAACTCCAATCTTAATAAGAAAACAGTCAAATCAGTTATAAACTTGACTCTTACTTGATCTTAGAGCAGGCTAATTCGTAAATTGAGAATTGGAAATCTTCATTGTAGTCTCTTACTTGATCATGTGATAGGGTATTGACACATGTTTCAATTACTGTCTCTTTTCTATATAACAATTAGGTGAAATGGTCTTATATAATACAATCACCAACAGGCACTAGGTTAGTCACGATATGCCATATTATACGCTCTATTGTATAAGACACACCCTATAGAGTGTCTGATCCCCCAAAAATACTTTGGGTAACTGCCACTCTGCTTGTTGGCACTCCATGCTCTGACCGTCAGAGTAGGAGTTAAACAAGGTGAGAAAGCTGCATGAGACAGTTCCCCTGCCTCGTGGTCTCGACTGGCAGAGCTGTGTATGTCCATGTATAGTGATGAGCAGCATATGCAATAACTCACAAATTTTAGATCTCCTGTCCATTTTATCAGCATTTGTAATGTGATTTATTGCAAAAGCAATGTGAAATAGCAGCTGCTGTGTAACCTTATGAAACAACATTTAGAAGTAATCCATTGCAAATTCTTTGTGAAAATCTGCAGTTGTGCATGCAAATACTGCATGTGAAATGCATGGTACTTTCTCCAGAATCTTGAATATTCAAGATTACAAAGATATAGCATTATATTCTAGATCTTCGAAAATCCAAAAGTGCGGAAGTATTCACAATAAAAAATTGTGATTCCAATCTGAGGCTAGGTGCCAACAGTCATTTGGAAATAAACATTTGCCACCAAATGACTAGGAATTGTAACTGTGGGGGCAAACAGGTCTCATTTGCTGTTGCCCATAGGGGCAGAATAATGATGGTTTGGGTTTTTTGGCAGCGGTCTGCCCACACAAAATTGACAAAAACTTTACTGAGCAATAGCAGCATTGTAACCACAATTTTAACCTAGCTGAAATTAGAACACTGCTCTCATTGTCTTTTTAACTATGGGGGCCACCTTAAGAGGATTCTTATAACCTTTGGTAAAATGCAGGCCACAATATGTTTGTTAGTAACCGAATGACCTGGTTAAGCCTTGCCATTACTTCATAAATGTGCATTTTCAGAAGTTGCTATTCCTTGAACTGACTTTTATCATTTCTGAAACACACAAGTTTTTCACAATATATTACTATGCTTATTATGGGAGTTTCCACTGTCTGTAGTTCCCCATACAGAAACTGGTGGGAGGAAGATAAAGCATTAATTAGTAAATACTAGACTATTTTTCCAGAGCTAAACACAAACTAAAAACTGTCATGTATGATGCAGACTTTCTTCTCCCCTAGAAGATTACATTCAGTTTTTTTCTGATCCCCCTGTATGAATGTGAAATAGCAGCTGCTGTGTAATTTGTTAATATCATCCTTTGTGCATGCGAATATTGCATTCGCAATGCATGGTACTTTCCCCAGAATCTCGAATATTCAAGATTACGAAGATATAGCACTATATTCAAGATCTGCGAGAATCCTGAAGTGCCAAAGTATTCGCAATAAAAATTTGCAAGGGAAGCAGAGGCAAGGCCTCTGCTCACCTACCCAAAACAGAGAGCCAGAGCAACCTACCCTCTGACAGCTTATCCGCCTTCCTGGCTAAACTTGTCAGAGAGCAAAGGCGCGACCACCTTCACACTAAAATGTGTGGCATTTTACCCCCATAATATTAAATTTTGATACTGACTCATGGTTTTGACCGGCAGAGCTGTGTCTTGTACCTAAACCTTGTTCTACATGCGGTAAACAAGGTGAGGAAGCTGCCTCAGACAGTTCCCCTTAACAAACAACAGCTCATTTGTGAATTTTAAACTAACTTGTAGCATTCACACACCACTTTGTTTGGTAAATGTCCTCAAGGTGGCGATATTGAGCAGGGCATGCGGCCTTCATAAATGCCACTTTTCCAGATGTGTGAATGCCTCATAAGAGTTCTTTATTTCTCAGAACCAAGAAACAAATAAAAAAAAGCACAAACATGTGGAGAATGAGCAGAAACCCACAGTATAATGTAGTTACATTCGGGCATGATAGAAGACAACAAGCAATACTGATAGGTGTCAATAGATTACCATAAAAGCAATATGCAGTATACACAATATATATGCAAGAAAAAAGTTAGAAAATATGAAAAATAATGGTCATAAAAGCAATAAATGTAAAGAGAACGCAGGGAAAATAAATAGTGAAGAGAAAGTCAGAGAGATAGCAGAGAGAGTGCCAACTAAAGCACCTTAAGAAGAGGTGGGTGGTCAAAAAGCATATTGGGAAGGGTGATCCGCCAAATTTCTCAGTGGTGTCATGCACACGTTGCTCCCTAATATATACATCCTTTATTCTGGCAAATATGTCTGCAATAGAAGCATCATTCCCATCATAAGTCAATCAAGGACTTTGCTGCGATAAGGAAGGAAGAGATCCTGGACCATGCACCAAAAATTTTAAGTCACACGCCGGTCGGCGTGTGCTCTTCGGCACGGCGGCAGGGGGCATAAAAGCCTAGGCTTCCTCGTTGGTAGCAGGCACCGGGGAACTCTCTTGGGGGACCAAGCACCGCTTTCACCCAGTAACCACCACCACCACAGACCGGGTAGGTCTCTGTACACCTTGTTTATTCTCTTTCTTATGCTGAAATCAACACATCTCTAAAATTATTGTTTATGACAACTTACTTATGCTTAAGTGCAAGGCCCAGCCTGAAAATATGAAACAGTATGCCACAAGACTTCCCGCATCTCCTACACAAATCTGATACAGAGGGAAACATTGTGATTTTTTTTAAATGACTTAATTGGAAAACCTTTCTACCTGTTGATCTTGTGATTGCTTCAGTAATGGAGGTTTCTCCAATAGGCCTGAAAACATATGAACTAGGACTTCACTGTATCAAAATGAATCAACAAATCACAATTATGAGATATGGCAAATCTATCCAATCATTTTGTTGGACCCATACCCACAAGCAGGCAGTTAACTGCATTGCCATGTGTTTCTGGGTATTGAAAAAACATGCATCCACTGCATGTACTGTTGCCATTGGACTCTATAGGCCACATTAGGGCCCTAACGCTACACCTGTTGCAGACCAGACCGTGGTTGTAATAACGAAAGATACACAGGTTTTCTAAAGGTAGCCATACACGCTACGATCCGCAGCCAATTTTGTGGCCGATCAACCATCGTGTGCATTCACAGCAATCGCTCAGGAACGCACTGCACCGGATTGCATGGTAATCCATCTTGTTGGCAAATTCCTGGCCCATCTAAAGTAATGTCTGGCACACAAAGGGTGTGTTCCAATCCTCTTAGCAACTGACTGCAATTGGCCTCTAGAGAATCGGGCAGGATCGTACCGTGTATGGGTACCTTTAAAAAATCTGTTGTACCTACCACACTTAGCTGTGTTATATGTTTTATTTTTTTTATGTTGTAGGCCTGTAATATGTACAAACAAGCAAATATACTGAATATAATAAAGTTTTTGGATATACAATTATGTACAATTTGTTTTTTATTACATACTTGTATGTTTCAAACTTTTTTATATTCAGGATTCCTATAAGACCCTTGTTTGGACATATATGTCAGTAGGTTACAGGCCTATAACATCATGACCAGCCACAGATGAATCTGTGGCATATGGGTGGCTCCCACCCATGTGAACATATGCTTGACATTAATGGATTAATTTTTGGGTTAGTTGGCAGTAAATTGATCATTTCATTAGATCATTTAAGAATGGTTTCCTTTTATCTGAAAATGACCAATTAAAGCAGGGAATAGACGGTACGATGTACCGTCTATTCCTTATGCGATTCTATGCAGTATCAGGCAGCGTGATGACGTCATCACGCCCGCCTGCTAGTGCCGAGAATCGGACGGCACTCTGCATCTGCAGATCATTAGTTCGGCTTGGGGCAGCCGTCCCCAGCCGAACTAATGGGATTGGGCTAAAATTTACCATCCTGTCGGATCTCTGTGCGATCCGACAGAACGGCTGATTTCAGCCCAATCCTTGTCAGTTGCAGCCTCCAATTCCTGCACGACCCGATCCCTAAAGCCCCCCATACACCTTTAGATCACTCCATGCAACTTTTAGATCTACCAACAACTCTGTATTATAGTGGCCTCCCTGACAGAATACATAGTGATTGGAAGGTTAAGAAGGGTCCTGATATTACATGGTTTTGGTAGAACTAAAGTGGATTGTACAGAAATTGTATGGTAAGTTTGTAAGGTGTATGGGGGCCTCTAGGGATGCCGGAGCATGCATGGCATCCAATCAGGGATCGGATCGTGCAGGAATTGGTACGTGCATGCCCAGCTTAACAGATTTGATTCAAGCTTGAAATATAAAGAGCCATGGTTGGTCAGATTGGTACGTATTTAGTCGATTGTACCTGAAGTATATGATGGGTGTTTTAGGGGTTTGATATATATAGTCCAATTTTGGAGCATGTGCATATACCTTTATCTGGAGTTAGAAATGAAGTTTTAGCTTTTTTATCGATCACACTATTTTGGTGCTACAATCAGTTGATGTTAGACTGACAGGTATTTAATTTGCAAAGTTGATCAAGGCTGAAGGCTTCTTTCATTCACCAGATGAGGAAATACGCAGCCACACCCATATCTTCTAAGCTGGTTGTAGACTCATAGAATCCCCTGTGCCTGCACTTACTTGTTCAGACCAATAAAGGTGAATGCACTTCAGTGTACATGTGAGTTTATCTCTTAAAAAAATAGACTGAGAAACCAAGGGGATTTAGAGTAAATGACTGGTATTAGACGTAGGCTGTTGTAGATTACTGGTACCACCTCCACAAAGACAGTGCATTACATCTGACTTCCTCTTCTAACCCTTGGCCCCCACCCACCTGTAACTGAGACAAAGCACAGATCTCTAGTACAGCCACTGAAAAGCGGAAGAAGCACACACTGCTGCCTTGTAGGCAATGAGTCCTGGCTCCTGGATATGTATAGGAAATGCTCATTAGGAAGAGACTGATGAACTTTGCCTGTCTTTAATACACGCTCAAAGGATTTCTCGATAACCACTCCAGATATAAAAGTAAGTGAAACTTTTCTATAGGAGCACCCTTGTTTTCTCTGATGTATATGTAGTAAGACATTGCTTATTTATTATAGACAGATCTACATTTAAAACAATTTCTGAAAATAAGACAATAACCTGGAAGTAAGAATTAAATCTGTTCAATGCAAAAGTTACTTAAATTGTGTGTTATTTCTTTCACAATCTGTTCCTATTCGCACAAATGTTTTGATTTTATAGACCTACTTTGCAAAGCAGTTCACTTAGTTGTTCAGAGTAAGTACACCGATATCAGTTACCATTAGTTCACTTTTGCTCCAGAGAAGGAACAATCACATGCTAGCACACCTGCTTTCTTTATAGTATAACTAAAGATATTAAAAAACCATTTCAGCTAGGGAGTGACGCTAGCCTTCAGTAACCTCAAGTGTAAAGGGAATTTCCCCCAAAGCACCCAAGAGAGTATTGAAATCTACTCTCGCCTGTCAGGCTGATTGATGTATGTGATAAGTGTGCAGTAGAATCATACAGCATGTGTTTTGTTTACTTTACTGACAGCACCATTATACATGTTTTGTTGCTTTTTTATATGTGTTGTGTGCAGTCTGTAGCCTTTTTCTAAATACAATGATAATTTTTAAATACTAGGCCAAAGTTGTCCAAGTCTTGTCGTTGTGGGCTGGGACCCCTATTATTTTCATTATTATTAATAATAACTTTAATTCATCTAGCACCAACGTATTATCCAGTGCTGTACATTAAATTAGAGTTGAGATGCAACACACATGAACACACAGGTATGAGTTTTTACACAGTTAAAGTTAAGGACTCTGCTGAATCAGGCTTACTATCTAATAGGTTGGGCAACAGAGTATACAATAAGTAGAGGGTACTTACGGTTAGTATTTTTTGCCATTATGAAATGAGTCAGAAAAGATTTTCTTATCTGGATGTTGTTAAAAAAAAGTCTAAAGTAGAACAAATCTGATTTGGGTTTGTTCAATAGCAAGTACTGTAATAATAAAAAGAGCCTTGGTTATTACCCTTGACATCATTTGCCAGGTTACTAGTTGGTTAAACAGGTTGTAAAGTATGATTGAATTCTAGCTCTGTGTGAAAGTGTATCTTTAGCAAAGTTCTTAAGGGCCATATACAGGCTAGATTTTAACCTTCATTTTGTGGCTACTTAAGCCGGCCATAGACGTCCCGATCTATGGCCGACATTTAAGCCCCCCATACACCACATACAATTACCATGCAATTTCTGTACAATCAACTTTTCTTCTACCAAAACCATGTAATATGAGGGCCTTTCTACACCTTCCAATCACTATGTATTCTATCAGGGAGGCCACCATACTACATATTTGTTGGTAGATCTGATGGAAATTGTATGGAGGAATCTAAAGGTGTATGGGGGGCTTAAGCAGACTCTTCACAGCGTGGTGACGTCACCACACTGTGAGCAGTCTGCTACAGAACGGACAGGAATCCTGTGTGTTCCACTAACACACGGGATTCCTGTCAGACTGTAGCCAATTAACTGCCTGCAGCACAGTCGGGCAGAAAAAAAACCAGCAGGACGGATCCATGTGTGATCTGACCTGCCGGCTTTTTTTCTACAAAACTCAAGGTGGGCTCCCTCATAGTTGCGACCGACCAACCTTTATGTGCTCGGCGGGAGCGAGTACGCAGGTTGGTCTGCTACAACTATGGCCGGGAATCTGCCCGTCTATGGGCTTTAAATCCATTACTTACATAATTTACTGTTTGTTAAAGAAATACTTAATATGTACATAGATCCTGTTCTTTGAGAACACCAGTTCAACACTGGTCTGTACCAAAACCTCTTTTCCCTTTTTCTTTCCACAATCCTAAAATAAAAAAAGAAATTCTGCTATCTTTTTTATGGGAGATTCAATTTTTCTGGCAGACTTTCAGGGGGGGGGGTGTAAGTGCAATGTCCCAAGTGGCCACTGGGGGCACCATATAATTTTTCAATTGGTAAAATGCCTCTGTGTAGTTTTGTATACAGTAAAGGATTGCATATTTTCCCAACTGTCCCTGATCTGAGAGCTGTTGCATCTCCTTCTTGCCGCAGTGCTGCATCATCACAGAAGAGGTGGCGATGAGGGACATTTGGTTTAACTAATTATAGGCAGTATTTGGGGGTTTCTTTTGTGCTGCGCTTTGTCCTATTATCGATACTTCTACATCAAGTGCAAAAGCATGCAATAGGTCCGCTTTATAATCTTCACCTTTGGAGGTTTTGACCATTGCAGCATACCAACCTTTTATTGGGTTTTAAAGGCAAACATGAACATTTCTCAACAAGTGTTTTTTTTATCGCCAAAACTGCAGTCTGCTAAAGCCCCCCCATACGCCTTAAGATCGATCCATACAATCTCCATTAGATCTACCAACAACTATGTAGTGTCGGGTCCTCTCTGATAGAATACATAGTGATTGGAAGGATTAGAAAGGTCCTTATATTACATGGTTTTGGTAGAACAAAAGTTGATTGTACAGAAATTGTATGGAAAGATTGTAAGGTGTATGGGGGCCTTTTAGTTTTTCTTTTCTTTCTGAGCTTACCAATGAGCCCTACATGTGTCAACCATTGCAGGCATTTCCCAACATGTTGTAAATCCCTGCACAACCTGCTAAATTCCAATGATGTCGTTGCTGGATGCATCTCTTCCAATGCAGGGATGTTTACTAGTCTATTGAGTTATATAAAAAGAGTAGTGGTGACCAATGTTTTTAAATAAATGTTGTTTCCTTTTGGGGTTGTGTTCATGGACATGGTAAAAATTAATGTGTATAAAGCTGGGCATAGATGTTCCAATTCCTGCACGATCCGACTGCCGATGCCGTGCGCGCTCCCACATCCCTTTAGGAAGTGAGTCGTGCGGGAATTGGATGCAGCAACTAACGAGGATTGGGCTAAACTCGGTAAATTTTAACCCGATCCCATTAGTTCGGCTGGGGATGGCTGCCCCCAGCCAATGTGATGAGCTGCATATAAAGAGTGCCGTCCGATCCTCGGCACTAGCAGGCGGGCGTGCAGAGAATCTGATAAGGAATAGACGGTAAATCGCACCGTCTATTCCCAGCTTTGCACATGTGTAAAAAAAACTGTTATCCAGTTGAGATGAGTAATTTCCATTGGTACACATTATATATTAGTCCTTTTTTTTTTATCATTTTGTTTATAGCGCTTGAAAACATGCTAAACACTTCTAGTGTTACGGTTACTATATATTGAAGTAAACATTACACAATTTGAATAAATAACCTCTAATATGTAAGTTTACTCTTCTACTATGTGTAGAAGAGTGGTGTGGCTCATTGGCATGCCTAGTGCAAACTGCACCGGATGACACCGAACTTTGCTACAAAAGCTGCTTTTTAATACAATGACTAAAGGACTTCCAACACAACAATCTTTGACCTACCACCTCAGTATCTGCCAGGTAAATACTTACCTGGTGAAATCTGTCAAAATGTGGTGGCCCTCCTGTGATGGGATATTGGGAAAGTTGGCGTTGCCTCACATAATACCCGTCTGCCATGCAGCCAGCCTGATCTGAATACAGTGATAATGGAAGTGCAGATTCAGAGCTGGATTGGTGGAGAGAGCGAGACCACTCCTCCATCTTGCATGCTGGAGGACAGGACACTCCAGACATGTCTGCGCTGGAGAGAGGAAGAGGGGAAGGTAGTTTTTCCTCCACAAGGATAGTTTACCTGGATCAATTCCAATGTAGGTAAGTATGTTAATTTTGTTTTTTTTATGTTTTGAGTTTAAAACAAGCAAAATTTAAACTTAACAATTCAATCAAATGTTATTTCTGCCCTTGCTTTGTGTGTGTGTATATATATTTTTGTGCAACATAAGACACAGCATACATTCTGCATCATGGACTGAAGCCATGGGTTTCTGATACCTAGTCACCATTGTGCGCTGCCAACAATTCCTTGTAGATATTAGCTGGACCTCTGTGTTTATTTCACTGTAGGTAGTTGGCCAGCTGAAGTATGATCACTAAAGGTGAAGGTAGCCATAGATAAGGCAATTCTCCCATGATAGATGAGGGATCGACTGCAGCGTGATGATGTTATCCTGCTGGCCCCTCATCTGATCGGCGGGCACCCTTTGTGTGGGATCGGCCGGGAATTTACCAGCATGTTAGAGCAGCGTACGATCCAACATGTGGGAGATTCCTGGGCGACCTTACCAGGATTTTCGGCCTACCAATCACCGGGCGATTGGTGGTTATGTGCATGGCGGCGATCAGACGAAACATCAGGTAAAAATCTGGCCCTGTATGGCTACCTTAAGATTTTGAAGTTAATTTTTCTGGTAACAAGCCAGAAAATATAGGCATTGGCTTATCCATGTTTGGTACTGAAAGCCAGACGAAAAACCAAGTAGAAACCCCAAAACAGTTTACAGTAATCTTAACTGTTTCCTGGAAGATGTGACAGCACTTCATTTGTATATGTTCTCAAGAAATGTCACCGACACAGGAAGCATTTTTTTAACCCGTGAGAAAATAATGTATTTCCTTCAGCCGATACTAAATAACGCCATGCAGATAGTCATGCTAAAGGTAACACACACATTTCAGGCCTTTGTATGTTATTGAATGTATACATTTGTAATTGTAGCTTTGTCTGCTTTTCATTATGCTAGCAAACAGGTTGATGACCTAACTTCATTGTTTGTGGTGCATGTGCTAACTTGTTTCAAAAGATATTTTGGAGAAGAAACAAACTCATCATAAAAATGTAGTATTCGATTTAAAAGAGATCTGTTTTTTTAGTAGACATCTTATAATTCATTGATTAAAAAATATACACCGCAATAAGAATTACTTATATACAGTCACTGCTGTTTAAAGAGACATAATTTGAGGGTGTGTGCGAAGCTAAAGTGAACCTAAACTCGCATAACCAACTTGTGTTTTTCTGTCCTCCCGTAGTGGAGCCTTAAGCCAGCCATAGACATCCCGATCTATGGCAGACTTTTAGCAGACTCCTTACAGCGTCAGTCAGTTACAGAACGGACAGGAATCCCGTGTGTTCCACTAACACACGCCATTCCTGTCAGACTGTAGCCAATTAACTCACAGGGGGAGGAGACTTCCCCTCCGAGTTAACAGACTGCAGCAGGATCAGGCAGAAAAAGAACCAGCAGGACGGATCCGTGTGCGATCCAACCTGCCGGCTCTTTTTGTCAGATCCTCAAGGTGGGCTCCCTTATAGTTGCGGCCGACCAACCTTTATGTGCTCAGCGGGAGTGAGCACGCCGGTTGGTCGGCTGCAACTATGGCCGGGAATCGGCCTGTCTATGGGGTGTTTTACCCTTACTCAGCCAACAGGATATTAATTACCCAAATTATCCAATATTTCCATTACAGGCATTGTCAAGGACCAGCCATGCTGTGACAAACAAGTACAACCTACAACAGAAAAATAATAACCCCACAAAGCTGATGAAATAAAATTACATAACCTCATATACCTAAAATTTCTGAAACGGGACTGAAACGATGAGGGTGTGAAGGAGGGTTATCCTCTGTTACAAGTATCTGCCTTTACTAGACCTCTCCTTTTAATCCCGCTCAACTCCACCATTAACCTACATCACCATCTCCACCACAAATACCACCTTCCATAATCTCCTACCAACTATAACTCACCCAGTCAAGCACCCTTTTCCCCACTGGTTCCACTCCATGTCAGGGTATACATTCTCCCGTTATCTTATTAGAGAAAAGCATGCAGGTAGTTAAGGCACCAATGAAGGAGAAGTAAATTTTAGACAAGGACTGAATTTTTCACATTTTGTCTTTCTATTTAGCTCGAACAGAATGCTGGTATTCATAATTTAGTTGTTGACCTTCATTTGCATGCATTCCTTAGACTTCATTGTTATGTGTCAGAAGTTCATGCACCGCCGAATTAGCACATAGCTGCCAGCAGGGGGAGCACATCTAATGAAATCAACTAGGCGAGGGGGGATTTGATACCGACCTGGGAGACATGCATAGCAGTGGCCGTGAACCTGTTACCTAGGGCAGCTGCTGTGTCCATGCCCCCCCGGTGTCCATGGAGCTGTGCTCCCTGGGACCCTTGAACAGCAGTGGCCGCAAAACTGTGACCCACGGCGGCTGCTGACTCTGTGTTCCCCCACTCTTCTTGCCCTACGTCCACATCTGCTCCCCTTGCTACAGGGGGAGCGGAGGGCAAGAAGACTGGGGTAACATGGAGTCAGCAGCTGCCGTGGGTGACAGTTTTGCGGCCACTGGTATGCATGACTCCCCGTCGGTATCGGTTCCCCCCTCGCCTATTTGATTTCATTAGATGTGCTCCCCCCTGCTGGCTGTTATGTGCTATAGGGGGAGCAGATCTAGGCGGGGAGCAGAAAACGACGGGACACCGGCCAGCAATCCCCAGCCCATAACCTTTTTAACACATTCTCACAACTATACCCTCCCCTTGTCTCGCTTTTCTCTTAATTGACCCACATTGTGCACTAAGCATGCACTAAGCTCTGCATCTCTTTTCTGAGACGTTAATGGTTGGAATTGATTCTGCTATAAACTGTACTATAGTTTCAGAAAATCGTAACAGAAGAAAGTATGGCACTACAGTAAGTCTGTTCTATAAATTGAAATATGGATCGTTAACGGGATTTGTATAAAACACTACTAGGAATTTGTGCAGACAGCTTAGTGTATATATAGCCAGATTTTTTGTTTTTGTCCATTGAGATCATATAGCTAAAAAGTGACAATAGTCATCAATTAGGTCAAATACAAAATTTTTAGTGGCAACCATGGAGATCAATTTATTGCTAAACTTTGTCTTTGTGAAGTATACTCTCATGTGCATACGTAATCAATGGCACATTAGTATGCACATATGAAATTGCACTGTTGAGATGATTTCCCTTAATTTCCTCAACAAAAATATAGGCGCGTCTTGTGGTCAGGTGTATATTATAGTCGGCGACATATTGTACTCAACTCAGGCTTTTTCCTCCTACCAAACCTCTCCTTTTGACAGGAATCCACACAGGTATTAGGTACTTCAAATTAACATGATGTAAAGAAGTACATATTGTGATTAGGAAACAGCTTCAGCTCATGTAATGTATAGATGCCTCTACAGGAATAACATGCCTCATTTGTGAAGTAGTGCTGTTCAGGAACTCCATGTGGCAATTTGTCTAAGATGTAAACATGCAGAGTTTTTTTTAGTTTGTACACCTAGAAGAGTGTTTCACTTCCCAAAATGGCAAACATAAAATTTTTTTGAATAGAATACAAACCATGCTATACTCACACATGGCTGCAGGGTAGTTTATGTTCAGCAGATGGCCTGTTACTGCCAGTCTGGTGCAATAAGGTTTGCATGGATGCCATATGATGATCAATAAACTGCCATCAGCCCCCATTCTATCACTTTGGCGAGCCTCACATCACAATGAGCCTGAAGTTGCAGTTAAGGGCTTGTTTCCACTCATGCGATCCCGCGCGTTTGTAGCCGCGCGCGGCTGATAGTTGTCGCGCATTTTTGCGACGTGATTTTT
This sequence comes from Ptychadena robeensis, assembly GCA_036250615.1. NCBI lineage: Eukaryota > Metazoa > Chordata > Amphibia > Anura > Ptychadenidae > Ptychadena > Ptychadena robeensis. Next base: position 119,406,448 of record CM070035.1, on the reverse strand, counting down.
TTTTTATGCAGATGTGGACGCGGTTGGGACGCGGATGCGTTTCAAAATGCAGCTAGCGTTCAGAAACGCGCCCTGCATCTGCACCCGAACACGCACAACCGCACCAGTGGAAACTATATTAAAGTTTCCAATGGATGAGGTTGTTTGCGCTTGCGGCCGCGCGGCTACAAACGCGCAGGATCGCATCAACGGAAACAAGCCCTAACGCTCAGGAGCTTCACATGAGTGACTTTTGACCAACCATGTGAACTGTTAGGTAATGTTCACTTTTGGCACCATAGAGATCCACTGTAGGGCACTACACTGTAAGGCAAAAATAATTAATTAACCTCCTGGGCGTTATGGCACGAAAAGCCGCTGCCCGGGCAATCGTAGCGGAGTACACTGTACTCCGCTGTGATTGCCGGCTTTCCCCCCGGCCCTCTACACACCCCATATTTGACACTGGCGGCGTGTGGGGACAAAAGCGATGCCTCCTCCATTAACATGGAGGTCTATGGCGCGGCCCCCACCGACGCCAGACACGGGGCTGAAAAGGCTCTGTGTGCCTGCAGCTATGGAGAAATGCTACAGGCTCAGGGAGAGCCGGCGGTTGCGCCCGATCCCGGCACGGGCACAGTTTGATCGTACTGGCTTCGGGCATAACGCCCAGGAGGTTAACAAAACTAGATTAGAACGACAGAGCAAGGTTGGAGAATAAACATATTCATTCATAGTTCTAACCCAATATGGCAGAAATCAGGAGTTTGGAGTATGTAACATAAAATGCTATGTATATATATATGAACCGACCTCACATACTTTAAATGGAGTTCAATTGAGCCGCCCCATTTCTTCAGCATCAACATTGATGAGTCGACTCTCACTATCCCCGAAGGCTCGCCAGGAATAGGCGCGTATCCCTGAGTGTAGCTTAGGGTGAGTTTGTGGGGTCAGTAAACTTAAGCTAGCCATAGACACCTTGATCTATGGCAGACATTTAGCAGACTCATTACAGCGTGGTGATGTCACCACGCTGTGAGCAGTCTTCTAAATGTCGGACAGGAATCCTGTGTGTTCCACTGACACACGGGACTCCTGTCAGACTGAAACCAATTAACTCCGTGTGCGATCCGACCTGCCGGCTTTTTTTCTACAAAAGTCAAGGTGGGCTCCCACATAGTTGCGGCAGACCAACATTTATGTGCTCGGCGGGAGCGAGCACGCAGGTTGGTCTGCTACAACTATGGCCGGGAATCTGCCCGTCTATGGGGGGCTTTATCCTTAACTACACTTGGCACAAATACTGAGAAGGTTGAAGTGTAATCAAACGGCCTTAAATAAAAGGACTTTTTGCCAAAATGCACAGAATAACTGCTTGCCTCCATTGCTGCAATGTGAGTATGTTACCAGTGCGTACATCTTCTGCCCAATGTAAAAAAGTGTGCAGATTCACAGCACGCAAACCAGCGCAGATAGTGTGAAAGAGCCCTTTTACGCTGTGTAGTCTGATGGATAAGAAATTGGCTAAAAGAGACCATTCTGATACCACAAGGCTAAGTACTGAGTCCTGTTCTATGTAATCAATTTCCAAGTAATATATCAGGAGGTTTAGGGGGCAAGGTTAGTCTCTGCAGATGATACAAAGGAATGTAATGTGGTGGCTGTTTCAGGGCAAGATAATGCACTAAGGGTAAGGCTCCACATCTCCACATTCCTCCACATCCATAGGGACCCCTATGTTAAGCGCAGTGCTTGGCGGGGGGTTCCGATGGAGCAAGTGCACTTTACCTGCTTGGAGGTTGCTGTGTTCTCACAGCGCTGAGCTGTTCCGTCGACGCAGGGGGTACAATATGTTAACCTCTGCATCGGTGAATATCTGAACAGAGCATCCACCGGCCAGCTAAAGAGTATGTGATCTGACAGAACCCCTGCCAAGCACTGCGCTTAACGTAGGGGTCCTGACGGATCGCACAACGCTGTGGAAACCCCCCCTAAGGCTCCACACGGGAGGACAGAAATGCATGCAGAAAGCATGTGTTTTTCTGTCCGGTTTCTCCGCCATGCACTTGCGGTTGTACCGCGTTTTTTTTCTTTTAGTCCATTGACAGTCTATTGAAAGTCTATTAAAACCCTCGGCAAAACCGGGACTGATCTGCTTGCATTTATTGCACACATTTGAGCAGTGGATTGCCCGCGGTGCAGTGCAAACATGGAAAAAATATGCTGTAAATCACGTATTTTTTTTCCATGTCCACACCTCGCCGCGGCAATCGGTGGCAGTGGAGTCCCGCTCACTGGGGTTAATGGGTGTGGTTCAGCCTAGGCTGAAATACCACACCGCGTCCGCTCCCAAACTGCCTCAGCGGAGCAAGGGAAAAATTTAACAACCTTAAATTGGCAATAAACCAAAGATCATACACTGGCAGTGCATGCAAACAAAGGGGGTTTATGAGGAAACTTCTCCTTGCTAATAATTTTGCCAGACATTTAGTTTAGTTTTCTTTGGATTTTTCTGAATGTTACATATACGGACAGATTTTATATTGTATTAAGTGTGTGAATAAACTATGACCCCGTGTGGGCCAAAGAAAACTAAACTAAATGTCTGGCAAAATTATTAGCAAGGAGAAGTTTCCTCATAAACCCCCATTTGTTTGCATGCACTGCCAGTGTATGATCTTTGGTTTATTGAATTATTTAAAATCCTCACTGTGTGAGGTGGGGGGAGGAATTCTTGTTCCCTTGCGTCATCTTCCATGGTGTCATAGACAATCCTACATACATACAAACCTTAAATTGGCAGTCAGTGGCTGAACAAAGAAGGAAAGATGGCATTCTAGAGAAGGAAGAAGAATTCCCTCATCGTGTTAAATGAGGAAATATTCTGTCATGCTCATAACTCTGACATATGAGTGATGACATATAGTTGTCTGTTTCCGCTTTATGTTTTGCTGTTATCCTGGAGCACTGCTTTGAGGTAAACTGGAAGATGTATGTCACAAAGAGGCTGTGCCCCTTAGGTGAGAATGAAAGCAAATATTTTTTATTTAGCCATATTATTTCAAGAAATACCAGACCAACCATTATCCCCAAGAACATGAATCAAGAACTAACGATAACTGACAGAAAACTGTTCAGACAAGCAGTAACGCAGAAACAAAAATTTTCCTTTCAAAACATTGGTGACCAATCTTCAGGGACAGATTTCAGGGAGATTCCTCAGTAACCAAACTGGCAGAATAGCCTGAGACCCCAGCAACAAGCATTGGCCAATCATGAAGTAGGTCAGGTTAATAAATATAAAACACAATAAATAAAATTTTAGATATTATATTAATACAAGTTAATAGAATAATGAAATCAGAATGTGTGAGGGGCCACAATCCTTTTTGTGCCCCACACATTATTTTCCATTGTTACATGTTTAGGGCTTATTCATGCAGAAATGGATAAAAGAAACATGAGTCAAGAGTTTTCAAGGGCTTACACTTTTTCTCAGATTTACTGGATTTAATCCATTTTTTACTGAGATTCCTGTCAGCTTTACATGGGCAGATTAAAATATATGGTTTCCTTACCCCCTACGGCATACATTCTTTATATTGATGTTCCTGAGCATGATACCACATGCTGAAGAATACATTAATACTTGTGCTTTCAGTACATTGAGCATATCCTATCTGTTCTATTCACTGACCACTTCAGTCCCCAGTCAGAAACTACAAAAGTCTACAGCCTTTTCAAGTCAACATTTAATATGTAACAATGGTGGCAACAGTCACAGCCCTGAATCTGTGAAGATAGGATTCTATACTTTGTAGAAGTAAGCCAAAGGGAAATGGAGAGATATAAGCCTTGAGAGATTTTGACGCTCACCTGGGAAAAACCTATGGATGTGTGGTATTCCTGTCATAAGAGTCTTCTCCCCACGCAAGGATAGGGAAGCGGACGCAATGGATGGTCTTTCTGAGATCAAACCAACTCTTGGGTTTTAAATTATTACAACTTACTTTAATTTACGATACAGTTTTTGTTTTAGATTGCCTTTTTAGTACTGTCCTTGTTAAAGCTAAGATGGCTATCTCACTTATGGCTCTAAAGCTGGCCACAGACGGGACGATTTTCGACCGAAAATGGCTGCAAATCTTGCATGTCCTTGAATCGGGCGCAAAATCGGCACGACAATTGATCTAAAGAATTACAGACATATCCATAAATTTGGCACACAAAGGGTGCACAGCTGATTCTTGGCACGAAGGCCGTGCCTGATGACATTATCTTGCAGGTCAGGGCCGCCGACAGGGGGGACTCCGGGCCCGGGCAGCAAGAGGGCCCCGGATTGGCACAGCAGCCTCTGCTCACTGCCAGCCCGGACTGCCACTGGCCATGATGTGCTGTATCCGGGCTGGTAGGCTGCTGCACTGATCATGTAGCACGGCAGGGAGGGGGGGGGGGATAGTCGATTTCTCTGCTAGCACCATTCCCCCCCGCACAACAAGTCCTGCCATGGGTCCCGGACATTTCTGCTGTACCGGGCCCCATGATTTCTGACAGCTGCCCTGATGCAGGTCGACCTGCCAAGAAATCGGCAGAAGATCATAGACATTTATGATCATCGTTACTGACCACTCTAGTTCTCAGCAAACACCACAGGTATTCTTGTATCCTGGCCGCTGTTCCAGGATTGCCTAAGCGGAGCCTAAAGACAGCTGTATTATCTCACAATAAAGAGCACAAGGTCTCTTAAATTACTGGGCACACCATACGTGATAGGAAGATATAACCTTCCTATCCAGGATGCTTGCCGACCTGTACACATTGCTATTGAACTTCATAAAAGTCATTAGTTTACAGGTAAGAAATGATGTAGCATGGTGGTGGGGGGTTGATCTTATTGAGCTGCCAGGGTTGGGACCTTGAGGAGTACGAGACTCTGGACACCAGGTGCAATATTACCTCTGTCTTCTTTGGCATGCTTTTCCTCTTCCCTATCTCCTATAGGCAGCCATCTTGGGTCTGGTGGGGGATAGGGGTACTGAAGCATGGCATAGGTGGGAAGACAACACCTTACCTGGCAGGCGATCAGTGGCTTTCCCGTTCTGCATCGGTCCGTTGTGATCAATATATAAGTTCACTGGTATTCCATAAAGCAATGTTTACACACTACTATTCTGTAAACTGGGGTCTAGAAAAGTTGTAGGGGGGGGGGGGTGTTGGAGTTACCTCCATGCTTCTGCTTTCAGTGTGCAGAGGCTGCCGGCACTGGAGAGCTTCCCAGGGCACTCGGCATTGGAGGGTGTCTGTCCGGGATTACCCTTAGGTAAAGATGATCTACTCACATTGCCTTCCTGAAGGCAATCCTATGACCTAAAATCGTGTCCCATGTGAGTTCCAGGCAGACACAGACAAGCGGGGTCAGATCCAGGGCAGGAACTGACTAGCCCCTCATGTACTCATCTAACCTCCTTGGCGCTATGCCCCAAGCCAGTTTGGGTGCAGTTTGATCGTGAATCAAACTGCGCCGTGCTGGGATAGGGCACAAACACCAGTTCTCTGTGTGCAGCCCTTCTACAGAGCTGCAGACACACTGAGCCTTCCATGTTAATGGAGGGGCACCGCTCTTCTCCCCACACACCGCCGGCATCTAATTGACACCGGCGGTGTGAAGAGGGCTGGGGAGGGAGATGGCAATCGTGGTGGAGTACAGTGTACTCCACCACAATTGCGGGGGAAATGGCTTTTCATGCCATAAAAAGTGCAGTGAAAAGCCTGTACTGCCCAGAGGGCTAAAGTATAAGCAAATACATTAAGTGTTTCATGGCCAAATCCATTACACTACAATGATAAAAGCAAGATCCTAGTGGTTGTACACTTTTATACTCCGTAATAGCATTTCCCATGCTTCTACAATCCAATGAAAACTGCCAGAATGCAAATCTGATCCAGGGCTGCCATCGTAAGCCTTGTACAACTTATCTCAACTAGCATGTGTACATGTAACCATATATATTGTACAACAAAAATTGCTGTACACCCGCTTATTCCAGATTAGTTAAGCAACAAAAAGAGTATAGGGATGAGCGCATTTAAATTACATTTAATTTTCATATTCGCATGAATAAATGTTTACAACGTTTATTGTAAATAAGAATGTGCGTTTAGCACAAAGTGCATATCGGCTACAGAGAAATTAATTTCTACAGACTTTTTGTTAAAAAGAATACAGTTTTATCAGAAGTATATAAAAATGTTTCAGAAAATCCATGGCATGATACTGGAAAATGTCCCAATCATAATCTTTGTGTGAGAGGTATAATGCGGCCTCCCCAAAGCTAATACTGTAAATTGTGTGAATATTATTAGTTGGTATCGAAAAGTTATTTTAGAAAGGAAATGGAAATAATATTGAGCTAAGTATATACGAGAGCGATTAATAATCTGCCTAGAAAATGTTGATGGCATCGAGATAACTGTACAAATTTACTTGGTATTACTAAACTAATTTCTTGTACCAACCCTGCAGCCTTTGTACAAAAGGCAGTTCTCTTCCACCATCAGCAACTCCTCTGTAATACAATGAAAACTGTTTTCTAAAAAAACGGAAAGGCCATTTCTGAGCAATCTTTCTAAACATCCTCTTTCCACTGTTGGAAGCTTGAGTCATTTTCTAACTTCTTTAAACTGAGAGGTTAAGCACACGCTCGTCCCTTTTAAGCCAGCCCATCAATATGTGATCACAACCAAGCAGCCCAGCAATGTTCATCTCTAACAGTTCTTTAGTCTCTGTGTACTTTTTCTAATCTGGTTTATGGAGGTATATTAGGAAAGACCGAAAAATGGAGCAATCCACAAAGGAAGAGAAGCAAGGTACAGGTTGGTGTTTTATATCAAGTTTTCCTTTTTGTTAAAGGAAATATTACACTGGTATACTGTCATTTTTGTGACGAATGTCTAAATGGTTTCATATGAAGTTTATGGAGCTGATTAGGAAAATGACTTTGCCAGATTCTGATAGCTTCTGAGATAATTAATAGTAAATAAATCAATTAACCTAAGGTTATTTAACCTTTTGTCCACTGTTGTAGATGTTCCACTTGATGGAGACCTAGTTTTACATGTATTACTAAACTTACTGTACTATAACATAACTTTTTGGGTATAAACCAAGACAAACTTATACTGCAGCTGACTTCTTTCCTCTGCAAATTCACAGTTGAATTCTAGCTTTAAAATGTTGCTTTTATATCATTGTAGGCCTACAGATTGAAATACAAAACAATTATATAGGATATTTCATTACCTAAAGCCCCCCATACACGTTCCGATTTTTCGTACGAATTTTGCCCGACCGACCAACATGGTCGGGAGATTAATCGGATGTGGAATTATGTACCCGACCGATCCTGATTTCTCAAAATTGGCCGAAAAATCATTTGGGACCCGTTGACCAAAATTTTGGTCGATCTGCTGGTAATAAATAGTGTCAGGCTGATCGATCGGTGATAATTTGAATTCCGATTTTTCATGCCAGCCAACCAACCGACCATAACATTTTAGGTGAAAATCGGGAGACACGATCTGACAAAAAATCGGTCGGGAGAATAATCGGAACGTGTATTGGGGGCTTTAGACACTGTTAAAGAGTCGAAAGACAGACCAAATGCTATCTGATTTGTTATCACACAGAAGTCGCATTTGGTGAATGCATTACTTTCTTCTAAATCTATTTTAAAAACAAGAACCAATTCGGCAAATTTTATTTAAAAAAAAACCCTTGGCACCTAGTAAAAATTTTTTTTAGATCTGTGTAATCAAAAGGGAATTTGGCTCTTTTGCCTGCAATCTCTCTAAAGTATAAATTGCCTACTACTAGTACAGTGTTGGATCCACAATTGCTGTCGCAGTTATGGTTTGTATGTGCTAGACAAAAGCCCACAAATGTTTAGGGATGTGTCATTGATGTCATAGGTGGTCTGGCTTCTCATTCATATTTTTGCAACTTTGTAGACATGTAGTATGATGCCAGTTTTATGTCCGATATAGAATATATACTATAACATTGACCAGCATCATTATAGATCAGCATGTTAGATAAAGATGGTGGTTTAGCAGGTTTAGGACATTATCAAGTATCCCAGAGCTAGGTCCTTATAGCTCTATGCTTATTAAGAATCCTCCTACAAAATAAATGCAGTAGTGTGTGTGTATATATGTATGTATATATATATATATATATATATATATATATATATATAGTACATACATGCATGAGTTTGCACTTGTTTCAGTGTGAACCAGGTATATAAATACTGATTATACTATATGGTAGGGAATTAACAACTTAAGATTTCGCCAAGTTGAGCCATCAGTCCCTAAAGTGGAAGCTGAGTGGACTAATTGTTTGATGACATCATCACACGGCGGAGGAACACAAGTGTCCAACAATGAACAACTTTTATAAGTTCTCTGTAGCATTAACGGACATGATCATAAAACAAAACATAGGCTAATACCATTAATATTCTTGTAAAACAGAAAGTGTGAACACCTTAAACTCCATCAACCATGGCACACACTGTACATGTTGGTTGACAAAAGAGCACATTGTCATTCATTCTAAAATAAATATATCTGTAAAGCTATTCAATGTGCTCTGGATTTAGGGCAGTGCTGCATCACCTGATTGTGCATAACAGTAGTACCTTTTGTGTACTTCAACATGGACTTCCAGATTGCACAGATTAAAATTTCACCTCCTGTGCCTGTTGGCCTTTTGTTATATTGACAAAATATTGGTGGAAGAATAGGAATGTTGTGTAAGCAGGGTACAGACGGCTCGATATTCGAGCCGTCCGATGTACCCTGCAGCAGCGTGATGACTGCATCACGCTGCTGTCAGATATCGGCAGAGCCGAGGAGACGGCTCTGCTCTCTCCCCGGCTTAGCTGAAGCTTTGTCTGGAGACCAGCGGTCTCTATGCAAAGCATCAGACATCGGCCGTATTTACGATTTTGAGCGGGATGGATTTGTCCCGCTCGAAAACAGCGATGGGGGCATATTTTATGGGCCAGATAGATGGCCGTGACGGCATTTGAAGTGGCCATCGATCTGTCCCATATCTGCAGGTCTGTACCCTGCTTAGTGTAAGCTAATCAGAGACCGATACAATGACACACACAGAGGGAAGAAAAAAAACACATGACTTGTTCACTTCTTTCAGCAGTCATCGACTTGTGCCTCTGAAGTTGACCAGTCTTCTTTTCTGTTAATGCCCTGGTATATGGACAGGGATCTCTTTCTGTTGTTTAGTTAATCAAATGTGCTGATGTTATATTTCGTTTATAAATGGGCTAACACTTCTTTGTGGTAATTGCAGGTTTAGATTTTGGAGGGCAAAATGGCACAAATATTATAAAGTACTAAGGAATAAGGTGTCTGTGTTTCTACTAGATATATTCACTGATTATCCTGTTAATTGTTGGCATCATGACTGAGGACAAATACAATCATTTTGACTCGTCACCAGAACAGTTAGGTAAAACTTCCAACTGAGCCATCTGTCAACTTTCTCGTGTGTGTGTGTGTGTGTGTGTGTGTGTGTGTGTGTGTGTGTGTGTGTGTGTGTGTGTGTGTGTGTGTGTGTGTGTGTGTGTGTGTGTGTGTGTGTGTGTGTGTGTGTGTGTGTGTGTGTGTGTGTGTGTGTGTGTGTGTGTGTGTGTGTGTGTGTGTGTGTGTGTGTGTGTGTGTGTGTGTAAAAGTGTTAAGGACCATTATCCTCATTGTAAATTTGTTGTTCTGTTTTCTAAGCAGAATTTTTTTTTTTTGCTTTAAAATTAGCAGTGGAAGTAGTTGCATCCTGCAGATAGCCCAGTCATGCCTTCAGTGGTTAGCAAAGTTAACACGATACTGTAGATGGCACAAAGGAAAACAGAGACTGAAATAGTATATAAACTGACAGAGCCCAAATCTTGACCATCAAATGGTTGTGTTAAATGCTTTCTTGTAATTCTTGATTAACCGGGCAAAGCAACTGGTGTGCTTTTAGTTCCCCATCCCTAGTACCGCAGATTTCGCTTGTGTGCACTCCCCTACTGCTCTGTTCTTCTTGGCAGATAAAACAGTCCAGTGTTATTTTAAGATGGGGCTCAAACAGGGCTGACTATCTGCCCAAAATGATGTTACAGTTCTTAGGCTTTGATTGGCACTTTGGATGAGTCACATGCTCCTCTATACCAACCATGAACTTCCTTTTAATAATGGGGAGCAGAGAAAATGAAAGTCTATGCTGCTGGGGTAAGCAGCAGCAACAAAAATTGTGAGTCACATGATCTAATTGCTAAACCATTTTGATTGGTTGCGTATGTTTACAGTAAACCTTGACTATATGCAAATATGATATGGATCTAGTATTTCTAATGCTTGAGGATGTAACAAGCTTGATTTAAACTACATATAAGTATTTCCTGTCAGAAGTAAACATGTTTTTTTACAAACAGAAAGTAAAAAACAAACTTTAGCAGGGCCACAGGTAACATGTAAAGTGTGAGAAGTGTTCCAGTCTCCCCCTAATGAATTTTATTTTTGTTTGTGTTGAGTGTTAGCTCATTTTCAATGTTATAAAAGTCAGGAAGTAGTGAAAAGAGTTGTAGTACCTTTACCTTTTCAATGTATCACTAGAAACCTTAATCCTATTGCAGTGGTTCCCAAACTGGGGGACACGAAGGTATACCAGAGGGGCGCGGGCCCTCATTCTTAACCTGTGTTTGAATAGGAAGGGGGGGGGGGGGTCGATGATGTTCCTAAACAGAAAAGGGGGGCCCTGCAAGGAAAGTTTGGGAACCACTGCCCTATGGTGACCTGTAATTTACGCTGTGACAATTACCTGGTTTCATACATGACCCAATGGATTTTCTGGTCACTGTAATCATTCTATGATCTTGTTTCTACTAATGCGGCCGCCGGCCACACGATTGCCGCTGTTCAGATTCGCCCCCGCTAAGAACCGCATCTTATGAGTCTGAGATAGTACTTCCCATTTCCTCTTTCCACCTTTCCATATAGTGTTTCTTTTAAGGTCTGCAATCATGAAGTCAATCAATGCTCATAGACTTGTGTAAAATAGAGGAAACTTGTAATTTTTTCCATGATATGATTACTTCAATGCACACTTAGGCAAAAAGATGACATCGGGATCTCCATATTTCTATAGTGGGTATCCTTATTAAGCAAGCAAGCTGCGCTCCTCAGTTTGCACATGGATGGAGGTCTTCCTATGCAGACAGACAAGTCCTGCTCGTTTTCTTGGGTTCAGCAGTCCGCCAATATAATTAGCATAGTTCAGCTCTCTTGACAGCCAGCTCTACCTTCATTTCTGGAAATCAGTGGAGCCAAGTGTCAGCTTGAAGCCTGATTTCTGTATATCAGATCTAACAGTTGGTACTCGTGATATAAATGTTGTAAACTCGTGATCAAAATGACAGCCCAGCCTTAAACACTACACCAAAATAATAGTTTATATATATACTTGGAAAAGCTTATCTGTCAGTTTGACAAACACAAGAAATGTACTTGTTCCTCTAGCTTAGACAACCTGGTAACACAGTATAATTTACAGGTGGTCTGTTGCTTTGCTTTATATTGCTAGACCCAAAGTTTATTTTATGCAAAAGTATACTATTTATAAATAACATATCTAGTATTTTATGTTACTATTACTAATTGTGATCATAATTAGTCCCCCCCCCCACCCCATACACCCCACCCCAGTGGTCCCATTAAGTCACATTTTCAGTGCCAGCAATCTGTTTACATTTTTGCCATTTTGGCACCCCCCAACATGGTGTTGATGTCACCAGGACTGCGCACACTTGGGATGTCTATGCCTGTGAGATAACACAAGCATAGACATGGGCAGCCTGCCCATGTCCACGGTGTCACTGATAACATTTGGGATTATTGGGCTGGCCACATCTATGCCTGTATTATCATTAGTGTCCCAGACAGTCCCCAGTAAAAAGTAATCCCCAGTCGGCATCACTGAAGGATGCCATGGGATTGCAGTGAACAAGTAAACTGCTCTGAGGGCCATTCACACTATACGTGTTGTGTTTTTTATAAACACACATGTTTTTTTAATGTGCGCATTGTTACAGTAGTGCGTTTCCTCATAGAAAACCAATGTTACCATTCACACTGCATGCATTGCGATTTATAAAAACAATTTTCGTTGCAAGCTGCTGTAACCCTGAGCAGAGGCAGAATCCCATTTGTTTACATTTTGCATTTACAAGTCATGATTTATTTATGAAAGGGAAATTTCTTTTTGGGTTGTTTTTAAATTTAAAAGTGCAATAGCTAGTCTCATTCCTTCTCCCTTCCTTTTTTTATTTATTTATAAACATTACTATATCTGTGTGTGGCCTATAGTGCACTTGATGGTCAGAGAACATTGTTTAGTGTGATATCACTCTGTCCAGATATTGGTTCTGCTCTATACTATGTTAATATACATATTACATGTATAAGTCAGGGGTGCACATACATTTTTGTAGTGAGCTCCTCAGGTGAGTACCAGGAGATGGTGTTTTGTACTCACCCCATATGTATGTGGTCTTACTCACTGTCTCCCTCACTGTCCTCTGAGTCAGCCTCCTGCTTGGTAGGTTCTGCTGCAGATGGACATCTCTGTTCCTTACTTAGCCTCCGGTTAGCTGTCCACCAGCTAGCTTTGGGTCAAATTCAACTCTCGTAGTACAACACATTTGAACCCCCAGATCTCATACCTCCGTAGTAACACCCTGAAAATTTATGGCTTAGTATCTAACTCCTGAGACTACCTGCAGTCCAAATGTCAACCTTTTATAGTCCTATTCCAGCTGTCGCACTGCTTTTCAGTTGTCAGATTTTACCCTTACATGTGCCTACTCTGACTTTCATCCCCCAGATTGCCAACACCCTTAGAAGGCCAGTCTTCTTTTTTTTTTTTTTTTCTTTTTTTTTTTTACATTCCCATTTTCACACCCCTAACTGCAACCTTTCATAGTTATTTATATTTCCCTGCAGTTATCCAATGCATTGTATACATTAAACATTTAGCTGCAGCCGCCCAGACACGGAGTGTCTCCAAGTTGTTAGTACGCATATGAGCTTTGTAACAATAATGCAGGTCGTTTTTGGCACCCTTTGAGTACTAGAGTACCACTTATGTGTACCTCTGTGCATAGTATCATTAATATATAAAGCTACTAAACCAATATTATTAAAAATAAGATCAAGATTGACAAAATAATATAATATTTTAATTTTGTTTTGTAGTAACCATGAAGGACCGCCTCAATGAACTTCTTGAGTACTCAAGACTTCATAATCAATATGTTCAAAATGGTGAAGATGATTTTCCTGAAGACCTTGCTGTGTTTGAAACCGACTATTCTTTAGAAGTCCTCTATAATGATATACAGCTAATTCGGACAGAGAACCACTTACTTAAAGTTGATGTAAAACGACTGGGAAAACAAACCACACGCTTTCTCACCTCAATGCGTCGCCTAAGCAGCATCAAAAGAGATTCAAACAGTATTGCAAAAGACATTAAGTTACGTGGAGAAGGCACCCACCGAAAACTTCAAAGCCTCAAGAACATAAGTGAAGATGCTGAAAGCAAACATGGGGAAAATTCTGTGATTGCCCGTGTGTCTAAGGCACAGTATATTACTCTAACACGTGCGTTTCAGAAAGCCATGGTTGAATACAATGAAGCTGAAATGGTTCAGAGGGAGAACTGCAAGATTCGCATACAACGTCAACTGGAAATTATGGGCAAAGATATATCTGGAAACCAGATAGAAGACATGATAGAACAAGGGAAATGGGATGTCTTCTCTGAAAATCTCCTCTCAGATGTAAAAGGTGCTCGTTCAGCCCTAAATGAAATCGAAACAAGACACAAAGAATTACTAAAGCTAGAGACTCGTATAAGAGAGGTCCATGACCTCTTCTTACAGATGGCCTTGTTAGTTGAAGAACAAGCTGAGACTCTGAATGTTGTGGAGCTAAATTTGGAAAAGGTAAAAGATTATGTTGGTGCTGCCAAAACTCAGATCAAACAAGCTGTAGAATATAAGAAGAAGAATCCATGCCGTCAATGTTTCTGTTGTTGCTTTCCTTGCTGTAACTAATATAAAATAATTTAAATGGAAGTCCTAACAGACTGGATTTGACTGCCTGGTAAGGCTATAAATGGACCTAAATTTAAAGCAAGAGGATAGGTACAACCGGGGTCCCCATTGGCTGCATTTGAAGATGTGGAGTAAACCATCTTATGTGCCTATACGAATATGCAAGGATATGTAAAGGATTACAACGTTTTTAATATAAAGACTAAAATAGACCTCAGTATTTAATGGAACATTAGCATACACTGGCATGCTTTAGTAATGCGTTGTATTGAATGGTTTGAAAAGAAAAATGTTATGCAAAAAATAAATGGCTTCGTTTTATGTCCTTGGTTTTCCCAAATTATTAGATGTGTAAAATGATTGTCCTCATGTTCCAATTTAAGATGACCATACATCTATAATCTCTAAAAATTTCTTGTAGCTTATCCAATCATTCTGTATCAAATCATGGAGATGCCTACACTATATAGACGTTTGTAGAAAATTGTACATAAAGATTGAAAGGTGTGCAGTGAGTTTTGAGTAGAAAATGAAAACCAATGCATACTTTGTATTTTTGTTCCTTGTTTAGCTATTTGTTAGGTGTGTTTTTAAACACCCTGTAAAAGCTTAACACAATAATATTGGTTATTTCACATATATAGGATGCATGGCCTGTATGTATTATAGATTGCTTTACTTCTTTTTTAGTGCTTTTGTTGTGGGGTTAAATAATACTTGTTACTTAATATTTGCTCGGAAATGACTGCAATACAGGCCCTGGGTAAGAATGCTGCCTTGGCTGTTTGTTAAAGTGGTTATACTGCAAGAGACTAGGCTGCACTAAGAAGCAGCTACAGGGAAGCTTCGAGTCAGCTTGAATTTGGATAGGAGTTATCCTTTTCTGACCATTTTGCTGCTCACATTACTAAGGATGGTAACAGAAGGAAGGACATGTTGGCAAAAACCTTCTCTGCTGTGGCACCTTCTCCTCTTGCCACTATCTTGTGTGACCTGTTGGGGCTCAGAGGTGGTTCACAAGGTGCTCTGGGGCAGTCTGCTTTCTCCTTGGGCATCATTTCCAGGACTCTGAGGTTTCAGTAGGAGAAGGCACAAGGAGGGAGCTTGGACAGATTCCACTTTCTCTCACTGTTACATGACCTTGTAGGCCAACAGTAGCAGCATGGTTCAGGAGGATTGTTGGGAGAAGCTGTCCATCACTACCCTCATGCTAACTCTATGGGTTTCCACTGGAAAACTGTCCAGCAAATGTCACATTCAACAAGCAGTCGGACCATCGCATTGCTTAATATCTAAATGGAGCCTTGCGCAACTTTTCCACTTTACACAGCCCTGTATTTTTGCAATTTAGTAACAGTAAACAGGCCCCTTTTTTCCAGCATTTGACTGAATGGTAAAAGGAGAAGGCTAATTAACTTCTCCATGTTAATGTGAAATTCCTTAATGTCAATTATAGTATTGTAGCCATACTCATTGTTTGTTGGAGGCTAAATGAGCAGTACATCATAAATGCTCCAAGAGTTCTTCAGTTCTGACATTGCTTTGTCTTTACACCCCACCAGTTCAGAAGTACTGTGAGCTCTGTGACAGGTAACACATACTTGTAAGTGTGATAATTACACATGTGCTTAGTATGCACTTGCTACGCGTGCAAATCTCAAGAGGTTCAACACATATTTCTTAAAGTGTCAGATACTACTAACAAAACAACAACTTCCCCATAGAAAACACAGTGACGTGTGTATGTTATTACAAAATGTTAAACAGTTCCAACTCCTTTAATCAATATGCTGTTGATCGCTGATCAAACTGCGCCCGTGCCAGGATCGGGCACAAACGGCGCCTCTCTGTCTGCCTGCGCCTCTGTAGATAAGCCGCAGACACACTGAGCCTTTCCGGCCCCTTGTCTTCTGCGTCATCTGTGACGCCGAAGGGGGCGGGGGGCGGCGCCATAGACCTCCATGTTAATGGAGGGGGCGCCGCTCTCCTCCCCACACACCGCTGGCATCTATTTGACACCGGCGGTGTGTAGAGGGCTGGGCAGAGAGCCGGCAATCACAGCGGAGTACAGTGTACTCCGCCGCGATTGCGTGGGAAACGGCTTTTGGTGCCATTAAAAATGGCGCAAAAAGACCGTAACGCCCAGAGGGTTAAGGCATTTGGCTGTATCATGCTTTTTAAAAAATCTCTTGTGATTCCTTGCCCTCCTTCACATGCCTGACGGTATGGGGTGGAAAAAACGACATTGCCTTTAGGCTAATTGTGTTGCCCCCATAGTGTCATTGATGATGCCGAAGAGGCAATCCCGGAAAAGATCTGCCGATACTCACAATTGCTGCTGGACTTGCCCTGACTTGGTGAGTATCCACAAGTGAAGCTCAGGGTGAGTTTGTTGGGTAAGCTACACTCTGGCTTCAAACCTTCCATTAACCTCCTGGGTGTTTAGCCCAAGTGTGGCCACGACTGATGATGCTGTAGGTCTTTCAAACAGGAAAAAGGTGGGCTCTATATTGAAATGGGGCCTACTTTTGGCCAGTGGGATTGGGAAAGTGTGAAGGCCTCCCCATTAGTGCTGGCACACAAAGGGTGCCTGGAAGATTTTTTGTCAAAACCTAAATGTGTATGGTGGGCTTAAGTAATGAACGTCTTTTTTATATATTTTTATATATATATATATATATATATATATATATATATATATATATATATATATATATATATATATATATTTTTTTTTTTGAAGGTTCCATAATGCTTGAAACAAACATATTCACTTTGTTGTCTGACATATCTACAGCAACCGCCTATATAGTAATATACCATGTGTCACCCTATTGGTTACTCTCCTTCAAAGTATTATGCTTCTTGCATTCTAAATAATTATGTATGGAGTTGTAACAATGATTACGGCAAACTCTGCCTCCACACCCTTACACTTCTAGCATCCTGTGCGAACTTGTTGCATTTAAGACAGCCAGTTGCAAAACTGTTAAAACCAAACCTGTTCAGCAACTATATACATACTTGTGTTACTTATACACTATAAAACCACATCCCTTATTATTTAAGCAATCTTATAAAAATAAAGAAATCAGTGATTCAATTATGTTGTTACTGTCCTCTGAAGACAATTGGTGGGTTTACACGTGTAGATTTTTTTTCTTCAATGAACTGCCAATTAGATTTTTTGTTTGATGTCGCTGTCGAACACCGTTCATTCATTTATCCAATGTAACATTAGATTTTTTTTGTTCGTTCATCGCCGATATCGAATGAAAATACATTCAAAATTACAAAGACAGATAAACCTTTACCAACGATGACCTACCGAACGATTTTTTGTTCGAGGTCGAACAAAATTAATCGGTGGAACAAATTGGCCATTCTAGATTTTTGTTTAATCAACCAAAAAATGTTCGTTCTTTATTGATCCAACGAAAAAATCTACACGTGTAAACCCACCTGAAACATTACTGTCAATGGGAAGCAAATCCATTAATTAGTAGTGTCTGGGAATATGATGGATGGAGCTTCGGGTTAAACTGACACTTCTGTGCAAATTTTCAGTTCAATTCGGTAATAATGTGACATTCAAGTAAACCCCTGAATAGGTATTTAAACTCAATTTGCGATTCTAGTTTGTATCAAGTGATCACTTTTAAAACTTTTTTTAAAACAATTTTTAAAACCCCATTAAGTTGGCAATAGTTTATTTCAGTTACAAAACCATCTTTATTCAGGTAAAACCCAAGTGCAGCATCTTCTTATGGACTAAAAATACTGTCTGACACATCTTGATAACTGCATAGTTGTTGGTGTTTATGAACGGGTCACCCCTGCTGTATCCTCTCTGTCATGCTCCAAATTTACAATCTTACAGTCTTATCTCTGGAGGAGGAGATCAACTGCTGCATTGCTGAAAGCACAATAAAGGGTCCATAGGAATTTTTTTTTTACATTTCTCACTGAAATTCAATGGGTAACACCTAAGTACCATGTTTCCCTGATGATAAGGCATTGTCTCCAAACTATGCCCTAGGTCTTATTTTCAGGGGGATGTCTTATTCTGATCACTCTGTGCCATTCATTGTCCCCTTTGATCACTCTGTGCCATTCATTGCCCCCTTTGATCACTCTGTGCCATTCATTGCCCCCTTTGATCACTCTGTGCCAAACATTGTCCCCTTCTAATTGGCAAGGTAACAGTAACTCCGTTTCAGCAGGGATCAGCAGCTTACTTGTCTTTCCTGCACTGCAGCCAGCCCTGACGGAGTCACATGGAGGCACATAGTTACCCATTGTACCACCCAAATGGGACATTTGGGCAGAGGCAGGTATCGGAGGGTGTCTTATTTGCGGTGGGTGGCTTATTTTAATGTTTTGGGCAAAAATCGGGGGTGGCTTATTTGATGGCTATGGCTTATCATAGGGGAAACCTGATATATGATGCTACTCCTTAATGATCAGATGAACTGAAATTCAATGGGCACCAAGCCGGTGTAGGAGAGGTATAGATGATCCTGTAGGTCCATCAGTTAGGAAAACTGGTTGGCTCTATGGCATAAATGGAGGCTGTGAATGAGGTCTTAAAACCTACTTCTGGACTGTGGGATTGGGAAAGGGTTGAAGTTAGAATTTACAGTAAAGTGTTTTTAAAATCCAACGTTCAATAATGCATACCATGTGTACTGGACAATAGCTGGTGAGCGGCACAGGCAATATTCGAATTCGCAATATTTTGCGAATAATTCTACACATGCGTAGTGCATTGCAGCACATAAAATGTGTGATAGCATTAAGGTAATTCATCTTCCTGCCTGCAACAAATTATTGATGACCTCTTAGCTCTGGAAAAGTCTCTGCTGTGGAGCTGTTAATGATACTTCAAGCATTAGGGAACACCATAGTATGGTAATGCACATTTTGTGTCATGTACATTGTCACGGATGAACCGTGAGGTCATCCAGCCTCCATGTGTTTATACATCATATTTGTATTGAATCTGTAGGAATATGATATATTTCCCTGTATTGACACTGGAGCCTCTTATATGTAAATAGAGTGTGGTCTTTCATCTAGGAGGGTCGTAAGCTTCAAAAGGGATGGCTGCAATTAGATTTTGTAGAAGTATCATAGAGGTGTCCTTTCATTCCCCAGTGGGGCTTCAAAGGCCCAACTCAACTCCTGCTGTGCTGTTGCCTATAGTCTGGGAGGTAGATAAGATAAGGTTGTAAGTGTATCCCTACATTTGATACTACAAAGAAAGGTAAAATCACCCTGATATGACAGCCGGCACCGGCCACTCTATTAATGTCTATTATAATTGTGGCCTGTCCAGTGGACATCATACCTGATACAGTTATGAAACCTATATCAGCGTATTCGT
>CM070035.1:119313046-119371913 GCA_036250615.1 Ptychadena robeensis | reverse complement strand
TGTGATGAGATCCAGTATCTTACCCTCCACAATATCCCTGACGGATCATCCATGCCACGTCAGAGACGAAATAAAAGCCAGGGCTCAATGTACTTTTATATCCCTTTGATGTGCATAATACTTTATTTGATTGCCCTTTCATATGCTCCATAGAAGTGCCTTGGACCCGCTATTGGCGTGTGATGGCAGGTGGTGCCCTAGGGGATTGTCTGGGGGATACCCCGGGGGGTAATTTGGGGTGCGTGGTCCTCGAACTCCAATACTCTATGGTCCCTCAGAGGATCTAATAGGTAATGGTTTTCCATCCTAGTCTGTCACGCGGTGTGGTGCAAGCATAGAATATTAATTGACATACGGTATATATGCTTTGTTAGCAGATTGTTTGTCGTTTGTCCCTGATGAAGCCTGTCACAGGCGAAACGCGTTGGAACGCAACAATCGACGCATGTGTGTTGTTTTTACCGTTTTGACTTCTATTAGTCACAGTGTGTACCTATGTAATGGATCTTTTTCATGTTTAATAAAGACAAATGGTTTTATCTAATTGCATTGTCTATCTATGACCCAATGACCACAATGTGCCTTTAAAGCCCAGGTTGTTCGATTCCATATTTTTTGTTAATCTTCTTTATATCTTAGTGTTAACACCATGCTAAAAAAAACATAGTGTTTAATGTGACAAAACTTTAGTGGAGACTAGGCCTTAGTAACAATAGTCCCCCAAGACTAGATTACATAAATGAGAACATATTATTAAACTAAACCCTTCCATGTTCTAGGTGAATCTGAAAATAAATGATATTATACACACCAAATAGTCACACCACAATGTATATAGAAACAAAACCTCCAGATGACACCCTCTTGTGGACTCATTTCAAAATATACATTTTACTTTGCAAACCCATTTAATAAACAGTAGACATATTTAGTTTCTGAAGATTCAGAGACCATGAGATGGGGATGGGGAATTTTATTGCTTTGTAAATGGCAATATGTCAAAAAGTTATCTGGGAAAACATTTTACTGAGAAATTTTAAGTACACCAATTGTTAAGGTAAAGATTAATTTCTAATAAACCCAACCATGAAACAAGACAATACATCTATTCTTGAAACTAGTCTAGGAAAAGGAAAGGGTAGTTTACCCCACTGAAACCTTCCATCTTTATAGACTTTTCCCACATTCTGTATACTTTGTTCCAGTATTGTCTGACTTGTTAGGTTACATTCTGGGGTCATTACCTTTATGCTTAGTTATAGTTCATGCTTTTTTTCGGGGGGGGGGGGGGGGGGGGGGGGGGGGGGGGGCTTGTAACCTTGTAACCTTGTGTACTGCTGTCCAGGGTTCATAGAAGTCTGTGCAAAATTAGGCTTTAGGATTCTCGTTTAAATAGCACCCTGTTGTTTGTCCAACACAGTAAGGGCTTTGCTGCCCTACACACCCATTTACACCCATTTTAATATGCAAAGGTGCCGCATTGGGCAAATCAAAAACGTGGTGTGTGCAGATGTGTCATAGCCCCAATACTTTGAATGGGCAGTGCCCTGCTGCGTGCTGGAAAACACATAGTGCAGTGCAATGATCAAGGACAATACAGTGCATTGCAATTGACAATCAGACTTAAGCAGAACACACGGCTCAATATAGGAGCCATTCGAGGTTCCCTGCAGCAGCGTAATGAGATCATCATCAGAGGAGCTGGAGACACAGCAGTGCATAGAGGCCCCGTGGTCTCAATGCAAAGCAATGGACATCGACCATGATTTACGGTCATATTCAATATCCCAAACAGGGATGTGGCCCATATTTACACATGTATTCCCTTTTTTATACTAACCTAACTTAGGCCATATCCAACACAGTCAAAGTACCCAATACACACAATCTCATAAATATAATAAAAAAAAGCTACACCCCAACCCCCCCCCCCCCACGATGATGTATTGCCATTGCGCTGGCGTCCCCATCGACACAGAGAGACTTGGGAAGGAGGATGTCATTGGTTTAATGAAGCTCTATTCCTTCTTTGGAGATCTAAATTTAAAATTTTGGGAACAAACTGATCACTTGTCGGTACTGGAAATAGACATTGTCAGGGCTGCAGAGAATAGCGAGTAAGTATAATTTTTTAGGACTAAAGAGCACTTCTTTATCATCATGCCAGCTCTATTAATTCTATATGTTTTTGGTTTCCTTTAGATCCACTTTAAAATTTACTTTGACTTCACTTCACCAAGCGCAAATTGATGCAAAGAACCCTAACTAACCCAAACACCTTTCCATCACATATGTATACTTGCCTTAAAGAACTTTACTAAAAACACTTGTTGCTGGAAAAGGATGCTAAATACATGACAGTGACTGCTTGGCATGTTGGCTTCCAAATCACTTTGATCTTCTGACAATCGAATTTACAGTTTTAGATTTATATATGGATATTCATGGGGTGATTTTCATTCCCTTATTTCTAGACTGAAATCCTAATTGGTCTATTAATAAAAAGATGCCAAGCCTCCTGGCTTATACAAAACAACTTGTCTAAAATGTTCTGCATTTTGGCACAACTATTTTGCCTCAACATATTTTGTTTGTAAACTTTCTATATTGTATTATGTAGTGGTGTGTTTTTATGTTCATGATTATATAGTCAGGGGTGCAGATAAGTGGTAACAACTTGGATGCACTCCGTGTGTGGGTGGCCACAGCGAAATGTTAAATGTATACAATTTATGCCACTTAACTGCAGGGAAACATGAATAACTATGATAGGTTGGGCAGTTAGGGGTGTGACATTGGAAATGTAAATTAATAATACCAAAAAAAAGATTGGACTTCTAAGGGTGTTGTAGATCCTGGGGGGTGAAAGTCAGAGTAGGCACATGTAAGAGTAAAATCTGACAAGAGGAAAGCACTATGGGAGAGCTGGAATATGACTATGAAAGGTTGACATTTGGACTGCAGGTAGTCTCAGGGATTAGTTACCAACCCACAAAATGTCAGGGTCACACTACTGAGGTATGAGATCTGGAGGATTTAAATGAGTTGTACTGTGAGAGTTACATGTGACCCATAGCCAGCTGGTGACCTGTGGATGGAGGCAGATAATCAGAGGCTCAATCAGGAACAGGAAGGTCCATCTGCAGCAGAATCTACCATGCAGGAGGCTGACGCAGAGAACAGTGAGGAACACCACCCGACATATAGGGTGAGTACCAAACACCATCTCCGGGTACTCACCTGAGGGGCTCACTAAAAAAGTTATGTGCACACCTGTGTATAGTTGTAAAATTGATGTAATTGTAATTTGTGTTTTTGGTATAGAAATGCTATTCCAGTAGGGATGATAAAGCTCTGTGTGGGTGGGGAAGAAGAGTTGCTTAGTTCTGCCTCAGCCACCCCTCCCCCGTTGGGGGGATGCTGGGGGCTTTGTCTCCTAAATGTCTCCTGAACCCATAGGGTAGGGGACTAAGAAATTGGAAACATTTAGCGAAACCATAGAACGCTATGCAGTCTTATTTAGATGGTGAATTAAAAGTAAACAACTCTGAAATAACTTTATTTACTAAAGTCTTCCTTTCATATTGGATCTTCTAGGTGCTGTGAGCCTTTGTAATTCCATGCTGCGTCTTCCACCATAGGAGGGTCGTCCAGCAATCTGTCCTGGTGGATCACTGAATGGCTGTACCTAAATGCCATAGACATGTCAGAAGTTCTGCCAAGATTATTACAGTAGATTGTGTTTAACAACTGCCATACACGCACCGATCGGCGGCCAATTTTGCCGCCAACCGATGGGCGTGCACACACGCAGCCGTCAGTCGGCGGCAAAATTGGCCACCCATCGGGGGTGCCCATATGGGGTGACAGATCCCTATCGCCCCACAGCTCGGCCAGCCAGAGAACGGACATGTCCGATACTCGCTGGCTGATGAAGATTAACTTCAATGAAGACCGGCATCTTCATTGAAGGTAACGGCCGGCACACAAAGGGTGCCCGCCGATGCTTACAGCTCGGGACTGCAGCGTGATGACGTCATCTGACGCCCCATGTGTGCACACACCAATTGGTGGCCGATTTTACCGCTGACCGACGGCACGAGCGCGCACGCCCGTCGGTCAGCGGTAGAGATGGTCGAATTTTTTTTTAAAAATTCGACCATTTCGCCGGTTTCGACTTAATTGCAAAGCCCCTGAGCATGGTATCATCACCAAACTTGCTGGAGATGTAGAGAAGGGTTGGGGGTATACTACAAAAAAGAACGTAAGTCTCTAACACAAATAGTTTTTTCACAAATTAAGTTCAAAGTCAAGTATAAAATTCGAAAATCGGAATTTCGACTTTAACTTTGAACTTAATTTATGCAAAAACTACATGTGCTAGAGCAAAACTTTTTTTTTCAAATGTTCCTCCAACCATTCTCTACATCTCCAGCAAGTTTGGTGATGATACCATTTTCAGGGGCTTTGCAATAAGCTCACAAACTTTGCATGTCGAAAAATTCGACCATCTCTAGTCAGCGGCAAAATCGGCCGCTTATCGGTGTGTGTATGGCAGGCCTAAAGCTGGCCATACACCTTTAGATCTCTCTGTCAGATATCCTTCAGATCTACCAACAACTATGTAGTGCCGGGTCCTCTGCGATTGAACACAGGTAGACTTGATTGTTTAGAAAGTCCCTCATGTAACAGGGTTTTGGTAAAACAGGAGATCTAAAGGAGATCTAACAGAGAAATCTTATGGTGTATGGGGACCCTTAATCAGGATCTATATGTGGGGATGCCAAAAATGTTAAAAAATTATACAATAAATGAATGTTGGATTTTGACTATGATTACTAATTATCACTGTACAAGACAACATTTGATAACAAAACATATACATAAAACATACCAGCATATTGCTTTGAGAGAAGCATGCTCATATTCTAAGACTGTGACACGGGATTGGCTTCTTGAAACTCAGTTGCCTTCCCTGTTGTTTTAACGTATTTCAACAGATACTTCATGGGCTGCTCAGAACATCATACTGTCTTGTAAAACATATCTATAGTAAGCCGGCCATACATAGCTCGATTTTTCGTTCAATTCCCAAACCATCGATGTGCGTGTTCAAGGCAATCGATCATTCAGGAATTGAACGCAGCCTACCTGGAGCAATTGATACCGCTCTGAGAAAAAAATCGGTTGAACAGGGATCTGACCGTATTTCCCTGTTCGATTGTCATTACTTTGGATGGGGACCAAGGGTAAATTTCTACTTTTAAAATGCATTAGGGCCCTTTCACACTCGCTGTTGTTAGATGACTGTAAAACCATTTCAGGTGACTACCTGTTGAAGTTCATCAAGAGAATACCAAGAGTGTGCCAAGCAGTAATTTGAGCAAATGGTGGCTATTTTGAAGAAACTAGAATATAAAACATGTTTTCAGTTATTTCACCTTTTTTGGTCATGAAATAGAGAAAACACATTGAATGAGAAGGTGTGTCCAAACTTTTGGCCTGTACTGTATGTATAAAATTAAAGACAGAGATTCCCCCTATATCTGGCTTCTAGGGATTCATTTAGGTGCAATATCGCATGTGCTGTTTAATGGTTTTCAAAGGAGAAAAATATCTGTGTGTATTTCAATACAGAGCTGTAATCAGGTACTTTCCTGGCTGTCACTGATTTTAGAGATGTCTGCTCTTTCTCTCTGCCACGGGATTCTGCATCATCAAGGCAAGGGTACCCTAACCCAGAGGAGATGACAGTGTGAGGAGTGAGGGCTAGACCAGAGAATTATGAAAGGCAACCGCATCTTCCACATTGCTGGCACAGAAATTATGGACTGTACCTGCTGCAACATCAATAAATACCAGTTCTTACACCAACTTGGCAGTTGGGAGTGTTCCACACTCTGTAATGGGGCTCACCTCAAGGGAGCATAGAGGTGCTATTGGGTAGAGACATTTCAGACCTGGCCGCAAGGCGATGGGTAGAACTGTTCCTAGTTGACCCTGCAAGGAAAGGGGCGCAGCTGTGATGAAAGACAGAAGGTCTGACAGCGTTCCTAGATGTCTCCCTGATTAGCAGGGAGGCTCGGTCAGTGACCGAGGGCCTAGCGGGATGTTCTGCCTCCTAGTGCAATCATCTGCATGGAGGGGCCAGACAGAGGGAGACATGAAGATGCCAGACACTGACCCTTAAGTGAACTGAGTATGTGTTGGTGCAATCCACTCACTCAGGGGCGGTGCACACGTTACACGGACATAAAAAAAACTTTTTGCATCAATTTATTCAAAGTCAAGTCTAAATTTTTGAATAAAGTTTTGCCTTATTTTTTTTATATTGTTCCCACAACACTTCTCTTCATCTCTAGCAATTTTAGTAATGCTATCTTGTCCAGGGGCTTTACAATGAAAGCTGAACATATACCTATAGATCTCTCTGTCAGATATCCTTCAGATCTACCAACAACTATGTAGTGTCGGGTCCTCTGCGATTGAACTCAGGTAGACTTGATGGTTTAGAAAGTCCCTCATATTACATGGTTTTGGTAAAACAAACGATCTAAAGGAAATCTGACAGAGAAATTTAAAGGTGTACGGGGACCTTAACTTATAAAAAAATTACCGGTAGTTACATTTTTAATAATAAATTATATTTTTATGATAGAAAAAGAGGGGCGGAGGTCAGTCGATGTAGGGACCAATAAGCAGCATAGTATGATCCCATGCTGCAAACCATACTAGCACCCGCCAAGATGTTGTCACTCCCTACACGGTCAGCTCCATCTATAGGGGCTGTCACTCCCTACACGTTGACCGTGTAGGGAGTAACTTCTTAGCGGGTGCTAGTATGGTTTGCAGCATGGGATTGGTCCCTACATCGACTGACCTCCGCCCCTCTACCCTCCCCTCCAGTCCTCCATGACAGATGAGGCTAATCAAGCAGGGTATAAGTGGGGCTGGGAGGAAGGGGAGGGATATGACAGCTCCTGTGGGTGACCTGCCATGTGTCACCAGCCATGTGTTAATATCAGCAGCAACCGGTAAGCCTCCTTTCTTTACCAGCTTGATAATTATTCTATATTGGGCCCCGTTACCATCTATGATATGCTCTCCTACTTTTTACTTAGGCCTTTGCCGTCATCCTCCACACCTCCCTATTTTTGCAATCTTGGGATATATTTCATCTAAATTGTCTGGAAGGTATGCTGCTGCTTGATGTTGCATAGGGTGCTGGTGGGGTGGGCCTTAACTACGGGGCTGCTAATTCCCTCTCTTGTTCCCCAGCTTACCACACATTACCCCATTGTGGCCTTTGAGGTGAATGCCCCCTACCATCTAGGGGCTGACAAGCTGGTGCCTCCAGTGGATTGTCTGCTCTGGTGGGTACCCCGCTGGTTCTCTCGGGGAGCTTGACCTGCACTATCCTACAACACCCTCACAGACTGAGACGTTTCTATATACCGCTATGTAGGTAATGACCAATCTATAGGATGCTATATATACTGTTTGAAATTTATTTTAACTGTTGGACTTTTTAATATAGATACCACTCTATGCACCTCCCTGAGGAAGCCAAAACAGCGAAACGCGTCGGAGGAGATATGGGGACCTATCATGGCTCATTGTTATTGTAACTTCTTATATGCTTGACGGATCTGTTGAAATAAGTGATATATGTGTTTTTATACCAATTATTGGTGGTTGGAATTCGGGGTGTGACTATCCTTGCATGGAACTCAGCCACACACCTGAACCTTCCACACAGTTCTCTTTTTTATATGTATATGTATTGATATGCTCTATACTTTGGTCCAATCTTTGTTAATAAAGATCTTTTATATATTTAAAATAATTGCATTTTTGATTCCTTGTACCTGCAATGCCAGAATATTAGTAACTTACTAGGCCCCTATGGACCTAGGTTTAGGGTGAAAAAAAATTCTATCTTAACATTTGCTGGCTAGGGTGCACATATAGAATACTAGACTAATCCCCACCTAGAAACACTTTTGTTGTATATTTTTATGATAGCTGCTGGTGGTAAGTGCAACCCCTGTTGCTGTCTGCAGAATTGGGTGGCGACATTCCTCCTCCACATATAGGATGAGTGAATGCAGCCACTCCGGATATATTTTAGTGACTACATCACCAGGTTAATATAAAATGAAAATAAAAAGTAAGGTAAGCTGCACTAATATTTTTTTGTAAGTTTAAGGTTGGAGATCCAGTTAGAAGGAGACAGACAGGAGTTTGAACCCTTTGCCCTGTAATCAGTGACCCCCCCCCCCAGATCCTAGCCGTCCCAGCAGGCTGACATTGTGGAGTCATACTGACACTATCCGGCAGGGGGCGCATGTCACCTGTACGCGGTACTGTACAAGAATTGTGAGTGGGCGGGGACGTGTTGTGATTATGCCACGTTCCCTGAGTTTCTCGGCAGCCGCCCGCACTAGAATCCCGAGTAAGATCGGAGTGTGAACCAAGGACACAAAGTTGTGGGGACAGACCGGGGCCACAGTTGCGGGATCCAGGCTCATGAAAGTTACTTGGCAAGAACCCCGGAGGAGGCAGCGCGGTCACGGGGGTCCCGGGGAGAAGTGAAGCGCCCCCACTAGGGACAAGACAACTGCATGTCAGTAAGGGAGGAGTAACTTGTATAGGAATTACAGCATTGGGATGGTACGAGGATCTCCGGGATTCCTGTGGAGAATAAGCGATCTGGGCGAGTCGGGGGATTTATGTGGTGATCGCAGAGCGAATCGTGCGAGTTGTGGCCGAGAACAGAGAATTAGGAGTGCAGGAAGCAGGTTCCCAGGTAAGGTTACATCCTGAATTATTTATTATACTCACATCCGGATCTGCTCTGCACGATCACAGTCTCTGCTCGGCTCGGGGGGGGCTTCAATATTAAAGTCTAACACTGAGGAGTAGATCCTCTGTCAAGTTTTTATTGGGGACATTTTTTCTATATATTGTGGTGGTTGTCACCAAGTCACTAAGAGAAAAGTCTATAGAGTTGTCACCAGAACAAGATCACCCAGTATGGTCTAATACTGACCATAGACTGCTGCATGAGTCCAGGATCGGGTAATGATTGATCAATATATGTTATTGATCACCTTTGGTGGATCCTACCATGCAGCACACCAGGGAGCATGCCTCAGCAGCCACATGAAAGTGCTCCCTGCTGTTTTTTATGGTAAATGGTGGGAAGAGATTCAATTGGCTGCCAGTTGTAAGGAAGCGCTCCCTTGTTGTTGTATTAATGTTTTCAATTCATCTATTATTAACGTTTATTTATAAAGCACAACATATTACACAGCACTGTACATTAAATACAGGGCGGAAAGACGTGCAAGCCTTCATGTACAACAGGGGAGAAGGGGAACCTACCCATCTGAGCTGACAATTTAAAAGGTTGGAGTATACAATAGG
This sequence comes from Ptychadena robeensis, assembly GCA_036250615.1. Classification (NCBI taxonomy): domain Eukaryota; kingdom Metazoa; phylum Chordata; class Amphibia; order Anura; family Ptychadenidae; genus Ptychadena; species Ptychadena robeensis. Next base: position 119,362,484 of record CM070035.1, on the reverse strand, counting down.
TAGTCTGGCTGGTGATGTTTCGGAAAGACTCAATATGTGGGAGTTAAGGTATGTTCCCACTTACGCGATCAGCCGCGGGGCAGACGCAATTCTAATTGCGCACACTGATCACTTCCATTTAGTTGAATGGGCTTGTGCCCACTTCAACTAAAGGCCATGATTGGGCGCAGACGCGGTACGACCCGCGATCAGAATCCTGTGGCCGGATGTGATTTTTCCCTATGGATGTAATCCAGGTTTTAAAAAAATTGCAAGTAAAAATCGTATGGTCAATCGCGACAGAAATTGCACACGATCGGCCACCCGCGATCACAATCGCATCTGCCCTACGGCTGATCGCGTAAGTGAGAACATAGCCTTAGGCCTTGTCTTTATTGTGTTCTTTCCTTGTGTCCAAATTTAAAACGTCACCGCCACCTTTAAAAATAAAGAATAAAAAAAAAAACATATTCCAGTAGAATGTATAGTTTGTTCCCAACCCCTTTCTCTAAAAATACATGCAAGGCGCCTTAAACACGCTGGCGGCATGTTTTTAGAATGCTCCAATGCATTCAATGGACATTTTGTAATTGTTCCACCGTAAAGAAGATTGTTGCGGGAAGCAAACATAACGCATGTGTGTCCGGGCTCATACAGTATAATAGTCGCGTTTCGGGCACATCCTAAACACAGGTCGCTCATTGTGATCTTTCTATATCAGTTTACCGAACTTCTAGGGAGACATAGTACATGACCTCTGTGGTGGTTTGGAACTTGTGTGTGTGTTCAGTGATTTCTGTCATGGGACAATTTCTATGGTATAACATTAGATCTGATCTGTTCTTTTAAGTCCAAAAAAAGTTTTTGTTACCATTTGAGGAGTCACAGTGTCACCAGAAACCAATGCAACATTTTATAGTTGTCACTGAAATAGGAACTGAAGCAAAATCAGTGAGCACCTGTTTCAGCTATGGTATGTCCCCTCACCCTTGCAGATTTCCTCCCACTTCATGTGTCTATAAAACAGGAAGTAGAAGAAAGTCTACACCATGGTATACAGGCAGTAAAAAAAAGTTTGGGCTGTGGATACAAGTCAGGTATTTCTGTAGATGTTGCATGCTTAATCACGAGGTGCCTTTTTTTTTTACAGAGCTGGTTATGTCAACAAACAGAAATGTTTGTACTTAGTGTTTTAAAGCAAGATTAGGATTGCTTTGTTTATTTTCCTCCCAATCATGGCTGCAGTTTTTGTTGCCAAAAAAGGGCGAGGAGTTCCAAAATTCCTAACGTCTGATGTGATGTCACACCAGACTAATGGGGACACCCTTGCTGTTCATAAACTCCAGAAGACCACAGAAGAGTTTTGTCTAGATGACATAGAAAGTTATAAATAGCCAGCGGAATGGGAGATACATGGATTTTCTGTGATATATATATTCTTAAACTATAGGGGAGGCTTTGTGGCAGGTCACCACACTAGTAAATATGGTTATGACAAGCATGGTTTTAGGTCCTGGTAACTTTTTTTTTTTTACTTTTAAAGAAGTTCTAGGTATTATATATAATACCGAAAAATACGGTGTGTATATATATATATATATATATATATATATATATATATATATATACCGTATTTTTCGGACTATAAGACGGTGCGTACAATAGGACACACCCATAGTTTTGAAGAGAGAATTAGGGGAAAAAAATAGCTATTCAGATATCAAGTCATTATACAGAATGTTCCAGCAAAGTAGGCAGGACTGGGCCATGCAGTACTCACTCTATATTCCTCCCACCAAAAGGCCAGTGCCAGGAGGATGGTCTTCACTGCAGCAGAGTTTGCAGAGCTGAAACTTTACCATGTGTCTATACACTAGCAGTACCCAATCTCTGAACACACTGACCGACTTATGAAGAGACACATTTTACAATCTGGCACTGAACAACTTACCTATGAGCAGCTTCATATGGGAGGAGATATGAGTCTTTGTCACAACATGTATTTATTTTATTGCAATGCAGAATATTAATGTAAGTACACAACTCATGCTATCTAATTGTAAAATGTCTCTCTCCATATGTTGGTCAGTGTGTTCAGAGATACTGCTAGTGCTAATGCAGATAAGATCTCTTTATGGCAGTGGCTTTTTGGCTTGGCTGGAGGGAATGGAACAAATTTCTGCCTCCTGGGATGCTGAGTTATTTCTCCCAGCATGTTGGGACCAAAAAAAAAAAATTTTTTTTTTTACATATTCAGACTATAAGACTTTTCCACTGCTTTTAATGGTAAAAAAGTGTGTCTTATAGTCTTAAATACAGTATATAATGATAACATGCTAACAAATGTTATACTATGTTTAGTACAGAGCCTATAGGATCACAACTCGTCCATTCACATCGCTATTTTTTTAAGTATAAAATGCCCTCTCGAGTTTATTTTTATGGACCCTTCATGTTGGACAAGGTGTAATAGCTCTATAAATTTCACTATAAATAAATTGCTTTCAGTCAGGTGAACTTGTTTTATGGCTCCAGTAAGGCGGCAGGACGTTTTTCTTGCAGGTGTGTTGCTGCGGATTGATTGCTGGGATAGAACAGACATAGTTATCCTTTCTTCATACACTCCTCAGCCCAGTAACTTGAAACTTAACTCAAACTCCTAAAATAAAGCTAGGAGTGGAGTACAGTCTATTAATTATAGACAATCTGCTGGAATGTCTAAATTTAGCTGGCGGGAGAGAGGAGACGCATTTTGTAAAAGGAAAGTTAGCTTTTTGGTTGGTAGGATTTGTTTACAGGGCTACGTCTTCTTTTTTTCTTACCATCAAATACATCTGTCTAAAAATAATATTTATATATAACCACCCACCAACCCCTCTCTGTCTCTCTCTCTCTATGGTTTACTGAAACTTGTAGTCTCACATGTTTGGTATCATATTCATTTTATTTAGGGCTCTTTCACAATCTGCCACTCGGTTGCAGTGCAAAATGCGTTCTTTTGCCGGTAGCGGACCATGTCCATTATCGCCATAAAACAGCTTGATGGCGTCATCACGCTGTGCTTGAACTTTATCTATATAGAGGCGCAGCACCGCTGCGTCATCCATATTGGCCACTACCTTTTCCAAAGTAATGGAAATTGAACAAGGTTTTTCAACATGTTGCAAACCTGTTCGGCCGAGGTTCTTCGAGCGGGATCAGGCTCAGATTTTGTAATAGATTCAAGCAAAATCATGCGCCGTGAATGCGCACAGTGCTCAATTGTATTAAAATCTATTACAAAATCAAGCCTTGTGTAGCCCCCCATACACGCAGCGATGGCTGCGAAATTTTCAGGAGACTGATTACCGCATAATGACCTCATCACGCTGCAGTCGGTCGCCTAGAGGATCTGGACACACTCTTTGTGTGCCGGACGTTATATTATAATGGGATCAGAGAAATACAGACATGTTTTTTTGGGCTAGGTGGACCATTTTGCGCCCGATCGATTGCCCCACATCGGTAAGCCGCAAAATCGCCCGCAGATCGCTGCTTGTATGTGGGCCTTATGCCTAGCTTTATTAACACATAACCGTGTGTGCAGCATATGATGTATGCATTGCCAGCACACAACACAGCACATATAGTGTGAAAGAGTCTTGACTCTCAAGCACCCAGAAACTAGATATGATCCCAGTCAACAAAATCCATAGATTTTCATTTCTTTCCTGGTCCTTTACCCTCTGACTAGTATATGGGCACCTTAAATGCTCTTTGACAAATACCTTTTTTTAAATACACCGTGTGGTGAGGCTTTGTTTTCTGTGCTTGTGTTCTTTATTGAATTTATTGTAAACACAAGCGCAGGCAAAATTCAATGGTACATTTTATAAAGTTGTATAACCCGTGTACCTGTGTATGTCACACAGCAAAGCACACAGTGTGACAGAGCCCTGCGGCTACACACAGACGTGAGGTAACCATCATCTCTTCTGACTAAAAACAGACAAAGACATTTGAAAAATGTATTATTTTCTTCTCTTAAGTAAACTTGGTGACTTTGTGATTTGTTTCTTTCAGGTTTTCCCAGCCGTCTCAGCGTTTCTTCTCGCCAGCGCCTGAGGTTTTGTATGTATAAAGTTTAATCTTGAAGGAATTAATCAAGAATCAGTCATTAAAGGATAATCTGAAAAATGGCCAACTTCGGGGCTCAGCTCGACAGATCTGAAGGAGAACAGAACAATGAGTTTAGTGAAATCATCAAATCCAGATCTGGTAGGTTGTAAAATTGGTGCGGTGATTATATGCGTTTGAACTGCTTATTGATTAATGAGGGAAAGTGCAAACTTCAGCATTCCAGCTGTCGCCGTCCTGCGCTCTCAGGTGCCGGTCTGTGTTTCTGCTAGCTGTTTGGATTATAAATGCTAACATGAAAACATGCTTTGCATTAATGTTTCCTTTACATTAAAAGAAACTATTCATATAGGTGACTATATCTAAAAAACGTATACCAATAATGATAATGTGCCAGCGGTGTCTTTTTCATATACCCTTCCCTGGTAGCTGGTTAGTGCCAGGCTAGAACCCGCACTGTAGAAGCATGTCTGGAAGGTTGTAGGTTTCTCAGTCTTATGTATGTGTTTCAGTTCAATTTCTAGTAGGCGGTTCATTATGGTGAACGCAGTCACGTATCTTTCACACTATGTGCACTGGCAAACCGCACCGCAAGTATTCGGAAGCGCTAACCCATATGCCATACTACAGTTTAGAAATACCCTTAACGCACACACAACTTTTGTGTGAATGGTAACGCAGGTTTCCTATGGAATCGATGCCTATCCAACAATGTATGCATGGTTGAAAGTGGAATGCAATGTGTATAGTGTGAAGGCTTATATGACAAGTTAACAAGTTAACAGATATATCTTACCCCCTTGGATTAATCCCGAACCCATTATGGTCACAGTTTGTCCTTAAATCAAACTGTGCCCACGCTGGGATCGGCATACACGGCTGTGCTCTGTGAGCGCGCAACGATTGTGGATCGTTGCAGGCTTGCTGATCTCTTCCGGCACCACGTCGCCAAAGAGTTAATGAAGGGGGCGTCACTTTTCCCAGCCCACCAGTCCACATCACCAGCATCTCTTTGATGACGACGATATGTAGAGGGAAGGGCGGGGAATCATGGTGCGAAACGGCCGTAACGCAGTTGACCAGAAAAGGCATTTCCCTTTCAGTTGTTTAGCTGTCTATATGATTGTAAATGCGATTCTTTTGATTGATTTGGAATTTGCGTAGGATCAAGGCTGGATTTATACGGTTGCTTTCCGGGCTGCTGCACTCCTATTTGACATTTATACCCACCCCATTTTTAACCCTATTGAGTAAGTGGTGAAACCCAGGGAACGTCTCATATCAGGTTCCTCTCGTGGTTGCTCTAATTGGGTGTTTGACGGGAACTTATTACATGTAAATGAGCCCTACTTTTCTTTACCAGAGTTCGTAAAAGATAGATCTTCTGTCACATTTCTATTTCTATTCCCTGAACATCTGAATCAATAACAAGTTTATTGGTTAACACCTAGGAAGTTTATTGGTAAATAAGCTTTTGTATTTTGTTAGCTGCCGTATGAGCTTTAGAGTATATGGAAGCCTGTATATTGATAGTTAATAATTTTTTTGTGTACATAGAAAATAATGTAGACTCTGTTTGTTCATAAATAATTGTTACTAGTAGCGCTTAAGTCCCCATACACCTTTAGATCACTCCATACAATTTCCATTAGATCTACCAACAACTATGTAGTGTCGGGTCCTCCCTGATAGAATACATAGTGATTGGAAGGTTTAGAAAGGTCCTCATATTACATGGTTTTGGTAGAATAAAATAATGTTGTATTTACAGTATATAAGTACAATGTGACCCTCTTAAGCTAGCCATACATGGTTCAATTGACATCAAATCGATCATCAATTCGTTCAAAGTTTTCGATCATTAAAACGTATGTCGATTGTAATTGAATCGAAGTACACACCACATTGAGTATGCAATCAAAGCCCAACTCCGATTGAATTTAATCATTTTTAAACGTAGAGTAATCAAAAAGCGATTGTCACAGAGTGATCAAAAAGGGACCATTGATGTTCACAGAGTGATCAAAAACCCATAGGTCATATCTTTGCATTTTAGTCGAGTACATTATAATAATCGTGGCAAAAGGACACTGGGGGACACACATTACATTAGGAGATGTATTCACAGAGATCGCCATTTGCATGCTTGTGTGTCAGTGAACAGATACACAAGCCATTACAATGCATGCTTGCATGGTTTAAATGACTGTATTGCATTTCCCTCCTCCCAGAAGTTACAGTATGCTAATTGATTGAATCGAATCTCAATTGGACAGGTCAAACAACAGTACAAAAAATGAGACACAATGTGGGGGCAATCAATCAAAATTTTCCAACTGGTCCGATCAAATTTCGATCGAGCAAAATGACAATTAAAATCGAATTTCAACGATCGTACCATGTGGACATGCTTCAATTTTCAATCGACCGACTAAAAAAATTGATCGAATTACATTGATTGTACCATGTGTGGCTAGCTTTAGTAATGTATTTTGTCCAAATGATTGGTGTTGTTATGCTTTCTTCGGTATGTTACCTCATCGTTGGGAAAGTGTTTGTTCAGTATTTATCTTGTAATTGCTGGTCTGTGTACTTAGAACATAGCTGTCTCCTAACAGATGTTTTCACAAGAATGTGTTGGGTTATTTGGATACGACTATGGGAATGTCTTTTTAGTGCAGATGTAAACTATTCCACACTTGTAGCACAAATGTGATTTGTTCAGGAATCCCAAAGATTCTTCAAAATGAAGTGTTAGTACCACAATCAACATCATTTACAGTTTATAAAATATACAAGCGTGAGATGTGTATCTCTTGACATGTTTGTTTTGCATTTGTACAGTTATGTGTAGGTCATGTTTACGGTGTAGTATTGCTTTGCCTTTTGCCTTTCTAGAACACAAAAACTGCAATATGGTTTTTTTTTCGCCTGTGTTTTTTTTCCGCTAGTGTGAAAGTGTCCTTAAGGCTTGTACATATGACAAATAATAGTTGGCTAAGGCAATCTATTGTGATCCTGTTGGCCGAATACCTGACATGTGTATTCAAGATGGACAAATATATTTTTTTAATTTGACCACTTTGACTTTTAATTAATTAAATTTTTAATTTAATTTGAGTGAATTGCAAAGCTCCTGAGCATGGTATCATCTCCAAACTTGCTGGAGATGTAGAGAAGGGTCCAAGGTATACTACAAAAAAAGTAGTAAGAACTCAATTTATGCAAAAACTGTGCTACAGCAAAACATTTTTTTAAATGTTCTGTCACAACCTAACTGGGTTTCTGAAAGCTGCTGCCAATCTGTGTCCAGCCACAGCCATTGCAGGATTCCCGGACCTCCCCTTCTGCGTTATCGATGACCCCAAACGGTGTAATGGAGGGGAGTTGGTTTCCCAGCCCACATTGCCGGCATCATCAATGACCCCAGTACCGTGTAGCTGGGAGGGCAGGAAAATCAAGCAGAGTACTGTTAAACCGTTAAAAATGGTGCGGTATGGGCTGACTGCTAGGGATGTTAATATGTGCACCAGGCAAATCCTGTGCTGTGTGGCTAGCTTAGGTATTGGGTCTCCGTGAAGCCCTGTATGCAGCCACCTCTATGTGTGCATCCCCAAATCACTGTTCCACACATTAATGTGCATCAGGTAACTTACGCATGTTCTCTTGGGACGTGTTGTCCAGGGAGAGGCCATTTGCTTAGGCAGGAGGCACTGGCACAAGAAATGAAGGTAGAAACATAGTATACCAGTAATAAAGGGGTGAAAAGCTGTTTCCATTTACCTTTCTTAACCCTTAAAGCACCCATCGATCCTGCTGCTGGGCCACATGAAGTGCATCACTAGAGAATGAAGAGAGTCAGTATTTATTTTAGGGTTTTTATTTTAGAAGCAGTTCACATAAAAAAAAATAATGAATCCAAGAGATGAGCTTTAAACATTTTATTCCCTCATGGATAGCAATTTAAGCGCAGCTTGGGCATGGCTAGCTACAAGGGTAAATTTCAAGAGTGGGGAGGAAAAGGTTCCTTGTGACACATTTATCCAGTCCCTCGTGTCATCCTACATTGTTTGCTTCATTTAACCCATTATTGAAGAACTTTTTGATGGGGTTTTCAGTGGACTTGTATGGATGGGTTTTTGGTCAATGGAACTCAGTTTAAGTTAAAGGTGTAGTTGTCCCCGATTAACTTAAACCCTCTAAAAGAGAGTATTAAAATACTTAATTAACAGACAATTTGACATATAAAATATATTTTAAAAATGTGTACCTGTGTTTGCCATAGCAGCTCATTCCTTTTTCTGTCAGTGTAATCATGATTGGAATGAAATTTAGAAAAAGTACTTCCTTTTACTAAGAAAAAAAAGTTTTTTGTCTCTATTGTGAAGTCCGTGAGCCAGTGGTTTATGTAGAAGTGCTTTAGATTTAGGAAATATACAGGGCTAAAAGAATCCTTTTTCATGATAATCAGGGATTAATCATCTCCACATACATTGATTGCCTGTGGTAAAGCTGCCCTTACGTTGCTGCTTAATTGAAAGATACTTTTTCACATTGGTGATCAGTGGTTAAAGTCCCCCTTAATTTGGTAGTCAGTGGGAAAGCTCCTATTTACATTGGTGATCAGTGGTTAAAGCGGACCTACCACCTCTGATTCGCGTCACCCAATTCAGATCCAGATTGGTGGATGGAGTAAGACCAGAAGAGTCTTGCTCCTGCATTTTGGAACACTCGAGTCATGGCGGCACGAGAGCGAACAGGCTGGAAAGGTAGGTCTTTAGTTGTTTAAGGGGTCGCTGTCCCTGGATGAAGACTGGATGTAGGTAAGGTGTGATTACATGTTTTTTACGTTTTTTCCTAGAGTTTTCATCCACTTTAAGCACCTCCTTACATTTCCTAGGTCAATGGCAAAGCTCCTCTATAGATTCTCCTCTGCAATTATCTGGACCGGATGATCCCCTGACTTATTGTGACTGCAAAGTGTTGGCCCATGATGCATGTTCCATCAACAGGGCTGCCTTTGGCCTAAATATGCTGTTTTGTTGTCGGAAACATTAGCAGAGAACATTAGTTTGCGGGGGAGAGTTGAGCAGATCCGTATCGTTAGATTTCCTAATTATTCTATGGGATATGTATAAGTGTTCCTGTAGTTTTATCATGTATTTCTTTGTCGGTTTTCTCGAAACTTTTTTAATTCCAGAGGTCACCTGTTATGTGGGATTTCTCTAACTCATCTCATTATGTTGATGGAATCCAGAGAACAACTATAACCAAAACCTTTTTCTACAAAGGCTGGCATTATGCCATGGGTTGCTTTTTATTAAGGATGAGCTTCGAGGAAAGCAGTAACTCTCATCTCTGAGTTCAATGATGAGATCAACAAGGAACCCAAATATTTTGTCTGCGCTCATTTTTATATTTTTCATGATTTTGCCCTTTATGTCAATTCGGTGATGTCTGCTTTTTAACCCCTGAACCTTCTATGTTCAGTCAGTAAAGATTACCCATTTGCCATCACTATTTTGTATGAGTTCTACAGTTGTTATTGTGCCGGGTAAAGGGGATTATTTATGTTAAGCTGTATTCAGTAACTGCTGATTGGATGGTGGGGTGTGATTAAGCACGCCAATCCCCAAAATAAATCAGCAATGCAAACGATGACCTGCTGTTTGAATGATGATCATCATCAACTTTAATTTTATTAAGCACCAATATATTATTCAGTGCTGTACATTAAAGGATGTAAATGCAATACAAGTTAACATAAAGCTACAGCTTGTGACACAAGAGATGATTTTAGAAATGGGAAGATGGGTATCTCAGACTGAAGAGGTGGGTGTTTAGGGCTTCTTGGAAAGTGTTAAAAGTAGGGGAAAATCTAATGGGACAAGGGAGAGTTCCAGAGAATAGGGGCAGCCCTAGAGAAGTCTTGAAGCCATGCATCTGAAGTTGTTATGATGTGTTCCGTGGAGGTTCCGTGTTCAGTGGAGGTGCATAGAGGTGTTAGAGATGTAAGCAGGACAGTAAGTGCGGATCGATTTAATAGCAAGGCACAGGAGTGATACATGTGTTATGTGTCAGCAAAGGTAACAATGACTGTGTTGTAAAAATAGTGAATGTTATTAAGACCCAGAATTCCCATTCAATTAGAATAATATATATATACGGATATGAAAACACTCACTGGCTCCCCTATGCTTGTTCCCTGCAATAAGTGGAGATAATACCTAAAAGATGATTGTTATGGTCCCCTAGAGGCAGTTGTTTGCCTGTATATAATAATTTTTTTCTTTAACCTCCCTAGCGGTCGCGACGAACCCAGCTCGTCCGCTGTTTGGGATTTTCGCTACCGCTACACCAGCAGGGATTGGGAAAGCCCAATACACTCCTGGAAAGGTGCATCAATTCTCTATATCACTGCAGCATTGCTGTGTTTTCACACCCACCCTGATGACGTACCTTTGATGGCGAAGGGGTGGGGGGGCACACTAGACTTGTTAATGGCAAGGCGTTGGTCTCCTGGCCTACGGCGACATGGACAGGGGCGGGCGGAAATTTCAAGCAGGGTACATTAATTTCCAGACTGCTAGGTTAATTAACCTTCCTAGCACTATGATTATTCCTTTTTTTTAAGTGGACAAAAAAATTATTTTTTATCGGTGTAATCTGTTTAAGTTTCCCACCCAAGCTAGGAGGACTTGGGACCAAGAGGCCGTTACAGGTTCTTTGTCCCGGCCCTTCTGTAACATTTAAAAACCCATTGTGGCCCACAAGTCAAAAACATTTCCCACCACTGCTATATAGACCCTTAAAGTAATATGTTGCATGTATATATGTCCTGAGGACAAAGCAGTTCTGTTAAATCATTATCATTGCAAAAAAAGTATAATAGTATCTGAAAATATAGTATATGTCGTTTATGCGCATTGTTGAACATTTGTTTCCTAAAAGGAGAGACACTCAACCCTAACATGTGAATCACATTAATCCTACGACAGCTTTATTCTCTTTCCTTAGAGTGTCTCTTCGTTTGACCATGTCTTTAAAGCTTCCATACTTCTGGGAAGCATATATATATAAATAATTACATTTTAGCTTCTGTGGTGCTTAAATCATTTGATGGTATTATAATGCAAGCCCAAACCACAGAATGTTAGATTAGATGTAGAAGTTTCCATTGTGATACCTTTAGATGTGATAAAAGTGTTTCTCATAATACATAAATGAGGACATGCTCTTGATATATAACAATGGGGTCACTGCAGGAACAAGGTGAATCAGTTTTACTAAAGAACACTAAATAGATGTGTTTTTTTCTTAAACTGTATTTGTAATATTAATACTTAACCTTAAGACTATGACTCCACTATGCGCTTAGAAAGGCTGACGTCAGCCCCCCATGCTAGGTACGTTTAGGGGAGCGGTATTGTCTGCACCATGTAGCCGATCCAACAAGCACACGTGCACTTTTTCCTCTCTGTTACGGCCGTGTTATCGGCCCTTGCTACATAGCACATCTGATAGCGCTGCCCCTTTAAAGGAATGGGCTTACTTATAACTAGCGTGCTGAGGGTCCATTTATCATCAATGGCTGCATCATCCGTCAAGCCTCCATTGCATTAATGTTGATGTGGATCCCTACGTGACGGAGGCTCTGACCAAAGGATCGAGGACTCTGGCTGGCTGTGGAGACAGCCCTGTCATAGCCCCATTGCTGTTAATGGACGGGTTCTGCTCTGTGGGTTTAAACCCATAGTGGAGTCAAGACCTGAGACAGAAAATTGGGTAGGGAAGAAAGGACCAGGATGCAGTTTTATTGAAGACCAGATGTGTGACGAGTAGCTGTAAGGATATTATATATAACATAACAGCTGAGAATTCTTTGTTAAATTTTCCCTCCAAAACTTCAGTGACCAATCCTCAGAGACATCTTTCAAGGATTGTCCTCAGTAACCAAGCTGGCAGAATAGCTGGCAGAGACCCCAGCAACAAGCATCAACCAATCATGAAACAGAAACATGGGAGATAGAGCCAGCAATGGTTTCCAGAAACATCACCATTTGTAATCTAAGTTAATACATGAAAATAATTAAAAAGATATTAAATGGGCTATAAGAAGTTTAGAAGAAGAATTCCGTCAGAGGGGATGAGGGGCCACAGTGCCATGGGGGCTCTTCATTAGTTTACTGTGCCACACATATCCTGCAGCGCTCAGGGCCAGGGTGATGGCAGTTGTTTAGATAAAGGGAGAAGGGTTCCTTCCTCACATGTCTTTGCCACTGTCAATGTGATCTAGTGTCATATTCAGTCTATGACATGGCCCATGGCCCTAACCCCCTTTTGCCAATTGCCATAGCAGATACAGACTGTATACCTGTTTTGGTGATATCAGGATTTTCCTTTATACATTACTTTTTTATTCTGTCACTGACACAAAAACTAACTGGGAACTAAATGTGAATCTCATTAATAGGGACACAGATGAACATAAACGAATGATCAGATGTCTATATTGCCCACTAGAATAGAGTGGCACACAATACCACAGCCTTGTAAGGGGCAGAAATTATGTTTGAACAGATGAGCATACATAAACTGACTTCTGGTGTCTGGGAACTCCTTGCTTCTGGTAAAACTGGGAACATCAGGACATAGTGTTTCTAGGTCTAGACCAATGTCATATCCCACCACAGGATAAAGCTAGCCATACACGGGTCGATTTTACATGATCGATCTTAGATTCGATCGATTTAAATATTAATCTTCAGTCTTATATTGATTGATGGTAACACCACCAATCGATTTAAACATGATCAAGTTTTTTACTTAGATTGGACGACATGCTCCATAGTATGATCGCATGCAAACAAATTGATCAAAATATCTAGAAAAACTGTCAGATAATTGTACAATCTACTCACATTTACCAACATGTCCGATCACTGCTCAGTTGATTTTATGTTTGAATTTGATCACTTTTGGTCAATTGTACCAGGTGTGCAGGAATTGATTTCTGTACAATAGACTTAATAATCGATATTAGTTTGTTGGGTTTATTGTTCTTTTGTTTTGTATTTTTTAATAAAATGTAGGACTTTTCCTACATAGTGAGAAAGACACTAGTGTAAAGGGAACTACATTCTGCATATGCTGGTTTATTGTTCTATGTCTCCGGAAGGTTGATGAACCTTTTATATTCAATTAACCATTCTTATCTATCTAAACCACTGATAACACTTTTGAAGTGATCACAGGCGAGCTGTTCATTTTTATCTGCCACAAGATCTCAAAAAATTTTTACAACTTAACCTCCCTAGCGCACCGCCTGTATCGCGCCGTTGATACAGGCGATCAAGGCAGTGTACAGAGTACACTGCCTGCCGTTTCCGGCATCTCGCCGGAGCTCTACACGCAGCTGTTGTCATTACTGACATCAACTGCGTGAGAGGGGAAGCCGGCGCTCCTCCATTAACATGGAGGTCTATGGTGCCGCCTCCCCCGCCCCCTTCCGCGTCACCGTGACGCGATCGGGGCGGTGCTGCCAACCCGGAAATGCTGCAGCGATGAAGACAATCGCAGCTTTCCGGGGAGGCATAGGGTCTCCCCGCTGCCTGCTTTCCCGGCGGCTGAGGCGAGCCTGAAGCTCGGACGAGCTAGGCTCGTCTCAACCGCTAGGGAGGTTAAGTAACAATGTCAAGGTATTCATGGAACAGTGTCAATTTACTATCTGCTTGACAAAGCCATTAATGTGGTTGACATAATGCCTCAGCCCTAAAGTCGGGCATATACGTCTCTATCCATGGGCATCTTGTAACAGACTCATTACAGTGTGGTGACGTCACCATGCTGTGATGAGTCGGCTGCAGAACTGACCGGAATCCTGTGTGCTCCACCAACACAGGGATCCCGGCAGATTGTAGCCAATTAATCTCCTCCCCCTCCACATTAACAGACTACAACAGGATCGACCACAAAAAATACCGCCAGGACGGATCACCATGCGATCCAACCTGTGGGTCCAAACTTCAAGATGGCCACCCCTGTAGTCGCGGACGACCAACCACCATGTGTTTTTGCGTGCGCACGTCTGTCAATCGCCTGCAACTACTCGCTGTGTCTGTGGCTTACAGTTGTTAGTTTTTTCACTTATATACTCAATAGAAAGTACCAGGATATATCCTTCCATTATAAGGGATTGTTTTTGACAATCAGTCATATTCTTCATCACATTAATGAACAATCATTCTGTGATCCAATGATCACTGGTGCCAGGGCATATTGCCTCTTACGGACCATTGATGCCAGGATATTTTCTCTTTCCACTACCTACTGATACTGGTATCCTATTTGTTTAGGGACATATAAATATACAATAAACCTATCATAGCTCAAAGAAAACCATCAGTCTTATATCATACATGCACAATTTCTACAATATGTTGGTAAATTTGTATCTGTCGTTGTAATTTCAAATGTCTTTTCATTCGATATCGATAAATGAATGAACAATGTTCGACAACGACATCACACAAAATATCTACTCGTGTAAACCCACCCCCCCACCTATAGGGTGTGCGGGATATCCCCTTCTGAGAGTCTTTCTTAGATAGAAGTGTGGCCATCTAATCATTTTTGTATGACAATTTATAAATTCAAATTTAAGTTGAGTAACATGAATTGTCCCTTTAAGTTTGTGACACAAATTCCAAAGAGGCTAAATGTTGTTTTGGATTGTATTACACCTTCAATATAACAGATTAGTAAATGTAGGAAACTCTCAGTTTTTATCAGGAACGATTTGTGTAGCCAGCCTATTTGTTGAAGTCGCCTTTGCAGCTGTGACCGCTGACACTTCGTAAATTCTTGGACCAATTCTTGCATGACTTTCTAACCTGTTAGCTTGTCCTCCTTGCCTGGGATACTTTTCTTCGGCTTAGCATACACGTGGCACTGGCAGTTGCCCAGATCTTGAAACAATGAATACAGTAGGTCTTGCTCTGAATGGACTGTTTCTGTGCCAAAGTGTCTTTGCATGAGGCCCTCGGAGTACAAAAGCAGTTCAACCAGATCAGACTGACATAGCTCAGAGAACAAAAAAAACTGTCCTTGAAAGTGTGGCTGGCAAACATTTTAATTCTTAACTTCCGGCCAGAAGGGGCCAGTTAAATGCTTAAGAAATCCTTAGATATTATCCAACATGGTTGTTGATGTTCTTTTTTCTTTTCAGGAAAGTTTTCTGTTGTTGAGAAATAATAATGGATTCTTCCATTGCCACTACATACAAAAGGTTGTTTAATATGTTATGGAAGTGTCATGAGAATATTGATAACATTTACCAGGTATGCCAACAGGTGAAATACAGGAATGTGTGTTTTGTGCATCTTTCTGATTCTGCTTTAGACAGGAGGCTGGATTGGCTCGTAATAGGAACAGGAAACGTGCCCTCAGTATATCTTAATGACATGGCTTATTGGGTTTTAAGAATACCCTATGGCTGTGATGGCTAACCTTTAAGAGACAGAGTGTCCAAACTGAAACCCACAACCCACTTGTTTATCTCAAAGTATCGGAATGGACATTTTATCTGAATTACACACACACACATCATGTAAGCACACACTCTTTTTTGTTTTAAGATCTAAAACCACCCTTAATTATCTCTACTATAAGTATTTAAAAATCATATCTGGGTCATATATGGTTTGCACTTGTAACATCTATTGAAATAATAAGTGCTGGCTGGCAGGGTACATGCCCACAGAATGGGTTTATAGTGCACCTCTGGCACATGTGCCATAGGTTCGCCATCACTGCCCTATTGGGCTTATTATCACTGACTGATGGATCACAGGGTCAATAACTCTGACAGCTTTAGAACTACCCTTTATAAGAGTTATTATGGTTTCTGTTACCTCCTGTGGCATTGGTTCTGGGGCCACAGCCTTTATTAACAGATATATTTATATACATATTATATATTAAACTTTTTTGTTAAAGACATAGTGATTCTCTGCACACATGACAGGCAACCTAATTAGCATACTCATACATTTAAACTGCAGTCAGTTATTGAGGAGCTCTATAAAAAAACAAGAGATTTGGCAATCCATTACAAAGGAACTTTCCTCTTTTCCTACACATATAATATTTATTAAACTTCTATAATCAGTTTTGGCTCAGTGTAACTTTATTTTTAATGTGGAACCTGTGGTTTCCATCAACTGTTTTCAAGATTATTAGTAGGATTATTAGATGATAACCTCCTCTTTATAAGGCCAACATCCCAAATGAATCAAAAACCACTAATAGAGGAATAAATCCAGATGGAGACAAGGGACCTTCAAGGCCAATAAATAGTATTTATAATAATTTTAAATAAACATTTTATTGCACATCAATCAGAATTTAAATTGATTACATCATTTAATCAGCTTCCTTGTGTGGGTAATCCCCACTGGGAGGACTTGGATCCGGGGACACGCTGACTCAGAGTATCTCCACATTGTTTTTCTGGGATATTAGCGGTACACAAGTTGCCTGTTCAAGGTCTTGACTCTTCTTCATAGAAACCCTAAAGGTGGTAATACACTGGTAAATTTTTTCGTTCAATAGATTCAAAAAGATAGATTTTTTCGTTTAAACAAAAATCTAAAACCGAACAAAGATTTCCTTCAACCAACATTCAACAAAAAAACGAATGTAAATCGAACATACCATTGTTTCATTTGATCTAATAAATTTGAATGAAGCTATTTAATTAGAAAACAGTAAATAACATTTAATTCAGGCGAAAGAAAATACAGTGTATACATTCAATATAGGCACAATTGATATTCAATCAAAATATCGAACATCCTGATCAAATCTTTTGTCTATTGTGCAAAAATCTATACATGTATTCCTACCTTAACTTGGAATGAGTACCTTGATCAATCAGATCCTCCCGAGCTCTCTATGTGTCTTCATGTGATTCCATCTGATCCATTGTGATTTTATCCAATCCTTTTAAGCTAGCCATACACAGTCGGATTCCATGGGCGATCACTTATCCGATCGATTCCGGCGATCTCAGCGGGAATCGGAGGTCCGATCGATCGGCCAATTAAGTGTGTCCGATCGCTGCATACCACCTTGTCCCACGGATTCCTGGACGATTCCGTGTCCGATCTCTTACTTCCCGAATGGCAACTCCCCCTGATGTGTGCAGAATCAGATCAGAAAGACCAACATGTTGGTTCTCTGTCCGATCCGATTCTGGGCCCCCGAACGATCGGACGTGATCGGACGGACAAGGTGGGCTTCACGCGATTCCGGGACGATCGTTTCGTGTGCACACGCCCGGAATCGATCGTCCCGGAATCCGATGGGAAACGGACCCGTGTATGGGGGCCTTAACACTTTTAAGTTTAATTTGCGTCCAACAATATTTAAACTTGTCTACAAATAAAAGCAATCCCCTGACGAAGCCATGAACGTGTTGGTACAACACTTTTATAGTTAATTTACACCTACTTTCTTGTTTATATTATTGAATGTACTATATCATGAGAATTTATATGAGGTAATATAGATTGGTACCTGCACGGGGAAGCTGATGAAATTATGTAATCAATTTTATTTTTAATTTCTGATTGACGTACAATAAAATGTTTATTTAAAAACTATTAATTGGCCTTGCCTCCACCTGGAATTTTTTTTTTTAGAGGATTTATTTCGGTATTAGTGTTTTTTTCTGTACTTAAAACACAGAGGTGTAACAGGGTACTGGTTGTTGTGCACTTACACTCACTCTACACACATAGTTTGGTGTAGTCTTTGTATTAAATAGGAAATGCATGGCTGAAAAGAGTGAATGCAAAAGGTTACTG
This sequence comes from Ptychadena robeensis, assembly GCA_036250615.1. Lineage (NCBI taxonomy): Eukaryota > Metazoa > Chordata > Amphibia > Anura > Ptychadenidae > Ptychadena > Ptychadena robeensis. Next base: position 119,344,521 of record CM070035.1, on the reverse strand, counting down.
ATGGTGATTGTGTGGTTGAACATTAATAGATGTCTGTAGAACATTAACATTGAGATAGTCTGGAGAAAAGGGAACTTGTATTGTAGGAAATAAGGTACCCTGGGTTGGCACAGGCAGAGGTTGTAGTGAAGATTCTATACCCAGTTCATGAATGAGTATTTTTAAATAAAATGTACAAAATGCTGATGGTATCATTATCCAAGATGTGTAGAGCCTTCCCTTTCATTATGTCCATTATAGGATTTACTGGATACTAAAAAAGGAACCCTCTCAGCCTTGGAATTTTGGGGTCATGTGCTAGATATAGAGCAGTGTTTACAGGCTACGTAGTCTACATCTAGAGAGTAGCTTTTCATTTAGAAGAATAGGCATGTTTGGTTTGGGCTTTACATGTGTTTTTCTTTTTTTATGGAAATTATGGTGCTATTTTTTTAAATTTGATTAACATGATTTAAAATGGGTTTAAAATAACATTGATTGTCCAGATTAAACAATTTTTACCAATTGTACTATCACGTTGAGACCTGTTGATGACTGTATCAGCATGTATTTATGAACACTGTCCTTTTCTTATCAGAAAGATGACTTTGTGGGTCTAGGTATCAGCTGACCTTCTCTGCTCTCAGTCCCAAACATGGGACAAAAATCATATAGCTAAAACACTCCCAGCAATGTCTTGCACTCTCATAAGTCATAGCAGTGCCTCAGCAGTGTATGACTCAGTGTATGAGGTAGGTGTATATTTCTTATAGATGAGTATAATACTTCATGTTGGTTGAGTTATTTAATCCCCCCATTATTTGAGTAAACTGCTTCCTAAAGTGGTTCCATGTAATCATTTTGAATTTTCTTCTCCCCTATACACATTTAAGCACCTGGGACATTAATGCCTGTTAAATATGGACATATGTATAAGTGTCCCAGGTCCAATGACAAGCTGGTAGGACGCTGACACAGAGGGATGCATGGCTGGGGAATGAAAGCTACCCCGAGTGGGGCTTGGGTCACCACAATTGGTAATAGAAACCTACATAGGGCCACACTGGGATATATGTCTTGGGGGGGGTTAAAATATGTAGATATAGCGAGGCTGAGAAAAGTAGCTTATGTCACAGATCTCTGTAACTGTGCTATGTGCCAATAGGTAGGTAGAAGCATTTATAACACTGGAGACTGTTCCCAACCTATCTGCCAACACTTTAAAAAAATACATGCTTTTGATTGATTGATAATAATGACAAACCAATGGGCACAAAACATGATAGAAGCAGTACCCCATGAAAGATCTGTTATAACTTGCCTTCCCTTCCTTCCCTTCAATGGACTAAATAAACTGGGGCATGTAGTGCATTTGTAACATAAATGTGTGCATTCACATTTTGAACAAATTAATACTTTTAACATCTAGCGCATTACAAGACTTTTTTTGGTAAGTCAGGTCCTATTCTATAAATATGGTTTGAAAGGAAGTAGCCATCTGATTCATTAGACATAACACTTGTGATAATGTTTGAAGCGCAATAACCCTCCCTTTTTTAGTGGGTAACCACTTGTTAATAGTGACATATTTATTCTCATGTGAACTAGGTTTGCACTTATTAGTGGTGGTGAGTCTTGAATGCCACACCCTTCATTTAACTATTTAATCCCCCATAGGATACATGTATCCTACACACACTAATGATGGGTTTTTTTTTTATCATAAAATATAAAACATCTTTCTTCATCATGTGGGACCATAGCAATAAATGTGTTTAAAATCATGATATCACTTCATCGAACATATGAGATGAGACATTTTATATAAAAAACAAAAAAAATTCTGCACATTTTTCCCTCACGTTGACCGCAAGTCGCGCAGTGCAGCCACCCCCTGTAAACCCCTATGGGAAATGACGCAGCAGATTTGGGTGCGGCATGGCAGTGGATTCAGAACGCCCGGCCGACGCACAGGAAACGGTTTGGGACGATGCGATTCGGCCGTGGTTTGGCAATAGTAAATATAGGACGTGGTATTGCCGACATGGTGAATACCGCGCCCTATACACCCTGAAAACAGCCGTTCCCCATTCAAAGTATAGGACGGGCTGACAGCTGGCTCCCGATATTGGGGAGGCCGGGCAGTAGCGTGATGACATCATCGCACTACTGGCAAGATCTCTCTCTCGGCTCACATATCGAGCCGTGTATTCCAGCCTTAAGATTGATCGCAAAGAAATCGACCCGTGTATGGCCTAGCTTAAGTACTGCTTCTCTTTTTCCCATTCTGAGTTCTACTATGTAAGGTTCTGCAAGTGTCCTATGTACAAGGTTTATTAAATCCTCATGGAAAAATTTTAAATTAGGTACATATATTTGGGCTAGGAACACACCTAGGGCTAGGAATATCGATCTGTAATAACATCATCACGCTGCTGCCGAGCTCCTCCAATATCAGCATCCATCCGACCGATAATGTGTGGTCCCCATCCAAAGTATTTAATATTGGACAGAGTTTTCCAACATGTTGGAAAAACAGAATACACGTGTGTTTTTTTTTACAGATTTAAGCACAGCAGAGCGGCGTGAACATGCACGGCGCTCGGCTGTTAAACATCTGTCAAAATATCAACACATGTATTACTATCTTTACACTTGTATTACTTTCCTGTGCTTATCTGCACTTAATGCATTCTGTGTTAAAAAAGCAACCTCAATATGTTTACCAGAGACTTCCTACAGTTCAGTGGTTACCTTAGCTATTGGAACTCTATAGAGACACAAATGCAGCTACAAATGTGTGCGCTACCCAGAATCACTGTTTTGCAGGTGCATGTACATTAGAAAAGGCGTTCTCCCAAAACTGAAAATGTGGGGCCGTGCTGACACAGGAGGAAGATGAAGGAACTCACAATTAAAGTAACAAACTTGTTTTTTCTTAAAAAAAGAGACACAATTATTTTCCTAATTTCCTTGATAAACAATGTCTTACTTCATGTGCCGCTGTCTGTTGAAGGAGTCCTGTAGGACTTTAATTGAACAACCCAAAAGTAGAAACATATAACTTCTGTGAAATAGGATCTACCTCTTTTAACTTGAATGAGAAGCTACAGACATACTACAGTACTTGCTGGAGTGGGTGGACATGCATCAATAAGCACTTATAGATCCCTTAAAATGACATGCTACATTGACATTGCTCTTCATTCTAAAGCCCCCCATACACCTTAAGATTCCTCCATACAATTTCCGTCAGATCTACCAACAACTATGTAGTATAGTGACCTCCCTGATAGAATACATAGTGATTGGAAGGTGTAGAAAGGTCCTCATATTACATGGTTTTGGTAGAAGAAAAGTTGATTGTACAGAAATTGCATGGTAATTGTATGTGGTGTATGGGGGGCTTAAGGAATGATAACCTGTATCATAGCAAAATGTTGTTCTTGTGTTGAGGCTCTTGGGTTGCTGACATGAGTGAGCACTCAGACATTGGCCTGTTATGCAACAGGGATTAGCCTCCAACATTCATAACTACCAAGCTATTATCTCCTAGAGCGATCATGATGATAGTGTCACCCAGAGAAGCCCTCAGAACCAATCTTTTAGCTTGATGACCATATTGGCTATTTCTTCATCCACTTCAGTAGCATTTCCTATGCTTAGAAACACTTTTTGAAACTAAAATCCAGGTTCAGCACAATTGATACTTTGATGTTGAGCAAGCTCCATGCTTCAATGTTTAAATGTACAGAGGTTCATTTCTACCTAATCTCTCCATCTTGTTGCTGTCTCCACATTTGCAATGTATCTCCACAGCTTCTTCCATTCTCTTGTCCTTATGCTTTGGGTTGCAGGCTCTTATGTCACCCCTCAACAGTACAGAGTCAACTTTCCTGCATTGTGAGGTAGTATGAGGAGCATTGGGGATGTTTTGGGATGAGTTGGAAAAGTTCTATTAACATATAATGGGCTTTTAAACCTTGATATCTTGTTCAAAGGTGTTGTGACGTAGCTGTGAAGTGGTATAGTACCGCAGCATGGTTAGGGTAAACAGGTTCCCATAGGATACCGAAAATGCCCTGCTAGCACAGCGCAAACGTCTCCTTACAAGTTTTCCATACAGTTCACGGCAGAACGGCCGTGGTAGCATTACGCTGGAAATACAACACGGCTAGTGTGAATGAGCCCTAAAATGCAGGATTTGTCCTACTGCAAAGTGTGAATGGGGATATAATAACATTCGATGTGTTTAATTGTTGAGTAATCTGGACGCAAAGGTGACTATAATCCTTTTAATAAACACTTCTTGTTATTATTTTATCACTTAAATAATGAATACTGTATTGGAGTGTTTTGTCTGGTGTGTGTGAAAACAATTGAATCTTGCAATTCAGGTCAGTGAAGAGTCCACATGTTCCTGTCATTATACTGAAACATAGGAAACACCCAGCTGTTCTCTGGTGGAAGTGAAGGGAAAAAGTGAACTTGTGTTGCAACAAATATTATTAAGAGGAACATCTTGTGGGTCATCCTTCTAACCAGCTAATGAAAGGGATCACTGTGCAGAGAACTATTTCTCCTATTTATTGCCTTGTTCTGCTCATAAACCATGACGAGCCTCTTGATCAGTCACTATTAGTGGCACACAGAAATGTCATTCTTTAACAAGTTTGTGTTTTATGATCTCTTTTAAATGTTAACAGCCTTTAGGATTTGACTGTCAAAAAAGCCATTTATATCCATTGACCACCGTAGCTTGCCATTCTTTATAAGATTAACTTGAACTTATAGAAAACAGCCAAGACATCCTGCAAAAACTGTTTATTGATAAAGTTAATTTCAAACCAACTGGGTTGAGAAGTTTAACCATGTATTTAATGAAGTAGTACACAAGACTATAACCAATGACAGTAAAGGTTTGTTATTGTCCTAACCAGATGGCAGTTAATTGAAATGACCCCTCCCTGTCCACAGATAGTCAATAGTGTCTTATTTGTAAAACCTCCTTAGTGGTATTTACAAGTTTGCTTGGGGTCGATTTCAATCACCAATGTCGGTAACCCAGAGCCACACTCAAGCTGGGTACACACGGGTAGATTCCCGTGCAATCGACCCCTGATCAATCACAGCGTGGTGACGTCATCATGCTGTGATTGATGGTCACATCGATTCCTGTTCAATGGGGACCCATTCTCCCCACAGCCTCAGAGAGATGTGCTGGCCCTGCCCCCTTCACACTGACAGAGGTGTCCAGGTTGCAGGAGCACCTCCAATACTTTGCATGGAGATTCTTGTCTCTATTCAAAGTAATTGAAATTGAACAAGGTTTTCCAACATGTTGGAACCCCATTCAATCAAGTTTCTAGTTGCTAGATTGTACTCAAATCTATTAACAGATCTACCCATGTGTGCCTAGCTTCAGGATGGCTTACCTACTCCAGCTGTGTCTGCATCATTCTACAACATGGGCATCCTATGTACTTCTCACTGGTTCCACTTTCCTGGTGTCAGGGATGACGCTGGGGAGGAACTGGGATTCTCTCACCATCTACCTTAATTGTATTACAGGCATAGACATCCCAGGCACTCACATCCCTGGTTCCATTAATGAGATCCAGATAGGGACGGAAATTAAAAATGGAATGTGGAATAAATGGTACCACTAGGGATGTTAAAGCCTTGCTCACTTGATCTGATCTCTGCTATGTACTACATACCCAAATAACACTAGTGCTCAGTGTCATCTTATCTTGCTGGACAGTTCTGCCTTCCTGGTATCAGCAAAGCCTGAAAATAACTGTTCCCCTTAAAGGAAGTCATAAACATCAATGTCAAATACTTTTCTAATGGTAATAAATACCTGCAAGTGAATTTGAGCGTCCTTAACACTTTATCATTCTATATCAGACGTGGGCAAACTAAGGTCCGGGGGCCAAAACACCTCAGTGTCAGACGCTCTGGCTCCCCTCATTCCCTGGAATAAGTGAAGATAACAACTAGAGGATAATTGTTTGGATTGTTTCCTAGAGGACATAGTTTGCTGCAATAGAATGTTTAAGCTTCTCTATCAAAAGCTTCTATTTATTAATTATTTTTACATATTTTCTTTTTTTATATAGTCTGTCCTAGCTACGAGGACTTAGGACTGCTATGCCTGGAGGCCCTTGCAGGCTCTTGGTCCGGCCCCTATGTCACATTTAAAAACCCATTATGGTCCGCAAGTCAAAAAGTTTGCCCACCCCTGTTCTATAATATTTCTAACCTGAACATAATATGGTTTTACTTAGTTCTAGGTATGCTTTTGTGGGTTTCATGTATGTGTCAGCCAGTTCAGTAGCATTTCCCAGCAATCGGTGTGCGATTGATCCCAACATGGGGAGTCGATGGGAATGAAATGGATGTGCACCACATTGGAGAATCAAACCCTGGCTGATACTTTGGTAAAGGCGATCAAACAGGGATTCACCAACATGTTGGGTCCCTGTTCAACCGACATTTCATTTGAGCAGGATAGAATGCTCAAGGTGGGCAGTGTTCAATTCCTGAACGATTGATAGTGCGCGGCGATCGAATGCAAAATCGAGCCGTGAATGGCTACCTTAACTAGGGGGAGCTTATACTATGTTGTCTAGGGTTCCTTCCATTCCCTTAATTCCTACTGGTGTGCTTCTATCTAAAGACAGCTTTGCTCTCTTCAGCTCAGCCGATGCTTTGCCTGGTTTCCATGTAAAGCAACAGACATCGGGCATATTTAACAGTCATGTCCAATATGGCTGTTTTCGAGCGGGATTGATTGGTCCCGCTCAAAAACAGTGATGGACGCATATTATATGGGCCAGATAGATGGCCGTGAGCATGTATGGCACTCGAAATGGCTATCGATCTGGCCCATATCTTTATGTCTTTATGAAATTATCTCCAAGGATGAGATCTGTTTCTTTTGTGCTGCTGTAGTCTACCATATAGTATATACACGGGACAGTTCCTTCTTCCTGTATGTAATAAAAAGTACACCCAATACATGAACACTTTTATTGTACTGGAATGAACCTTTAAAGTTTTGTATGACTTTAAAGTACTGGGCTGTTGTTACACGAAGTTAGCTGTTTTAAAACAGGGCCTGATGCAAATGTATTCACGTCATGTTGATTTTCCAAATATTGATTTTTTTCTTTTCTTTACCAATGCAGTTTCTGTTACGCTACGCTCTTACATGTTTGATGATATTTGGACAGCTCTGCCCCACTTCTGTCCATTGTCTCATTACAGAGTTCTCTTTTTTCCTCGAAACCTGCTGTTCCTTTGTCTAGTCCCTTCTTTTGTTCTAAGCTAGAGCAAGCTAGAGAAACATTAGCCCCTCCAGGGATGTTGGACTATGGAGGATTTTTATTCAGCCCATTGTAATGTACACTCTGAATAGCTACTGTATGCGAGGGAAATGTTTGCGTAATCCGTGTGCACATTTGGCTTGTGTAATGTTCATCCCACCTGTCAGGAGACATCACTTTAGGTCATTTATAGGGCTTCCTTTCCTTGTGTATAAGGTGTTAGTTGTCTTTGTCTTCAGGCATGGCTTTTTTAAACACAAGGCCACCTGGGATAAAGCTTATCTCCTGGACAAATACAGCCCCTCTCTCCCACTCCCTCTAACTAACCACTGACATAACATCATTGAAAGCCACAGTCACACAACACATATGTCCACACTAAATTGTAATAGGAACCCTTAAGCCCCCCATACACCTGCAGACTCCTCCATACAACTTTCATGAGACCTACCAACAACTATGTAGTATAGTGACCTCCCTGATAGAATACATAGTGATTGGAAGGTGTAGAAAGGTCCTCCTATTACATGGTTTTGGTAGAAGAAAAGTTGGTTGTACAGAAGTTGCATGGTAATTGTATGTAGTGTATGGGGGGCTATAAAAATATTGATACATCTGTTGACACTTCTGCTTTTTATTGTAAGCATAGCATAGCCTTTTACAACACTATTGGGGGCAGAGACAAACTCTAGTGCGAGGATATTGGGAACAAAGCAAAACTGTAGTGCAATAATTATATGCTGGGCCCTGGAAAGTAAAGTTGCATCACTCCATGGGCTTACCCTGCAGAAATTCTTTCCTTCTGTGATTACTATTAAATACTCAAAGCTAAATGTTAACCTATCCATACATGTATAGATTCCCCTTTCGATCATTGAACTATCGATCATAACATGGTTACGATAGTTTGGGGAATTGATCCCTGATATAACAGAAACATACCAACTTTTCAGATCCCTGTTCGATCCGTATTCAACCATTTGGGTCGATCGTGCAAGGTAGGTGCATTTGATTCCTGAACAATCATTTAGGAATTAAATGCGCCTACTTTGAATGACATGTATGGCTATCTTTACTTGGCTATCAAAATTAAGTTGTTCTAGCCCTGCACTTGTTTGCCGCACATTATCAAAAACACCCAACAAGATGTATTTTTGCAGAGGCAGTGCATGTTTTTTGCTTGTAATGGACGCACTTAGCAGCCATGGTAGCGTTACTGCTATACTCCCTTATTGCCAAAAAATGGAGCTACAACGCGGATAGTGTGAACGAGCCCTTCGTTTGATTGCTGTTCAGTTGTAACTGTTAATGCATTCTTTGACAACTGTTGTCCTCTCATCTTCTTCCACCTGTTCCACCTAGTTTATTTTGGATGAACTGACTCTCCAAGGTACTGTTACAAAGTCCACTTTCATCACATAAAAAGAAATAATGGCATTCAGTAATATTGAGCAGTTATTTGCAGTGCAGGAAACCAGCAGAGATGGAGATCATGTTTTTAAAGCAATATTATTTAATGGGAAAAACAACAAAGTTTTTGTATGAAAAAAAAAAAACACTCTGGCTCAATGGCTATACTTGGTCGTGCCAAAAACATAAGTGCGTTTTTGGGAGCGTTTTGGTGCATTTTTATGTGCGCTTTGGGTGCGTTTTAGGTGAGTTTTTCAAGCATGTGTTTTAGGTGCGTTTTTCAATGCATCCAATAGTGTATGCAAATTTCACAGGAAAGCAGAGAATTGTGGGTAGCAGGTGCGTGACGAGTCATTCATTGCCTCTTTTTGTCCTCAACATGGAGTGTCTTTGGTGCTTGATTTTCTCAATGCGGTTTGCCTTGCTTAGAAATTATATACATCAGAGAGTGAGAGGTGTTGCAATGTGCATTTTTGAGAAGGTAACAGATGAGCTAGTGGTAACGCTAGAGGATCTATGAGATATGCTTGTGCTGTGCCTGCAAAAATGCAGCACGCTATCACAAATGCAAAAGTGAGACTAGGGTAGAGGCGCGTTTATAGTAGCCGCCCAGCTGCTGCGGTTCCATACAGTATCGCAACACAGCGCGGCATAGGTTACAAAAATCACCTTTCACACTAGCAGTGCGCTTGCATTTCTGGTGACATGCAATGGCGCGGTTACCAAAAACACCTTGCTGCATGCATTTCTGCAGGTCAAGCATGTGTATGGTGGACACAAGTGGGAGTGCATTGCAAAATGCATTTTTCCCCCGGTAACATGCACGCTTAACGGACGTGGTTGCAATACCGCTACCACGCCCATTATCGGCATGAAGTGCAACCCCAGGCACAGCGCACATAGTGTGAAAGGGCTGTAAAAGGTTAAGCACAGCTAGTGTGAAAGAGCCCTGAAATGTACACTGCATTAACGCTATCCATGCTGCATTGTGGTTCTGTACCACAGCTACAGTACAGCTAGTGTGAAAGAGCCCTGAAATGTACACTGCATTAATGCTCACCGTGCTGCATTGTGGTACTGTACCACAGCTACGGCACAGCTGGAGTGAAAGAGCGCTAAAGAAGTCAATGGGTTTCATAAAAGAGGAGTACTTACACACTCTGTCATCAATCAACATGTGAGGCAGGAAGTGATGGGGATGGGGATGTTTCCCATCCACTCACACAAGGCAAAAAAAAAGAAATGCCCTAAATCAGCACAGCGCGTTTTCCATGCGTTTTTAGCGCGTTTTGGCGCGTTTTTGGTGCGGTGCGTTAGAACGCCCGGCTTGGCGTTTTCAAAAAGGCACCGCGCCCAAAACGCTCCTAAACGCGCCAATGTAGACACTCCAATGCAGATGCATGGGATGTGTTTTTGCCAGCGTTTTTTGGAGCGTTTTACGCACTGAAAACGCTCCAAAAAACGTGGTGTAGACTCAGCCTAAACACTAGATCTGTCCAAATGTTGTCAGCATTTTTATTTATTGTATGACCAAAAAATCTATTATTTCAACAGTTCTATATATGCATTCTACTACTGTATTGGGGCCAATAGACAAATATAAAGACATTGTTGCACTGCTGTAAAGAATTTAAAATGTGTACCTGAGAGTGGGAACCCTGTGCTAACCTGTACATGCTTGCCCCTTGCAATTCAACATTGACAAGCCCTAAATGAAAGCATGCCAAAGACCGTTGTGAAAATGTCATCCATCCTACGACATGGTGAACCTGTGACCTCTCATTCATCCTCAGTTAAAAGAAGATAGTGAGGCTTATTAATGGTGTCACATTAATTGGATAAAGGTGTCTGGGTAGTTTGTATGCCACTATTAACAAGTGGTTGCTGTAGCTTATCAGTGATCTTGGTTTTAATTAATGCAAATTTTTTCCGTGCTAATGAATAAAGATAAAGCTAAAGATTAGTTATTTTATTTATTCCGTGTGTGTTTGCTGTAGGTGTATTGATTATTGGTTAAAGTGGTAAATTCGTTGGAAAGGTCCTTTACATTTTACTGCAAAAGTAAACAAATTGCAGAGTACTTCGAACCAGTATGTATTCCTTTTGTAGTTTGACAGCTTGAAGAGCCCCAAGACAAATGAATTGGCCTATATGCAACTGTTGAGCTGTAGGAACTCTGGAACATATTGCATTTATTAGGTTTTAAGAGATGAAACAGGCCACTTGTCTCATTTGTATATTTCAGGTAGTTTGCTTGTTCTTTTTTTAGTGTTGGCCATCAACTTCGAAGCTGTAAAGTATCTCCCTTCAGTTTTGTGCGTTGTTGCTCTTACAACCATTGCTGATGCACATTTTTTATTTGGCTATGTGTGAAATAATAAGGGGCCTAGGCAACCAGCCAGAGACGATTGGGCAATAATAGAGCCATTGGTATGTACAAAATGTGATTACTTGCTGTCAAAACCACAGACAACCAAATGGAGAGTGAATACAGCAGTGACCGGAGGAGCAGATTATCAGTCCCGATGATGGAAGGAAGCTTTATCTTCCGGAGACAAATTAAGCTTACAGTTGCACTGAAAAGGGGGAAGCGAAATGCATTGAAGTTCTATTTTTGCCAGTAACCAGTTGGTCCTTGAGCTTTTGGAGCTTGGTTACATGATCATATATAATTTCATGTATAATTGAATTCTTTTCATACTGCTTTTTCCCAACTAGTTCAATAATGCTGACTTCTAATTTAGGCTTACAAAAAGTATTCTGTTTTGTTCATTTTGAAAGCTACATTCATTGTATAGTGTAGGTAGGTCTTTTAAGAACACTCAATGTCCTTTGCCAAGCATAGTGTTGTGCAAATAACTAACTGTATTTATATACACAAATATCACATAACACCAGTACACGGGAACTCCAACTCTTTGAAGTTGACTCTTCATTGAATGCAAGCTCTATAAAGCTGGCCACACACGCTGTCATTGATCGGGGATCAATTGATAGGAAAACAATGTGCACCACATGGGCACATCGATTACCTTCAATGAAGACCTCCGGCTAGCAGAGTTCTCTCCGGCTTTTAGCATGTAAATCCGAACACGCTGAAAGCTGAACAGAAATTTATCCAGCTTCTCTCCTTGTAGAGCAGTGCTGGAGTGAAGAATGCTGATTCCGCCCCCTTTACACAGACTCCCCTCCTGACAGCCCTGGCTGTCAGCTCTGTGTGAAGAGTCGGCTTTCCCTATACTTTACATGAAAACTCTTCTTCATGTAAAGTATTGGTGTTTGAATATGATTTTCCAACATGTTGGAAACCCATTCAATCGAGGTTCTTCGATGGGGCTCTATTGAACCCCCTCGAAGGACAGCACACACTGGTAGGATTGTAAGCAGATTCGAGTACAATCAATCACCGTGACCGCGCACAATGATTGATTGTACTCAAATCTTTTTACAAATCTACCTGTGTGTGCCTAGCTTAAGGCGTCTTTTTCTAAAGTGGCTTAAGGATCCCATACACGTGTAAATTTTTCACTAGATTTTTGACCGATCGATCACCGTGTGCATTCACGAGATCGATCACCGATCAATTGAGTTCTGCCCACCCTGAACGATCGACCAAACAAAATCGGAATCGACTAAAAATCAGATCGGACATTGAACCGACATGTTGGGTTTTTTTGGTCGATCGTTTTAAAATCGAAATACGTTGGTGGACCCATAGCTCCCTATGCAGCAGCCTTTCCGATTAATGTATTTTGTGGAATCGGACATTTGGAAATCGCCCCATGTCCAAATTGACCACGAATTGGATTCCCAAGTTGGTATTCCATCGATTCCAGATCGGATCGGTGACAAATTGACCTGTGTATGGCTACCTTTACTTGTCACTTTGGGCACAATTTGCACATTCCATTTAGGGATGTACTCACTTTTGTTTCCAGAGCATTAATGACTGTGTGCTGTGTTATTTTGAAGGGACAACAATATGTTATACAATATGTACACTTTTGTAGGCAGGCTGTATGGGAGTACCCCAAAAAAAGGAAGGGGCCCAAAAAAAAGTGATAAGGGGGTTAGAACCTATGAGGAGCTGAAGTTGTGTGTGTACAACACTATGCAACAAGTTAAATGATAGGTTTCACCTACTTTTCGGGTTGGTGGTCTAAACAAGCCTTAAGTAAGGTTTTGTTATTTCCAGCAATATCTAGTAGATGAAGAACGTGTGGAGAAATTCTTTGGTACACTGTCCCCACACAGTGTGTTTTGCTGGTACTTGGTCACGTTCATGAAGCCTGTGGGTGACCAGAAGGATCAGCTGCCTTGGTCCGTGTCTTCCAGTTGAAACAATAGGTATGTGTTAGGGTCCCATTGAAAAAGGTTTATGGAGAGGCGGCCGTTGCAATTCAGTACCTTTATTTATGACACAATACTTTTATTCCTGGAGGAATATTTGACTAGATGTGGCATCTGGCCAAATATTCCTTCAGGAATTAAATAATTGTGTCATAGATAAAGGAACAGGTGCCTCTCTATGAGCCTTTTCTTCACTGGACCCTACCACATACCTGCAATCTGTACACTGACTACTTTACATTGTATCAGTGCTATATCTCATATATACAGTGGTGTGCAAAACTATTTGCCCCCTTCCTAAATTTCTTATTCTTTTGCATGTTTGTCACACTTAAATGTTTCAGCTCATCAAAAACCGTTAACTATAAGTCAAAGATAACATAATTAAACACAAAATGCAGTTTTAAATGAAGGTTTACGTTATTAAGGGAGAAAAAAAACCTCCAAATCTACATGGTCCTGTGTGAAAAAGTGATTGCCCCCCTTGTGAAAAAATAACTTAACTGTGGTTTATCACACCTGAGTTCAATTTCTGTAGTCACCCCCAGGCCTGATTACTGCCACACATGTTTCAATCAAGAAATCACACAGCATTTCAGCAAAAGAACATCATACCAACAGTAAAATATGGTGGTGGTAGTGTGATGGTCTGGGGTTGTTTTGCTGCTTCAGGACCTGGAAGGCCTGTGACAGGACCTGTACCTGTGATAGATGGAACCATAAATTCTACTGTCTACCAAAAAATCCTGAAGGAGAAAACACACCAGCAAATCCACCTCTGAATGGCTGAAGAAAAACAAAATGAAGACTTTGGAGTGGCCTAGTCAAAGTCCTGACCTGAATCCAATTGAGATGTTGTGGCATGACCTTAAAAAGGCGGTTCATGCTAGAAAACCCTCAAATAAAGCTGAATTACAACAATTCTGCAAAGATGAGTGGGCCAAAATTCCTCCAGAGCGCTGTAAAAGACTCGTTGCAAGTTATCGCAAACGCTTGATTGAAGTTATTGCTGCTAAGGGTGGCCCAACCAGTTATTAGGTTCAGGGGGCAATTACTTTTTCACACAGGGCCATGTAGGTTTGGAGTTTTTTTTCTCCCTACATAATAAAAACCATCATTTAAAAACTGCATTTTGTGTTTACTTCTGTTATCTTTGACTAATCGTTAAATGTGTTTGATGATCAGAAACATTTTGTGTGACAAACATGCAAAAGATTAAGAAATCAGGAAATAGTTTTGCACACCACTGTATAAGTCTATCTTTAGTGTTATCGAGTTATCCCATAAAAAGATATTATAACCTATTTGCCACAATGTCAGGGGTGCACTTACTTTTGTCAGATACTGTATGTATAATACCTGCAGCTTGTTATACTGTATGCATTGCTGGATGAATAATGTATTTGTGAAGCTAGGAAATTGCCAAACATTTTCCTTGGCAAGTCGTGTCACTGTTTTGGTTTTTTAAATTCGTGTCCCCAGACGAGCGAAGCAAGGGAGTCTGAGTTGGTTCCCACACAAGCGGAGGCCCGGTTTGTTGTGACCCTGGAGGGAAACGATCAGTTTCTCAGAGTTGTAGCAGTTCAGTGTGTCATATAGGAAATGCAGCGAGGACAACACCCGCCCAGAATACAGCTGCCTTCAGTTCTTAGTTTGTATCCGTTTCCTCTAATGCTGGCTGTACACATCCAGAGAGTCAGGCATGAGCGTGAAGGGCCATTACCTGCAAGCCAGGAGTAAATATCCTTCAATGGCCCTTCAGGGAGGCTGGAACGTCAGAGGGACTTCTCTAAAGAAAGGTAAAGCTGTCCTTCATAGCTTGCACTTTTCTAAATGCTTGTTTGTGCAATGGTGACTTTCAAGAAAGTAATCAGGATTAAAGGATTATGATGTATTGTTATAAAAAATAAAACACACTTTCCAAATTTAATTTCCAAGGACAGACACAATTTGGGAAGATTAATCTCCTACCCTCGACAATGTAACTGATCGTATGAACATATATGAGGGATGATAATGAGATGATATATGAAGGATGATGGCATATGAAAGATGATAACCGTAGTTTCCTTATCAACTGTTTGGATGTTTCTGTTTCTTCACTCTCATGTATTTGTTTTAAGTTCTAGTTGTTAGAGTAACTTGCAGTCATTGCTTTTAATTTATATTATAATTAAAGGTTTTAATGGAAGTGAGGGGCCATAGGATTGGACTATAAACTCCAGTGGCTGTAATGGAGTTGACACTGGTAACAGTTCTTGTAGTCAAATCACTAGAGGTGGGTTTACACGTGTAGATTTGTTCTTCAATGAACTGCCAATTCGATTATTTGTTTGATGTCGAATGTAACATTTAGATTTTTTGTTCGTCCATCCCGATATCGAATAAAAATAACAGATAAAAATGTACCAACATGTTCGATGACCTAACGAACAATTTTTTGTTCAAGGTCCACTAAAATTTAACCATCGATCGAACAAATGGCCATTCTAGATTTTTTTCAATCAAGCAAAAAATCGTACGTTTTTATTGACCGAACAAAAAAATCTACATATGTAAACCCACCTTAGGCCTGATGACCTGTCAACCTTTATTTTAGGCAAAACTAACCCCAATCACCTGAACCCCAGTAAACGCTAGCAACAAGACTTTATGGTACCTGCTAACTAATGAGAGGTTAGTTTGGGGCAGTTCTTGTAGCAAGTGATTGTTCATACATAATGCGTTGCTTTGTGCTGCTCATAATACACAGGGTATGTGGTTTGCGTTTACAATGCACTTATATTAGAAATGCAAATACCAGTGCATGCCAAATGCAGACAGTGGGTACTGGCCAATGCGTTAATCATAACCATACTGTTTTCACCTAGCTTATTTAGATACAGTGATGTCATCACTGAGTTTCAGTTGTGCAAGGACCATGACATTATTAAAAAAATAAATATATGTATATATTAGCATCATCATGTGATGCTGTGTCTCTACTATTGAACAAGCTAAATCCTAGGAATACAAGAGGCGTTACAGGGTCAATCAAGGTAGGCAGGAAAGGTCTAGATCATATTGCATATCCTCCAGGCAGGAAATGTGGCATACTTTATCGGACCTCATGCCACTTCTAATGTGCACTTTTAGATGCCCATATAACCAAGATGCAGTGCGTACAGCAAAAGGGACATTTCAGATAGTGGGTGCAAATTTAGAAAACTTCGTCTACAGGGGTATGACCATAGCAAGGACGCTAGGAAAAGAGAAACCAGAGACTGTAATGTGTATAGTAGGGGGAGAGGTGCCAGGAAATGTAATGTGGATAGGGTAGGTTGTGAGCTGCAAGAGAAAATATTGTGATGGGGAGGAAGGGATGCCAGGGAATGTAGTTCTGTTTATAGGTACTGTCTATAAATATTACCCAGTTATCTGTTTAAGAAAACATCCTAAATGAATTCACAAGAAGTACCTTTATATGCGCCTCTTGTAGTAATGTGTTGAGCAGGATTCAGAAAAGGCAAGTAATAGTGACAGAGTGCAGTGCTAATGTAACCAGATTGTTACGTACTCTATGCACACACGCAATGGCTGCGATAGTTCTGAGCCAAAATGTATTTCTTTATAGTAATCGGTTGTGGTTTTTTGGGTTTTACCCAGAAAAAAGGAGAAGTATCAAGTTATGGTGCCCTTGGGTTATTTATGTTTATTAGGCGTAAGTTACAAAAGGTAAAAACATCAAGGCTTTTCAAGGCTATTATGCCTCTTGTCATTGTTTATACATTAAAAATGTTAATAAAAATGTTCTGGTGTTTAACCATGATTATTACAGTATATAACATAGTAGATATTGCAATCTAGTGTGAAAATTGGCGTAAAAATTTCTACTATGCTATATATTGCAATTTCTGCTATGTTATATATTTTAATAATCATGGTTAAACACCAGAATTTTGTAAAAACTTTTTTAAGGCGTAATAGCCTCGAAACATGTTGATGTTTTTACCTTTTCTTACTTACACCTTATAAACATTAATAACCCAAGGGCGCCTCAACTTGAAGCTTCTTCTTTTTTCCGCATATACCCCAAAAAACCACAACCAATTTGTATCAACTGGAGATATCTGGAAGCGACCAGAGTGTGACCACCTGATAATCCAGTCTACTGATTAGGGGCAGAAGACATCCAGAAAATTCCCCTATAAGCTCTACATCTCCAAGAGGTTGTCGCCAACTAAGCTCACACCCAGGACAAGCAGTTCTGCTGACAACCCAAAAAGTAAGTAACCAACGCACAAGACTTCACATCCAAGCAAACACAATCCACCTGCCATACCTGCTCCAGACAAGACCTTTGTTTTTTGTTTTTTATCTGTTCCTCTTCACCTATTCTTTGTCCCTCCACAAATCTCACCAACACAATATTGATTGTTGAACATTGGCTGAGATTCTACAACTGGAAGAACAGAGACAAGAAGAGAACACTGCTCTACACTGCTTTATAGTAGAACTGATTATACCTAATAACTGCCATGTTCTATAGACCTAGCATCATCAAAGTATCCTCTCATGCCAATGGGTAGAGCAGCAGAATGTGCTCTCTGTTGCATGGGGTGTCATCGTGGTTTTGCACTTTCTCAGACTCAGACTTTTTAATTTCAGACGGCAATTTGCATTTTGCCTTGACATCCACTGTCTTCTCTTTTGAGTTTGTGAGATTATTTAAATCAGTATAAACATGGACCATAGACAACAGCGACACAGCTAAAGATGGGTCTGGCGTCACTTACATCAGCATCTGTTCTGTCCTGTGGTTTTCAGCTTCTCTTATACAGGTTTGTCAGACAAATTGAGTTGGAAAACTCTTCCAAGAGCTGTCTTAGATTTCTGAACCACACCCACGTAAATACAACAGCTGCTAAAGTACTTCACCTACTTACATAATTAAAATAATAATAGCCTGAACTATAGTACTTAGTACAGAAATTTTATGATTTATAAATATGTCAGTAAATATTTTAATAAAGTATGCAATTATGTGGGATATTTTAGGTGTAAAGAGAAAAAAACGAGGCCTAGACAGAAGACTACTCCTAGGCCATCATTCTTTTAAGTTCAACAATGTAAGTTTTTCCATACAAACTGGCATCCTTGCAGTCCATAAATACATTGACTGCATTAGTTCTCTTTTTCAGACTTTGTTTCGCTACTTCTACATGGATATCCCACTCATAACATGTTTTCTGTCCTAGAATGACAGCACAATCATTGTGCTTTATCTATATATCTATATCTATATAGGAGCAGGACTGTGGAAACCCTCCCCATTCCTTTTCTTTTCACACTATATGTGCTGCTTTGCCATATGCAATATACCTATGATAGACAGGTTTCCAAAGGACTTACACGCACTGTACTATGCAATGCCAATGTTAGTTACCTATATACAATGCAGTGTGTATAGTGTCAAAGGGCCCTATCTGATACCAGTAGACAGAGACAGCAGTATCATGATTAATAGTAAGAGTAAGGGTTTACATACACCCATAGGGCCTAAAAAATCTAAAGGGGATGCATTGAACAAAAAAAAAAAAAAATACATGCATATTCTGAAGGTTTAGTTTGGGAAATAATAAGTGCTCAATGCATCACTGTAAAGGCTACTTATTGTTGAATACAGGTTTTATGTGTCAGAAGAACATTTGAGGGGAAATTGTAACCCATTTAGCATGTTCTATTAAACTCCTGCTGCTATTGCATGTATATTATCCAGTTCTGCATATGTGCTCATGCTAGCTGTTCCAAAATAAACCCTCCATGTACCGTAAATGTGTATTCGCGCAAAGTCTATGCTCTGAGAGGACATTGCAATAGAAAGTGCCCAAGCCAGGTAGGTAGTGTCATGGACACGATTATTAAGGCGGGAGAAGACTTAAGGACCCCATACACGTAGCGATTCTACCTTGATAGATGAGGGAATGGCAGGCACCTTTTTGTGTTGGACATTACTAATGGGATCGGCTGAAGGATCCTGGTCGATCAGTCTAGGTGGGCGAACCTGATTTTCGGCCAAGTGACTGCAGTGGGAATCGGCCTGTGTGTGGCTACTTTTAGAGAAGGAAATAAGAACAACACAGTGTCAAATGACCCCGGATAAGAATTTTACATTTTTAACCAATTGGATCATGAATTCTTATATGGTGTGTTGCATTAAAGCGGACCTACCATCAGAAAATGATCATTACATATATGGCACTAGAACTGCAGATAATAGGCAGGAATGCAAAAAAAAGTTACTTGTTAGGAGTAATTAAAAATGTTCCCCCGCAGCCCTCCCTCACTTCCTGTTCCGTATTACATAAAGCCGAGGCAAGACGTTACAAAAGCGCTGTGTTTGACGGTAATTCTGTGATCTCAGCTCGTCATTGAAAGTAAATGGAGAAAAATTCCCATACAAAACCACTGAACACCCCCAATGGCCACCTGTGATATTGCACCCGGAGTTAACCCTTGAAAGCCTGGCGAATAAATATGAAAGTGCTCATACAAAGGAACAGCAGGTGAGTATATTTTTTAGGATCGTGGAACCCTAAGCCATCATCATACCAGCTCAATTGTTCATGTCATTTTTACATATTGAGTGTACATCCGGTTTAACAAACACAATATTCCCTTAATGTTTCAAGGCACCTCAGCTCTGGCCCTCATACATTGCAGCATGCTTCACATGCATTGTGGTATACTTTCATGCCAAATTATTATTTTTTTGCATGTTCTTTTGATGGCCCATTCGAAATGCAGTTAAGGGAGAACAGGCCTGATTAGACCTGCAGATGTACGTAAAGCATGATCTTCATAAAAACTGCTGTCACTGTTCAAAACGAAAGCACTTACAGCCACAGCTCTTAGTTTGAAGGTTTATATAGTAAGTTTCTCTTCTGTTTATTTACTTTTAATTCTCTATTTTTACATGTTTCCAAAAAAAAGGAATGGCTGTGTTGTCAGTCTATGTACACAGATTCCTAGATTGGGTGTTGGCAGTTATTATGAAGGGAGGAGCAGCCATACTTCCTTCATCAGGGCCACAGGGTACATACTACACCCCTGACTGCTGTTCATTCGGCCCCACATGACAATATTGCCAAAATATTCTCTCAGTTTTATAGCCAGGACAGATGGAAAGTATTAGAGACCAAAATATCGCTGAATATTATAATCAGTTTACCTTCTATTTTATAATCTCCTTTCTAATAGATACAATATAATATAGTCAAGTGGGTGACCAAAATGTTTAGTTGTATACCTCTGTTAAACTTAACTGAACTTCAGAGCAGTTTAGAAAACACTGTTAAAAGGATCTCAAAATTTAAAAGGACAGAAAAGTGTCTAATCTAATCTCTGAATTTTAGTTTATACCTTATATCATCTGTTTGGCATGCTGGAAAGTTTATGCATTGGCAGAACACACATTCATAGTAGCAAGGATCTCAGAGAACTTGGCTCATTTATACAGACTGAATTATACAGCCATCTTTCAACGTCTTCATTGTTCATTTTAGTATGCCAATATCTGAATGCGTATTGTGCAATTCTGGCATTTACCATTGTTTAACAACAATAAGCTAACTGATCTCTCGCCTTGTAGGTGTAAAAGAGGGAATACAAAATATGGTTTGTAGGCTTGGCGGAAAGAACTCTGCAATTGTATTATAACATTGAATTGCTATACCCACGTATATTCTGTTCTAATTATTAAATAGACAAGGTTCCTAATTTCTAAAGCAATGTGTTTTTATTTTTTACATGATATCATACTGTTCTATAACAGCAATTTACAAAGTCCCTGCTCTTGAAGTATGATACCTTCACATAACTTCTATATACAGTAGACATGAGCTGTAAGTTCATTAAAATGTGTGTCTGCAGTGAACACCGTGGTTCTAAAATGTATGAACTACCCTAACAGTAGACATTAAACAATTAGAGCAGAGGTATCCAAACTGGCCGGCCATTCAGCCTGACATTATTTAAACAATTAACATTGAATGCAAATAAACTATACTATTGGGCAGAACTTTTCCTGCACGCATACTTGCCATTATTATTATAAAGCATGAAACATTCTGTGTCATGCTGTGACTACCCGGCAGTCCAGCAATATTTCACCTAACTCCAGAAGACCTGGCCACACCCTTTGCTATAGTATATGGAAAAACATTGAGAAGATTCCCCAGCTCACCTTAACCTCCCTAGCGGTCTGCCCCTGCTGTGCCATTTGACACTGCTTAAAATAGCCCATTGATAGCTACGTCAACATGGAGGTCTATTGTGTGGCAACCCCCACCAAAACCTGATCACCCGATCCCTGGTCACCTAGTGTTTGGGACGAACCCAAACACCGAACAAACTGGGTTTGTCTCAAACAGACAGGCACAACACATGGCTGCAGACAGAGCTATGTGTAAACTCTACCATTCACAGGGATGGGGTGTTTTGGTTGAGGGAGATTGGACTGCTATTACGATTATTGTCACCCCTCCTCTGGAAACAGAAATGGTATCGCCCAAGTGTGGATCACCTCAACATAGCATTGATTTTATGACCCCTGGTCCGCATTTGGCCCCCGTCCAGACTGAAATGCCTAATTTTGTTGTTCCAAACAACATTGCTTTGGGAGATTGGGTAAATGGTGTACATTTTGCAGTGTATATTAAACCTGACATATATTTGAATATACCGGATTTGCACATGATTAGGTATTTAAGGCAAGAAGAATTTGAAGGAGACACAATAACTATTTCAAGATTTGTGCTTTTTTTTTCTCACATTACAATGAATGTGTTTATATGTGCAGATATCTTTACTCAGCAAGCCTTACATGTTGTTTCTTGGATATTGTGCATTCCTGTAAATATTTAATATGTAAAATAGTTTTTTTTAGTCAATGTTGAGCAGATTGTGATTCCAATTGGTTCTCTGGTCGGTAATATTTCTTAGGATGTAGCATGCCAGTACTGTGATTCTGTGTGGGAGGTAGTTGTGATCTCCCAGCCAAGAAGATGTGGATAACCGTGGCCTGGTATGGCCTGTTTATTTCCCCCTTTATCTCCTCTACCCCCCACTGCGGGAATCCCTCCCAGGACACTACCTGTTCCCTAATACAGTCTGTTTGATCAATTATGGGACCTTGTGTATTAACAAGTCGGAGTCGAGGAGTCGGAGACATTTTTGGGTCCCTGGAGTCGAAGTCGGCAAAAAATGGACCGACTCCGACTCCTACTAAATTTAAATGGGAATTAAAAAAAATAATTAACATAACTATTTCTCTGCTATAAGCAGGGGTGCACATAACGTTTTTAGTGAGTTCCTCAGATGAGTACCAGGAGATAGTGTTTGGTACTCACCCCAATGTAGCGTGGTTCTACCCACGTCTTTGCCGTCACCCTCCTTGCATGGTTAGATTCTGCCCCCCCACAAAATCACCCCCCCCCCGCCAAACCAAAACACATACCCCGTGAGTCATTCTCACCACACACAATGCACTGAATCATGCCCCCCAACACCAGAACACTGCCCCCTGATCATTCCCCCAAACACACAGCACACACTGCCCCCTGATCCTTCCCCACAACACGAACACTATCCCATATCATTCCCCCAAACACACAGACACAATATCCCTTGATCCTTTACCACACACTACCCCCCAAGAATCACCCCCTCCCCTCACACACACTACCCCTAGGTCATTCCCCCCAACACACAGACACATGTCCCTGATCAGTTCCCCCCAACACACAGACACGATCATTCCACCAACACACCAGACACACTGCCACTGATCTTCCCCCCCAACACACGACACACTGTCCCCTGACGTCCGGGCAGGGCCTCTATCTCCTGTGTCCTTACCGGTACCTGTGTGTTATACTGTGTTGTATCTCCACTCTAATGTATTGGACAGAGCTGCGTTAATAGCAGGTGCATAGAAATAAATGTTAATAATAATAATAACAATAATTCCCCCCCACACACAACAGACACTATCATTCCCCCCCAACACACAGACAACACTGGCCACTGATCTTTACCCCCAAAACACAGACACACTGCCCCCCTGATCATCCCCCCCACCCAACACACGATACAATGCCACTGATCTTTCCCCCAAAACACAGACACACTGCCCCCTGATCATTCCCCCAAAACACGACCCACTGCCACTGATCTTTCCCCCCAACACACCGACCAAATGCCCCCTGATCATCCCCCAACCACAAAGATACTCGCCAATGATCTTTCCCCACACACAGAAAAAATGCCCACCTGATCATTCAAACAAATCGCACAAGAACCCCTCACTGACACTGATAGTTCCCCCCAACACACAGACACCACGGCCACCCTTGATCATTCCCCCCAACACACAGACACATGCCACTGATCTTTCCCAACCCCCTCAACACACAGGACACTGGACGAGATGTTGGGGTTGTCAGGATCTGTAACCCCATGTGGGCACCCTCCGAGCGCAACACACACGACCATCGGTCGGCAGCAAAATCGGCCGCCGCGCGGGCGTGTATGGCAGCCTTAACTCTCGCTGATAATTGAAGTAAATGTTGGCTGGACTAGAGGCTTGGATAAGGGAGGGTGGAATGGATGCCAATAGTTCAATGACTGAACCGTAAAGCATTTGGAAAAACCGATTTGTTGTCATTTTCAGCTGAGGCGACAAATATATTAATTGTTAGACTTCAACTTTACACCATGACTATGGGATTCCAGGGAAATCATGAATCATGTTTAACAGTGCCCCCCCTTCACCTGCCATCTTCTTGGAGCCTTACCACTGCCCTATCTTCAACAGAAGATCCAGAAACTAAAGCTAGGCACAACACAGGTAGAGTCTGTAACAAGATTTGAGGTACAATCAATTAACTTGTGCGCTCACGGGATTGGTGATTGATTGTTACTTAATATGTTTACAAACCACCCGCGTGTTTGTACCTCTCCTTCGGGCGTGGATTAATAGAGCCGGGCGTCGCAGGAACTTGATGAACGGGTGGTTCCAAACATGTTGAAAAGCCCGGTTCAATTCTCCAATACTTTGCATGGGGACATGAGTCTTCATGGAAAGTATTAAAACGCTGCGGCTCTGCATCCTCCACAGATGGTCGGACTGTCAGTGGTGTGAAGGGACGGAGCAAGCCACTCCTCACTGGAAAGCTTTTGTTTGAGACCCGGCTGCTTCTCCCCAAGTTGTGCGTGTTGTAAACTAACTCCACACTTGCAACGTGGGCTAGGGGTCCCCATTAAATAGGAATCGATGGTGCCCATGTGGTGAACATTGATTTCCGTTTTCAATGGATCCCGCATCTAATACAATCAGCTGGTGACTAGCTTAAGGGAAAAAAGCAGAGCATCTTCTGGCCTGACTCCCTTTCTCTGTTCTTTAATTGGCATTATTGTTCGTATTCAGGTTGGTTTCCCTGGCAACAGTAGTTCTGAGGTTTAATGTTATGGTGCCTTCCTTTCCTTCAATGGATGGATACTTAAGCCTGAGAAGGGAATCTGCGAAATCCGAAAGCTTTTGCTTTCTCTAATGGACTTCAGTTAGGCCAATAAATTCACTTGAACTCCAAACTTGCTGTATTTATCGATGGCTAACACGGTACAACACTCTACTTCTGGTATTTGAAATGCGGAAGTGCTGAGGCAGAGTGCCTATTCCATATTCCAAAGGCATTGAGAAGTTTACTGTCCCTTCCTTTTTTTTGCTAGCTGGTTACTCTCCCTGCTAACTTCCCACGCCGCACATCATCTGCACAACGGGGTGGGAACTTAGGAGGGATAGTAACGCCCCCTCCCTCCTAAATAACACCGATTTCAAAATCCGGGATTTAGTGAAATTGGGATTTGTCGGGAAAGTCACTTTTTTTGTGTAGACACCTAAATGTATTTTTTTAGCACTGAAAGAAGGGGTGGCATTGCAGGCGCTACATTCAAATGATGACCTTCTTCTTACCTTTCACTTTCCAGTTGTAGTCTTAAGCAGGGTACAGACTGCTCAACATTTGAGCCGTCTGATGTTCCTTGCAGCAGCGTGATGACGTGATCACCCTGCTGTCAGATATCGGCCGATGCTTTGCCTGGAGACCCACCGTTTCAATGTCAAGTATGTATTTAACGGTCATGTCAAGTATGTATTTAACGATATGGCTGTTTTCGAGTGGGATTAATTGGTCCCGCTCAAAAACAACGATGGGCACATTTTATTTTGGCCAGACAGATGGCCGTGAGCGCGTAGGGCGCTCGAAGCTGCCATCGATCTGCCCCATATCTTCATGTCTACACCCTGCTTTAAGCTGGCCATACACCTTTAGATCTGTCTCTCAGATATCATTTATTTCTAACAACAACTATGTAGTGCTGGGTCCTCTGCGATTGAACACAGGTAGACTTGATGGTTTAGAAAATCCCTCATATAACATGGTTGTGGTAGAACAAAAGGAGATCTGAAGGAAATCTGACAGAGAAACCTAAAAGTGTATGGGGGCCCTTAGGACAGGGAGTTGTCACCAATGTATTCTTTAATTGTAATGGAGAAAGTCGTGTCATATTCCTGGCTGTGCTGTGTAACCAGTCTGTGTATTTATAGGTTTGCCTGAAGCTTAGTGCCAAACGTTGGACATTAGAGAACCATTCCACGAAAGTCTTGGGTCCTTTCAATATAGATATGCCTTGTTTCTTTATACAGTGCAGTGAATGCAAATTACAAACCACAGAGTTCGTAATTTGTATTTGTGTACATTAATATATACAAATGTTCTGGCTAAATATTTGTTTAACAGTCATCCAGCATGTATTTTGTTTATTGACTGCTGCTACTCGACCTACTTATTTTCTCATTTACCATTTAGTTCTGCTATAGATCAAATGTCAGTAACTCTCTTGGAAACGGCATAGCTGATGTTAGGAGAAATATGGGAAACAAAGGAGGATTTTTTTCTGGTTGGCATTCATTCTTCAGTATACACCTTCTGGATTTCTGTGCTCTAAGGTCCCAATCACATAGGCAGTCAGGAACGTCTTGTTTCATTCACCCGAATGACCAGTAACTGTGACTGCCTGAATGCAACAGACTGTTACCCTAACCCATAAAATGGAGAAGATTGACAGCTATCCCTCTACTGCCCGCATAATGTGTGCATGTGCTGCCCCTGTCACCCTGTCGCCCTGAAACTGACTGAATGGCTTGGGATTAAATTCACTCTGGGCAAAATGGAAGATAGGCTTTGAATCCGTACGTTCAGTGTGACAAATTTGGCTTACTCTTGACCTTTTTTTTTGTGAAACTAGGGGATACTCAATTTTTTGTTTACTATTTTTTTAATTGTTGGGGAGATTTGCCTTCACTTCCTGTTCTGTAGACTCATCAGTGAAAATATACTCCTAAATCTAGCTTAGTGGTGACAACCTTTTTGAGCAAAAGAACCATCAGAAAAAATATTTACCTCTCTCTTTTCCTTCCGGCATGTGGGCAGGAAGGGGGTAGAGGAGAAAGAAGATCAAGTAACCGCAGTGTGAGGGAAGAAGGCTTGGCAGGGAGCCATAGCAAGGAGGCTGAAGAGCCGCATGTGGTTCCAGAGCCGAGAGTTGTCCACCCCTGCTTTAGCCAAATATTGTTTTCTTCCAGCAAATGGGTAGAGCAGTGGGGTGAGTATAGGAAAAGTATGAATTAAGCCAATAGTGCTATTCTGCTTCTATAGAAATGGCTTGCAATTAGCATTTGTCAGCATTCTGAAGCTATTGAATCTCAATGTCGACATTAAGCACTATCTTAGAAGCACATGCATGGTAGATCTGAAGAATTTACTGACACTGCTCAGTTTGGACAGACACATACCAAGGTTAGATCATGTATGGCCACCTTTAGATTGACTGATTTTGATAGAGATAAAAGGGGAAAAGAAGGCTTACTAGTAGCACTTAATGGAGCAGGATTAGCCGTCTTTCAGGGAGATCGAGAAAAACAAAAAGTAAAACTAGCATGGTAATGTTAGAGAAAGACCGCCTCATATATGCCATTATTTGTCTAATGCAGTGGTTTCTAACCTGGGGTCCCTGGGGGATGGCACATACTGCAGGGGTGCACCGCAACAGTGGTGCTGGAGGGGGTGGCACCCTGTGTTCTGTAGAAAGAGGCTGCAAGCCCAGCTCAGTGCTCCACAGCGTCTGTAAACTGAAAGGGGTCATTTGGAGCTGGATTCGAGCTGGTGAAATGTAAACAAGTGGCAGTGCCATCTTTACAAATTTTCATTTTGGAAATGCCACTATTTAATTTTGTGAGGTAATTACACAGCCCCTGAACATTGTATCATACCCAAAATTACTGGTTGTATAAAGCAGGGTTCTGTGCATGCGAGTTAGTGGGGAGGTGACGCTACCCCAGGGTGGGAGCATTGTGTGGGAAAATGTCTTTTAATGCGTGAATGCTGGTAGAAGTTGGGGGGCCTAGCTTGTATTGGACACAGGAAAGTTGACCTTTAGGATAAAAGGTTGGGAACCACTAGTGTAATGTTTGTAAGTTGGAAAGGATATGTTACATGTGTGATGTGTGCCAATGGCGGCCTTTTAATGTGTTCTGGAGATCTTTATTTTGCATGTGCTTTCAAGTACTGTACATGTTTGCTGGAGTCTGTACACATTGGCAATTCCCTTTTATTTTTTTTCAGGAACATATGTCATTTTTTCCCTTTTACTAGCTGTTAGCACTTTGAAACACTGACTCATTTGGAAATAAATGGGCATGAAAATGTGAGGCTCTTATCTGATTGGACGAGCCTTGTTTTCCAAGCATAGTTGACCACTCTTGGCTTCCCTAATGGGAAATCTCTGTATGAGAGCCAAAGGATTGAATGTGCTTGCGGAAAATAAACATCCCCTTCGACTCATACAGTGGAATCCAAACTCTCCCTCGTAACTAAATGACTCAACCTGCATGGATGTGTTAAATAATCGCACTTATCTTTTTTAATGTGTGGTTTCATAAAGTCTTATATAAAATGTTAAACCAAAGCTTCAGGTATTTCATTTCAATTTCATTTAAGATTAAATTTTTTTGTGTAGCTCATATATAGTATGCCTTCCTCTTGTCACATCAAGCATGCTCCAAGTATGCAAATTAGCCCATCTTGGTTTCTTAAAATTCTGAAAATATTGACTTACGTTACCAAAGGTTTTCTTTACCTTGCTTTGATGTTTTGATGAACTAGTCAGCAGCACTGTGGACAAAGCTTAGTCAAAACTAGTGAAAACAGTTTACCATGTTGGTATGGAAGAACTTGGCATGAAAACCTTTTGACTTGTGGGCCACATTGGGTTCTTAAATTTGATTGAGGTGCCACACCAAGAGCAGATCGATGAAGTGTTTGTTTGGCTGGGGCTCCTCTACTGACGAAATTCTAAATGAATTGGACACACATTGGACATACAAAAGACATGGCCACTGTGTTTTGTCACATTTTCGGCAGAACTTAATGAAGCCTTTGCCTTACTGCTAAGGCATGCGTTGTGCAGTACAGAATGCATATATACATAAACCAGTGTACCATGTGGTAGTGCTAGTGTGTTGTGTTATGCTACAGCAGAGAAAAAGATTAGTATTGTGTTCCTAAGGCCTTGTTCCCACTGCGTTTCCAACACTGGAAAAAAGAAATGCAGACAGGACACTTCCCATTCTAATGAATGGAACAGTGTCCACTTATTCTTTGCCAAAGCTGCTCGCCCATGCTGCTCTGTTTGCAATACGGCGATGCGGGGAGGCATCAATGGCGTGCCTGTTGAAGATCAATGGACACAACAGCGGGAAAAGCAAGGGGAGCAGTTCTCCTTCTGTTTCCTTATGTAAATGAACAATGTAAAACAAGACTTTACAGTGATGTCTTTCATAACTGTAAGATATAGAGTGGTATTGCAGAGGATCACAATCATGAGACAAAGATAAATAATTTCAGAACTTTTTCCACCTTTAATGTGACCTATGAACTGTACCACTCAATTGAAAAACAAACTGAAATCTTTTATGTGGAGGGAAGAAAAAATTTAATAATGTGGTTGCATGAGAGCGCACATCCTTAAACTAATACTTTGTTGAAGCACCATTTGATTTTATTACAGCACTCATTCTTTTGGGTATGAGTCAGTCTTTTGGGAATGAAAACAGCCCCAAAGCATGATGCTGTCACCACCATGCTTCACTGTGGGTCAGGTGTTCTTTTGGTGATGTCCAGTATTGTGTAGGATAGTGGCAAGACGAAATCCTTTACTAACGAAGAAAAACATCCAAGCCAGGCTACATTTTGCAAAAACACATCTGAAGTCTCCCAAAAGCATGTGGAAAAAGATGTTATGGTCTCATGAAACCAAGGTTGAACTTTTTGGCGATAATTCCAAAAGATATGTTTGGTGCAAAAACAATACTGCACATCACCAAAAGAACACCATACCCACAGTGAAGCATGGTGGTGGCAGCATTATGCTTTGAGGCAGTTTTTCTTCAGCTGGAACTGGGGCCTTAACCTAGGTTAAGATAGAGGGAATTATAAACAGTTCCAAATTCCATTCAATATTGGCACAAAACTTTCAGGCTTCTGCTAGAAAGCTGAACATGAAGAGGAACTTTATCTTTCAGCATGACAACGACCCGAAGGTGGAAAAAGTTCTGAAATAATTTATCTGTGTCTCATTTTTGTACACCACAGGAACCTGACATTTTAACCGGAGTGTACAGACTTTTTATATCCACTGTAGCTGCTTCTCTTTGCTCTTTCTAGATATTATTCGCTTGGAGGGTCACCACTTTGTCTCCTGGAATCATCCGAATTTTGTAGTCACCTAAGATCCCGTTCACTGCTTGCACAACTTTTTAATCCACCCTGTGCTGCCTTCCCTGCAACACGCTCACTGCCATGACCACCACCGGTGCAATGCCTCTGTTTTCCTCATGGCAAAGAGTGGATGCCTTTTACATTGAAAAAGCTGAGGGGGCACAGCAGTGGCTGGATTTAAAAGTAAAATGGGGTGGGTTTTGCCCATGAGCTGTAGTTTGGGTGCACTTAATCAAAATTAAGCCAGTGTCTTCAAATCCTGAATTTCATAGACATCTGGAAACTGTCTAAACTGGGTCTTTAATCACCACATGCATCCCACAATTAAGAAATATAATGTTTATAGTGCAAGAGTCTAGGTCTGGTGAGTGGATCAATGTCATCATTAAACTTTCATAGGGTTATTTGCTCTGTTAATGTACCGTACGTATCGTGCAACCGAAATGAAACTTTTACTCTGAAAGCATTTAATGGTCATTTGCAAGCATGTTAGAGAATGTAAATAGAATCAGAAAGTCTTTCTCTGTCTCTCTCTGTTTAGTTACTTAAACAACACTGATACAGAGTGCTGGTTTCCATGTGCAGTTAGAATAACAATTTATGTTAAAATTAGCCTTGTATTATGTGAAAGACATGACTGTAGGTCGACACTGGCATTCCTGATTAAATAAATATGTATTTATATGGAACTTTGAAAGTAACTTTTCTGCTGTGGACTTTTTATCTATCAGACACGAACATTGCCAGGATTGGTTAGGCCATTAGCCCGTTACCCCAATCACATTAATAGCTGAAATCAGTAAGTGATAACTTGCCAAATCACATTAAGATCCGCTGTTCATGGCATTTTGTTAGTGTTCCTTGGTTTTTGCATTCTGTTACCAAAATATGAGCAGGTCATGGTGAATTTTATCAGTTATTTAATTCTAAATGTGGTCCTAGAAGCAATTATGCAATAAGTACGTGTCCAAAGCCCACCTGCATAGGCCCTTAAAACCTGCAATGCCACACACAGCATGAACAATAATAAAGCATCACTCTAATCACTTTATTGAAAACTGGGAAAATGTTTACATGATAGTTTAGTTCCCAGGTTCCCAACCTGTGGCCCTTCTTCAGCAGCCCTCCGCAGTCCTCCACTTTGCCCCGAAACCTTACTGTTCATGCAAAGGGCATAGGAACTCATATTGCATCACATAACCTCTGAATCAAAATGTGCATCACCATACTACAGTGTAACCCAATGCTTGTGTAGCACTGACACCCGTAGGTGCTGCTGTGTGTAGTGGGATACCGGGTAGCAGAAATGACCAGGAGGAGACACTTGCTTGAAAGTTGAAGAAAAGTTTATTCGGCACATGTCATCAGGTGGAAGGAGGGTTGGGGACAAGGCTGTTCTGAACGACTGAGGTCCTAGCTCCACTCTTGGCAGCTTCTTCCTCTCAGTACCAAAGCACTCACAATGAAGGAGCACAGCACTGTCTTGACAAATCCTCCCTGGGAATATTTGGAACAGACCTCACTGCCA